>OY730194.1:84181746-85381746 GCA_963422505.1 Pseudognaphalium luteoalbum
ACACCCACTGATGCCCGTCGCCAGTAGCCGGTGCAATGACAAGGGTAAAATCCTTACCGACCGCTGGTGAGGCATCAGATACCAACTTCAAATGCCTCAATTTTTTTTATACTTACGCGATCCTAGTAAATAGGTGGGATCGCTTACTTATGTTGAAAATCCCACTCTAAACGAAATATACTAGGATACGCTATTCTAGCATTGAGTTGGGATCGCGTATTAACAAACGAAAACCCATTGTGATCATTTTGCATTGACTTACGCGACCCTAGGATTGTGGTGGGATCGCGTATTGATGATTAAACCGAACTATGACCAAAGACCACTAAGATACGCAATCCTGCACTATTGGTGGGATCGCGTATTTTTGATTAAACCGAACTATGACCAAAGACCACTAAGATACGCAATCCTACACTATTGGTGGGATCGCGTATTGACTAACAACAGAAGCACTTGACGAAATTCAGATTTTTGACCCAAATTCCAATGCGCATAATTTTTAACTCATTTGGGGTTATAACCTAAAAATTTTCGTACACCTCAACCATACCAACATAGAAGTTTTCCTTTAGACACTTTTTCAATTTTCATAATAACGAAGGATTCGGACGTTCAACTAAATTATGGTCATTTAGACCCTTTTTACAAACGACTCAAGTTTAAATCGACATATCTTTTGTCTAAGAATTTTTAACAAACATATACCAATATGCATTTGACTTCAAATCAATAACCAAAAGAAGTATTCTTACACTTTGACTTATTTTGACATTTCATACATTGGTGGCCTATATGGACACCCTTTTGACCTTTTGGTGAATTCAACAACACTTTTCAACAATGGACTTGCAATTTCACCAGCATAATCACAAATTGATTATAACCACAATATCAATCTCCATGATTGAACAAGACTCAAATTTACAATACTTTCAACTTACAAACTTTCAAGATTAAACACCAAGTGTTTTAATTACATAGCCACCCTTTAACATACTAGGGGTGATTTCAACTCAAGACAACCCATGACCTGATACTTTCCAAAAGTGTTATACATATTAAACATAGTTACAAAAGATAACCATTTTAAAACAAATTTCTTTACTAACATGACAAATCTTAACGACACCAAAACATCAAGTTTATGTTCACCAAAAAGGGGCTTCAAAACATATTGAGAGCATGATTCAAGAGATTACTTACTACCAAGCGAGTAGCAAGTCCACCCCTATTCCATTTTTGGCTCCTTTCCCAAATAGCTACTTGACCCACTTATCTTACCTACGTACATAACATTAACAAAGTAAGCTAATATGCTTAGTAAGTAAGGGGAAAAAACATGACATTAACATAAATATTAACATTGCTACATAACATGAATTAAGGATCCTCAATTCCATACGTATTGACTCAAAGATTCCATCACATGGAATCAAGAACATGGTTGATTGAACACTCTTGTATCTCAATCACCACTCTTGAACCCCATCATTACAATTGATCTTGTATCTCAATGACACTACTTTATCCAATAACAAAGTAAGCATACACTTGACTACTCATTGTAATCCTAAGTATAGCCACTTAAATTACATACTATACCATTACTTACCTTTGATTAGTGAAAATCAAAGCACAAGCACCCCTTTTCCACTCTTTGATCACCTATACATATCATTATACATACACATGTTACTTACAATATAAATACAACTAATTATATATCTAATTTGAAGTGTTTCATCTTTAACACTCAATACCCAACTAATCATCATACACTACACTAGATTCATAACCTTTCACATACTTAATAGTGATCAGTCATCATTCTAACAAAAGCAACTTACAATCACCATTATCCCCTAATTCATATATATACGTATTCGGTGAAATTTTATAATCAATCAAGGTTTCATCCTTTAACTTTTAAGCACTCAAAATTATTATTTTGAGCTCATAACTCAGTAACAATCCGACAACCATTACACGCTCATAAACTACCATTTATCAAATAACTCAAATTAGGGTTCATTACTCAAATTCATCTAACATTCGAATTAAAGGGAACTAGGGATGAAATCTTACCTTAATTGACTTGAATTAGAATTAAGAACTTCCAAATTGACAACTCCCTAGCTTAATTAGTTTTTCTCTTTGTTCCTGCTTTTTCATTCTCGTACTCATGAACACACACATATACAATTTCTGGAAACTAATTTCTTGTTCCAAAATAAACAAAAGAAGGGGTTTCATATATTTATGTTTCACTTTTAACCCTTCACATATACGCTTAACATAACTAGTCCCTTAACTTATATTTTAAATTTAACAAATTTAAATTTTAAGAATACATTTTTTAAAATATAACTTACAAATTTTGGGATAAATTCGATCTAAGTTGTACTATGCTTTGAAATTTTCTCAAACTAAATCGGCAAATTTAATGTATCAAATCAAATCATTCAAAATAATTGAAACGTGTATAGTTTGACCGTATGAACCTATTTATTTGTTGTATTTATAATGTTTAATACAGTAAATATTATGTTAACTAACATTCTAACACTTCAACTTACATATACAAGTAATATAATAGTCCAACTCATGTTATCATAGAAATTGTTTAATGATATATATGCATAAATTTTATATTGGTAAAAAAAAGTGTTTAAAAATATTATTTGATTAATTAAATTGACTTTTTTTACATTGTAACATAATTTATAGATTTCTTTTACTATTTTTAATTTTAATTTTATTATTTGTATAAGTTGATACTTCTGCAATGAACATTTTACTTACCATAGGAGAATCATATATGGAAATTGATTGTTAAGGGTTATTAAATTATTTTAAATATATATGCCTAATGCTATACATTTGTGTAGGGGTGAGCATCCGTACCTCAATACGTGATCTCGTACTTATATCGTACCAAACCGGAACCAATCGACTTCAAACGGTATGGAATTGGTACTCAATTTAGGGCCAAATATCTAACCGGTATCAACCGATTCGGTACGGTATTCTCACTTTTTTCACTTTGGTACCAGAAATATACATGTTTTTCTTAGTTGTAGGTCATTAGGTTTTTTCAATATTTTAAAAAAAATTATTTAAAACATCATTTCAATGATCATATGATATATCTATGTATACAAAATGAAAAATTTTGAGTAATTAAGAAAATACTCAATAAAAATAGAGTTAGACCCACACTTATAAATACAATTGTAATTTTATAGAAGTCTAATTAGTTCTGTTTGCCACACAATCTCGTTCTTGTTAATATAAAGCTAAGGATCGTGACTTGTGTCATTACCAAAACATTTAATACGGTACAATAACGTTGTTATATATATATATATATATGTGTGTGTGTGTGTGTGTGTGTGTGTGTGTGTGTTTTTCATTGTCACTATCCATCTATATATGTCACTTAATGATATTTATTTTTTACTTGAGATTCATTGATATTTTTATTTTTGAATTTTATTGAGTACGAAATACGTAGATAGGTTTACTTATTACTCTATTAAATTTTTGCTACCAAAGCACCATGTGCACCAATTTTATCGTACCAGTACTATCCCGTTTTAAACTGTCTGGCATTCAATACTCACTTTGGAGCAAAAAAGATAACTGGTACCAACTGGTTCGGTATAGTTCGGTACCGATTCCGTCACATTCTCACCCCTACATTTTTGTAAGGCACTTATTGTAACATCCACTTCTAGGTAGGGGTGTCAATGAGGAAGATCTTGATCTAGATCTGACCCGTTCCGTCCCATTTATATGACCCGATGGGTCAGAAAAATGGATCCAAGGACCCAACAAGGGATCCAATGGGTCAACCCATTTAGATAGATCTCTACTTGGATCGACCCATGACCCGTCTAGGTCGACCCATTAAAGTTAAAAAAAACAACAATTTAAAAATAAAAAATTATGTACAACTATTTTTACAAATAGTTTACTTTTTCATTAGGTTTAAAACTAAGAAACGATACGTATCCCAATTTATCAACCGATTCATGTATAATTGAAAATGATTTGCGTGGTAACACTAACTAATCGAATGATTTAAATGTTTAGGATATACTTTATTGCAATGTTTTAATAATATTGGTTGAATGTAAGTGAATAAATAAAATTTGCTTAAAGATATACTATATAATTGGTGGCTGCAGCAAGTTATAACTCAATATCGGGAAGTATGTGAATTATTTTGCCAAATGTTAAATTGTGCTTTGGTTGTGTAGTGTACATAATTAATACTGTGATGGAGACTCTTAATGTAATTAGTGTGTGTTCGACGTACATGTATATGCAATCATATGTACTGACGTGAATTGTGTTGTTGATAATAAACATTTGACCTATTCTGAAAAAACTAAGTTATTTTGTGTTAACATTGCTTATTAAAAGTGATATAATATTAAAAAAATAATTTTTTTCAATTTTTTTTACATTAAATGGGTCGACCCAGATCCAGATCCATTAATTTAGTTGGATCTTGGATCGGATTATGATCCATCAACTAATGGGCCAGATCCGGACCCATTTAAATGGATCTTAGGACCTATTGGATCTTTTCAAGATCCGACCCGATCCGCCCCATTGACTGGCCTACTTCTAGGGCCTAGTGGTAAAACGGTAAATTTCCCTACCTTTAAATTATTATGTAATTTGATTGAAATAAAATTTATGTTAGTTTATATGTTTAGTTGTGAAATTTAGCTAATAGGTCAAATGACTTATAATGAATAGTAAAATATTACATGTTTAATTTGATTGAGTTGTTGGTAAAATAAAAGGGTCGCTCTCGTCAATGATTTTTAGGTTCCAAACAATAGATTTAGAAAGGGTATATATGGAAAATGATTGAGAGACCTAATTAGATGGACCTAATAAAGACCTAAAATTGTAAGAGTGACATGTGTCAAAGTTGAACTAATAAGATTAGGAGAGAGAATATGTGTTAACCAATCAATGCATTAGGCTTATATTTAGGTCCATGTAAGTAGGTCGGTGTAGCATTACTCAAATAATATTATATTGATTTATTGAGGTCGGTATGGTAAGGGTCGACTTATATCCCCAAATTTGGTTACCTCTCATTTAAGCAAAACATAAACCTCTTGTAACTTGAAATCTCAGAAGAAAGTGAAAGAAAAACATTAAGATTCATCTTGTGGCTTTGGAATTCAGCTTATTAGCATGTTCATCATCCTCATCATTCTATTCCTCCATTTCTAAGTTTTCTTGTTTTGGTCTCCATGAGCTCAATTGATGAAATTAGGTTAGCAATTGATCTTGGTAGGAAATAGATATTTGAATGTTATTGTATGATGATGTTTGGTGTTAATTGAGCTATTAGTAACCTTAGAATCTGAATTTGATGATGTTGTGAATTGGAAATTTGGTGTTAGGATTCGTGCATAAAAATTTGTAGGTCTGAGTTTTGTTGTAAAATGATCTAACGCGATCTCAGCCTAAAACTCGGATCGCGTTCTATAGTTTTAATTAGTTGCAGTCGAGTTTTGGTCTTTGGAACGCGATCCTAGCCACTTGTCCGGATCGCGTTAAAAAGTATAATTCGGTTACAGAAAGCTTTCCTTCTTATGAACGCGATCCCACTTCTATTTCCTGGATCACGTAAGCTAGTTGATTTCAGTCACATATTAGCTTCCTTCTTGTGAACGCGATCCCAACCCCTTTCTGGATCGCGTTTCATAGTGTTAAACGGTAATTGAAAGATTTCTTCAGTGTAATGCGATCCCAACCCCTTGAGCCCGGATCACGTTTGCATGACTAAAAAAAGTAAATATAATGATTTGTTGACTTATGCAATTGTGATATCTATGTCTATTAGTTACGTACATTGTGTACTTGTTTGATGTATATACTCGAGTAAGCTATAACAATTTATAAAAATGAATTATTAACTTGTGTTTTGGTTGTATTCTCAGATCAACCGAAGGCTCAGTAATATAAGATCTCTGAGTTGAGACTGAGATAATCAGGTGAGTGGATCTGTACTCTCAGTGTAATTTAGTTATAACAAACTTGGTTACAACTAGTAAACATGGTTTTACGGTTTATACATTATATAAGTTTAACATGATGCCATGATGACTATGGATTATGTGATATCTGGGCTTTGGTATATGTGAATTGTCAAAGGTCGACATGGGTTGGGATTGGTTGCTATTGTTTGGCCAACATAGGTTTTTGCATATGCGTGGTTTTAAAAACCTATGTTGTGTGTAGTGATAACACCAAACTATCGGTTAACCTCTGTATAGGCCTGCAGTTGGTTTTAAGTGTTCCTAAAGGGCCACCGTGGCATGAGGGCTCCTCAAAAACCACTGATCCTCTTTGAATTTGTGTGTTATTAGTTATTGTTGTAAACAACTTTGTTAAGCTAAGTTAAATTGTGCTAATCCCACCACTTTACTTCTTGTAGGTTATGTTTTGATATGATAGTTGGACAAGAAGTTTGGAATGGATGGAAAGTTTGACAGATTGCTCACTCTGATATTATGTATCACTTTGTGACATGTTTTGAAATTATATAGCACCCGTTTAGTGACACTTTGGTTTATAGAGCTTGTCAAGTGATATGTAATGTTTTGGGATGATATAACTTTTCATATGTACAGATTTTGTGATATAAATTACTAATATATGTTTGGACTTACGCTTCGGGTATAATATATATATATATATATATATATATATATATATATATATATATGGTTTGAATTTTAGGGGTGTTATACTTATCGACTTACTTGGCATTTGATATGTATATGTAGTTACTAGGGAATTCAACAGTCGGGCTATGCACGGCCCACTTCGATAAAATCAACATTAAAATCAATTGTTTTTGTCTTGCTACAGAAAATGATACAAAAATCGAATGTAGTCTTGAATTAGAAAATGAATTAAAGAAAATATATATGATAAAGTAATATCTAGTACTTTTGCCACAAATCATCATTAGAAATGGCTTAAAACATATATTCTCAACCTCATCAATGTTATACATTAGAATGAACTTTCACCATCAAGTGTTTTTTACCATTCTGTAATTACTAAAAGTTATAAAATGAGATTTACCAATAGCAAGACAAAAACAACACCCCAACAAGGTTAGTGTTAGAAGCTATCACTCAAAAAAATTAAAGAAAAGTCATACGTAACCTCCGGCTATATATCGAAAGTAATAGATTTTTCCAACGGTTTGACACATTATTACATTAAAAAAGACTAAAAGATTACACTCTCTTTAACTATTTACTTTTTGATGTTTGTGTTTATGATGATTTAGAAGTTAAATAAACTTCAACGTGATATTTTACTTTTTAAAATTAAAATGTCTACGTGTCTATCAATAAGCCATGTTTAACATTAAAATTATTATGTTCTTTATACAAATATATACTAAGATAATATAATGCCATTGTTCTATTCATGTATACAAGGAAATGATTTTGAAAGTATATAAATAGCTTTGAAACATTTTAAACTAATAAAAACTTGTAATATAAAAATATAAAGTTCATTCATGTATATTTGTTATCATCAAATAATCAAGACACTAGCTTTTTTTTCTAACAACTCAATTAAGGTGTCTCAAGCATTTAGACATCTATTTTCTCAAAATTTTATGCACGTATAAATAAAAAGTATTGTGACAGATTTTAATGTGTCACTCGTTATTAGTAACTTGTAAGTATCACAATATTATGAGTTTTATGTTTAAGGGGTGAGTACATAAAGATGCAATTAACTATGGCATAACATTCATAGTGCGTATTCAACTATTCGGACTTCCATTGTGTGTAAGAAACTAGTTATTTCTTGTCATTGTATGTATTTTCGTGACATGTCAACTTTATGAATGACACGTGACACCTTATCTGGATAACACATAGAAAAAAATACCGAAAATTGCATACAATAGCATGAAATAAGTAGTTTTCAACACACAATGGAAGTTTGAATAGTTGAGTACACACTATGAATACCAGGTCATAGCTAATTGCATTTTTATACACTTACCCCTATAATTAATAAAATTGTTTAAGCTGATAACATTTTGATAATGGTTGTCACATGTCAATATAAGAGGCCATTAGATATGCATATGTTTCCCTTATATATAAATTAAGATTAAGATATATTTGTGAATTATTAATTAATATTAATATATCAATATTAACAAAGGAGCTAAAAAAAGTAAATAATATTGGTTGCATATTTCTATATATTCTTAATTTCTTTTGTCATCATACCTAGCATGCTTTTTGGGTTACTAGCACGATACCCGCGCAATGCAGCGGTGAAAGTGGTGACAATAGATGGAGGTGTGAGTGAATGTTTTAAAATGAAAACATATTGTACTTCATTTGTCTCATTTAAAATGTCTATAATACTATTTTATATGTCTCATTATAAGTGTTTACTTTGATATTTAACTAATAAAAAAGATTTTAGTGAGTAGATTTAATATTTGATGGGTGAAAAGTAGAAAATAAGTAGTAATTAAAAATAGAGTAAGGATCAGGAGAGCAAGTGTCAAATGGGGAGCAAGGAGAGCAACCAATCACAACATGCCACATGTCTAACACAAATTTCATTTTAACCCCTCATCTATATTTGTATTATGTTTACCTTCCCTCAACTTCTTCAATAACACTCCCTCACCCCCACTACCACCAACCACCCACTCCCACCCCTCTGCCACCACCTGCCGCCCACTGCTGCCAACAGCCACCGCCCGCTGCTGCCGCCAGCCACCGCTCGTCGTAGTCGGCCGCCGCCAGATTCCGGCCTTTTTTTTTCATTTTTTGTCTAAATTTTTTTCTCAACTTTTATTTTTCAAAATTTTTGTAACTAACTTTTTCCTCATTAAATACACTGCATATTGATTTAAAACAGGAAAAAAAACATTTCGTTGCATCTTGTGGTTATTTAATTTTTTTTGTATATATATACTACTGCATATTCTAGTTATGTGTTGCATCGTGTATGTTTATATATTTATTATTACTTATTTTTTAATACGTGATATCACAAACTGCATTTTGTATATGTATTTATTGCATCATTCTTTTTGTATACATGTTAGTCTTTTTTACTACATTTTGTATTTTATGTACTGCATCTTATATATTGTATATACGCCGTCACCAAAATGCGGTACAAAATAGTATAATATGTATGATACAAAATGCAATATAAATGAATAATATGTACTAAAAACATATATTAAAATGCGGTAAAAATAACTATATGTAGTATAATTTTATACAAAATGCAGTACAAAAATAAACAATATGTACTAGAAATTATGTATACAAACTGCTGTAAAAGGAAAAATATACATTATAATAAAAATACAGTAAGAATATAATACATATAATATAAAATGCAGTACAAAAGTAAACGATATCTACTAAATTTATATACACAAAATGCAGTAAAAAGAACAATATACAGTATATTATATATAAAATTCAATAAAAAGATGATACATATAATACAAAATGCAGTACAAAAACAATATATATTCTTAAATATATATACAAAATGCAGTAAACATAATAATATGCATTATAATTTTATTCAAAATGCAGTAAAAAGATGATATGTATAATACAAAATGTAGTACAAAATAAACAACATGTGTTACAAAATGCAGTCAAATAAACAATGTGCAGTATAATTATTATAAAATGCAGCATAAAAACGGTAATATGTATAATACAAGATCAAGTCTAAAACAACATGTGTATTAAAAGTTATATATATACAAACTGCAGTAAAAACATCATGCAGTACATTTTTATAAAAAATATAATTAACAAAAATAAAAATGTTAAAAAAAATTGGAAAAAAAATTTAAAAATTGTTTTTTGAAAAAAATCGCCGGAATCCGACGGCAGGGGGCGGCGGCGAGGTGGTGGCAGGCGGCGGCAGGGAGGGGTGGTTGGTGGTAAGAGGTGGAAGTGGATGGTTGGTGGGGTGGGAGTGGTGGAGTGTTATTTAATAAATTTAGGAATGAAAGTTAAATATTTCAAAAGTGAAAGAATCAAAATGAAAGTTGGTATGGGACACATGTCATTTTCTGGATGGATGTGGGGTTGCCCTCCTTTCTCTCCAAATGACCCCTGCCCTCATGATCCCATACCTTAAAAATAATAATTATTAGAATAGGGGTATTAATGGAAGTGTAGTTAGTGGAGAATAAGTAGTAATAAATAATAGATAATTGGATAAGAGTATTAATGGAAATGTTATATATAAGTTAAGGGTAGTATAGTCTTTTTACTGTGTTGAGTACCAAAGTAAAAAAAGGTAGAGATGCGTTATATATATAGAAGATTATTATATATAGAAGATTCTCTGATCTCAATTAATTTAAATTAAATATTCTAATAGGTACATTACATTTATCGTCTAACCTTAAAAAACAAAGATAATTCGATTCTCATGATATTGATTGGCACGTGTTATTGTCTGATCACTTGCTTAACAAATATTCTTATCTCATGAACACTTTTTGTTTTAAATCATTATTTGGTTATATAAATCGAAAATATTTATATGTTATGAAGTGATAGATAACCAATTAAAACGTCTTATTTTGTTTAAATACTACCGACCACTATAAATATAATAAAAGGAACGACTAATTAAGAATAACTTTTGAGTTATCAAACAAGGTGCTCAACTGCTGATAGTGCAAGCAACTACATTTCTAATATTCTTTAAATTGTACTCCCCCGTCTCACCCCAAGTTTCCACTTTACAATTTTTGGTTGTTCCAAATAGATGTCCACTTTCATATTGTAACCAATCGAAAGGGACTTTAGTGGGTAAATATGTTATTTAATCAATAAAAAGTGTGTAAGTGAAAAATCTTAAAATTGCGTGCAAAGTCAAAGTGGACACTTTGGATGAAACAGGGGAAGGGAAGTGGTAAAGATATAAATCAATCTTAATCCCAAAAAATAACAGTTCGTTCACAAACTAAAATGAAATACTACATATATTTTTATGATGATAATAAAGCGTTTTGTTCACGACAATTATAATAGTTGCTTATTTAATGTCTAGACATACTAAAATGAATGCAACTAAGCCAATTTTAAGAAGATGTCATTATCATTTTACATTTTCACAAACATAAAATGAAAAACATAAACTATTCAGTAGTAGAAAGCGTGAATTTATCTGTTATATGACCAAAAAATGCCCTAAAATCAAATTGTCAATGAAATCTGTTGTTATTATTATTATTATTTTTTTATTATTAATTATTATTGCTTCCATTTTTTTGTAATTTGTCAAATAATATAAAAACTCATATTTAGGGTTGACATTTAGAGATATAAGATTTTAGAGGCACTTTAAAAAAGTTATATTTTATATATGGCATGTTAATCAATAGTAGTATGAGTAATGCTAACTGAGTACAAAATATATACCATTAATTTAGGGAGAATTACATATATCCCTTCCACAAACACCCTAAATTATATATATACCCAAACACATTTTTAAATTACATATATACCCAAATCCCTATTTTAAGTATACTAAAATTAAAAAAAAATAGTATAAATTGTCAGAACTTACAAAATTTTCAGACCAACAATCGGTTATATTTAAAACAGATAACATTTACTGTTTTTTTTTCTAATTTTAGTATACTTAAAATAGGGATTTGGATATATATGTAATTTAAAAATGTGTTTAGGTATATATGTAATTTAGGGTGTTTGTGGAGGGGAGATATGTAATTCTCCCTTAAATTTAGGTTTAAATCCATACACTACATTAAACATTGATTTCACTTATTCTCTATATCTGTTCATACATCTTTAGGCCTTGAAAGCATTTTTCTAATAGGAGTATATATAATCATTACTCATTTATCGAAAGATACTTAATCAAGCACTTAATATGTTTCTTCTTCCTTTTTTCTTCAATACATTTTATTAATTACAAATTATGATCATCTTATCTTAAATCTTAAACTCTTATAAAGCATTTAGCTATTTGGCTTAATGTTTACAAATTAAAATATTATATTTTACATTTATACCCCTCTCACTAATTAATAATTACATAAGTAGCTGATAAGATCAAATTAACTAATATCAATTTGCTTCTTTTTACTTTATACTCTCACATTCATATCATATCTCTTATGTATATTCATATCTACTACATTAATTTAAAATAAATATAAATTGAGATCCAATCATTTAAACAAAATTGATTATATAATAGTTTTTTTTTTTGGAAAAGTCCCACGAAATGCAACAAACTTTGACCCAAAATCTATTGTATGTGACCAATTTACGAGGAGGCATAAGAATGCAATCAACTTTAAAAAGTGGAGTTTTTGATGTAATTTGCTGACGTGTCGATGAATTGTCAAACTATTTGGAAGCCATGTGGCACATCCGTACGCCAATACTCGAGGATTTTTGGCTCCATATCGTAACACAAGGTATTGGTTAGCAGATTTTAAACGTAGGCGTGCTTTAACTGATAAAGAAAAGTTTAATCACGGACATGCACAACTTAGAAACGTCATTGAACGTGCTTACGGTGTCTTGAAAGGAAGATTTCCAATCCTAAGACAAATGGCTCCTTATTCATTTCCGGTACAAAGAAACGTGGTATTGCTTGTTTTGCAATGCATAATTTTATACGAAAATGGAATATTTACGATAAGTATCTTATGGAGCAAAACGAAGATACCATTTTTGACAATGATGAACAACCCGAAGGAGATGGAGAAGAAGCACCTGATGGAACACATGGTGATGCTCAAAGTTCCCAATATATGGCTAATTTACGTGATGAAATTGCTCAAAATTTGGATTGAGTAGCTTGAGTATGAACTGTGAATTTTTTGGGCTACGTAGTATGTTTGTTTAATGAAGTCACTACTTGACTTTAACTACTTGTATTTTTTGGTAATATGGTAGTTTTGGGAAGCCACCGACTAATTTAAATCGAATGATTGCTCTATTATGTTTGTGAATTTGATTATATTTATGGAAGTTATTATATTGGTCTTCAAATTGACAACAAATGTAACCATTTATTTATTATTTAGACCATCAGTTGGTGTATAATAACAAAGAAATTTACTTATTCTGCGTCATAAGGTTAAAATAGTTATTTACTATCATTCAGACAATTTATTCTGCATAAAGAGTAAACAGCTATGTACTTTCTCTACTTACTGCATATAGCTGCTTATTATCCATTCTACCATCCATATTCATACAGGAGTGAATCTGAAAAAAAGTAAACAGTCCCTAAGTATACACAAATTATAACCTGGCCTCTTTTAGATTTTACTTCTGTTTATAAATATAATTATAATAATAGTAGTACGTCATAATAAAAAGTTTACCTAATTTTTACTTGTCTTATTTATCTCTTAAAACTTGCATATTAAATAATTAATGTCTCACAATTTTTTAGTTGGTTTTAAGCTAAATTGGTATTTTCTCTTGCAATCTATCTATCTATATAAAACAAAGATTATTTTTTAATTTTTGAACATGCCACATTATAACATTTCCTTTTCTTTAGAGTCTTCTAACTTGCCACATCATCATATTATTTTTTCCTTAAAAACCTTAATTAATAATTACTAAAACTATAATTTATCAATTATACTTTATTATAATAGCTTTTAAAATTTCTATATTATATATTTAATACTTATATAACAATTTTTACCTACTTAAAAAAAGATTCATTTCTAAACCATATCTTATACATTGCCATTTAAAAATAGTATCATCATCAACTACTATATTTTTTAAAAAATCAGTTTTACTAAAGATATTTGAAATTGATTATTTTCTATACATTTTGGTATAAATCACTATTGAATTTCAGTAATAAAGTTAAAATTTCAACAATACTAAGATACAGTTGAAAACCTAAACAATATATGATTAATTTTTATTTTTTTAATTACCTTGTATTGCATAGGCTCAACAACTATATTAAAACTTAACATAATAACTTACAAATTAATTTAATTATATAAAATGGGCGTGAAACTCTTGAACATTGTTTGCAAAGAAGTTTGGTTTATAACTTTAGGGTTAATGACGCAGATCGGGTATGAACTTATCATGTTTTGCCAAGTAAGGGTATGAACTCAATTTATCACACAGGTCGGTAACAAACTTTCAAATTATGTTTCGAGTTGGGGAAAAAACTTTTTTCTTTTTGCCGAGTATAGGGTATGTACCCAATTTATTACACAGGTCGGTAACAGACTTTCAAATTATGTTTCGAATTAGGTAACAAACTTTTTTTCATTTCAAATTATGTTTCAGATTATGTTTCGAGGTCGGTAACGAACTTTCAAATTATGTTTCGAGGTCGGTAATGAACTTTTAAATTATGTTTCGAGTTAGGTAACAAACTTTCAAATTATGTTTCGAGCTAGGTAACGAACTTTTTGAGTTAGGTGAAAAAAAAGTCTGTTCCCTAACTCGAAACATAATTTAAAAGTTTGTTACGTACCTGTGTAATAAATTAGGTTTATACCCTAACTCGGTAAAAAGTGATAAGTTCATACCCGATCTGCACCATTAACCCATAACTTTATGCTGAAAAGTAAAGGATTGATATATATATATATATATATATATATATATATATGAAAAAATTGAAATAAACGTAAAGTAAATGCTAAACACCACAAATTAATTATGTTATCTATAACACTAGTTATATGTCCATTAATAAATTCAGTTACTTACAAATTACTATATAACTATATGGGATTCTTAGGTACAATGTTATTTTATTTCTCTCTTACAAACTTGCATATTGAATTATATTGTCTCCAAGACTTTTATCAAAGTATCTCATTCAATTAGTTTTTTTATTAGTAATAAAGGAGGTTACTCCTTTAGGCGACGACTTTAGAATTACTTAAGTTTATATGTCATACTAGATATAGAGTCCGTGCGATGCACGACCGTTTGAAAAGTACAGTTATATAGTAATTTGTAAGCAGCCGAATATATTAATGGGCGTATAATTAATGTTTTTGATAGCACAATTAATTTGTGGTGCTGACCAATTACTTTACGTTTATTTCAATATTTTTTATATCATTCATTTACTTTTCAGCATCTATCTATAAAGTTATAAAATTAAACTTCTTTTTAAACAATATTCAAGAGTTTGCAAAATTAATAACACGTAATCGTTAACTAAAATAATACGCTCTAATAGTAATTAAAAAACTTTATTTTATATATAAAAACTAATCATTGAGCCCGTGCAATGCACGACCATTTATATAATACCATTAAATTAGTTTATATGTTATTATGTTTAAGTTTGAATACATAATATAACAAAATTAATTTGTAAGTTATTGTGTTAAGTTTTAATACGTTTGTTTAGCCTATACAATACAAGGTAATTATAAAAAATAAAAATTAATCATATATTTTTTAGATTTTTAACTGTATCTTAATATTGTTAAAAGTTAAAAATTTATTACTAAAATTCAATAGTAAAATATACCAAAATATACATAAAATAATAAATTTCAAATATATTTATTAAAACTAATTTTCTTAAAACATGATTGTTGATGATGATAATATTTGTTAAATGCAATATATAAAATATGGATTAGAAAATGAATCTTTTTTTATGTAGGTAAAAATTGTTATATATGAAATATAATATAGGACTTTTAAAGGCTATTATCATAAAGTATAATTGATAAATAATAATTTTAATAATGAATAATTAAGGTTTTTAAGAAAAATAATAATATGATAATGTGGCAAGCTAGGAGGCTTAATAATAATCTTAATAATAATAATATTTAAGGTTTTTAAGAAAAAACTAATATGATGATGTGGCAAGTTACGAGGCTTTAAAAAAAGAAATGTTATGATGTGGCATGTCAAAAAATTAAGGAAAAATCTTTGTTTTATAAGTATAGATAGATGGTGTGTTTAGCGGAATAATGAATTCTAGGGGATTAAGTTCCTTATTATTATACTCCCTCCGTCCCATTACAAATGTCCACTATTGACTTTTGAAAGTATTTTGTTTACGCCTTTGACCTTAAATATTTTTATTTGTGTTATATAATACTTGATGCAAAATATATGAATGAATTGGGTTTTAAATGTAAATCCATTATATAATTTTCATTATGTATTATATAACACAAACAAAAATATTTAAGATCAAAGTTGAAAAAGAAAGACTTGAAAAAGTCAATAGTTGTGACACCCGTCAAATTAGGACTAGTAATTAGTGCCTAATCAGTTATAATACATGTAATTAGTTCTGTGTTAGGCTAATTAATGTATCAAGTAATATATATATTGTTGAATATATACAATCATACGATTTGATTAAATCGTACAAGTTTCAAACCGAATGTAATTCGGTTCAATTAATACGGACGTTGGTGAACAATTTTATTAAATAATATGACATTATTTAATAACTCTATTTAATCCAAAATATTATTTAGGTGATATTTCAACTCAAATTCGTATCGTTCAAACAACAATTACGCAATTAAAATAATAAACGCGCGTATAACCGAAATAAAGTTAAAGTTACAATTTATAACCCAATTATTAAGTATTTGATGAAATACTTCATATATAATTTTAAATAAATATCTGTATTTTAATACATATATTTAAACGTATAAAATAATTAAATAATGTTTAAACGAACACGCACGGAGCACGAATACACGGAGTTAAAAAGTGGAGACCCACACTCCGGTGGGCCCCTACCGAAATCAGCCAAAAGGGGAGGGGATCCCACCCCACTCCCCATTTCTATCATCACCATCATCTCTATTCTCTCTCTCTTTCTTTTTCTCTCCAACCAAACCACCACCACCACTTCATTAAAATCACAAAATTTCACCACCAAACGACCTCGGTTTTCATAGCTCATTTGGAAGAAAAGAACCACCACGCAACGATCTACACTCCTACCTTTCCGGAATCTTGATTCGCCACTTCGTAAATTTCTGGCAAATTCTCGAAACTCATCGATTTCACTTATTTTTACATGTATATGGTTGGTTTAAGCTTAAAATGTTCAAAAATGGGTTGGGTAAAAGTCTCAGGTCAAACGGAGGCCAGAAAACACCTTTCCGGCCCATTTTCCGGCCAACAGCGCGTTATGTCGCAGAGGCTCCAGGCCACCTGCGACATAAGCCTTTATGTCGCTAAATCAGACCTTATGTCGCATATAGCGACATAAGCCACTATGTCGCACTAATCACGGATGTCGCAGATAGCGACACAAATAGTTATGTCGCAGAAATTACGGATGTCGCATATAGCGACACAACTCCCTATGTCGCATTAAATTGCGGATGTCGCCCTTAGCGACACAAGCCCTTATGTCGCATATATGATCTGCGACACAACAGACTATGTCGCACATAGCGACACAAAGCCGTATGTCGCACGCTATGTCGCATGAAACAGAACCAAGAAAACACAAATTTTACTAAGTGTCGAGACCTAAAATTTTATCACTCGATTTCACCCAAATTCAAGTCCAGGTGCGTTTTTCACCAAAGCAATATAGTAGAAATAAAAATTTTCCAAGCTCGACCCCAGCCAGGGGCTCTGCCCCTTGGACCCCACCAGGGGCTGCCGCCCCTTGGACCTCGCTACTAGGGGCGCTGCCCCCGGACCCCCGTCATTAACGGGCTTCGCCCTTATCATAGGGTCACGAGTAACAGTGTTACATCTAAACTTTCACACAAAGTGCTAAACTTGTATAACATCAAACACGAATGCGACATGACTTCTAAAACACATTGGAACTTACTTTTAAGTATAACACTTCAAAATCAGGAAGTAATAATGAGATTATTTCAACAACCAATTCACCGACGACCGTACACGTTTTCAAAACACAAGTCAAACAACCATATCGTAGTAATTTGAATAATTCAATCAACCAAATCGTAGTAATTTGGACATTCTAAGTTGGACGAACAACTACAAGGGCAGTCCTTCGAGATGCCTACTCATGTTATAACCATTGTGTGTCTTGGACACCCTCAGGTTACAAGTCTTCAGACATCAATCCACCGCTAATCAATTCAAGTTTATTAATTTAAACACTCAAGGCTCAGGTGAGTCTCATGGCCCCTATTTTACTGCTTTTTAATCAGGGGTGTGATTACATTGCTCGTTTTATTTACATGTTGAACGCAAGTACAAATCAATCAAATACTACATGAGTTATTTTCACTAATCAATTTAAAGCCCTCCACAACATAGGTTGGTAATACATCTGTAGCGTGAATGTTAGTATATGATATCATATAGGATTGACAATCCTCGTCCGGGTTAGCACGCACTAACTGGTCAAACGGACGTATTAGCATTTGGGAAGACGAGTGTAGATTAGGCACTCGTAGGAGGCAACTTAGTTAGGTTTCCTTAATTGGACCTGACGCTCAAGTTAAGCTCAGACTATGTGCTCATGGCTGTATAACTTTTATTTTGCTTAATTGCATTTTAAATTCAATTAAATCTTGCGGTTCATACAAATATGTGTTGACATACAAACCTGTGAGCTCACCAGCGTTTCGCTGACCAATTTTAGCATGTATCACAGGTGACCAGCAGTAGGTTGGACTGCTCAATCAAGAACTATTAGCTCGAGTCAGCATGCAAACAATCATAGATTTAGCTGCATTATTATATTTTGTATAGGTTAATTATGTACTTAAATCTCTCAATTTCAAACCGGGCTAATGTAAACAACATTTTGATGTAAACTTTGGTTTTTATCAATATCAATGTAAAACGACGCATATAGTGGTCGTTCATTATATCTTATGTGCTGTGTATATTGATTAGTCGCGCCCCGACCCGATTCGCTTCCGCAACCCGAATTTGGGGGTGCGACAATAGTGGACATTTGTAATGGGACGGAGGGAGTAATTTCCATCCCCTTTGAATAAAGTTTATAGATCAGAGAGGAATAAGTTTAAAGAGTGCAAGGTGATCCAGGCCATCCATTCCCTTCATCTTATCATGACAAGTCACGCGGAGACCACTTTGCAAACATTTTGGGCGGAGGGACAAAATTGTAATATTTGGGTAATTTGATGGAAGGATCAGATTATGGGCAGCCTCATTTTTCTCATTTTTCACAAACAACACAAATAAAATTCTCTCTTTTTCTCTCTACAAAACACGCTCACTAAAACCACAACCACACCTTCCACCACCACCTTCATCATTCACCACCGCAACCACCGCCACCATCGTTGATGCACCGCCGTCGCTGTTGCTACACCGCAACAACCACCGTCGCTCCACCACCACTACCACCGACTTCGTGATCCGAGAAAATTTGCGGAGAAATGTGGCATTTTTTATGGTCGGAGAGTTTAAGCTGCGAACCATCACCATTGGTGAACCGGCCTCCGCCGAACATAACCAACCGTGATGTTTTTCCACTTATTTCCGCCGCTCCATGCCACCACCGCTTTCATCATCATGTTGACAACACCACTACTTCATGAAAACACTTAGATCTAAGTGGATCTAGATCTAAAAATTTGTAGATCTAGATCTAAAAAGTAGATATACTTTTTAGATCTTGATCTACTTTTTAGATATGAAAAAATGACTTTACCCTGCATTTTTCTACTGCATCTTGCGTTATTAAGATAAGATCTACTTTTTAGATCTGAAAAAAAAATGGATCGCATCTTGTATATTTCTACTGCATCTTGCGTTACTAAAATAAGATATATTTTTTAGATCTGAAAATTTTTGACCGCATCTTGCATTTATTTACTGCATCTTGCGTTACCGCATCTTACGTTCAATTGATGTATATTTGTAGTAGTACATATTTACCGCATCTTATATTTTTAAAAATATTATGTGTTTGTAAATTTTGATTTTATTTTTAAGTTTATAAAGTTAGTATTACTTGTTTACTGCATGTTGTATATTAGTTACTGCATTTTACAATATTTTTAGCTTTTTATAATAAAATCTACTTATACTTATTTTACTGCATCTTATGTAAATATTGGTTTTATTCTTAAATCTAAAAATTAGTATTATATCTTTACTGTATCTTGTATATTGTTACTGCATCTTATGTTGTTTTGGTATTTTATGTGTTCAAATAAAAAAACTACTTATACTTATTTTACTGCATCTAATGTAAATATTGATTTTATTCTTGAATCTAAAAAATTAATATTACATGTTTATTGCATCTTGTATATTTTTACTGCATCTTATATTTTTTAGCATTTTTGATAGGATCTTTAGTATTAGAATTTTTTTGATTGAATTTTTTTTTAGAATTTTTGAACATTTTTTCGAGCAGTTTTTCGGTCAGGTCCAAAGCTTTATTATAATTGCAAAATAGTCTCTGACCTCTTTTCCCCCTTTCACTTTTGTTCTCCTCTAAACCGTTCCCTTGAATAAAAGCCTCATTGGGTAACAAAAGATGAAATCCCCTAGATAAGAAGCTTTTGAAAGTAAATTCTAAGAAGCTTTATATGTCACTTAAACATTATGTTTACTCTCTTCACATTTGCAGAATATTTATTTTGCTAGCGTTGGTTTCTCTTCTAGCATTTTTAGTCTCCTATCTTTTGCTTTGTTGTCTGTAATTGTTAGTATGGCTCGTTATATAGCAAAATAAATTATTTTTAACCAAATATCAATATCTATTCTTACTTATATAGTTTACAATAGTATGATTTAATCATAATAATTGATGAAGTAGTTGGAATTCACTATCGCGATATTTCTAATAGCTAAACTGATAAATACATTAACCTGGCCCGATTCGATCAGAACTAGAGTTGATCTGAACCTGAAAATCCGATTCCTTATAAGGTCGGGTTACGAGTTACATTCTTTTAAATCTCAACCCGACTCTTATAGACCCGAAACCCAATAACCCAACCCTATAACACCCTCGAGTAACAATATATATTAGAATAGAAAATAATCTTTTTAATTTGGAAAAGATGTGATAATATTGAATTTAAATAAAATAATAAATAATAATTGATTTTTAAAGGTGGCCCGGTTATGGTTAAAATTTGGGGAGGATTATAGCTTGTCAACGTGAGACGATTTATATATTGCCGACTATCTTCTACAGGGAAAAGTTCACCGAAATGCAATCAACTTTAGCCTGATATCTATTGTGTGTAACCAACATTGTGAGTGTAAGAATGCAAGTAACTCTCAAGAAAAGTGTTTTAATGTAATTGACTGACGTGTTGATGACTTGTTAAACTCGCCGAATGCCACATGACATCTTTGGATGAACAAACATATCATCAAACAAAAATTATATATATATATATATATATATATATATATATATATATATATATATATATGGGGGAAGGATCAAGAGGGAAGCTCTTAAATTGGGGGAAGGAGGGAAGTAAATTACAACCACTTATTTTCTCACATCATCTACAATACTCATTTTCTCAATTAATGCTTAAAATCCAAAATTAAAGCATATAGTTCAATGATTTCTTCAATCAAAACATTGTAAATCTTCAGATCAATCAAACACATTCATACACATCTTCAATTTGTCATAATTTTGATTCATCTAAAATTTTAAAATTTGGTGTAACTTTTGGGTTTTTGATAAAATTTTGATTTGGTGATGAAAAACAATAGAATTATATGAATTTCTTTGTAAAAAACATATAAACGAGTAATTAATCAAATTATGGTCATCATTACAATCGAATTTCAAAAACTCTAAAAATTCCCAGAACGTTAACATTCATCTAAAAAACATGTTATCAAATTACAACTTCATAGTTCTAAATCTTTATTTATATGATGAATATTAACGTATATATATGCTATTTCACACCATTAAATGTGATAACATAACATTCATTAGTGTATAATAATGTATACGAGTTACATTCATCGTAAATGAATGTTATAATTATCATTGTGTATAATACTATGCATGTACTATATTAGTTAATATGCATTGTAAATTAATATTAAATTGTTCATAATTTTCAATAACACATATAGGGTAACATTCATCACCAGTGAATCTTAAAAACTGAAAAAAGTAAGATATTAACATTCTTTAAGATGAATCTTAACTAATATATATTATTATACATTATTGAATGTTAAGTTATGATATTCATTAATATAAACTAGCCTTGTACCCGTACAAAGCTGCGGTGATGAATATTTTTTGATGAAATGACATTTTTTTTGTAGCTTCAATCGTTTTCATTTCCAACAGTTTCTAGCAAACAAATATAGTTTTTGTATCCTTTCATTTTCCTTTTTAATTAGACATTCATTTCTAGATACACTTGTATTTATACATAATAACATTCATATTCAATACACATTGTAGCAGATGTACTGTCATCGTGATAATAACTATAACTCCTACTATCTAACAATGTATCATGTTTTAACTTTCTAACATTTTTACTATCCATTTTTTTAATCTTTCATATTTGTGTTATTATTGATCACTAAATTTTAAAAAGTTAGATGATTAAACTCGATAAAGTTATAAGGGTACTATCATTTCTAATGATAAATATAAGTGTTAAAACTTAAAACTTTTGAAGTATAAATGACATATATTACCGTAAAAGGTTAAACCAAAAATATTTAAAGGATTAAATCATAAATAAAAAAACTTAAAAGGGTGAAAATGAAAAAAAATGTGAAACTAATAAGATTAAATTAATCATTATAATATAATTAATTATTCATAACTTTATCAAATTATTTGAACACCAAAAAAATATTTATTGAAATTTAAAATATAAAGAAGACCTAACTCAACCCAATTTTGACCCAACCCGTTTGACCCAATTCAAAATTGTGACCCATTTCGCTCCAAACCCATAACCCAACCTATTTCCAGGTATAATCTATCTATATATCTATATATTTTATATAAAAGATTAGATAGATTAGAAGTTTTGAAAAATTGCAACCTAGAAGGTTTTCAATTGTCTAGTGTTTCGGTCAAGACCATCCTTTTCAGTCTTATTTCAATTTTATGTAGGCTGTTAGTGGGGACAAAAGCTGATTATACTTTTCAGATTCAAAATAGGTTACCTTACCTTTTTAAGAATTCAAAATTCAAAATTTAAAACTTAAAAGTTTCATTTCTATCAAGAAAAAAGTTAATTAAGTCAATAGGTGGATTTAAAAAACAAAAAAAAATATACTATCAAAATAGCAGATCAAAGATACAATACAACCGATAGAGAATGACCAAATACAATGCAAGAACAAAGGAGGCCACAGAATTCGTAAGTCAAAAGTGGATATTAAGAAAATTTACATGAATCTACAAAATTTCATAGTCTTGCTGCATTTCAAGCTTACGATAATAACTTTTTAATGTTTATGAAAAAATATATATAGATACAAAATTCCATATCTACAATTTTTATACGACTAAAATCTACTAAATAAATCCATACAATATACAAAGAAAATCATTAAAAAATCATTGTCATTACCTGCAAAAATAAGCAAAATGATGCGAGTTACACAACATTTCAAAAACCAATTAAAACATTAATTAATCAAGAATTCATAACACATACCTATTCTAAGAAACACATCTTGAGCTAATTATCTAACGTAAGGTGTATAACTATAAAAAAAATTGATATTTGTACTTGGATTATCAGAATCTATTTGTTACATGACATATGTAATAGTTTAACGAATAGATGTTGTAGAAGAACAAAGTAACAAACAAAAGAATTTATTTCTTACATGCTTATGTAATACTTTAGTATATGGATATTGTAGAAGAACAAAATAACAAACAAATAATAGTCGTCAATCAAACCTTAAATTGATGGCCAACAGATTAAAAGAAAATTTGCTACCAGTGATGTGGCAAAAAAACAAATAGTCGATGCATCTAAGAATAACAAATATCCACGATACTACAAAAAAAAAGATTCCGTTCGAATGCTAACCTGGAATCTTCGCAGACATATATAAAAGCTTCACATATTTAACAAAATTGAAACGAAATTAGCTTATGTTAGAGAATATAATTAAACCACAAAAATTCAGATCTTACAAGAAAATTGATCGGTGATGATCTCAAAATACTTCGTATTGAAACGTTGGTGGCCGGTTCTTTTTTTACACTTTAGTAAACCGAAAAGTTGAGATTTTAATATTGATTTCTCAACAGACATCCCATTGTATTAAACCGTGTGATCACCACAATGTCATCAATTTCAGCCACTAAAGAAAGAAAAAAAAAATTAGACAAAAAGATGCTACAAAAACTTCCAATTGCTTAGGAAACTCTACAAAAAGATGCTACAAAATAATACAAAAAAATATTTCATACCTTACACTCAACAAGAATGGTAAAATGCAAGTACAAAATTTTCAAAATGTTAGTATCTCTTAAACTCCAATTTCTTGGAAAACCACACCTTTGCTCACAAAAAAAATGTGTTTTTCGAGTTGTTGTATGTATTATCTAAAGTATACTTCTTTTAGATTTGTAAAAAGCTTAAAAGAGGTAAAAAAAATTAACATAGAAAAAGATGATAACCTTTAGATCTGTGAATAATGGACTGATTTTCTATCAGACGTCGTTGATGGCTTGATTTTTATGTTAGCAACAGTGGTTCAGTAAGACAAGCTGAAACTACAAAAGGTTAAGGTGAAGACGATTGAACATTTGAACAATGGACTAATAAGGGTGATATTTGCTATTTTAGGTTTGTGATTTTTGCTATGTTGCAGTCATCTTGATGAGAAGGACAAAAGGAGAGGAGTGTGTAAATCTTAGGCGTATAGGTAGGTTAAAATGAAAGAGATAGAAAATGAATGATTGAGATCAACTATAATTCAAATGAACGGTCAAGATTGTATATTGGTTGAATTTTAAGATATGGGTGGATGCATTATATAATACTAAAGATAACATATATAAGTTACTATTCATGATAAACGAATGTTTATGTATATTAAATTGTAATTTGATTAACATGCTTTTGAAATGCATGTTAACGTGCTAGGAGGTAATTTCAAGTTATTTACAAAAATGTCACTGCGTTGACTTTTGAGTTGACCAGAATGTGAGGCTGAGAATAGCTTCCGTCCTTCCCCCATTTGTTTACTTCCCTCTTGATCTCCCCCCCCCCCCCCCCCCCCCCCCACCCCCCCACACATATATATATATTAAAGATTAAGTTCATTAATATTAATATAAGTGTATTATGCTATTTATAGCTATAAAAGCTATGTTTCAAAGTTAAATTAATACTTTAAAATATAATATATCAATATGGTTGAGAGAATTTATATTTAGTGGGTAAGTGATTATTAATAAGGTGTAAAGATTACATATATGAATTTATTATGGTGTAAAGATTACATATATGAATTTATTATTCATACCCATAAAGGCTATGTATTACATTTTCCAATATTATTATTTTAGTATTTAGTATTACTAATAGGGTAGGATTAGAATGATAATAAGAATTTGAATGAGAATGAGGGAACCAATAATATCGTGCCATGTGTACAAAGAGAATGTTTAATATGTACAAAACTCATTTACCCACAACATCAATTATCTCACAAACGAAAAATTAAAAAATTATGAAAATTGCACCGTAAAATTCAGCGTTTTCTCCTTTTCGATTTGCTGTCCCTAAAGGCATACTTTTGACGAGTTTTTTTCCATTTTTTTGTGGGTTTCACATTTACTAACACATGTATTAAAGTGTTGCGTTTAGGGTTTAAGGTTTAAGGGTTAGTGTTGGGGAACGCTAAACTCTAAACCCACACCCCTAACCCCTAAACCCCAAACCCTAAACGCTTTACAAAACTCTAAACCCTAAATCATACTAAATACTAAACCCTGCTAAATCCTAACCCTAAACCATACTAAACCCTAACCCCAAATCCTAAACCCTAAACTCTAGCCCTAAACCCTAACCCTAACCATAAATAAAATGTACTACTAATCAGTAACACATGTGTTATTAATTTGTAAAACCCACCAAAAATGAATCTGTAATGTGTTATTAATTGATGTACTAATTTGAACTCTACTCATTACTAATAATATAAAACTAGGGTAATACCCATGCTATGCAGTGGAATACGATAGTTGTATCTTATGTCTATTCTTCAATGACTATCCACTAAGGTGACTGAATAACAATAGTATACTTGTATATAGAGTTGAGAATTCAAAATATGATGGTGAAAGTAATAATGAAAATGGTAAATTAATATAAAATAAAAATTAAGTAAGTTAAATTTGGAAGTATTTAATTTTAGTATTAAAATCATATGTTTCTGTATATCATTAAGGAAATATGTAACATTAAAGGAGAGATGTAAGAAGGACAAATTTGTCATTATAATAAATTTAAGAATTTTAAGTTTTAATAATTGAATATTTTATAAGTATTGTATTTTAAATAATTTAAGAATTTTGAGTTTCAGACATGCTTAATAAATATTGTAGATTGTAGATATAATATTAATACTCCCTATTTCTTAATGTTGAATATACACTTTTCAAGTTTCCTATGTTGCTTTTAAAATAGTCAACTCTCCACTCGTTTTCCGCGTCGTCTTCTTTCTCTCGTTTACTTTCTTCTCCTCTCCTCCTCATTTCTAGGGTTTCTCTCTGGTAATTCTTCTTCTTCTTCTTCTTCCTTTATTCAACAACAACAATTACCTTTTTGTTTTTATATATCTATAGCTGTTGATCATCTCATACTCACATAGGTTTATCCTCCCTGCCATTTTATTATATACTGAAATCTGTAACTATAAAAATTAATAATCTAAAATAATTGTTTATAGTAGTTGGTGATGGATGGGCGAATGAAGGCGGATTGCGATTTGTTGAATTCAAACGCAATGAAATGCAACGAATATGCTTCGGTTTTATCAGATGAGAATTTTTTAAAGGCAATTAATCTGAATGAGTCATTCATTGATTGGAATTCGATACGTACTCCCTCGCGTTTGCCTGATTCAGATCCTTGTAGTTATAGACCACAATCTAGGTTAAAAGATGAAGGACTTGTTTATGAGGATTCTGATTTTAGTGATTTAGCTCTCAAATATATTAGTCAGATGCTTATGGAAGAAGATATAGAGGATAAGAATTGTATGTTACAAGAGTCTGCTGCTCTCCAAGCTGCAGAGAAATCGTTTTATGATGTTCTTATGGTGAAAGAATCACCTTGTGATACCTCTGGTGATGTAGTTTCCTTTAACGCTACTGAAAGTAACGATTTGGGTGCAGAATCAGTTATACCGTATTTTGGGGGAAACGTATGTACGGGTGGTACTAGTCTTAGTTGTGATGTTACTGATTCTCTTCCTTTACCGAATAACTTGAGCGGTTTTGATTCACAGTCTAGACTTCCGCCATCTTATAGCTCGTTGAGTAGTACTAGTAGTAGTTTTGTGGATTCACCTGTGAGTATTTTAAGTTTTCCTGATATATTTTGTGATAGTCGATCTGCTGTGCAGTTTCAACATGATAAAGATAAAGCTAATAGGTTTCTCTCTAGTGGTAATGGGATCTTAGATTATATGGGAACTAGTATATCGTTGGAGAATGATGAAAAGGTTTTAGTTAAATTGGAGAAGAAACATGAATTTAGCTCTGTTGCAGATGGATCAAGAGGAAAGAAGAAGAATCTTCATTCCGATGATCATGCTGAGAATGGAAGGAGTTTTAAACAATCTGCAGTGTATACCGAACCATCTGTGAGGTCTAAGATGTTTGATGATCTATTGCTGTGTGGTGGAGCTAAAACTCGTCCATCTCAATGTGAATATGTTCGTAAAGAGGCTTCTAATGTGCAACAAAAGGGCCAAGTCAAGGGATCTAATACGGTTAAAGGCCGTGGGAAGAAACAAAAGGAAGTGGTGGATTTGAGATCACTTTTGACCCTCTGTGCACAGTCTGTTTCAGCCAATGACCAAAGGGGAGTCACCGATTTACTTAAGCAGATAAGAGAGCATGCTTCACCAACTGGTGACGGGATGCAAAGATTGGCCCATTACTTTTCTGCTGGTCTTGAAGCACGCATGGCTGGCTCAGGAACTAGTATCTATAAAGCACTCCTTTCTAGACCTACGTCAGCTGTCGATATTTTGAAAGCATACCAATTATTCCTCAGTTGCTTCCCTTTTATTAAGCTTACCCATTTTGTTTCAAATAAGACTATTTTGCAAACAGCACACAATAAGACAAAGCTTCACATAGTAGATTTTGGAATCCTGTATGGTTTCCAATGGCCTTCCCTCATAGAACGGCTTTCTACTCAGCCCGGTGGCCCACCAGAGCTTCGAATCACTGGGATTGACTTTCCTTGTCCTGGTTTTCGCCCGTCACAAAGGGTTGAGGAGACCGGTTGTCGCTTAGCTAATTATGCAGAAACTTTTGGTGTTCCATTTAAGTTTAAAGCTATAGCCCGAAAGTGGGAAACAATCACTCTTGAGGATCTTGAACTTGATGATGATGAAACATTAGTTGTGAATTGTTCTTACAGGTTTAGAAACTTACTTGATGAATCGGTCGTGGTGGATAGTCCAAGAAATAAAGTCTTAAACCTTATTAAAGAAATGAATCCAGAAATCTTTATACAAGGAATTGTCAATGGCTCTTATAGTGCGCCTTTTTTTGTCTCAAGATTCAGAGAGGCTCTGTTTTTTTTCTCATCTGTGTTTGATATGCTCGACGCTACTGTGGATCGTGAGACTGAAGATAGGGTGTTGGTTGAAAAAACGATATATGGTCGAGAAGCGATGAATGTTATTGCTTGTGAAGGTGGTGAAAGAATAGAGCGACCCGAAACATATAAACAATGGCAGGCTCGAAATCAACGAGCTGGGTTTTGTCCGCTCCCTTTTGACCCAGAAATATTGAAGCTTGCTTATGGTAGGGCAAGAACGGGCTACCATAAGGATTTTATGATTGATGAAGATGGTCACTGGATGTTGCAGGGGTGGAAAGGACGCATAATATATGCTATATCTTGCTGGAAACCAGCTTACTGAACATGTATTATTTAGAACAGGGAACATCATGGATTGCTTCACACATCAGGCATGTTCTTGTGAGTTTATCAGAATTCACGATTCAACAAGCCAAGGTACTTCGATCACTTTTTTTATTTTTATCAGTTTAAACTTTGTGATGATATTCAAGAGCTCGTATCATGAAGAGTATATTGGGTATACTATATTTTTCACAGGCTAAGTAGCAGGAAGTCAGTTATAGTCGAGTATGTTGGAACATTTGGGCAAATGAAGCATCATGAGATCAGTGCGTTGGTGATAATCCTGACTATGCCAATAAGAGGTATGCACATCAACTTTCTCTAGTGGAAGAACAAAATACTTCGACGGTTTTGTTGTGAGCTATCATCTGAAGTCAGTTATCGTTCGTGAAAATTGAAAAAGGTGGTGGGTGTAGACATGAAGTAGTTGGTTTCGTATAAAGTTAGAATGTTAAAGTCTGAATCATGTAATAATGATATTGCCTTTAGATAATGCAATATGTTATCAAACAATACACATTGATACTTACATACATGACTGCCTGACTGGTTACCATGAATCTTATATGGTTCTAAATATTACTACTTTTTAACACTGTAGAAAACTGATATATTGCGAGGATATGAACCAATTGAGCACAGCTACAACTAGTTTAAGGATGTAAATAAATTGTTGGTGCGACACTACTGATCGTGATGTGGCTTGGGGTAATGAGTTAAAGCTCTAACTGAAAGTCAATCCTTAATTACCTAGATCAACTAAATTACTGATTCGCCATAGTACTCGCTAAAGTCTGCGTAGCATAACCAGAATCTAATATTCCTAAGAGATTGTTTGAATTTGCTGAAGCCACTGCTTTTGACCTCTGATTTTAAGCCCAAATAGCTTTTTGAAGTTTGGAGTTGACGAACATAAGCCCCCATAACCAACTGTTGTTTGAAGAAGGATATACAACCCAGATATGCTGATACCTTCCTGATTATTGATGGCTATCAAATTAACAGATAAGTTAACAAATGGAGCATGATAATTTAGTCACAGATCATCAAAATATTTGAATGTATGTTGAATTACTTGAATCAATATAGGATTTGAGTAAACAATATGCTGACCAGGTTACTAATCCTTTGTACCCTTTAATCCTTTATAACATAGAACTGTAAATTGATATTAATATCTTCATACCTGTATGATCTATGATTCGATTTAAGCAACTTGTATATAGGTTGTTTGTTTTTTAACAGCAACTTGAATGCATGTCTGCTAGATATATATTCAAAAGCATTATTTAGTGCATAATGCTGGAATCCTAGTTTAGGATTGACTCGCCTTGCTGTTGTACTTCTATTAGGTTGAAATAGCCGCTACCCGTCAGCGCTGTGTTTGATGTCATATGTAACACCGTGTAATTTCAGAGTGTTGTATGCATCAACTCACATAAAAAAATTGTTTCAATAAGTCGTACTTGCTTCGATAACATCTAAATTTCCGGTACGAACTATCAAGATGCAACATTTTTTATCATATCCATTACATGATATTGTGAATAAAAGTCAGCGGTCAGCACCAATAATGAAGGGATGATTGATGCGAGTTTCATGTATATGATGCAGCAAACTTATGGGTGCTATATATAGCTAAAGTATAACGATAGACTTGGTCATCAGTTGACTTTAGTATGAGTACCGCGTAATATTGATCAGACAAGACCTTAGGTTGAATTCGATGGAATTGAAATCCTAATTGCATACACAAACATGTTTGGTTCACAAATAAATTAGTTGTAAGTCTTCAAATTATCTCATTCAATGGAATTCACATTCCATTATATTCCAATTCCTTGGATGAATTCCAAATTCCATAAAAAACACAATCACGAACTAAACGCAATGTTAGTTTTATATTAGATCAAAAGATTCCACTTAATAACGTGTTTCTTATTATACTAGCTATAAACACGCGCAGTGCAGAGTAAATAGTGTTATGTCGATTTATATAGTTCTTTATATATATATATATTTATATATATATATTTATATATATATAGTTCTTATATAAAGCAAATCTCAATTTTTAGATGGCATAATGAAGTGACATATGTCACTATATTTTTAATATTAATCTCCTTAATTCTTAACATTTTATCTTAATATCTTTTATGTATGTCAACTTTATTATCATTAATATATAACTTAATCTTAGCATAAGAGATTAATAGTTTATTCTTAAAGATCTTTTTAACATCTTGAATTTTACATAACATTTATATACATCTTAACTATTAAATTGTAATTACAAACCTTAAAGAAATATAAGAAAACAACATAGTTTTTCAAACTTTATAAAACCAACATAATCTTTAAATTTTTGTAATATATATTGAATAATCTTTCATTATTGTAATCGTCTCTTAATAAGCTTACCAATCGGTACAAGTCTAATTTTGGTTTCATTAAAGAACTTTTGTTAAATTCATTTTATTTGAAATCTGACTTAAATGCGATGCTTAAATATGTCATATGAACAAAATTTATAAGACATAAAAATAACCCACGGTTATCACAAATCATGGTTTGCTTACAAACCTACTCATTTCCTTTTATAATCTACATTGCATTTAATTTAAGATGATTTTATCATTTGTTTAAACTTACATGATATTTAAGATGATTTTATCATTTGTTTAAACTTACATGATAACTTTTCTACCTATTGTAATTTGTAACTTATTATTTAATTTTTTAATACATTTTATCTTTATCTATAACTTTATGCCTATTAATTAAATATCAATTTAGAAAAATATTCACATACCATTGAAAAAATTAATATTAACATAGTTGGATCGGGGCTGTGCATTGCACAACCTATAAATTTACTAGTATATGTATAAAGAAGACTAAGTTACTTGAAAAATTGACGCATGTCAACTTTAAAATTAACATGCTTAAACTAAAATAAAATCAAACAAACAATAAGAATAGAAAAAAGAGAGCATATTCACATCATATATAATTATTTAATATATAATTCCTAATATTTCATACTATGAGGTATAAGTGTATAACTATTTACTATGACCTATATGAAAGATTGAAAGACTTAAAATCTTAAAATAAACATATATAAACTTTAAAATGAACGCATCATGAATTTTTTGAACTCTTTCCTAAGATTAAAAATATATATACTATTTCATGTTTCTTCTTCATGTGTTGTCTATGCACTTTAAAATATACCACATCTGTACATTTTAAAAAATCAACAATGGTCCGTCATCATGTATACAAAAATATATAATTTTGATAAACGTTGGGTTGACACAAAGATATCAAAATCGAAGTTAAAGAGTCTTTTAAGTAATATGTTTTTATCTGTTGATTATGCCTTTAGAATATACACAAGTGTCTATACGGTTATACGTTATAATCTCTTAACAATAAGATTAATATGTATATCTTAACGATGACATGACATGATATACTTTCAATGAAATTATATATTCGTGATAAAATAAATAATTTTTCTGTGATAAATTTAACGTGACTGGATCGTGCTTAATACAACTCACAAAATTTACTAGTAAGTTAATTTATAAGTAAAAGATCGTACTTAATACAACCCACAAAATTTACTAGTAAGTTAATTTATAAGTAAAAGACAGTGGCATATAATTGATCGATTTGTTGATTTTTTTTGTATAATTTCATAACATGGTTCTTTGTTAGAGGTGCATAAAAACCGGGTTGGGCTCAACCTGACCCAAACCCGAACCCAACCTGGTTTTTAGTCAAAAAAAAGTCAACGGGTTTTTCCCAACTCGAACCGGGTTTTTCGGGTTTTCAACCGGATTTTTGACCGGGTTTTGACCGGTTTTCGGGTTTTTGACTGGTTTTCCAACCCAACCCGATTCCAACCTAGTTTCAACCCAGTTTCAGAATTTAAATACCCAACCCGGGTACCAACCAGCCGGGTTGTCCAAAAACCCGAACCGGGTATTCAAAAACCGGTTCCAAATCGGTTCCGGTTTTTAAATCAGGTTCGGTTTCGACTTCGGGTTGGGTTTTTTTGTTCACCCTTATTCTTTGTAAATTGGGTTGTTATGCTAACAAAACAGATTGGGCCTAAGATTATTGGGCTAACTGAAGAGCCGTAACACTTTTTAGATAATGGGCCTAAGATCAAGATAAAGTAGTATTTGAAGGCTTTTCAGTTGTTAAAACTTAATACAGCAACCATAAAGAAGATGTTCACTCCTTTATTTTTATTTGTTGATTTTTCAAGAAATGATAAGTCAATATTTAGTTCAAAACTTCACGAAAAGATTAATGTATATAATAATATTCGTACTAATCTTTATGATACCACATGATGATTACATATCTTATTTGCTAATTTAGTCAAATATCGTAGTCTTATAGCAAAGAGGATAATAAATTAATATTTAGGAGAAAATGGTAAGATGATGTACATAAACAACATATACTGATATTAATTATCCATTTTTGTGTTAAATAAGGATAGTAACGCCGATTTAAACCGACCCATAATTTACCGTCTATTTTATAATGTGAAAAACATAGTGACATAGTGTTTGTTTACATATCATTACATTAAAAATGTATTCTAAAGTTGGTATTTATTTCATAATTTGATTTTTTATCATCGATTAGATTTTTAACCTAGATTAGTCCAGTTTGTACTTCGTGAACTAAACTAGGAACTGATTATAATTATCATTTGTACAAGTTGATAATTAAACTTTGTAGGTAGGTGTGTCTAACAAGTAAATCAAGTAAATTAGAGGCACATTTATCAAAAGCGTTTGTTTACTAATGATGTAACCACCCCACAAGATGTCTCGAATGCAGGTCATCCTTCAGGATACACCCATAGCTTGACTCCAGGAATGTCGAATTAGGTTTTCCTGGAGAACAGTGCCCACACTCTGAATATTCCCCGACATGGACGATTTGAAAATCGTGCATACCTGCAAAAGCATATTCAAGTCAACTTATAAACCTTATTACTCATCGGATAAAAGGCAACCCATAAACTCTATGATCCATCGGATAAAAGCCTCCTCAACTAACACAATTCCCCGTGGGAATATGGCTGTTGGGCGGGAAACGTAAAAGGTTACCACTGGAGGTATAAAAGCCCAGGGGTAAGCGAAGCACCAGACACACCTCTAGAGAAAGAAAAACTTATCTTCTCCAAGAGCCAATATCAAAATCGGATTTTCACCACCCGGTTTACTCAACACGGGTTAAAACAGCAACTGTAGTGTGAAGATCTGATCCACCACCCAAACTAAATAAACTCCATAGCACTCAAGTGATCCTAGGCTTGATCAAATGGCGTTGTCCCTTTAAACTTACTCATACCACGATTCAATGTAACAAAAAAGGGTCAACAATTCCTAACATCAAATTTAGAGCACAATGATGATGGACCTGACGGTCGTAAGCGCAACACCGGAAACAGAAACGATACATGGTAATGATGCAGTGGTTTCACAGTTGGTTCCACAACCAACGGTGCGAACTAGCACGTCGATCTTGATGATGTTCGAAGAACGTTTGGCCTGCTACAACGCAATGTCAAATCGGTCGCAAGAAATGCGCCGACGAGAGGCGGTGGAAATTATTCCGACAAGGTTGGTTTTCTCTTCACCAACAACCGTCGCACACACCCAAAACGCAACAATGGGTGTAGTTAGCCAAATGCAGTCAAGGGTACATTTTACCCCAACGGGACCGACACTCACGCCAGCAATGGCACACGAGCTGCTCACGCAGATGGGCTACGTTATTAGTCCAGAAATGTCAACAACACCAAACAACTCACTTCGGTTCCACCAAGATCATCAAACAAACTTCCCAACATACCAAAACTCACCCCTGCATCATTTCACAGCTTCGTTAGTACAAGATACGCTGCTAAGAAGCACAGAAAACATACCAGTAACACAACCACAAAACCAAGAACAAAATAATGTCAACCCAGTCATAATGCTAAGTCAAATACTGAACCAGGCAATGCAGCCACCCCCCGCACCACCAGCACCAATCCTGGAAAACCCTATGGTGGCTAACCCGAGGGCTGCCCTTTTGGGGATCCCCGTGCCAAAGCAAGTGCGAGCCCCCAATGCATCAAAATAGTTTGCACTGCACATCGCTAACACGCTGCTACCATATAACACGTCGATACCGCTGGCAGTAGGCACATACGACGGCACAACAGATCCGGAGGATTTCCTCTATGGATTTGATAACGCAATAAAAACACAACACTGGGAGGACGTTTTTGTTTGTCACATGTTTTAGTCCGTGTTACTCAAGCTAGCAATAAGGTGGTTCAACAAACAACTACCAGGAAGCATCACCAGTTGGGCCGACCTGCGGGATAAGTTCATAAGACGCTTTCACCAGCGAACATCGGCACCCTTATCACACATGACAGTACACTACCTGTACCAGAAGCCTGAGGAAAGCTTGGCAGACTTCATCGAAAGGCACACAGATAAATGCCTTAGAATACCAGATCTACCTGAAAGCCAACTAATCTCTAGGTTCATAATGTGTTTGGAACAAAACAGGTTCGGAGGCCTCATTGACCAATTATCGGCTGACCTCCCACCAACATTAGCTTTAATGCAAGACAAAGAAAGAAGTTACATACGGGTAGGGGCAATCCGCCAATAAGTTAAGTCAAAGGTCAATCCTGTGCACACACCAGGCCCTTCCAGCTCAACTAGAAGGGATAGGGGTAACCCAGTGGAGCATAGAGGCCAACGCTTCAGTCCATTCGAATGAAGGTAATCTTATCATCCCTGAGTAAAACGCCAAAGGAGATCCTAGCAACAGAGCCGGAGGCTCGACATTTCCCATCGCCAAAACCGCTCGCAACAAATACCAAGGCAAGAACAACAAATATTTCTGATTCCATGACGAGAAAGTGCATGATACAAACGAATGCAAAGAATTGAAAAGCACAATAATAAATGCGGTCAAAGCAGGGAAACTAGAACACCGGGTAGTCAGAGCCAAAAGTTACCAAAAACAGGATGAACACAAGACACAAGGGGGAGACAAATAGCCCCCCCCCCCCCCCAGAATTATCACCTACAGAGGGAACCATACACATGATACACAGCTGGAGGGTCGGACAACGACGTAAGGATGAAGTGCTAGAAATATGGGAAAAGCATGCCATTACATTTCCACCAATCGAGGACGCCAATCCCTCGAGGGAACCCTTGGTCGTATCCACAAGGATAGCCAACCATCATGTAGGACGTGTCTACGTTGATAATGGAAGCGCAATCGACATCATGTATGAGCACTGCTTCCTACAGTTCCCACCTGAAATACGACGATGGATATCGGAGTATAACTTTCCCTTGGTAGGCTTCTTGGAGGAGACCAAGTGGCCATTTGGGAAGATAGAGCTGGAAGTATGCCTAGGAGAATACCCACGGCACAGGATAGCGAACCTCAAATTTATAATCGTCAGATCACCCTCAAAGCATAATGTGATACTGGGAAGAACGGGATTGCAAAAATCTGGTGCTGTCATCTCCACAGTACACAGAATGATGAAATTTCAAACAATGGAAGGCATAGCAATCCTCCGGCGCTCCCCCCCCCCCCCCCCCCCCCAAGAACAGTGTACGCACCTATGACCATCACCCCAACACATGAGGGAATCACTGAGGATGGACGAAGAAGGTGTGATACTTAACCAAGCATATCCCGAACAATCAGTCAAAATTAACCGACTGCTGCCAGCAAATGTAAAGGTACAACTGATTGAAATATTGCACCAAAACATAGATGTATTTGCTTTTTGTTATGCATATATGACGGGGGTACCCTGGCACATCGCGAAACACAGGCTGAACATAACCCCAGCCTCACCCCTGTCTGGAAAAAAAAGAGGTGGATGGCCCCACACCGTAGCCGTTTCTTAACATCTAAGGTTGATGGCTTAGTTTAAGCGGGGGTGGTGCGCGAGGTAAAATACCAAACATGGATGGCTAACCCAGTAATGGTAAAGAAATACAATCGGGATTGGAGAATGTGTGTCGATTTCAAGGACCTCAATAAGGCATGCCCCAAGGATAACTACCCCTTACCCGAAATCGTTTGGAAGGTGGAGTCGTTGGCAGGCTATCGCCTGAAGTGCTTCCTCGACGCCTATAAGGGGTATCACCAAATTCACTTGGCCAAAGAAGACGAAGACAAAACAGGGTTCCATACAGACAAAGGTATTTTCAATTACCAAAATATGTCATTCGGGCTAAATAACGCAGGGGTGACATACCAAAGGGTCATCAATTCAGCTTTCCACTATCAAATAGCCAGAATGTGGAAGCATACGTCGATGATATTGTTATAAAAAGCAATTCTGAGTCAGATCTATTAAAAGATGTTGTGGAGACATTCGCCACCTTAAAAAGCATCGGAATGAAGTTGAACCTCGCAAAATGCACATTCGGGATGGAAGAAGGAAAATTCCTTGGGCATATCATATCCTCTAAGGGTATCAAGGCAAACCCCAAAAAGATATGGGAATGCCCTCCCCGAAATCTAAGCAGGAAGTACAAAGCCTCACAGGCAAGCTTGCAGCATTTTACACACTTTCTATCCCGTGCTGCAGACCGGTCATTGCCATTTTTCGCTACCCTTAAGGGTTTCCTAACCAACAAAGATTTTTCATGGACGGCTGAAGCTGAAAAAGCGTTCCAAGAAAAGAAAAGCATTTATGGGGAAGTTGCCCACTTTGACTACCCCGATTGATGGCGAAACACTCATATTGTACATCGCAACGTCCCAAGAAGCTATCAGCTCAATCCTAATTGCCGAACACGATAAGGTACAAGTCCTTGTTTGCTTCGTTAGAAAAGCATTGCGAGGGGTGGAAGTAAATTACACACCAACGGAAAAATTGGTTTTAGCCGTGGTGCATTCTGCGAGGCACCTCCGACGATACTTCCAGGCACACCCCATAAAGGTACTCACGGACCAACCCATAAAACAGATATTGTCTAGGTCGGAGGTGTCAGGAAGGCTGGCTAAGTGGGCAATCGAGCTGTGTGAACACGAAATCACCTTCGGGCCAAGGAATGCAGTAAAGGGACAGGTAATGGCGGATTTCCTGGCAGAAATACCAGTAGGTTCTGAGGGCTTGGTTAAACAACAAATGGGGGCAGCCCCACCTAAAGAAACTTGGGAGTTGTATACAAATGGTGCCGCAAGTTCAGAAGGGTCAGGGGCTGGGCTTATTTTGACAAGCCCAACCGGCGAAGAACACACATACGCCCTCAGATTTGAATTCCCGACGTCAAACAATGAGTCGGAATACAAAGCACTCCTCGCAGGGTTGCGCGTAGCACAAGCGATGGAGATCAAGAAAGTGCAAGTATATGTTAATTCCCAGTTGGTAGCCAATTAGATCTGTGGCCTCTTTGAGGCAAAAGAGCCCACGATGAAGAAATATCTTGACTTGGCAAAGTCCTTAACCAAAGCATTCGAATACTTCAAAATCGAGCAAGTCCCAAGAAGCCAAAACAAAAAGGCAGATGCCCTCAGCAAGTTAGCCTCGCTAACTTTTGCGCACTTTACCAAAGAAGTACTAGTCGAGGTACTCAAGCAAAAGTCAATCATCGCCGACCCCACAATCTCAGATATCCAAGAAATAGGTGACACATGGATGACCCCAATAATCGAGTATCTAAACACCGGAATACTACCTACTAACCCTGTCCAAACAAGAAAGATAAGAGTAAATGCTCCAAGGTACAAAATGATCAACGACACTCTTTACAAGAAGTCGTTCCTCAGGCTGAAATTAAGGTGTGTAGGCCCAACACAAGCCAAGAGTGTAATAAGGGAAATACATGAAGGAGCATGCGGCTTGCATGCAGGCCCAAGGTCAATCGTTTCAAAGATATCCAGGCATGGATACTTCTGGCCAATAATGCATAAGGATACCCTGGAGGTAATCCCGAAGTGTCGAGCTTTCCATATAAATGCACCGGTCCAGCGATCCCCCAGTGTCGAGCTTTCCATATAAATGCACCGGTCCAGCGATCCCCCAGGCATGACCTCATTCCGGTCACCTCAGCATGGCCCTTCCATAAATGGGCTATCGATATCATGGGTCCCTTTCCACCAGACCAAGGCAACGTGAAATTCCTGGTGGTAGCCATTGATTACTTTACCAAATGGGTGGAGGCGAAGCCATTATCTATCATCACGAGAGAAAAAGTTCTCACCTTTGTGTAAGAGAATATTGTGTGCCGCTTTGGCATTCCCCACGGAAAATAGTTTGCCGACAACCAGTTCAAATCATGGCGCGCTGGCCTCTAAATAAAGCAAACGTTCTCATATGTGTCACACCCCCGAGCTAACGGGCAAGTGGAAGTAACGAACTGTGGCGTTGTCAACGGTATAAAAGCTCGTCTGGATGGATATCAAAGTGGTTGGGCAGAGGAGCTGCCAAAGGTATTATGGGCACATAGGACATCACCCAAAGAATCTACCAGCGAAACCCCGTATAGCCTGGTTTATGGATCCGAAGCGGTTATCCCTGCAGAAATCAGCGTCCCTACTCCCAGGGTAGCACAGTTCGATGATGACGTAAACATGGCGAACCAGAGGGATAACCTGGACAAAATCGAAGAAAGGTGCGGGTATGCGGCAATCAGGAAAACATAAAACAAAAGAAGGATAGCTCAATACAATAATCGCAGGGTTCATCCTCTAACGTTCACTCTAGGGGACTATGTATGGAGAAAGAACGAAGCAAGCCATGCCGAAGACACTGGAAAACTAAGACCCAATTGGGGGGTCCCTACAGGATAGCCACCTGCCATGGAATCGGAGTGTACAACTTGATAATAATCAATGGTTCCCCGCTGCCATTCACTTGGCACGCCAGCGGTGCTACATCTGAGCTACCTCCAGTAATTGTAATTGCACGGGCGTTACGTTCAAAATAATTGTGAGATGTAAAACTTTTGTATCAGGCACACCTCTGCCATATGTAAGGCACGTTTAAAGCCTCAGCAATAAATAATTCATATGAATGGAGGCAAACGGGCTACCTCTAGTGTAACACCTGATGTGTGCTAAGTATAGACAATTATAATCACAAGTTTTAAATAAGGAAATACTAAATAATACTATCACACAATTTAGGCAAGTGTTATCCTGATCATAGAATATAGCTTTATAAGTAAGTCCAGGTTCGAACACAGGGAACTTGATTTAATCTATAACTAACTATTTATTTATTCTAATTACAATTATTACAATTAATATACAATTTTACAATAATATACAAGATAGGGGGGACGTTTTAGTTCTGATCGAACATATTTATAATTTATACCGATTCTTAATAGATAAGTTTTAAGGAACAACTTAAGAATACTCAATTGGATAGAAGATTATGACAATTCAAACTATTATTTATTAAACTTATTATATTAATTTATGTCTATTTGCGTGTTGGCTATTATTATTGTGATTTTCTAATGTAGAAAACCACAAAGAGTAAGATAATTTTCATATAGCAATACAGTCAAAGGGTATGTAAAGTATCACTATTTATTAAGATCTATCAACATATTATTGATACAATTCCTGAGTCGGTTGAATTATAATGCTACTTAACATTTAATGAAACATAATCACTTAAATTTAAAAACCCAAAAGAGTAATATAGTTTATTTATAAATCAGTTAATTATGATCATTAATATAATATAACACAGAATTCTTGCATAATAATATTCAATAATATAGTTCCAACATAAACATATAATTCATATAATAAACTAAATAAACATACATTTAAACATTCATAATGAAAATCTAACAAGAAATTAATTCAAATAAACAATATCCAAAATAACCCAAAAGAGTAATAAAGTTACAAGGATAAAGAAACCGAACCAATTGACGAACTAGCTTTTCCTAGGGTTAGAAACCTTCAAACCCTAGCTCCTTAGCCTCCAAATTCGTACCTATAGTCGACCTAAAACCCTAACTTTCGTATTTTTATTCTTTGAATCGTATATGGTATATCCCTTGAAACTGGAATGAGTTTTTTATTTATAATAGCTGAAGTCGGCATCCAACTGGCGGTTGGAAGGTCCAACCGGCGGTTGGTTACTTTGTGTCCAAGTACAACTCTTCGTTTCCACCGTTTTCTAGAATTTTCGATCCAACCGCCGGTTGAAAGGCCCAACCGGTGGTTGATTTTTCTCCAAATAATCTGAATTTTGGATATGTTGTAGCTCTATGTGTTAGCTAAATTTGGCCGCTTGAATCAACTCATTTGGACTTCGTATGAGGAAGTTATGGCCAAAATACTAATGCATAGCAGAAAACTCAGCATTTACACTTTTCTTCAGTTTTTGATCTAAATTCTGCTCCTTTTCATCCAAGCTTTATTTGAAACACCTATTTGATGTTATCACTTCATTTTTGAGCTATCTTCTTTATAAAATCTTTTCTTAGCCCATTCTTCAAGTCTTTATTCTCTTCGGGTTTTTTCTTCATTTTTGCTTCTTTTTCGTTCCTTTCTTCAATTCTTCAATTAAAATACATCTGCAAATATTAACGAAATAAGTATCTAAAATCATATAAATGCATTAAAATGTATATAAATATAGTGATAAATTACTATAAAATATACTATCTATTTGATGCTTATCAACACCCGCCAAATTTGGGCTCGTGATTAGGTCCAAATCATTTTGTAGTATGTGTAATTAGTGCTATATTAGGCTAACTGTATGTATTCTTACGTGTATAAATATATATATATATATACGTATCTACGCGATTGAATTAAATTGTGCATTTTATTATATCGGCCGAATTTCCAATACACTCATACGGACGTTGGTGAACATCGTTTTATTAAATAATATTAAATTATTGATAAGCCTAATTATTTCCAAGTATTATTTCAATAATATTCTATAAATATCTTGTATCATATTAAAAGCCCTACGTGACCGAAACGCGCGAAACGCGCCCGACAACCGAATAAAGACCAGAATATATTTCATAAGTTTAAAATATATCATTTTATGTGAGGACATTATTTAAGTTTTAGTATTATAAATTAATAACTAAAACGTTTTATAAAAACGTCACATCTTATTTATAAGCGAAACCCAAACCGGTACACATGACCAACGCGTTTTCAAATCATTTTAATAAATGTTTCGAGAATTAACAATTAAAATTTCAAATTAAAAATATTGAAGAGTTAGTTTTTATTTATTTAAAAACGTATGTAAAATAATTAATTAACATCACAAATAAACGTTTAAACGACCGGAGAAACGAACACCGCACGGAACGAGGTTTGGGATACACCCACATAGGGGTGGGACCCACAAAAATCTGCCCAAAAAAGGGAGGGAGATCCCCTCCCCACCCATCATTTCCACTATCTCTCTCTCTCTTCATCCTCTTTCTTTCTTTTCTCTCAAAACACTCACCACCACCACCACACTTCCACCACCTAAATCCACCATCAAACGACCTCGGATCATCTTGCCTCTTTGAAGAAAAACGTTCACCTCGCGACGATCTACCTTCCTATATTTTCAAAATCTTCACGCGTTAAATTGTAAGTTTCTGACAAAATCTCGAAACTCCTCGATTTCAAGTGTTTTTGACATGTTGTTGTTTATTTAAGCTTGAAATGTCCAAATATGGGTTGGGTAAAAGTTTCAGACCAAACAGAAACCGAAAAACACATTTTCGGATCAAAATCCGGCCAACAGACCTTAGTGTCGCATAGACTAGTGCAGCGTAAGTGACGCACTGAGTGTCGCTTAAGACCCTAATCTTGCGTCACTTGCCTAAGTGCCGCATAAAACCCATTTTTCCCGACACTTGCCTAAGTGTCGCAAATTCAATACCCGACACTCCTAACCGACACTTCTAGCGACACTTGTCTAAGTGTCGCCTATAATTGAGTTCTGATTTCATCCGACACTAACCCTAGTGACGCATGACCCTGATACCGACACTTATACCCGACACTTGCTTAAGTGTCGCCCCTTTATGCGTCACTTCCTCAAGTGACGCTATAAGTGTCGCATGAAACAGAACCCAAATTTTTACTAAGTGTCGAGACCTAAAATTTTATCACTTGATTTCACCCAAATTCAAATTTTAGATACGTCTTTTATTAAAGCAATATAGTAGAAATAAAAATTTTCCAAGCTGACCTGGCAGCTCGACCCCAGCCAGGGGCTCTGCCCCTTGGACCCCGCTTGGGGTTGCCACCCCTGGAACCACGCTAGCCAGGGGCGCTGCCCCCAGACCCCCGTCACCTAGAATTTGTAAATACTTTTAAGTATAACACTCCAAAAATCATAACAATATTAATGAGATTATTATTACAACCAGTCACCAACGGGCCGTACACGTTTTCAAAACTCAAACTTATCAATCAAATCAAATCATTGGACATTACTAGTTGGATGAAAAACTAGCATAGGTTATCTTTTAAGATACCTACTTATTTTATTTAAACTTGCGCGTTATAAACGCCCGACAGGTTACAGTCTTCGGACACCCCATTTTACTTCACCACATTTGCTTCATTGCAACTCTTCAGGCTCAGGTGAGTCTCATAGCCCCGACTTTTTACTGTTTTTACTCCCGGGTAGGAATACATGATCTAACTGTTTTACACGTGAACACGAGTACAAAACTCGCTATATTCTGCATGAGCTGTTTTCTAATCACTTTTAAGTCCTCTACGATCATAGTTCTGGTAATACTTTATGTAGCGCGAATGTTAGTGTATGGTACCATATAGAACTGACCATCTTCGTCCGGGTCAGCAAGCACTAATTGGTTAAACGGACACATTAACTTTTGTTCATACGAGTGTGGATTAGACACTCGCCTGGAGGCACCCACAATCAGGCACTTTATTGTGATCTTGACACCCACGTTAAGCGTAGACTATGACTTCATGGCAGACATATACATCATTTGATTCATTTCAAATGGTGTGGATTAAATCTTGTGGTTCACACTTACATATTTATTATGCAAACCTGTGAGCTCACCAGCGTTAGCTGACCTTTTTAGCATGTGTTCTTAGGTACCCAACAACAGTAGGACATGTTCACTCAGGATGCCCATAGCTCGAGTCAGCATACACATCAGGAGATTATTTTGCATTACTACATTTTGTAACTAAGTTATGCCGATTAATCTCTAAACATTGTAATTATTGGACTTTTGTAAACATTTATACATTGTAAAACTTTATATTATCAATGTATCTGTAAAACGACGCATATAGAGTCGTTCACTATATACCTTGTGTGTTTTGATTATTGATTAGTAGCACCCCAAAGCTTGCTTCCGCTAAACAGTAAATTTGGGGGTGTTACATCTAGTTTGGGCTTGATCATCCCTGGAGCTCGTATTTGCATTTTGCTATACAACCCATGAATAAAAACAAAAATTGCCAAAACTGTCCAAGTCAAGTACTTGTTCAAATTCTTAATGCCAAGATAAGCTCGACCTGTATTGGTCAAATCATCTTATCCTGGCCCCTGGTAGAGATCCCCCTCGCAGCTTGCCAGTACAGATTGACGAGATGGTCCTACGCTCGCGGGAGGTGCTTTCTAGCCCGGCCCCTGGTAGAGATCCCCCGCGGCTTCTATGTCAGAGGGGCTGATCTAAAAAGTTACCCCGTGCCTAGTGCAGATCATGAGATCCACTATTTGGCAAGATGTCAACCACTTTCAGGCAATCTAGACTTGCGAGTCATGAAAAACAAACAAACAAATGAACAAAATAGCAAAATGCGTAGACTCTATTCGGACATGTCAAAATGACAACAAATAAGCTAGTACTAGAAACACTAGTGCATATCATTACAAACCCAAAACGGGCACCCAAAGTATTCAAAATAAGTGTGTCCACAAGCTCATGACGAGCGATAGGCAAGTAAATTACAAGTGTTTTTAAACCCAAACTGGGCACCCAAAAGTAATAATAGTCTAAGTAGGAACATAACAAAAAGTTCAAAAGAACACACACAATCATGGCTCGATAGCCAAAATTTCATCAACTAACAGGTCTGCACTAGCAACCACCTTGGCAAGATAAGTTGATTTCACATTGCAAATGATGTCAAACGATTCCTTCACTTTGTCGCGGCACTCAGGTTTGATCATCTGTGATAATTTCGGGGGTATCTTTGAAGGATCCTCAGCAAATAGCTTCTAAGCAAGAGAAGCGGTACGATGCCCTCCATACTCTTTTACGCTCTCCGCATATGTTGTAAACGACCCTGTCATGCTGGGATCCCTCAACAACTTCAACCTGATGATATCCAACCCGAAATGAAGCTTTTTTAGCTCACTAATAGCCAACTCCTTAGCATCTGTTTCGGCTCAGAGTTGCTCTTTCAATTTCGCAAGACAAGCATCTCCCGTGGTAATCTGGTCACCCTGAGCCACAATCTAACCATCATTCACGTTCAGCTGAAGGTTCGGACTATCTATCAAATCTTTCTTCGCAGCAATATCGGAGTCTTGGCCCTCAGCTACAGATTTAACCTTGGAAAGTGCATCCTCGAGGGATAGCTTTGTAGCTTTAAGCTCAGTAATCTCTTCAGAAGAATCAACCCAAGCTTTCCTTTCTTTCCTCAGGTCAGTTACCTCGACCCTAAGCTGTTGCACATCGATATTTTATACCTCAAGTTGACTGTGATGAATAGTGCATTCATGAAATAATGTTTTAAACTGGTTGCGTTGACCCAAGCCCCACGACAAATGATCATACAATGCCTTGTCACCCTTCTCTAGAAATTCAGCATCAGAAAGTTGTTGCACCTGCTCAGTGACCTTTCCAGGCAAAAGGCTGCCCAAAAATCTCTCTAACCCCATGGGGCTCATTTCAGAACCAGTCTCTGACATTTTTGAATTGGAATCATGAACGTTTTGCATGGCCGGAGGGTCCTGGAGGGGTATAATGCACAACGGGGAATCAGTGGCAGGTGACCCCACAATTTGATCGGTGTCAAGCCCGTCCCAAAGGGTATCAACATTCAGGGTTTTCATCTTCTTAGAAATGGGTGAATCGTCCAACTGCAAACCCTAAGACCAATCACCACCCTCATCCTCGTCCTTTACTCTATAATCCGCAATTAGCAATATCTTACAACATTACGCAGACTAAAGTAAATAGGTAAATAATGCTAATTGACAATATAAAACTTACCCTCTGTTATTCCTTAGGATCATGAAACACAACTAGAACACGTATAGAATATTGCGGAATACTATTCTGTACAAGATACGATTAGAGAGAATATAGAGATTTGAGTGAACTTGCTTTTGTATTCAAAACACAGAGAGAATTCTGTGAAAACTTCTTACAAAAGACTTAGTTACATTTGACTCCATTACTACTATTTATAGACAAGTCAAAATAAGCTATGCGACAATCACATTTGACCAGTCAACTCCGTCAATAGCTATTGTCGGATAAAAAGACCATCCGACAATAAGTATTATCGGATTACACTATTGTCGCACTAACTAAACACTTATATATATTTTCAGACTTTACAAAAACACAAAAATCAAGCCTTAGACATTTTGCTCTAACAAACTCCCCCTTGGATAATGCTTGATTTCTTGAAACTTGTTCTTCAATCATAACCCGACAGATTACATCCCGCATGTACTCCATGCTGACAGCACACATCCACCACTCTTTGAAACTTCAAGGCTTGTTCTTCATCTTCTAGAAGATCATCATACATGATAAAATTCTCAGAAAGCTTTTGTAAATCTTCTTTTGATAAGTTGATGAGACTTAGAGGATCATAAACATGGATAACAAACTTCCTTGGCCATATGATCATATCGTTCTGAGCTCGATCATAACAAACTATTTAAGCCTCTCCAGTGTTGTGAACATACATCCAATAGTGAAAATACCTAGTGAAATTCACTGGTAATTTTTCTAAAGGAATGTTCCTTTTGCACTTCACCCTTTTATATATTAGATTAACCATAGGTTGGTTTGAAATAGGCTCAATATCAAAATGATCCACCACCCTTCTAGGAAATGTTTCACGAAGATATACGAACATGTTATCTCTTACCTCCCTAGTCACCACACCAGCAAACCAATCCATCATTCCATTTCCAGATCTATTAATCATTTGTACTTGTCCTAAGTGATTGATCTCACATTTAGGCAGAGTACTTAACCTTTCAAATGATCTTGGGAAGTATTGCAGGCCATCTGTTCTTTTAACAATGATAACCTTATTATCGTTATCATACTTCCAACTAATGATCCTACCTACACTCCCTTCTTGGAATCTTGAATAATTTCCTGGTTGCTAGTCTTTCAGGTTCGGGATCAAGTGGTTTCGAAAACCATTTTGGAATTAAGGTTTCTGGTTCTTCAACACCTACTGGAGCATATCTAATCTCTGGATCTTCTTTATCAGTATCATGATCATTTTCAGCTTCTGGATGCAATTCATCTTCAGAATCCACCCAATCTTCAACATGTACCTGATCCGGCTCAAAACCTGGAGGAAACTCTAAATCATCCTAATCATATTCTCCATTTGTACATAACTCAATAAAAGGAATCAAGTCATCTACAATGATATTCAATGGTACTGGACATAAAACCTCTTCATCCTCCTCTTCAAATCTCTGAGATGATTCTCCAAATTCAAATTGTGAAGATTCATCAATTTCATCAAAAGTGATCAGCTTAGAAAAATCATCTTCATCTTCCTGATCTTCTTGAAAATTAAAGTCAAACTCAGAATCAATCTTATCCAGATCTTCATTTGTCAAGTCATCGAAGTCAAAATCATCAAACTCATCTTCAAATCTTATCCTTGGACCTAGTAGTGCAAAGTTTAATGGCTCAACATACAAGGGCTCTTCGACCTTAGCTTCTGTATCCATTTCATCTGATCCTAATTCACTTGATGAAAAATTTGGCTGATCATCTTCCTGGTGAGGCGAAGAATCATTTACTGGTTGATCATCAGAATTACCACCTTGATCTTGATTACCAAAATCATACAAGCCATCACCATTGCCATCATCATTATCATCTCCCCTTATCATTATCATCTCCATTTCCTCCCTCATCATCATTTTTCCCATCTTCCTCTTCTTCATCACCAGATTTCTTCCCCTGATCAACAAAATTTTCTTTCAAAGTCTTTATTTCGGCCTCTAATACCTCAATCCTATCAGCTTGTTGTTTAATAAGAGCTTGTTGAGAATCAATCTTTACATCTTGGGCATCCAGTCTTTCTCCAACCTGTAACATTTGTTCAAGATATTTCTCTTGCATATGTTTCACCAAGTCAAATATAGGAGAAGTAGCGTTGATTAGCTTTGTATCAATCATAGACATAGTTATTCCTGAAGCTGCTTGTGAAGAGGATGGCATACTGGAAGAAGTTCCAGCAGTAGAAGATGGCATACTAGTAGAGGTACTAGTAGCAGTAGTAAAAGCAACAATATCCCTGGATATAGAAGGAATGCTTGAAGCGGGAGGTGGACCAGAAAATACCTCAAGATGAGTAACACGTCTTATTTTTGTTGGTCTAGTTGTGAGAGATGACTCTGGAACATATTCTGGATCAAGAGCATCTGCACGTTCTTTTCTTCTCAAGTTCCAATCTTATAGCTTCTTGTTGAGCAGCATGATCAATTTCTCCAGAGCTTGAAGAATCTGAATCAGAAGATTTATCTGAAGTAGAAGGCTCCTCAACATCTTCAACAACACCTTCAACATTCACATTTACTGGTTCATCTGGATCATCAAGATTACCTTCTATAGCTGCTTCCACAATATTCTCAATCGGAGGCTCATTTTCCACAAAATTTTCTGCCTGTTCTACCAACTCCTCTTCATTTACTTCTTCATCCTCAGCTTCATCCTCTGAATCCATTTGAATTTCTATTTGTGGAGGAATGAAGGCTTCATCAATCACAAGTACAAATAGTTCAACAGTTGGTGGTATAGGTTTACCACGATAACTATTGCAATCAACAAACACCCTCTTCGAAATAGGAGTGTAATGTAGAATATCCCCATGATAAGTAATTCCTTGAATATGTTGATCAAAAATCAACTGAAGGAATCTTGGTACATGAAGAAGCCATCCTCATTAATGTTTGAGACCAAATTCTCAAAGATATATCTTGAAAAGTTGTATGGAATGTTGAGCACCAAAGCTGTCATCAAACCAGCTAAGTAGTAACTCATTGCATCAAATCTAGCTTTCCTTGGAGAAATACAACCTATTAGTGTATGAGCTAAAAACTTCCAGTGTGGACAAAAATAATTCTTCATAATTTGAACATCTCTTGATCCTTTAGTACACCCCATCCTTTGAAGACAATAATCAATAACATTTCTTTGAATATCATTTATGGCATTTTCATCATCTTCAAACTGCAAAGTATGACTAATCAGCTCCATAGTAAGCACAAGAGGTCTTCCATCAACCATGGCCGTAATACAAGGAGGATTAACATCCGTATGATATGCAATAGTTGACCAGAAATCAGTTATATGATCTTCATAGATATTGGCCACTGGAACTGTTAAGGCATGAGAAATCCTGGAGCGTAATAAGAACCTAACCATAGGAAAGAAATTTCTGGTTTCAGGCTTGTTTGTTTCCTCGAGCAAATATGCAGTTGCATTATGTCGTTTCTCAAAGATCACTGGCCTTCTGAGCACATCAGGTTGTGCTGCAGCAACAAGATCAGGAGCTGCCATGATATACAAATACAAACTGCACAAAGTATATGTTAAGCAAAGAACACTAAACATAATACATAGAAATTTCAAGTTTCAAAAATCTGAAAATTTTTCTAAGTATTGAACTTCCTGCGACAATAACCACCCAACACTTTTCATGCGACAATTACCTTATACAATACTATTCATGCGACAATGTTTAATAAAAAATAAAAGATATAATTTTCAACAAAGTCATCCGAGAATAGTATTATCGAAAATAAAACTGTTCATAAGTGAATAAGTACTGTTCATGCGTGAATAAGGTATTGTCGTAAAATAGTGGTCAAACTGGTAAAAAATTGACTAAGTCAAAGGCACGGAACACTGTTCATGCGTGAATAGACTATTCACACATTCAAACCCTAATCTACTGTTCATTCGACAATGGTCATTGTCGGACGAACCCTAGAACACTGTTCATGAACAGTAACTTTCGCACAAATTCAGAAATTAAACACTATATACAATGAGATAAAAGATGAAACGTATACCAATCGAAGCGTAATGAGAAGGCGCACACTTCTGTCGAAGCAGAATCAAATGAAACCGTGATATTCAGAATAAAATCGAAACAACAGCATATTGTCGGATAAAGGGAATTGTCGGATAAAGGTAATTTGTGTGTGTTTGTCGGATGAAATGAAAAAGTGTATTTGAATTTCAAATTTTGAAATATTTATACTCTTTTTTCATTTTGTCCGTGAATAATATATCCGACAATTATATATCCGTCAATACCCCTTAATCATTTTGGTTTTACAAAAAGTTATTTACTATTATTTATTTTCCAAAATGATTGAAACATTTTAATAAAATCAAATCTGCTTTGGATTTATTCTAACAATGCTATACCTAAACTATTTGAAAATTTTAAAATCTTTTGAAATACAAAATATTTACAAACAAACTACAAATAAAACAAAATCTTTTTGTTGGGGTAAATTTCGTGAGTTGGGATCATATTAGGATAAATGAATGTATTGTGTTTTATTATTTAGAAATGAAAGTCTATTTTGATTGTTAGTATTTTTGTCCTCTTTAAATTTACTTAGCATTAGTAAAACATACTTTCTAAGAATCATCCTACATGTGATTATTGATATTGTTGTCCACCTAAGCACTCATGCATTTAAATATCTCAATTTCTTTATTATTAGTATGCATATTACTTTATATTATCTAAATATCAATATACTTTCAAGTTCACAATATGTTAATATTTCCATATAAAAGGTGAGAATATGATGATATCTTTAGAGGTACACACATATGTTGGAATGACACTTAGTCACATATATCATACCCCAGATTGGACTTATAAACTGTATCACAGGTTTATACATCGTATAATAGAGTGATAGAGTTTATTTTAATTTGATACATGAACTTTGAAATATTTGCAAGTCCTTTCTATAGAAATATATCAACTAAGGTCTGTACTTAGTACAACAGATAGTCAATATATTTCCCCAGATATCATAATATTAAGACCCTAAATCATAGACCATAACATACTAATCCCTCAATATTTAAGACATTTTGTTATCATTTTGTATCTAGAGAACTAAATTCTTGATAATTTTTGATCATTTTGACTAGACCTTCGATTGTTATACATTAATATTTTGAATTATCTAAAATAATATGCATAAATAGTTAAAATTTCTTAAACTAGATATTTTAAATGAATGAATGCCTACCAATACATCACATATATAATTAATTTATAGAAAATTTGGTTTAAAAATGCTATGTAAACCTACGAACACATCAAATATAGTACTTATCATTTCTTTAATTTTTATTTATTAATACATTTCCCAATGTACTATCATTTCCCAATTTTTTACACAAAATCTCCCCCGATTTTCAATTTTCAAATGTTTTTGTTTGTTTTTTTTATTGATTTTTCTAATGTTTTTGTGTTTTTATATTTATATAAAAAAAATAGCAAATAGCAAACAGAAAAGCTAACTAATTTGATTCAAATGTTTCATGCCAATCATCGAAATTAGTTCTTCAAAACGTGGTTTTGAAAAAGCTTTTGTAAACAAATCTGCTCTTTGTTTCGATGGTTCAACATGAACCAAAATGATCAAGTTTTTCTCATAGCAATCCCTGATAAAGTGAAAACGTATTTCAATATGTTTTGTCTTTGAGTGTTGAACAGGATTGCGTATGATACTTATGGCTGTAGTATTATCAATATTTAAAGGAGTTTTAATAAGAAGTAGACCGTAATCTCGAAGTTGATGCTGAATCCAAAGGATTTGAGAACAACAACTAGCAGCTGCAATATATTCTGCTTCCGCGGTGGAAGTTGAAACAGTGTTCTGTTTCTTGCATTGCCATGAGATAAGTCTGCTTCCTAAAAACTGACAACCCCCAGATGTTGATTTGGAATCAATACTGCACCCGCCATAGTCAGAATCAGAGTATGCTGAAAGTGCAAAGTCTTCATCATTTGAGTACCATATCCCTAAATCAGGTTTTCCCTTCAAATATCTGTAGATTCGCTGAACGGCCCTCAAATGTGAGACTTTGGGATTTGCCTGATACCTCGAACAAATAGAGATGGCAAACAAAATATCAGGTCCCGAAGCAGTTAAGTACATGAGTGAACCAATCATTGAGCGGTAGTCTCTTTGATCGGTTGGTGCTTCATCAAGAGCTGGTCCAATTTTCTCAACAAGATCAATAGGGGTTGAAATAGTCTTTGCCTCCAACATCTTGAATTTCGTCAAGATATCGTTGACATACTTAGTTTGATGTATAAAAATGCCTTTATCCAGTTGCAAAAAATGCAAACCTAGAAAGAAGGACATTCCCCCATTGAACTCATATCGAATTTAGACTTCATGATACTCTCAAACTCTTTGCACAAACTATCATCTGTAGACCCATATATAATGTCATCTACGTATACTTGTACGAGATGCAAATCTCCTTTGATTTTTCGAATGAAGATCGTACTGTCAATATGACCTCTCAAAAACCCATTTGCTAGAAGATGTTGAGATAAGGTCTCATACCAAGCTCGAGGAGCTTGATGTAATCCGTATAAAGCCTTATCCAACCTAAATACATGATTTGGAAAATGAGGATCTTCAAAACCCGGTGGTTGTTTGACAAACACTTCTTCATGCACTTTCCCATAAAGAAATGCACACTTGACGTCCAACTGATACACTTTGAATTTAATGAATGAAGCATAGGCCAGAAAAATCCGAATGGATTCCAATCTAGATACTGGAGCATATACTTCATTATAATCAATTCCCTCAACCTGTTTATACCCTTGAACCACAAGTCTAGCTTTATTGCGAACCACTACACCACGATCGTCCCTTTTGAGTCAAAAAACCCATCTAGTTCCGATTGGAATAACATCTGTTGGTGGTTCCACTAAAGTCCAAACTTTAAGATTTACAAATTGTTGTAATTCTTCTTGCATTGCATGTACACAAGATGAGTCTTCTAAAGCCATGTGCACATCTGTAGGTTCTATTTGTGATAGAAAACAAGATTCAACCTGAGCAATCATGCAATTTGATGATGTCTTGAGTTGGTGTCGAGTTTTGATACCATATGAGACATCACCAATCACATTATTCAATGGATGCTTATGCTTTGCATGAACTCTTAATGTAGGAACAATATCGATATCCAAATTTGTTCCCAGATTTACATCATCAAAACCACTTGCAGCTTCATTTCCTGAATCATAATCACTAGAAGAATCTACTAAGTCAGTAGAAGTCTCTTGAAATTCATCATCTTCAGGATTTGAATCATTATCATGAACATCTGAAGTAAGAGGAGCATCCACAAGTGAAACTTCTTGATTACTCAAAGAAGTAGAAGAATCATTTGAAACTGGAGGAGTAAGCACAAAAGTAGGAGAAGGAGAAACTGACGGGAGAACTGGTTCCGAATGAGAAGATAGAACTGAAATAACATAATCCGCATATTCGTTAGTCACAGAGTCACCCTTGATCACATATTGAAATATGGCAAAAGTATTGAAGAAATGTTCGTAATCAAATAACCAATCAGGACCAATACCATCAGGAGGAGTTGTATGACATAGAAATTCTACCTCATAACACTCTTCCACTCTTCTAGTTGCCTTATTATAAACCTGCTTATTTTGAGAATTTATCGAATATCTTAAGAAAAATCCATCACTAGATTTTTCTGCAAATTTCGATAATTTTTCTTTTGTTTTCAACAGCAGGCAAGGACAAACCAAAAGGTTCAAGTAAATGAATATTTGGTTTTCGGTTATTCAACAACTCATAACTTGTTTTCTTCTTGTATTTGACCACATGCACACGATTTAATACAAAATAAGCTGTATTAATCGCTTCAGCCCAAAATGTGGTAGGTAACTTTGCATCCAAAAGCATTGTTCTTGCGGTTTCAATCAACGTTCTATTCTTACGTTCAGCAACTCCATTTTGTTGAGGAGTTCGAGGAACACTAAATTGATGAGAAATACCCCGTTGACGACAAAATATTTCCATGATGTGATTTTTGAATTCCTTTCAATTGTCACTTCTAATTCTCTTCACCTTTAAAGAAAATAAAATTTTCAATCGCAAAATCAAATACTTGATCTTCTCATCAGCTTCATCCTTTGTGCTTAGAAAATAAACCCATGAAAATCTTGAATAGTCATCTGTGATAACCAAACAATATGATTTTCCACCTATACTCCTGACACTAACGGGGTCAAAAAAATCCATATGAAGAAGTTCCAATGGAGTAGTTATTGAATTTATCAACTTAGGTTTATGAGATTTCTTAATTTGTTTTCCCTTTTTACGGGAAATACAATGATCATGTAAAGAGAAATTCTGTTTAGGAACTCCAATTACCAAATCATTTTTAACCAAGAAATTCATTTTCCTAAAGTTGATATGACCCATCCTTCTGTGCCACAAAATAGATTCTTTTTCAGATGCTTTGTATAACAAACAAGTAAGCTCAGTTGTTTTATTCACACAACGCATGTCAAGGATATAAGTATCCTTAACCCTTGGAGCATGCATAAGAATTCATTCTTCAGGTACCACAAATCCAGGTTTAAGGATTAAACATTCCACATCATTAAACCAAGTTGATAGCTTTTTGTCACAAACTTGAGACATGCTCAAGAGATTATGTTGAAGTTGTTCAACATAATTGACCTTCTCAAAACTATCTTCACCATTTGAAACTGTGACTTCTCCTGAAATCATTCCACTTTTGTCTCCAGCAAATGCAACATAGCCTCCATGTTTAGATTTGACATCTTCGAGTAAGGAGATATTCCCTGTCATATGTCTCGAACAGTCACTATCGACATACCAAATGTTGTCAATAGTTCAGGAAGACTGTGAGACATATCAAGAAAATATTAGTTGCTAATGGAGACCCAAGCCTTTGAGGCTTTGGGTCACCCGGTAACTTCATCCCAAATGAAGACATCAATCTCTTTTAAATTGTTTTGGAAATCTTTTGGTACATTGATTGATTCTTCATTTGATGAAGTTGATGATTTCTTCTTTGAAGAAACAAACTTCCTTTTTGATTTTGATGGGAAAGATTTTTGAAACTTTCCTTTGGATGTTTCAACAACATCCTCTTCATGAACATCTTTTGAAGGAGTTGCTTTCTTTTATTTCTTTGACAATTTTTTAGCAAGATGAAAGCAATCCTTGAGAAGATGTCCACGAATACCACATCCTCTTCATGAACATCTTCTTTCAAATCTCTTGTGAGAATTAGATTTAGATTGTGAAATAGATGAAGTTTCACAATCCTTTGTCGCTTCAGAATGAGATACATCACAAGCCTTAGAAGGCTTAGATGTAGAAGATGATTGTGATTTTTCAAAAGTATTTTGTTTCTTTAAGATCTTTACAACTTGTTGTTGTTGTTTTTCAAAAGACTTAGATTTAGAAGTTTCTTAATCATGTATCTCAAGAAACAAGGATTTAGACTTTCCTAAATCCTTGTTTTCATTCTTTGAAAGATTTTGCTTTTGAAGATCATGTTCAAAATCTTGAGAAATCTGAGTTTCGTGAACCTTTGAAGTTGAATCACAATCATTGACATCCATCTCAGAAGTCAACATGGATGAATCCCCTTGATTCTTATCCTTTTGAGTTATTGATTCCTCATCCTTATCCTCTTCTTTACAGGTCTCAAATTCAGAACTTTCTACTTTAACAGGCATTTGAGTATACGAAGTTGGTGAAGGAACCATATGATATCCAATCCCATCTTTGGATTTATTATTCAACCGTTGAGAATGAATGATTTCATATCCAAGCCCAGCTTTGGATTTAGTATCCAAACGTTGAGAATGAATGATTTCATCCGAAACTAGAGATGATGTGGAAACATTTGAAAGTTTTCTTTTGAGTTCTAAAATTTCTGATTCAGCATCAGCCTTTTCTTGTGTAAGAAGATTCATTTCAGTTAAATAAATGTCAATGATATTTTGCTGATTAAGAATTTTAACTTTCAAATCATGAATTTCCACACCATTGACCTTAAATTTTGCAGAAAACCTTTTATCATTTTCAACCAAAACTTTGTTCTCATCTTTTAGTTTTTGAACATCTGAAAGTAGAGTTTGGTTTCGAATTTGATACCTACTGATTTGCTCCTTCAAATCAGTACATGTTGAGCAAATTTGATCAAAAGGTGATGAATCAACCTTAGAGATGTGAGCCATAAAGGCTTGATTTTGAGAATACTCTTCAACGTGTGCACTCCAATCATAGAATTCATCTACAGTTGTGACCAGTGCAGAAGATGTTGAAGTAGAAGCATGAGCTTGTTGAGTTTGAGCTTGAGTTAGGATAGCTTGATATTGTTTTGAAATCGATGGTTTTGAAGCAGATGGTTTGGTAAATCCAGAACTTGGACCTTTTCCCTTTTCACATTCCCGTGCAAAATGTCCAAAGTTCTGGCAATTATAACATCGAACCTTTGATTTATCAAACCCTGGTTTACCACCCAACTTTGTTTTCCCAGTTCTTTGAAGAAACTTCTTGACTTTTCTTGTAATCATAGCAAGATTCCATTGAAGATCCATCTCTTCAAGATCATCAGGATGCAATTGATCATAATCTTCCTCTGTCAAATCCACATTTGCAATTTTCCCAGAAATGAATGCTTCATATGAAGAAAAAAATGCAGTAACTACTGTTGCATGTTCCTCAGTAATCTTTGAAACTGCTGGATTTGATCTTTGTTAAGGAATTGATTGTTGAGGAAGTGATTGAAAATTGTTCATTGGAACATTTCCATAACCTCCATTGTTTGAAAAACCTCCTGAAGTACCCATAAACTGCCCGTAAGTATTTGATGGATCTGATCCTGAAAACAAAGCTGTGGTTCCTTCTGAAATCTTTGCTTTAGACCCATACAAACTTGGATCTTGAACAAATTGTTGCAATATACCAGATTCTTTCTTTTTCAATGCAACATCATAAACTTGCAATTTGTTGATTAAATCCTCAAGTTCAAGAGCAGCCAATTGTTCTTCATCTTCCATCATAACATCAACTTTACCATCCCATCTTGGAGGCAAAGCTTCTATAAGCTTTTCATTTACATCCAAATGTGCCAAATCTAGCCCATGTCATTTTAATTCACTGATGAGTTGAGTATATCTAACAATCAACTCATCAAAAGTTTCATTTGGTAGAATTTGAAACACATCAAATTGTTTCTTTAGTAAATCCCTTTACTCTTCTTGAATTTGGCATTCCCAACAAATCTTTTTGCCATTGCTTCATAAAGTTCATAAGCGGTTTCCAAATTCTTCCAACCAGAAAGTACATCTTTGGGTAAACTCATGGAAAGCACTGAACGAGCTTTCTTGTCTCTGTCATATTTTTTCTTTTCTTCGGTTGTCATGAGCTTAAGTAGTTTTACCGGAACATCACCATGAAAATTACCCTCAGTTCTAGGACGAATATATTGCTTTGTTAGAGGTATGATCAGATCAGGATCATACAACGAAATGAATGATTCAAACCAATACTTCCAGTCATCATAATCATTCTGACACATAAACCTCGATGGTTTATTTGATGTTCCCATTTCTTGATCGATCTTAATCGCAGCTGCAAGATTATTGAAAGCCATTGTACCTGTATAAAATTTTTTTACAAGACTCGAAAAAAGAATACAATGTCACTTGCATGTTAACAAAATTTAACACAAACAATCAGAGAATACAACTATGCGTGAATCCAACACTCCAAAGAATGCGTAAATCTCAGTCCGTCAATACCAAAACAACCACACTCCGTCAATTACAACTCTTGAACAAATCCGTGAATACTGAATCCGAAACTAACAATCCGTGAATAACAAAGTTACTGTTTATACGACAATAACACAATCCGTCAAAGAAAATCCAATATTCACAATCCGAGAATATCACACCGTGAATAGAAATCCGTTAATGAGAATTCGTAAATAAACACTACTGTTTATCCGTCAATCACAATCCATCAATACCCAAATCTACTGTTCATGCGACAATACAGTATTGTCGGATTTTCAAAAATTCCCTCCAAGACTCAATCACGGAAAAAAAACGGTTATTTCTTATTGTTTTAAGGCTAATCACGGGCAGAAAGACCAAAAGCTAATGTCGGAAAATTAATCACGGACAAAAGTACCAGAAGTGTAAAAGTGTTATAAAATCTTCAATTTTAGCTTGTTTTAGCTAAAATTTAGATCAATGAACTCGGAATTCAATTTCCTACACTCGTAACTACACAATTTGATCTTTTACCTTCAAATTTATAAATCCTTACAATTTGACGTTAAGTTCTAATGCAATCAAAGATCAAAATGAGAAAAAAACAGATCTAATTCAGTTGAATTATGATCACAGAATCACTTACAGTGCTACGTAAGTGATAATCACAAGCTAATTTGATCAAAACTCCTCAAATCCGAAGCAATTTGCAATCAATTGATATCTAACCAATCGAATAATCCTCAAATCGCAACAAAATGCTTCCGAATCCTTCAATTCAATCAAATGCCTCAAATACAAACTCTAATCGATCAATCACTGTTCTAATTTTATTCGTTTGGCTCTGATACCACTTGTTATTCCTTAGGATCACGAAACACCACTAGAACACGTATAGAATATTACGGAATACTATTCTATACAAGATACGATTAGAGAGAATAAAGAGATTTGAGTGAACTTGCTTTTTTATTCAAAACACATAGAGAACTTTGTGAAAACTTCTTACAAAAGACTTAGTTACATTTGACTCTACTACTATTTATAGACAAGTCAAAATAAGCTATGCGACAATCACGTTTGACCAGTCAACTCCGTCAATAGCTATTGTCGGATAAAAAGACCATCCGACAATAAGTATTATCGGATTACACTATTGTCGCACTAACTAAACACTTATATATATTTTCAGACTTTACAAAAACACAAAAATCAAGCTTTAGAAATTTTGCTCTAACACCCTCGCGTGTGGATGATCCCGCGGGCTCAAAAGTAGACAGATTTATCTCTGACAGATCTTTGGTGGTGAACTTTTTTCTTTTACTAAGAATGGATTTGGGCAACTTTGGAGCTTTGGAAGACACAGTGCCACTTAGAGGGTTACCCCTCACTAGACCTGAGCGTGTTACACCCGCAGACGCCACCGGGTCACCCTGCGTACGCACAGCAGACAAGAACTTTCCCACAGAGGCACTCGATTGCGCAATCACCAGCAAATCATCATTTTCAGTATCCTCCCACGGCTCCTCACCCTCCGGCCCTACTTTAACCTTGACAGTATCCAGCTCATCATTATAAAATAGACAAACAAGCTGCATCACAACGACCAAAAAGGAAAAACAAATTATAGGCGGAGTAAAGAGGAATATGACACTGTCAACGCACACTAAAAGTGATAATGGAGAAAAAGTTGACTCAGGGGATAGCCAATACAGACACGGCCACTCCTGCACCCGTACCCACTCCGTCCTTCTTAAAAATTAGTTTTCTGCCCCGATGCCTCCAATCCTGGCTCATCCTCAGGGCAAAAACTATGGCTTCCTCATGATACGCACGCATATGAATCGACGCACTCTCACACAAACGAAATAAGTTTGGATTATTGCCACGCTCTTGCGGGCGCTCATTTAGATCTTTGTCAATCCCCTCAAGGTTCCAGTCAAGCAATCCCACGAGGACGCGAGGAAAGCAACTGACATCAATAAAATAGAAACCATTTTTCTAGGGTTTTCAGCCCGGACCCTTAGATTTTAGAAATCGGGAAGAAGGCCTTTTATCGAATGAATACCAACTAACTTTTTTTAAAATACGGAAATGACGATGAAAAAGCACTACACTAGGTTGCTTATCATGACTACGATAAGACATTTCAAAAATCATTACACGTTGCAGACCATGAGGATGGAATTGAGGAAATGAAATATCATAATACTCATAAACATCAATAAACAATGAAGAAACTGGCAAGTGAAAGTTAGAATTTTCAAGGTATTTACGCTACACATCAACTTTGTCGGCCGGAGGACGATGTGCCCTGTCAGCCTGCGACGGCGCCGTCGGATTGTACTCACTGATACAAGGGTATTGAATCTCCAAAGAAACAAGAATAGCATCCGTCACCTTACTCGATTGGCTACCAACCTCCAATTCATCCACGTCTCCTTCCGCCGGAATCACAATGGGTGCAGTCTGAATATCAGAAGACGTAACCAAAGGATCATGTAAAACACCGTCCATAACTAACCGACGAGGAAAAACACAAAGCAAACAATAAAGGACAAGAAAATGGACCTTTACGGACTCTATCGCACAACGCAATAGTGAAATCAAACCGATCTATGCACCGGCGTGCAGTTTGCAAACCATAGCCAAAAAGGGAAATTTTTTGAAACTTTGAGAAAAATATAACCGCCGACGATTTAAATAGCCCGGGCAAACGGGTCGGGTTATCCACCTAACATTAGATCCGCGCCCTACACGTGGAAGGTGGGATCATTTTTTGGGGAAATTAAAATGTGTGGTTAGCCACGCGCCAATAACACACACCTACACTCATGATGACACCATCGAGAAATATGGCCGATGTCACCGAAATGACGAGAGACAGTCTGCTCATTTATGCGGGAAAATCACTAAATGGGCTATCCTAGGAGGATAGGAATATTGTAAAAAATAGTTCGACCCTCCAATTCAAGTGCCATTGCCGAGTCAGACTAGGGGGACTTAATGGTGTAACCACCCCACAGGATATCTCGAATGCAGGCCATCCTTCAGGATACACCTATAGCTTGACTCCGGGAATACCGAATTAGGCTATCCTGGAGAAAAGCACCCGTGCTCTGAAGATTCCCTGACATGGACGACTCGGAAATCGTGCATACCTGCAAAAGAAAATCAAAGTCAACTTATAAACCTTATTACTCATCGGATAAAAGCCAACCCATCAACTCTATGATCCATCGGATAAAAGCCTCCTCGACCAACACGATTCCCCATGGGAATATGGCCGTTAGGTGGGAAAATGTAGAAGGCTACCCCTGGAGGTATAAAAGCCCAAGGGAAAGCCAAGAACCAAACACACCTCTAGAGCAAGAAAAACTTATCCTCTCCAAGAGCCAATATCTAAATCGGATTTTCACCACCTAGTTTACACAACTCGGGTTAAATCAGCAACTGAAGATCCGATCCACCACCCAAATAAAAATAAACTCCATAGCACTCAAGTGATCCTACGCTTGATCATTTACAATAATCACACACATTTTTTTTTCATTATGACTTTTAGCATTTAAGTTTACAGCGATAGATTGCACATCTATACTTATAATTTTGAGAATCCATTATATATATATATATATATATATATATATATAGTAACAGGATCAAAAAAGAAGAAAATTTAGATGGAGAAGAAGGAGAAGCAATATAAATCAGTATTTTTATTACTATGATTCATTTTTTTATTATTTTAATTCAAGTAGTAAAAAGTTGAATCATATTGCTTCTCCCTCTTCTCCACCTAAATTTTATTCTCCATTGAACCGAATCCTATATATATATATATATATATATATATACTAGCACATTACCCGCGCAATACGGCGGTAATAATTATTTTATGTATTTTTGTTACGTACAACAACAACAGTAAGTTCGTTAAATATAATACGGAGTATCATATTTAAATAGTTGTATAGCATGTCAAATGCTTTACAAATAAGTATAGAATGTTCTCACCAATTATATATGATTAAGTCAATGATCGTTTAATTTCTTTTTATATAAAACATAATTTTACTAATTTGTAATTAGATAATATAAGTTTAAAAAGATAATAATCTATACTCCGTATTTTGTTGTTACAAAACAAAATGAAAATAAGTAATTTTGGGATAAACACTTTCCAAATTATAGTTATCTTAATTTCTGAGTGTAAAAGGGTACATAAGTAATTTTGATTATCATTTAATTATTAAAATTTAATATATATATATATATATATATATATATATATATATATATATATATAGAAAAGCTCAAAAAAAGAATGGTAAAACAATGGATAATCATATTCACATTATTATTAAATCTGTAATGATTATAACAAGGGATTTGTTAGCCCGCGCGTTGCATCTGGATCAAAGTCCTTTTTATATATTAATTTCAAATAGCCCCACAAAAGTTCAATATATTCAATATATCTTTTTTCATGCTTAGGTAATAAAAAGCATGTAATACACAGCCCAAAGCTTCAATGTACATGCTTTAAAATATATATAAAACTTTCAAAATTTTCGCCCCTATGTGAGTAGATGGAGTTTTTAAAAACAAAAAACATGTAATACACAATTGTTATGAGTTTATCTTTGTGTTGTTGCTTGCTAGCTGATGTTGAGATTAAGAAACATATATAAAAAATAATATCTTGATATAACCAAATCACAATTAAGTAATCTTTAAAATGATTAAAGAAGAACATACTTTTTCTAAGGGTTTAATTCACAGATCACCAACGTACTCTCCATTTTGACCCGAGATCACCAATCAACCGGTTTTATTACCAGAATCACCAACGTACATGTTAATTTCGTGTCGAAATCACCAATGTACTTTTACCTACGGGTTGGAGATCGCCAACATACTTTTAGTACGGAGTTAAAATCCCGGTTATGCAAAGGTTCGAAGTCGTGACAAAAGTGTCAAAGGCATAACTCGCAAACCACCAGCCTACCATGACTTTTTTATATATATCGTTAAAAATAATTTATATATTGTCAATGCACCGAATAAGACAAAATAAATACTATTCATAAGAGCCACTCAATTGATATTAGTAGGTAATAAACTATTCACAAGGTATAAATACCAAATACTTAACAACTCTGAAGCCAAAGAATATGGGCAGGTATAAAAATTATTATACGTTACCTGTCATCGCGCCTCATGATTCCCTTTTCTAATTCCACTTGCTGCCAGACCTTTCAAACAAAAACTCCATTAATCGTAAAAGATTAATAATTTGTCTACTTTCTAATTTCATTTGACTACATTAGTAATCACCTAATATATAACTAAGTCTAGTCTGAATTCTGACTCATAATAACTTTCCATAAAATTATTTACTTACTATCCTGCTTCGACTCCCATCAAAGCTAACCATCACTAATCTCATTCTTTTCGTAACAGGTATGAATCACCGGTGTGTCTTAGTATAATAAAACTACATTGGCCAGACGTCGTTTCATTATATCAATCTCACACTTCTATTCAATACTGTCAAATATATATTGGTTTAATCATGGTTAAACTTTGATATCACATAAACTAAACAATCATAAAACACTTTAGTATGCACAAATAAGAAATCATGAAGATTTCAACTGAACACATAAAACCGAAGCTAGCACATATTTCATATATCTATTCACGTAAAATTCTTGACACAAAAACTGACATAAGTCAGTACTTCTGATTACTTGGATCTCTGAACATATAATTAATCTATTATCACATTTAAATTTATCTAAACTCATTAATCTATTGCCGATATAAATTAGCAATTATCTGAACATCTAGCTAATATATGTTAGCTTGTCTGAACATCTAATCATGACTGAACATTTTCATATAACTGAACATCTAAACATAACTGAATCTTTACACATTTCTGAACACTTAAACCTATACTTTTACACATATCTGTATAGCTATCTACACATTTATCTGAACAATTATCTACTTGCAAATACATAGCTAATCATAACATAATATATGTCTATTCACTTTATCTATTCACTTAATACTTTCATTCATCTCATCTATTCATCCAGCTGTATTCACATAATATTCTCCCTCAGGAGCAATTTATTTTCTAATCACATAACATATAAGTAATAACAATAAATTTTAGCTACACCTCGCCAATAATCTACTAACACTTGCCTTACTAATTTCATACTTTCTTTCAACATTTTTAAGTTCAAACAAAACTATTCGAGATGCTAGCATATAATCTACTATTTTTATCTACTAATTCAACACATAACAACTATCTACAACTGATAACAGAGTAACATATTAGTCTAATTAAATCTACTTTACTAATACAATATTCATCATAGCAAACTAAGCAATTCATAGCGGTTTAATTTTAGGCAATCTTATCGTGGATTACCTAATTCTCTTAAACCATCGCTCTGATACCAACTTGAAACGCCCTGAATTTTTTTTATATATTCTATTCAGAATTCAAACCTGTAAAATTATACTATCATAACGTTTATCTCAACACTTTGAATTTACAAGTCAAGCACATATATAAACTGTAACACCCCTCGTTCTTCTTATTATTATAACACGATTTATGACGGAAGCGTATAATTCAAAATATACTTCATTATTAATTATCACAAATACTGTATATACCCTATTGAAAACTTTATACATAACTAATTTAAACATGAAAACCAGCATTACATTATTACACGAAGGGGTATTATATGGTACCAAACTTTAGTTTATAACAAAATTTTATCAGAGTAGCACGGCTGTCAAACATTCCCTGCCAATGGCAGTAGTTTCCTGCAACCCACATTTCCAAAATATAACCTGCAGGAAGTAAAATAAGGGATTAGCACAAAGCTAAGTGAATGAATTCATCACACACAACTCAACTTAGCTTAACCACCTATTTACCCCAAATAACCGTAAACATGTATTACAACTAGTCAACAATATAGTAATGAGGATCGGTGGCTCTGGGAATACCATAATACCCGGATGGTTCCCAAGAACACTTATCCAACTATATCCGTTTGGCCATAACGGACGAGACCGATGACTAGTGGTTACTATACTCAGACACAGGCTCTATACACACAACAAATGAATCAAGAACCTGTGTCATTCACACAATAACCAACTAGCCCAACCAACCAGTTCAACCTGTTGACCTCATTAACAACTGATGCCCGAAGGCCACACATAGCACGCAGATTTATAATCAACTATGCATAATAAATACAACAACATATCTACGTTTACTTGTTGCAACCAAATAGTTACAACTAAATCAAATGGTGAGTTTCAAATCCACTCACCGATACCTCAGAAGTTGCAACACTCAGCTTCTAATCACTGAGTCTTTGGTTTATCTGAAATATCACACTATAACAAATTAGTAACTTGTCATTAACAAAATAGTACTTAAAATATTGATAAATCTCACACATAAGTAACCATATAATACATATGAATATGGTATATTGTCGCACCCCGCCTCGGCGGAAGGTTGCGAGATGCGACTATCATGAGATCACAACACATAGATTACAATGATCGACTTCTACATGAGTCGTTTTAAACATACTTCATAAAAGTTTAAGATGTCTTACAGACTTAGACCATTTGTCTTTAAAAAGTTTACAAACAATTCCCATAAGTTACAAAATAGTTAGGAGTTTAAGAATTTAAGATCAAAAGCAATGTTCGTCCATGCAAATGTAGTTCCTAACTTCAAAAGGGGTATGCCATCTTCATAAATAGCAAGCATCTTAATTTCCTGAGAATAACATGTAAAAATGGGTCAACATAAAGTTGGTAAGCTCATAGGTTTTAATAGTTGTAAAACATTACCGTGGATCACGAGATTTCAAGTTATATTGCCATTCAACAATATAGTAAAAATAAATTGTATTACTATTGCCATAAGCTCATGAATTGAAACCTTAACATTTAGTGCCTCGCAAGTGTCCTATCCAAACACTAGTAGTTCTCAAATGACAATGCACCCGTTTGACTTATAGTCATGTTGGCGCTACCAACCCGGATGGGGGCGTCAACCCAAATAGATCTATTCATGACATTCACATTTAAGTCCTTAACTAACAATTCATGATAAAGGCCTACATAATGGATAGTGTCAACTCATGCAATACGTAACAGTTTAGTTTGTGTCCACAAAGAAAAGAACATGTATTCTCACCCCAAAAACATGTCAAAGCATTTAAAAAGAAGTAGGGGCCATGAGACTCACCTTAGTGAGAGAGCGGAAAGTTACAAGTACTTGTTTGGGTCTCGGTGGGGTTTATGCGTCCTAGATCACATAAAATGTTTAAGTTTAGTCATATGGTATATCTATATATTAATTCTAATTTTTGTAAAGTTTCATCACCCATAGTTTTTAGTTTAAGTGTCACGTTTTATTTAACATTTTTTGGGTACATTTACACCTTTTTAAATGATCTTTAGTAAGAATCCAACAAAATTCCTGAAAGTTTCCAGACCAGACCCAGAAATTGGCTTACAGAGAAAAATGTGTGTATTTCTGGAAAAAGTGCAAAACATGAAAGTTGTAGATCTTTTCAATACTCAAATTTTAAAATAAAATGCATCTTCTAACTCTTCCTGGAACTCAAGTTATGATCATTTTAGTAATCTGTGTTTTTCTGGACAGATTGTGTTCTCTTGTGTATAAATTTATAGAAACGTATTTTAAACTTATATTTGAACATAATCTTGTTAGATGAGCTTTATAACATTAAAATCAGTAATAAAATGGTAGTCTTATGTAAAGCATTCATGGAGTTATGACCTTGCAAAGTGAGGTATACGAATCTGCCATAACATGCGCAATAGTTTCGTATGGGCTGTTTGGAGGTCGAATACTCCATGTTTTTAAGTGAGACCACTTGGGTTTGAAAGCTAATACATAAAAGTAATTTCATTAGTAAAATGGTGGTATTTTGTTAAGTATACACGGATTTATGACCTCATAAAGTGAGATATAGAAATCTGGACAGATTGCATGGGTATGTGTGGGTTAGGATTTCAAGTCATAGACCACCATCCTAACACATAGGCACTAATCATTGTTTAGCCCTTTTTCCCACATGCAATTTCCATCATTTTTCTACAGATTTTGAGTATATTATAAGCATGATATTCTTGAAAGATTTTGTAGATATGTAATAAGTAAAATTTACATCTTTCAACTTGATATAGGTTTGATCATGGATTATCACTTATCTTTAACACATGATTATGTGCAAGTGATAATCTACAAACATCAAGTCATTTTATAGGATTAGCCATACTTTTCAATATTTCAAATAAAAGAAAATGGAGATGAAGATGAGTAATATATGGCATGTTTACATCTATTTTGTAGGCATAGCCATACATAAGAATCACAACAACATAAAATATAAAGACGCATGTATACATATATGATCGTAGGTATAGCCATACATAAGATATTAACAAAAATGAAATATAAAGTGCATATATACATATGTAGATTTGTAGGCATAGCCTTACATAAAATCTTACATATGTATATAGTAAGATAAAAGATGTATATACATAGATATAGATATATTATTATAAGTCTTGTATTATTCATCCATGGGTGATGATTAGTGTATAGAAATTGAAGGAAGTAAAGAAGAGAAAATTGTGTATCTTCTTACCAACGAATCTAAGACTAAAGTAGGTTGTTTTTGAGTGGATTTAGGGTTGTTTGAGTGGTGATTTGTGGTGGTTTTTGATGGTGAAGTATGGCAGATTTTTGGGAGAGAAATGGAAGAAAAGTGGTGTGAGGAAGAGAGAATTGGATGTGTGTGTGTGAAAAGTAAGAAAGGGATGGGTGTAGGTTGCTTAAATAGAAGAAAAGAGGGGGGGGGGGGGGGGAGTGAAGGGGTGGCCGGCCATGGGGTGGGGGGGGGGGGGAGAGGAAGAGTTTTGGTGGTGATTGGTGGAGAGGTGGTGGTGATAAATGTGTAATTTATTATTTTAATTAATTAAATTAGTTTTATTTAATTAAATAGAAATTAAAATCAGATTTTTAATTATAATTTAAATAAATTCTTAAATAATTTAATTATAAGTATTTATTTAATTATTATGTTGTATTTCATGCAAAGGTGGTGGTTTGTTACTTTCATGCAAGTAAGTGTACTTATCACTATATTATTGTTTCACACATACTTATATATATATATAAGTATATATATATATATATATATATATATATATATTAGGGTTTACTAAATGAATTAATAAACATAAACGTAAGCACTTTGTCACATTTATATGCATCCACGGATAAACGCTTGTTTAGTATCGGGTTGTAACGATAAGGCACCTAAATTCAATGTTATTTAATTATAGGCGTTAATTCACTAAAATTATAGTTAAAAAAAATTTCCTCTAAGTTTATTACCTGAGCGGAGTTTAATCATAGATTTTTGCCGGTTGTCACATTCTCCCCCTGTTAAAAGAATTTCGTCCCGAAATTTAGTTCGTGACCTCGGGTGGTGCAGGGTTTGAGAATAAGTGGGGATACTTGCGACGGATTTGATCCTCGCGCTCCCAGGTGAATTCCGGACCTCGCTTCGAATTCCACCTAACCTTTACAATGGGTATACGACTCCGCTTCAAGGTCTTTATCTCTCGGTCCATGATCTCAATTGGTTCTTCGATAAAATGCAATTTCTCATCGATTTGTACTTCTCCGACTGGTATGATAAGGGATTCGTCTGATAAACACTTTTTCAGATTTGACACATGAAACGTGTCATGTACATTACTGAGTTCTTGAGGCAACTTAAGTTTGTATGCAACTGGACCAATCCTCTCCAGTATTTCGAATGGCCCGACATATCTAGGGTTTAGCTTTCCTCGTTTCCCAAAACGGACTACGCCTTTCCAAGGCGACACTTTCAACATGACTCTATCCCCAATTTGAAATTCTAACGGTTTGCGCCTCGTATCTGCATAACTCTTTTGGCGGTCACGGGCTGCCTTCAGTCTGTTTTGGATTTGCACAATCTTCTCGGTCGTTTCGTGTATAATCTCTGGACCAAGGAGTTGACTATCTCCCACCTCAGTCCAACATACAGGCGATCGACACTTTCGTCCATAAAGTGCTTCGAATGGGGCGGCCTTGATGCTGGTGTGATAACTGTTGTTGTAAGAGAACTCGCATAATGGCAAGTGGTTCTCCCAGCCACGTCCAAAGTCGATAACACATGCGCGTAACATATCTTCTAGGGTTTGAATTGTCCTTTCGCTTTGGCCATCTGTCTGAGGGTGGTATGCGGTACTCATATCCAAGCGAGTACCTAGGGCTTTTTGGAGTAATTGCCAAAACCTAGAGGTGAAACGGCTATCTCGATCAGAGATAATCGAGATGGGCACCCCGTGCCTTGTCACCACCTCCTTCAAGTAAATCCTAGTCAATCTTTCCATTGTGTCGGTCTCCTTGATTGCTAGAAAGTGGGCGGATTTTGTCAGGCGATCAACGATTACCCAAATTGTATCACAACCATTTGCTGTCTTAGGAAGCTTAGTAATAAAGTCCATTGTTATTTGCTCCCACTTCCATTGGGGTATTTCGGGTTGTTGCAATAGACCTGATGGTTTCTGATACTCGACCTTTACCTTGGCACACGTCAAGCATTTACTAACATAGGTGGCCACCTCAGCCTTCATGTTAGGCCACCAATACAAGTCCTTAAGCCCATGGTACATCTTGTCAGCACCCGGATGGATGGAATATCTAGATTTATGTGCCTCGTCCATTACCAACTTCCTCAAGTTACCAAAACTTGGTATCCATATGCGATTCATATAATATCGGATTCCATCGGACTTAACCTCAAATTGCTTATCCATACCGCGCAGAGATTCACCCTTTATATTCTCCTCCTTGATTGCCTCGAGTTGAGCATCACGAATTTGAGAGGTAAGGTTCGTATGAATGGTCATACCTAAAGCCCTAACTCGTAGTGGTTTCATCCGTTCTTTTCTGCTCAAAGCATCAGCTACAACATTTGCCTTGCCCGGGTGATAACGAATTTCGCAATCGTAATCACTGAGCAATTCAACCCACCTACGCTGTCTCATGTTCAGATCCTTTTGATCGAAAATGTGCTGAAGGCTTTTATGATCTGTAAACACGGTACACTTTGTACCATAAAGGTAATGCCTCCAAATCTTGAGTGCAAACACCACTGCTCCCAATTCCAGGTCATGGGTTGTGTAGTTTTTCTCATGCACTTTAAGTTGACGAGAAGCATAAGCTATGACCTTCTCCTTTTGCATTAACACACATCCTAGCCCTTGTCGTGATGCATCGCAAAAGACTACAAAATTTTCGGTTCCCTCCGGCAATGATAATACTGGTGCGCTACAAAGTTTTTGCTTCAGCAATTGGAAAGCTTCCTCCTGCTCATCACTCCAATTATACTTTGCTATTTTCTGAGTTAGCAGAGTCAAGGGTTTGGCTATTTTAGAAAAATTCTCGATAAATCGTCTATAGTAACCAGCAAGACCTAAGAATTGCCGTACTTCTGTTGGGGTTCTAGGCGTCTCCCAATTTTTGATAGCCTCAATCTTGGCAGGGTCGACATGTATTCCTTGACTATCAATAACATGTCCTAGAAATTGCACTCTTCGTAACCAAAACTCACACTTTGAGAACTTAGCATACAACTCCTCCTTTTTAAGCAACTCCAAGATTGATCTCAAATGCTTTTCATGGTCCTCTTTGTTCTTCGAATAGATCAAAATGTCATCGATGAATACGATGACGAACTTATCTAAGTATGGTTTACACACGCGGTTCATGAGGTCCATGAATACTGCCGGTGCGTTAGTGAGACCGAACGGCATTACTTGGAACTCGTAATGACCATACCGAGTTCTAAATGCCGTCTTTGGGATGCTTTCTTCTCCGACTCTCAACTGATGATACCCTGATCGTAGGTCAATTTTTGAGTAAAAACTCGAGCCTTGCAGCTGATCGAATAAGTCATCAATTCTAGGGAGTGGGTAGCGGTTCTTCACAGTTAGCTTATTCAATTCCCGGTAATCGATGCACATTCTTAAGGATCCATCCTTCTTTTTCACAAATAAGACGGGAGCTCCCCAGGGTGAGGAACTTGGCCGGATAAATCCTTTATCTAAAAGTTCTTGTAGTTGACTTGACAACTCTTGCATTTCGGAAGGGGCTAATCGATATGGTGCTCGGGCAACGGGTGCCGCACCAGGCACCAAGTCGATATGAAATTCCACTTGCCGGGCTGGTGGTAGTCCAGGCAAGTCTTCAGGGAAGACTTCGGGAAAATCCCGTACGATAGGGACATCCTCGAGTCGTCTCTCTTCCGGTTTCTCCTCTACAACATGAGCCAAGATTGCTTGGTACCCTTTTCTTAGGTACTTCTGTGTTTTCATGCACGATATGATGTTCAATCTCGTTCCACTCTTTTCTCCTTGTATTATTAAAGTTGCTCCGCTAGAGAGGGGTATGCGGACAATCTTATCATAGCATACTATTTCGGCACGATTCTTGGACAGCCAATCCATGCCAACGATGACGTCAAAGCTTCCTATTTTGACGGGTATCAAATTTATGGGAAAGATTTCGCTTGCTAAGTTTAGGGAACAGTTTCGAATTATGCTATCAGCTTCAATTAATTTACCATTAGCTAACTCTATCGTGTACTTAGTGTCTAAGGCAGTTGGAGTAATATTAAGTAAGGGGCTAAACTCGTTAGACACGAAACTCTCATCAGCACCAGTATCAAATAAGACTGAAACAACCTTGTCATTTAGGAGAAACGTACCCGTGACTAGGTTGGGATCCTGGCGTGCTTCATTGGTATTGATCACGAATGCTCTGCCGCGCGCCGCATTGTTATTCTGATATTTCAGCTTCGGACAATCCTTTTTAAAATGTCCAGCACTCCCGCACCCGTAGCATGTGTTTGGAGTGTTTGTGTTGGCGACAGGTGCAGGGCTCCGACAATCCTTAGCTTGATGGCCAGGCTTCTTACATCTCCCACATGCGTTGCTACAGGGACCTTTGTGGTGAAGGTTGCAACGCTTACAATATGGTTTGTTTCCAGCATAACCTTTCTTAGCATCTGGCCCTGCAGCATAAGCCCTAACTGTCTCGGTCTTCTTATTTTGTTGTTGGCTGGTGTTTCCCCTAGAACTTTCCTCCCATTTCCTTTTACCATCGGAATTCTTATCAACATTTCCCCTTTCCAAAGCCCCACGTCGCACAATTTGATCCATTAAACTGTGTGCCATGCGGACGGCATCGTGGATCGTATTGGGCTTGGATGAAGTTACATTTCCTTGGATTTGGGAGGGAAGTCCCCAGATATAACGTTCAATTCTCTTGTACTCGGGAGTGACCATAGATGGGCAAAGAAGTGCCAATTCATGGAATCTCCTTGTATATCTAGCTACATCAGCCCCAATGACAACCAGATTCCAAAATTCTACCTCCAACTTCTGTAGTTCATTCCGAGGACAGTACTCTTCCGTCATCATTTTCTTAAGATCTTCCCAAGAAATCTGATAAGCAGCATCAATGCCCACCGAATGGGCGTATGAATTCCACCATGATAACGCACCATCTTGAAGGGTGCATGTGGCATACTTAACCTTACAATCTTCCTTGCAGTTGCTAATACGGAAAACTGATTCTAGCTTCTCAAACCACCGAACCAAACCGACAGCTCCTTCAGTTCCATTGAAGTGATGGGGTTTGCAATTCGAAAAGTCCTTATAGGTGCATTCTCGGGTTACATTCCCCGAACCTTCTCCGGTTTCATTCCTTCTACCGGTTCTTTCGTTTCCATCGTTCCTCTCAGTCCTTTGGGTGGCGATTGCCTCAGCTACTCTTTGTGCTACAAGTCGCTCGATAGCTGCATTACTCATCGTGGATGTTCTCTTGGGTGGCATGTTTCTTGAAATTACAAAGCACAACAAGACAATGAGATACTATACAAGATAGGACTTTATCATGCGTATAAGGAAATGGGAGATGCGACTATCATGCGTATAAGGAATAAATAAGTACAAACCACACAACCAAAGTCACAAGATAGTAAGATTAATAACCCAACAAGAGCATAAACTTAGTCAAAATACTTGATTCATTGTTCACAAAAACAGGCCGGGAATGAAACATCCGGAAAAATACAAGCAAATCCATAAATTTATCCTCTAGGCACAACCCGCCATAGTAGGTTAGAAATCGAAATGAAACTATCCGCAAAACTGGCCCAAAAGTGCACTAACACGTCCCAAACTATGCTCCATCGCGGACATACGCTGCTCTGCCCTAGTCGCGCGCTCTTCCGCTAATTCAGCGCGCCTTTCGCTGTGCTCCACCCGTCGGCGTAACTCAGTGACCTCCTCTCGAAGTATCTTGATGTCGTCATCAGCACAGTAAACCGAGTAATCCATGTTACCGATCCTCCTCTCAACTTCCGAAACTTGTGCCTGTATGAGTTCCACTTTATCGGAACGTGACTCATCCTGGTCGTACTCCAGCTGATTAAGTCTCCTCTCCTGATCAACCAAACGTGCTATCACAATGGGGATAGTGTGATGTACAGGCTCCAAAGTGAGAGAGGGTATGGGTGTAGTGGTGGAGGGCTCCCCAACTTCCAGTGTCTCGGGTATCCCTTCTTCTTTTCTCCAAGACTGAATCTGCTCCTGCATCCAAGTCCACTTGCGGGATCGCACTCGCCTAGTAGTAGTGTTGGAAGTCCCGGTAGGAGGAATGGAGAGGGTCTCAGTAGGGGGGATGGAGAATGTCTCAGTCAAAGGTGGGAACACGGTTATCCGAGGGGTACACATCAATCGTGGTCCCCCGGGGCGGAATGATCGGAGTGAAGAGGCTGGCTTTGGTTGGGTAGAGGGAGCAAGGGCAGTCTTAGTAGGTATGACAGGGGAGGGATGGGATTCTTCGGGATCGGACTTGTCCTCAGTAGGCTCGGACTCTTCCTCCATTGGCTCGGTCTCATCCTCAAATGGCTAAGTCTCATTGGAGGAACCCGTCTTTTCAACTCGGGTAGCGGACACAGGCATGAATGAGGGTGACTTAAGCGAGGTGAGGAGGCATGCAGCCGTCTCGGAGTCATCGTCGGACACGACTTGGACAGGGCTATTAGGGTTCGACATACTCTGTCATATAAGATAATAGTATATAAATGGGGAGTATATAAAATAAGTAATTATTTAACATGTATGTACTAACTTAACAATTAACATGTAATAAGCATGCATGGAATCACATTCGGTAAGTAGGCAAGGATGTATGGATTTAATAATTAGCAAGTACACCTAAAGGTCCTTATTCTAGTCATGGCTATAGTCTAGGCCCACTAATGCAACCTAGTTCACTATAACCTTGGGCTCTGATACCAATCTGTCGCACCCCGCCTCGGCGGAAGGTTGCGAGATGCGACTATCATGAGATCACAACACAAGAATTACAATGATCGACTTCTACATGAGTCGTTTTAAACATACTTCATAAAAGTTTAAGATGTCTTACAGACTTAGACCATTTGTCTTTAAAAAGTTTACAAACAATTCCCATAAGTTACAAAATAGTTAGGAGTTTAAGAATTTAAGATCAAAAGCAATGTTCGTCCATGCAAATGTAGTTCCTAACTTCAAAAGGGGTATGCCATCTTCATAAATAGCAAGCATCTTAATTTCCTGAGAATAACATGTAAAAATGGGTCAACATAAAGTTGGTGAGCTCATAGGTTTTAATAGTTGTAAAACATTACCGTGGATCACGAGATTTCAAGTTATATTGCCATTCAACAATATAGTAAAAATAAATTGTATTACTATTGCCATAAGCTCATGAATTGAAACCTTAACATTTAGTGCCTCGCAAGTGTCCTATCCAAACACTAGTAGTTCTCAAATGACAATGCACCCGTTTGACTTATAGTCATGTTGGCGCTACCAACCCGGATGGGGGCGTCAACCCAAATAGATCTATTCATGACATTCACATTTAAGTCCTTAACTAACAATTCATGATAAAGGCCTACATAATGGATAGTGTCAACTCATGCAATACGTAACAGTTTAGTTTGTGTCCACAAAGAAAAGAACATGTATTCTCACCCCAAAAACATGTCAAAGCATTTAAAAAGAAGTAGGGGCCATGAGACTCACCTTAGTGAGAGAGCGGAAAGTTGCAAGTACTTGTTTGGGTCTCGGTGGGGTTTATGCGTCCTAGATCACATAAAATGTTTAAGTTTAGTCATATGGTATATATATATATTAATTCTAATTTTTGTAAAGTTTCATCACCCATAGTTTTTAGTTTAAGTGTCACGTTTTATTTAACCATTTTTGGGTACATTTACACCTTTTTAAGTGATCTTTAGTAAGAATCCAACAAAATTCCAGAAAGTTTCCAGACCAGACCCAGAAATTGGCTTACAGAGAAAAATGTGTGTATTTCTGGAAAAAGTGCAAAACATGAAAGTTGTAGATCTTTTCAATACTCAAATTTTTTAAAAAAATGCATCTTCTAACTCTTCCTGGAACTCAAGTTATGATCATTTTAGTAATCTGTGTTTTTCTGGACAGATTGTGTTCTCTTGTGTATAAATTTATAGAAACGTATTTTAAACTTATATTTGAACATAATCTTGTTAGATGAGCTTTATAACATTAAAATCAGTAATAAAATGGTAGTCTTATGTTAAGCATTCATGGAGTTATGACCTTGCAAAGTGAGGTATACGAATCTGCCATAACATGCGCAATAGTTTCGTATGGGCTGTTTGGAGGTCGAATACTCCATGTTTTTAAGTGAGACCACTTGGGTTTGAAAGCTAATACATAAAAGTAATTTCATTAGTAAAATGGTGGTATTTTGTTAAGTATACACGGATTTATGACCTCATAAAGTGAGATATAGAAATCTGGACAGATTGCATGGGTATGTGTGGGTTAGGATTTCAAGTCATAGACCACCATCCTAACACATAGGCACTAATCATTGTTTAGCCCTTTTTCCCACATGCAATTTCCATCATTTTTCTACAGATTTTGAGTATATTATAAGCATGATATTCTTGAAAGATTTTGTAGATATGTAATAAGTAAAATTTACATCTTTCAACTTGATATAGGTTTGATCATGGATTATCACTTATCTTTAACACATGATTATGTGCAAGTGATAATCTACAAACATCAAGTCATTTTATAGGATTAGCCATACTTTTCAATATTTCAAATAAAAGAAAATGGAGATGAAGATGAGTAATATATGGCATGTTTACATCTATTTTGTAGGCATAGCCATACATAAGAATCACAACAACATAAAATATAAAGACGCATGTATACATATATGATCGTAGGTATAGCCATACATAAGATATTAACAAAAATGAAATATAAAGTGCATATATACATATGTAGATTTGTAGGCATAGCCTTACATAAAATCTTACATATGTATATAGTAAGATAAAAGATGTATATACATAGATATAGATATATTATTATAAGTCTTGTATTATTCATCCATGGGTGATGATTAGTGTATAGAAATTGAAGGAAGTAAAGAAGAGAAAATTGTGTATCTTCTTACCAACGAATCTAAGACTAAAGTAGGTTGTTTTTGAGTGGATTTAGGGTTGTTTGAGTGGTGATTTGTGGTGGTTTTTGATGGTGAAGTATGGCAGATTTTTGGGAGAGAAATGGAAGAAAAGTGGTGTGAGGAAGAGAGAATTGGATGTGTGTGTGTGAAAAGTAAGAAAGGGATGGGTGTAGGTTGCTTAAATAGAAGAAAAGAGGGGGGGGGGGGGGGGAGTGAAGGGGTGGCCGGCCATGGGGTGGGGGGGGGGGAGAGGAAGAGTTTTGGTGGTGATTGGTGGAGAGGTGGTGGTGATAAATGTGTAATTTATTATTTTAATTAATTAAATTAGTTTTATTTAATTAAATAGAAATTAAAATCAGATTTTTAATTATAATTTAAATAAATTCTTAAATAATTTAATTATAAGTATTTATTTAATTATTATGTTGTATTTCATGCAAAGGTGGTGGTTTGTTACTTTCATGCAAGTAAGTGTACTTATCACTATATTATTGTTTCACACATACTTATATATATATATAAGTATATATATATATATATATATATATATATATTAGGGTTTACTAAATGAATTAATAAACATAAACGTAAGCACTTTGTCACATTTATATGCATCCACGGATAAACGCTTGTTTAGTATCGGGTTGTAACGATAAGGCACCTAAATTCAATGTTATTTAATTATAGGCGTTAATTCACTAAAATTATAGTTAAAAAAAATTTCCTCTAAGTTTATTACCTGAGCGGAGTTTAATCATAGATTTTTGCCGGTTGTCACATTCTCCCCCTGTTAAAAGAATTTCGTCCCGAAATTTAGTTCGTGACCTCGGGTGGTGCAGGGTTTGAGAATAAGTGGGGATACTTGCGACGGATTTGATCCTCGCGCTCCCAGGTGAATTCCGGACCTCGCTTCGAATTCCACCTAACCTTTACAATGGGTATACGACTCCGCTTCAAGGTCTTTATCTCTCGGTCCATGATCTCAATTGGTTCTTCGATAAAATGCAATTTCTCATCGATTTGTACTTCTCCGACTGGTATGATAAGGGATTCGTCTGATAAACACTTTTTCAGATTTGACACATGAAACGTGTCATGTACATTACTGAGTTCTTGAGGCAACTTAAGTTTGTATGCAACTGGACCAATCCTCTCCAGTATTTCGAATGGCCCGACATATCTAGGGTTTAGCTTTCCTCGTTTCCCAAAACGGACTACGCCTTTCCAAGGCGACACTTTCAACATGACTCTATCCCCAATTTGAAATTCTAACGGTTTGCGCCTCGTATCTGCATAACTCTTTTGGCGGTCACGGGCTGCCTTCAGTCTGTTTTGGATTTGCACAATCTTCTCGGTCGTTTCGTGTATAATCTCTGGACCAAGGAGTTGACTATCTCCCACCTCAGTCCAACATACAGGCGATCGACACTTTCGTCCATAAAGTGCTTCGAATGGGGCGGCCTTGATGCTGGTGTGATAACTGTTGTTGTAAGAGAACTCGCATAATGGCAAGTGGTTCTCCCAGCCACGTCCAAAGTCGATAACACATGCGCGTAACATATCTTCTAGGGTTTGAATTGTCCTTTCGCTTTGGCCATCTGTCTGAGGGTGGTATGCGGTACTCATATCCAAGCGAGTACCTAGGGCTTTTTGGAGTAATTGCCAAAACCTAGAGGTGAAACGGCTATCTCGATCAGAGATAATCGAGATGGGCACCCCGTGCCTTGTCACCACCTCCTTCAAGTAAATCCTAGTCAATCTTTCCATTGTGTCGGTCTCCTTGATTGCTAGAAAGTGGGCGGATTTTGTCAGGCGATCAACGATTACCCAAATTGTATCACAACCATTTGCTGTCTTAGGAAGCTTAGTAATAAAGTCCATTGTTATTTGCTCCCACTTCCATTGGGGTATTTCGGGTTGTTGCAATAGACCTGATGGTTTCTGATACTCGACCTTTACCTTGGCACACGTCAAGCATTTACTAACATAGGTGGCCACCTCAGCCTTCATGTTAGGCCACCAATACAAGTCCTTAAGCCCATGGTACATCTTGTCAGCACCCGGATGGATGGAATATCTAGATTTATGTGCCTCGTCCATTACCAACTTCCTCAAGTTACCAAAACTTGGTATCCATATGCGATTCATATAATATCGGATTCCATCGGACTTAACCTCAAATTGCTTATCCATACCGCGCAGAGATTCACCCTTTATATTCTCCTCCTTGATTGCCTCGAGTTGAGCATCACGAATTTGAGAGGTAAGGTTCGTATGAATGGTCATACCTAAAGCCCTAACTCGTAGTGGTTTCATCCGTTCTTTTCTGCTCAAAGCATCAGCTACAACATTTGCCTTGCCCGGGTGATAACGAATTTCGCAATCGTAATCACTGAGCAATTCAACCCACCTACGCTGTCTCATGTTCAGATCCTTTTGATCGAAAATGTGCTGAAGGCTTTTATGATCTGTAAACACGGTACACTTTGTACCATAAAGGTAATGCCTCCAAATCTTGAGTGCAAACACCACTGCTCCCAATTCCAGGTCATGGGTTGTGTAGTTTTTCTCATGCACTTTAAGTTGACGAGAAGCATAAGCTATGACCTTCTCCTTTTGCATTAACACACATCCTAGCCCTTGTCGTGATGCATCGCAAAAGACTACAAAATTTTCGGTTCCCTCCGGCAATGATAATACTGGTGCGCTACAAAGTTTTTGCTTCAGCAATTGGAAAGCTTCCTCCTGCTCATCACTCCAATTATACTTTGCTATTTTCTGAGTTAGCAGAGTCAAGGGTTTGGCTATTTTAGAAAAATTCTCGATAAATCGTCTATAGTAACCAGCAAGACCTAAGAATTGCCGTACTTCTGTTGGGGTTCTAGGCGTCTCCCAATTTTTGATAGCCTCAATCTTGGCAGGGTCGACATGTATTCCTTGACTATCAATAACATGTCCTAGAAATTGCACTCTTCGTAACCAAAACTCACACTTTGAGAACTTAGCATACAACTCCTCCTTTTTAAGCAACTCCAAGATTGATCTCAAATGCTTTTCATGGTCCTCTTTGTTCTTCGAATAGATCAAAATGTCATCGATGAATACGATGACGAACTTATCTAAGTTTGGTTTACACACGCGGTTCATGAGGTCCATGAATACTGCCGGTGCGTTAGTGAGACCGAACGGCATTACTTGGAACTCGTAATGACCATACCGAGTTCTAAATGCCGTCTTTGGGATGCTTTCTTCTCCGACTCTCAACTGATGATACCCTGATCGTAGGTCAATTTTTGAGTAAAAACTCGAGCCTTGCAGCTGATCGAATAAGTCATCAATTCTAGGGAGTGGGTAGCGGTTCTTCACAGTTAGCTTATTCAATTCCCGGTAATCGATGCACATTCTTAAGGATCCATCCTTCTTTTTCACAAATAAGACGGGAGCTCCCCAGGGTGAGGAACTTGGCCGGATAAATCCTTTATCTAAAAGTTCTTGTAGTTGACTTGACAACTCTTGCATTTCGGAAGGGGCTAATCGATATGGTGCTCGGGCAACGGGTGCCGCACCAGGCACCAAGTCGATATGAAATTCCACTTGCCGGGCTGGTGGTAGTCCAGGCAAGTCTTCAGGGAAGACTTCGGGAAAATCCCGTACGATAGGGACATCCTCGAGTCGTCTCTCTTCCGGTTTCTCCTCTACAACATGAGCCAAGATTGCTTGGTACCCTTTTCTTAGGTACTTCTGTGTTTTCATGCACGATATGATGTTCAATCTCGTTCCACTCTTTTCTCCTTGTATTATTAAAGTTGCTCCGCTAGAGAGGGGTATGCGGACAATCTTATCATAGCATACTATTTCGGCACGATTCTTGGACAGCCAATCCATGCCAACGATGACGTCAAAGCTTCCTATTTTGACGGGTATCAAATTTATGGGAAAGATTTCGCTTGCTAAGTTTAGGGAACAGTTTCGAATTATGCTATCAGCTTCAATTAATTTACCATTAGCTAACTCTATCGTGTACTTAGTGTCTAAGGCAGTTGGAGTAATATTAAGTAAGGGGCTAAACTCGTTAGACACGAAACTCTCATCAGCACCAGTATCAAATAAGACTGAAACAACCTTGTCATTTAGGAGAAACGTACCCGTGACTAGGTTGGGATCCTGGCGTGCTTCATTGGTATTGATCACGAATGCTCTGCCGCGCGCCGCATTGTTATTCTGATATTTCAGCTTCGGACAATCCTTTTTAAAATGTCCAGCACTCCCGCACCCGTAGCATGTGTTTGGAGTGTTTGTGTTGGCGACAGGTGCAGGGCTCCGACAATCCTTAGCTTGATGGCCAGGCTTCTTACATCTCCCACATGCGTTGCTACAGGGACCTTTGTGGTGAAGGTTGCAACGCTTACAATATGGTTTGTTTCCAGCATAACCTTTCTTAGCATCTGGCCCTGCAGCATAAGCCCTAACTGTCTCGGTCTTCTTATTTTGTTGTTGGCTGGTGTTTCCCCTAGAACTTTCCTCCCATTTCCTTTTACCATCGGAATTCTTATCAACATTTCCCCTTTCCAAAGCCCCACGTCGCACAATTTGATCCATTAAACTGTGTGCCATGCGGACGGCATCGTGGATCGTATTGGGCTTGGATGAAGTTACATTTCCTTGGATTTGGGAGGGAAGTCCCCAGATATAACGTTCAATTCTCTTGTACTCGGGAGTGACCATAGATGGGCAAAGAAGTGCCAATTCATGGAATCTCCTTGTATATCTAGCTACATCAGCCCCAATGACAACCAGATTCCAAAATTCTACCTCCAACTTCTGTAGTTCATTCCGAGGACAGTACTCTTCCGTCATCATTTTCTTAAGATCTTCCCAAGAAATCTGATAAGCAGCATCAATGCCCACCGAATGGGCGTATGAATTCCACCATGATAACGCACCATCTTGAAGGGTGCATGTGGCATACTTAACCTTACAATCTTCCTTGCAGTTGCTAATACGGAAAACTGATTCTAGCTTCTCAAACCACCGAACCAAACCGACAGCTCCTTCAGTTCCATTGAAGTGATGGGGTTTGCAATTCGAAAAGTCCTTATAGGTGCATTCTCGGGTTACATTCCCCGAACCTTCTCCGGTTTCATTCCTTCTACCGGTTCTTTCGTTTCCATCGTTCCTCTCAGTCCTTTGGGTGGCGATTGCCTCAGCTACTCTTTGTGCTACAAGTCGCTCGATAGCTGCATTACTCATCGTGGATGTTCTCTTGGGTGGCATGTTTCTTGAAATTACAAAGCACAACAAGACAATGAGATACTATACAAGATAGGACTTTATCATGCGTATAAGGAAATGGGAGATGCGACTATCATGCGTATAAGGAATAAATAAGTACAAACCACACAACCAAAGTCACAAGATAGTAAGATTAATAACCCAACAAGAGCATAAACTTAGTCAAAATACTTGATTCATTGTTCACAAAAACAGGCCGGGAATGAAACATCCGGAAAAATACAAGCAAATCCATAAATTTATCCTCTAGGCACAACCCGCCATAGTAGGTTAGAAATCGAAATGAAACTATCCGCGAAACTGGCCCAAAAGTGCACTAACACGTCCCAAACTATGCTTTATCGCGGACATACGCTGCTCTGCCCTAGTCACGCGCTCTTCCGCTAATTCAGCGCGCCTTTCGCTGTGCTCCACCCGTCGGCGTAACTCAGTGACCTCCTCTCGAAGTATCTTGATGTCGTCATCAGCACAGTAAACCGAGTAATCCATGTTACCGATCCTCCTCTCAACTTCCGAAACTTGTGCCTGTATGAGTTCCACTTTATCGGAACGTGACTCATCCTGGTCGTACTCCAGCTGATTAAGTCTCCTCTCCTGATCAACCAAACGTGCTATCACAACGGGGATAGTGTGATGTACAGGCTCCAAAGTGAGAGAGGGTATGGGTGTAGTGGTGGAGGGCTCCCCAACTTCCAGTGTCTCGGGTATCCCTTCTTCTTTTCTCCAAGACTGAATCTGCTCCTGCATCCAAGTCCACTTGCGGGATCGCACTCGCCTAGTAGTAGTGTTGGAAGTCCCGGTAGGAGGAATGGAGAGGGTCTCAGTAGGGGGGATGGAGAATGTCTCAGTCAAAGGTGGGAACACGGTTATCCGAGGGGTACACATCAATCGTGGTCCCCCGGGGCGGAATGATCGGAGTGAAGAGGCTGGCTTTGGTTGGGTAGAGGGAGCAAGGGCAGTCTTAGTAGGTATGACAGGGGAGGGATGGGATTCTTCGGGATCGGACTTGTCCTCAGTAGGCTCGGACTCTTCCTCCATTGGCTCGGTCTCATCCTCAAATGGCTAAGTCTCATTGGAGGAACCCGTCTTTTCAACTCGGGTAGCGGACACAGGCATGAATGAGGGTGACTTAAGCGAGGTGAGGAGGCATGCAGCCGTCTCGGAGTCATCGTCGGACACGACTTGGACAGGGCTATTAGGGTTCGACATACTCTGTCATATAAGATAATAGTATATAAATGGGGAGTATATAAAATAAGTAATTATTTAACATGTATGTACTAACTTAACAATTAACATGTAATAAGCATGCATGGAATCACATTCGGTAAGTAGGCAAGGATGTATGGATTTAATAATTAGCAAGTACACCTAAAGGTCCTTATTCTAGTCATGGCTATAGTCTAGGCCCACTAATGCAACCTAGTTCACTATAACCTTGGGCTCTGATACCAATCTGTCGCACCCCACCTCGGCGGAAGGTTGCGAGATGCGACTATCATGAGATCACAACACAAGAATTACAATGATCGACTTCTACATGAGTCGTTTTAAACATACTTCATAAAAGTTTAAGATGTCTTACAGACTTAGACCATTTGTCTTTAAAAAGTTTACAAACAATTCCCATAAGTTACAAAATAGTTAGGAGTTTAAGAATTTAAGATCAAAAGCAATGTTCGTCCATGCAAATGTAGTTCCTAACTTCAAAAGGGGTATGCCATCTTCATAAATAGCAAGCATCTTAATTTCCTGAGAATAACATGTAAAAATGGGTCAACATAAAGTTGGTGAGCTCATAGGTTTTAATAGTTGTAAAACATTACCGTGGATCACGAGATTTCAAGTTATATTGCCATTCAACAATATAGTAAAAATAAATTGTATTACTATTGCCATAAGCTCATGAATTGAAACCTTAACATTTAGTGCCTCGCAAGTGTCCTATCCAAACACTAGTAGTTCTCGAATGATAATGCACCCGTTTGACTTATAGTCATGTTGGCACTACCAACCCGGATGGGGGCGTCAACCCAAATAGATCTATTCATGACATTCACATTTAAGTCCTTAACTAACAATTCATGATAAAGGCCTACATAATGGATAGTGTCAACTCATGCAATACGTAACAGTTTAGTTTGTGTCCACAAAGAAAAGAACATGTATTCTCACCCCAAAAACATGTCAAAGCATTTAAAAAGAAGTAGGGGCCATGAGACTCACCTTAGTGAGAGAGCGGAAAGTTGCAAGTACTTGTTTGGGTCTCGGTGGGGTTTATGCGTCCTAGATCACATAAAATGTTTAAGTTTAGTCATATGGTATATATATATATTAATTCTAATTTTTGTAAAGTTTCATCACCCATAGTTTTTAGTTTAAGTGTCACGTTTTATTTAACCATTTTTGGGTACATTTACACCTTTTTAAGTGATCTTTAGTAAGAATCCAACAAAATTCCAGAAAGTTTCCAGACCAGACCCAGAAATTGGCTTACAGAGAAAAATGTGTGTATTTCTGGAAAAAGTGCAAAACATGAAAGTTGTAGATCTTTTCAATACTCAAATTTTTTAAAAAAATGCATCTTCTAACTCTTCCTGGAACTCAAGTTATGATCATTTTAGTAATCTGTGTTTTTCTGGACAGATTGTGTTCTCTTGTGTATAAATTTATAGAAACGTATTTTAAACTTATATTTGAACATAATCTTGTTAGATGAGCTTTATAACATTAAAATCAGTAATAAAATGGTAGTCTTATGTTAAGCATTCATGGAGTTATGACCTTGCAAAGTGAGGTATACGAATCTGCCATAACATGCGCAATAGTTTCGTATGGGCTGTTTGGAGGTCGAATACTCCATGTTTTTAAGTGAGACCACTTGGGTTTGAAAGCTAATACATAAAAGTAATTTCATTAGTAAAATGGTGGTATTTTGTTAAGTATACACGGATTTATGACCTCATAAAGTGAGATATAGAAATCTGGACAGATTGCATGGGTATGTGTGGGTTAGGATTTCAAGTCATAGACCACCATCCTAACACATAGGCACTAATCATTGTTTAGCCCTTTTTCCCACATGCAATTTCCATCATTTTTCTACAGATTTTGAGTATATTATAAGCATGATATTCTTGAAAGATTTTGTAGATATGTAATAAGTAAAATTTACATCTTTCAACTTGATATAGGTTTGATCATGGATTATCACTTATCTTTAACACATGATTATGTGCAAGTGATAATCTACAAACATCAAGTCATTTTATAGGATTAGCCATACTTTTCAATATTTCAAATAAAAGAAAATGGAGATGAAGATGAGTAATATATGGCATGTTTACATCTATTTTGTAGGCATAGCCATACATAAGAATCACAACAACATAAAATATAAAGATGCATGTATACATATATGATCGTAGGCATAGCCATACATAAGATATTAACAAAAATGAAATATAAAGTGCATATATACATATGTAGATTTGTAGGCATAGCCTTACATAAAATCTTACATATGTATATAGTAAGATAAAAGATGTATATACATAGATATAGATATATTATTATAAGTCTTGTATTATTCATCCATGGGTGATGATTAGTGTATAGAAATTGAAGGAAGTAAAGAAGAGAAAATTGTGTATCTTCTTACCAACGAATCTAAGACTAAAGTAGGTTATTTTTGAGTGGATTTAGGGTTGTTTGAGTGGTGATTTGTGGTGGTTTTTGATGGTGAAGTATGGCAGATTTTTGGGAGAGAAATGGAAGAAAAGTGGTGTGAGGAATAGAGAATTGGATGTGTGTGTGTGAAAAGTAAGAAAGGGATGGGTGTAGGTTGCTTAAATAGAAGAAAAGAGGGGGGGGGGAGGGAGTGAAGGGGTGGCCGGCCATGGGGTGGGGGGGGAGAGGAAGAGTTTTGGTGGTGATTGGTGGAGAGGTGGTGGTGATAAATGTGTAATTTATTATTTTAATTAATTAAATTAGTTTTATTTAATTAAATAGAAATTAAAATCAGATTTTTAATTATAATTTAATTAAATTCTTAAATAATTTAATTATAAGTATTTATTTAATTATTATGTTGTATTTCATGCAAAGGTGGTGGTTTGTTACTTTCATGCAAGTAAGTGTACTTATCACTATATTATTGTTTCACACATACTTATATATATATATATATATATAAGTATATATATATATATATATATATATATTAGGGTTTACTAAATGAATTAATAAACATAAACGTAAGCACTTTGTCACATTTATATGCATCCACGGATAAACGCTTGTTTAGTATCGGGTTGTAACGATAAGGCACCTAAATTCAATGTTATTTAATTATAGGCGTTAATTCACTAAAATTATAGTTAAAAAAAATTTCCTCTAAGTTTATTACCTGAGCGGAGTTTAATCATAGATTTTTGCCGGTTGTCACATATATATTTAAGTTCACAGTTTAACATAATCATCAAAATAAAACAGACAAACGCGATCCGGGTCAGGTTTGGTGGAATCGCGTTCCCCTTAAGAAAAATTTCTGTTACCGAATTACACTGAGCAACGCGATCCGGAACAAAAGGCTGGATCGCATTCGTCTTTGGAAAACTTTCTGTGACTGATTTGCACTTGGCAACGCGATCCAAGTAAATGCTTGGGATCGCGTTCCCAAGAACAAAATCCGTCATAATTCATTTATAGCTAGTGAACGCGATCCTGGCTAGGGTTTCGGGATCGCGTTTAAGCTTGTTTTAGCTCAACATCAGACCTGCTATTGCCCAGCTCGAACCAAAACTCAATTCATCACCAAAATGACATCAAATTCAAATTTGAAAGCTATCAAAGGCTCAAATAACTTCAAGTAACATCATATACCATCTTTTAACCTAATTCAAACTTCTAATTCGCATAACTATCAACAAATACATAATTAAGGTTAAAACCCATTTTCTTACAAACAAGAACACTTACAAGATCAATCCAAAGAAAAGATTCACTGATGATGATGATGGTAATGAAGTAATCAAAACTCCAAATTAGATTATCTTGATTATGGTTTTGATTTTAAATCTTGAATTTGAGTTTGAATGGTAGGTGTGTGTTCTTGAGGTTACTGTAAGTTTAGGAAATAAAGAAAAGAGGAGGTCGGCCTCTTTATTTAACCGACCCAATTATACGGGTATTTTATATCCGTCTTAAATCTATTGTCTGGAACCTAATTACCAATTACGAGGAACTTATTTAATTTTACCGTTAACTAAAGTAAATTAAAACAGGCACTATTTTACTATTCACAATAAGTCTTGGAACTTATTTATCTACCTTTCATAATTAAATAATAATATCACATAATTTATAAAATCATTAAATAATCAATTTAAAATTAGAAATTACCAGGCTACTGGAGAGGATGTTACAAATCTCCCCTCCTTCAGGAGATTTCGTCCTCGAAATCTAGACTCAATCAAACAATCCAGGATATCTGGATTTCATAGACTCCTCGGTCTCCCAGGTCAAATTGGAACCTAAACTGTGTTTCCATTTCACTAACACTATTGGTATCTGTTTCTTTCTAAGTTTATTAACTTTTCTATCGAGAATTTCAATTGGTTCTTCAACTAATTTCTGATTTTGGTCGACTTTCAAATCTTGTAAAGGAAGAATTTGAGATTGATCCTCGACATTACACTTTTTTAAATAACAGATATTAAACGTATCATGAATACCAGCAAGCTCAGGAGGAAGATCCAATGAAACTGATTGATCATTAACCACCTGACGAATTCTGAAGGGACCAATGTATCTAGGTGCCAATTTACCTCGTTTCCCAAATCTAATAACGCCTTTCCACGGTGAAACTTTCAAATACACCAACTCACCCTCGGTAAAGGTAACCGGTCGCCTACGTGGGACTGCATACTATTTCTGTCTATCACTTGCAGCTTTTAGCTTTTCTCGGGCGATAGCCACTTTGTCAGCAGTAATATGTACAATGTCTGGGCCTGCAAATTGCTTTTCTCCAACTTCCAACCAACATGTGGGGGTACGACAAGGACGACCATATAGCATTTCATAAGGAGGCATACCAATACTGGAATGATAGGAATTATTATAAGCAAACTCCACCAAAGGAAGGTGAGAATCCCAAGAACCTCCATACTCTAAAACACAAACTCTGAGCATATCCTCTAACGTCTGAATCGTACGTTCTGACTGTCCATCTGTTTGAGGATGATAAGCTGTACTGAGATTTACACATGTACCCAGCTCTTGTTGTAAACTTTGCCAGGAATGAGAAATAAATCGAGAATCTCTATCTAACACAATCGACAATGGAATACCATGTCGTGAAACAATCTCATTAACATACAATTGAACTGAGAGAAGCAGTCTCACTAGTAGCCAGAAAATGTGCACTCTTGGTCAATCTATCAACAATAACCCAAATCATGTCATTACCTCGAGATGTGCGTGGAAGTTTGGTTACAAAATCCATAGTTAAATGTTCCCACTTCCACTTTGGAATCTCTAACTGTCTCAAAGACCCATACGGTTTCTGATGTTCAGCTTTAACTTGAGCACATATATGACAATTACCAACAAATTTTGCAATATCAGTTTTCATTGTAGGCCACCAGTACAAAGGTTTTAAATCATTATACATCCGTGTACTACCAGGGTGGACAGACAACCGTGACTTGTGAGTTTCAGTCAAAAGCATATCTCGAATATTACCAATCAGAGGAATCCAAACATGAGACTGAAAAGTCTTTAATCCTCTAGAATCGTCAATCAATAAGTCTTTTCTTTTCAACATAATTTCTGACTTAAGATTATATTCCAACAAAGCTTCTAACTGTGCAGCTTTAATTTGATTCACTAAGTCAGAAGAAATATTAACTCTCAGAAAATAAACTCGGTCAGAAGTACCTTTTCTGCTTAAAGCATCTGCAACTACATTTGCCTTTCCTGGATGGTAACGTATTTCACAATCATAATCTTTGATTAATTCTAACCATCGCCTTTGACGCATATTCAGTTCTTTCTGTGAAAACACATACTGAAGACTTTTATGATCAGTACAAACAATGCATTTAGTACCATATAAATAATGTCTCCAGATTTTCAAAGCAAACACAACTGCTGTCAATTCTAAATCATGTGTTGGATAATTCTTTTCATGCGGTTTCAACTGACGAGAAGCATAAGAAATTACTCTATCCCGCTGCATCAGAACGCAACCCAACCCAGAATAAGATGCATCACAATAAACGACAAAATCATCAGACCCATTAGGTAATGCCAATACAGGAGCCTGACACAATAACTGTCTTAAAGTCTGAAAAGTTGTTTCCTGCTGATCAGTCCACACAAATTTCTCATTCTTACGGGTTAATTTAGTCAATGAACTGGCAATTTTAGAAAAGTCCTTAATAAACTTCCGATAATAACCCGCCAAACCCAGAAAACTTTTAATTTCAGAAGCGTTCTTTGGAGTTTTCCAATTCATTACTGCTTCAACTTTAGAAGGATCAACTTTAACCCCATCTTTACAAATGATGTGACCCAAAAATTGAACTTTTCGAATCCAGAACTCACATTTAGAAAATTTTGCATATAACTGTTCTCTTTTCAAGGTTTCAAGAACTAACCTCAAATGCATGGCATGTTCTGATTTGGACTTAGAATACACAAGAATATCATCGATGAAAACAATTACAAATTTATCAAGAAATGGTCGACATACCCGGTTCATTAAATCCATAAAAACTGTTGGAGCATTAGTCAAACCAAAAGGCATCACCAGGAATTCATAATGACCATACCTGGTATGAAAAACAGTCTTTGGAATATCATGTTCACGAACACGAACCTGATGGTAACCTGACCTCAAATCAATTTTAGAATACACAGAAGATCCCTGCAGCTGATCAAACAAATCATCTATTCGAGGCAGAGGATATTTATTCTTTACTGTTCTTTTGTTTAATTCCCGATAATCAATGCACATTCTAAATGACCCATCTTTCTTTTTAACAAACAAAACTGGTGCACCCCAAGGAGAAAAACTAGGTCTAATAAAACCTCTATCCAATAACTCCTGAATCTGATTCATCATTTCACACATTTCCGACGGAGCTAATCTATAAGGAGCTTTGGCTACAGCCGAGGAACCAGGAATGAGATCAATTTGATATTCAACTTCCCTAACCGGTGGTAAACCAGGTAAATCATCGGGAAATACTTCCGGATATTCAGACACAACCGGAACATCAGAAACAGACTTCTTTTCTAATTTGGCATCAATGACGTAAGCTAGATACGACTCATAACCTTTAGACAATGACTTCCTAGCTTTCATCATGGAAATCAGAGAAATACACCCACTATCCCGTTCTCCTCGAGCCACAACGTATGACTCTTCAGAGATTGGGATTCTAATCAGCTTATGGTGGGAATCTATACTTGCTTTAAACTTGTTGGTAAATCTAGATGTGTCTGTCAGTTGGTCTCAGTCTGTAATTGTGTCATTATTGTAATTACGCATTGTATAGATAAGATATAGTTTAATTACAAGTTTTGTAATCTTGCGACACAAGGATTATGTCGCAGATTCACTCTGTGCGACATAAGTATTGTGTCGCAGAATCCGTCAATGCGACACAAGGGTTGTGTCGCAGAATCAGTCTATGCGACACAAGGGTTGTGTCGCAGAAAGCTTAATTTGGGCTATAAATAGAAGCTCGCCAGCTTCTGTTTAAAAAGCCACTGCACACACACATAACCTACTGTCCAGAGAGAAAATTACATTTGTAAGGTTATTTTGTTCCTTGTGTGTTTTGTCAAAGTGTATGTTTACTTGTTGATAATATATATGCACATACATCTTTGTGTTGTGGTGATATTTAGTTTCAATCTTGCATATCTTGTTGTGTTTAATTTCCGCATTTGCATACAAGCAAACTACTCGTTTAGGTCCGAATAGTTGGAACCTACAATTGGTATCAGAGCCACATACTCTTGAGTTGTGGTTGCGAGTTAGTTTTTGCAAGATTTTAGTCCAAATAGTGATATTTTTATTTTGTGTGTTCTTGGTGTTCTTGGTCAAAAAAGGGCATACTTGAGCTTATTTTGGTGTTTAATTCTCAAGTGTTTGTGTTTGTCAAACCTTGGAATTTGTTTAAACAAAAGTTGGTGAACTTTTTGCTTAAAAAATTGGTATTCTAACTGCAGAAAAGCATGGTGTATTTGTTTATTATTTGTGTTGAAAGTTGAAATTTTTTGTGGGCTCTAGGTTGTCTGCACGCGTGTCTTTGCGACACAAGCACTGTGTCGTAATCACTGTTCATACGACACAACATACGACATTAACTTGTCTACGACATAGTGTGCGACATAACGTGCGACATACGCCTACGACACAATCTTCTTTGACCTTAACTGGTCTGCGACACAAGTTGCGACATAACATACGACATTATTGTTGTGTCGCATTTTTGTCTCCTGTCTGATTAAGCTCTGCGACATATCTCTTGTGTCGTATTGATCTTCTGCGACACAACCGTTGTGTCGCATCCTCCCAGACTTAGACAAAAATTTCAGCTTGTTTGTAGATTTTTTTCTAACTTGTCTTGCAGATTTTCAACATGTCTCTTCAAAGTGTTGATGCAGTTCTACAACACAATGCTACAATCGGTAGTGCAAATAAACCTCCTTACTTTGCACCAGGAATGGAATATCGAGCTTGGAAACAACGATTTATATCTTTTGTGTTATTCACTGATCCTGTCATGGAATTGGCTCTTCTTGAAAGATATGAAGCTCCGGTTGCTCTTGGAGAACACATGGGCGTTCCTCCACCCAAACCTATTCGTTCATACACTCCCGAAGAACGAAAAGCATGGGAAATTGAACGAAAAACTCACTCTGCTATCACTATGTCACTTCCAACTGACGTCTTGGATATGTTTCCTCAAACAATCGCTTATGATCTTTGGATTGCTATTGAGAAGAGATTTGGTGGTAATTCAGAGTTCATCGAGAGCAAACTGGAATTAGTCAAAACTCAATTTGATTACTTCTATATCCAGAAAAATGAAACTGTCAGAGACATGCTGTGCAGATTTACACGTACTGTAAATGAATTGCAAGCTGGAGGATATAATCTGAAGAATTCTGAAATTAACAAAAAGGCTTTAGCTGCTCTTCCTCCAAGTTGGGAAACGCGAGTTTTGTTGTTAGAAAATGATCCTAAGACAATGCAATTGTCCTTAGATGATCTTGTTGGAAAGCTTGAAGCTGGTGCTTTAGATATTCAAAAGAAGGAAACAAGATCCACTGCTCGTACATCAGAATCAAGTAATAGTGGAGTCGCCTTCATTTCATCTGAAGTTAATTCTCAGAGATCTTCTTCTTACAGTAATCCTGCTGTAGGAACTTTCTCATCCCTCCCAACTTATACTACTTCCTCAAGTAAATCTTGTTCATCACCGTCAGTTCCCACTTCAGCCACCACAGATGAGCATGCTGCAATGTTCACTGCTTTTCTGTCATCATATGAAGACTTTCTTTCTAAGAGAGTCAGTACTCTAGAACTGACTGATGAAGATTTCAATCAAGTTGATCCAGATGAGTTAGAAAGAATAGACATCAGATGGAATATGGCTATGCTTACTCGCAGAGCCAAGAACTATCTAAGAAGAACTGGAAAGAGATCTCTTGAAGACGCTTCTGACCGAACACCAATGGGATTCGACAAAAGCAAGATCAAATGCTATAAGTGTCAGAATCTTGGTCACTTCGCCCGAGAATGCGAGAAAGGACGACAGCCGGCCACTGGTTTCACAAAGCCATCTGTTACTCCAAAACAGATTGAGAACTCTACTGCTAAGGCTGCATTGTTGATTGAAAATGGTGATGCTTATGACTTTTCTGCTCATGAAACTCAAGAACAATGCTTCATGGCCATCAACAATGAGGTACAATTTGCGTCATTTTCTTGTGATTCTTGTATAAGTTTAACTGGTAAAGTAAATGGGCTTATGGAACATAATGATAACCTGAAGTCTGATATCTTGAACCTAATGGAGGCAAACAAAGTTTTGAAAAATAATGAGAAACATTTTGAAAGTAACATTAATCAATTAATAGAAGATAAAAAGGAGCTGAAGGCTCTTATTTTCAGTAATCAAGATGAAATTGACAGTTACCTAAAAATGATGGCTCATTTAAAAAAGGAATTGGCTGCCTCCCAAGCCGAAGTTGTTGATTACAAAAGAAAACTCAAGAATATCAATACTTCATCCATGGTCTTTACTGAACTCCTGCAGACGGGTAGGTCTAATACTAAAGATAAATCCGGTTTGGGTTATCATAATCAACCGCCTCCATCCTTAGATGTAAACTTGTGTAGACCGTCTAAGGATGAAATTAAAGATTTTGTGCCTACTGCCTTAGTAGATACAAAGCCTGTTGAACTGACGGTTAATGAACCTGCTATCAAGCAAGTAGAGACGCCCGTAGTTGAATCTGTTAGTTTACCTGTTCCTAAGTTGCCTGAAGTTTATCAAGCTAACATAGAGGTCAAACATGATAGAAAGAAAACTAAGTTGGTCAAGGCTAAACCAGTGAAGCCTTTCGAACCTGTTAAGTTTACCTCCTCATCAGGAATTGTCCAGTTAACCCCCTTCAGTAGTTATCAGTCTGCTCCTTCAAAAACTACTGAAAAGAGGATCGAGGTCGGGGATATTCATTGTAAGTGTGTGTCTCAATGTGAAAAGAACAACACTAAGCCTGATCATCATATTATTACTTCTAAGACAAACGATAAATCTTTTCAAAGTAATACTAAGACTCAGGCTGAATTTAAAAGAAAAGGTTTAAAGAATATTAATGACAAATCAATCAAAAATTCTGTTAAATCTTCTGTTTCACACTCTGAGACATTCACTTCAAAAATGCCTGTATCACCTAAATTCTTAGGGAGAGACGACCAAACCTTTAAGGAGAGACGATCATGTTTCTACTGCAAGAAACAAGGTCACTTGATTAATCAATGTCCGTTGCTTTCGAGAAAGATGTTATCAAAAAATGTTTCCAAAAATTCAACTGTAAAATCATTTTCAAAGAAGGGTACACTTGATCAAACGTCTATCTCGAAAGTTAATGCTACTAGGCCTAGTAAACCACAGGTTAAACAGCCTAACATTGTTAACAAGCAACCCTATATTGTTCCTGTGAATGTTTGGAGACCAAAAGAGTCATCAAATGACTCATCATCAGGTAATACTGCATCAGAAAATACTTCTGACATCCTGAAAGACAAAGTTTTAACTGATGTAGTTATTATTGATGAGGTCTCCGGAGTACCCAAGTCTGTAAAGGCTTGGGTCTCCATTTCTAACTAACTTTCTCCTCATGCTGTGCTGTAGCAGTCAGATCATGTACAAAGCAGTAAATGGTATGTGGATAGTGGCTGCTCACGGCACATGACAGGTGACATGTCTCTTTTGTCAAACGTTAAACCATATCGCGGAGGACATGTTGCTTTTGCTGGAGATACAGGTGGTAACATCATGGGACAAGGTACTCTTACTAATGGAAAAGTAAGTTTTGATAAAGTAAACTATGTCGAGGAACTGCAACACAATCTGATCAGTGTTTCTCAAGTCTGCGACAAGAAGTTTACTACAGCATTTACTGATGTTGAGTGTTTGATTTTGAAACCGGGATTTGTTATTCCCGAGGAATGGGTGCTACTGAGAGCACCCCGTGTACGCAACTCGTACATTTTGGACATGCAGACTGTGACTACCAAGGAGCATACTTGTTTGTTATCAAAAGCATCTCCTAAAGATTCACTGCTTTGGCACAGACGAATGGGTCATATTCATTTTCGGAGAATGAATTATCTTATTAATAATGATCTTGTGTTAGGAGTGCCTAAAAGGTCATTTGTAATAGATGATGAATGCATTTCCTGTCTCAAAGGGAAACAACACAAGAAGTTCCATAAGTCTAAGCAAGTGAACTCTATTGAATCTCCATTAGAGCTGCTTCACATGGATTTGTTCGGTCCTGTGAATAAGAAAAGTTTTGGAGGGAAGTCATATTGTCTGGTTGTTACTGATGATTACTCAAGGTTTTCCTGGGTATATTTCTTGGCGGGAAAGGATGAAACGCCTGATACTCTAACTTATCTGTTCGACAGATTGGAAAATCTGTGTAATCTGAAAATTAAGAAACTTCGCAGTGATAATGGAACAGAATTCAAGAACAGAACCTTGGAAATGTATTGTCTTCGAAAGGGAATCTTTCATCAGTTCAGTGCTGCTCGTACTCCTCAGCAAAATGGAGTAGCCGAACGTAAAAATAGGACAATTATTGAGACAGCTAGAACTATGTTGTCTGACGCGCATCTGCCTACTACTTTTTGGGCAGAAGCTGTTAACACTGCCTGCTATGTGTTAAATCGGGTCTCCATGGTTAAAAAGCGAAACAAAACATGTTATGAATTGCTGAATAATCGCAAACCAAACTTGAAGTTTCTTGAACCTTTCGGGTGTCCTTGCACCATCTTAATTACCAAGGACTCCGTAGGCAAATTTGATGAAAAGGTGGTCGAGGGTCTATTTTTGGGATATTCTGTGAACTCGCCAAATAAAAGAGTTTTCAACAAGTCTACTGGGAGAATAGAGGAACATTTTGAAGTAAGGTTCATGAGGTATTCTGATTCTCCAAAGGGGAAGGGACCGGAATCCTTGTTTGAGTATGACAAGTTGATAGATTCTTTTAATCTTCCCAAATTTAGTGAAGAAGATCAGGTGGTATCTTTACTTCATGGTTTAGATCTTTCTTCTGAAGTATCTACTTCAACCTCTTGTGTTACACCACCTGAGAATATTGTCAATGTTGATATTCCCTCCGACGCTGATCAGATGGCTACTGAATCCAATCCTGTGACTGAAACTGATATCATCTTACCAATTGACCACGAAAGTTGTGCCACTGATCATTCAGTTGCTATTGAACATTCAGAAGCCGCTCCTTCTAATCTGGATTCGATCATTGTGCCTGATCCGATTCCTCAGCTTCGAATTCATTCTTCCCATCCCACTGATAACATCATTGGTGAACTTCAACAAGGCGTTTTAACTAGAGGTCAAGTAGCTGCTAACGAATCTCGTGAAGAATCTTCATCTGCCTCTTTTGCCTGTATTGAAGAAGAAATAGAAGAATGTTTCTTATCCCAGCTTGAACCGAAGAAAATTTCTGAAGCTTTAAGAGACCCGTACTGGGTTGAGGCTATGCAGGAAGAATTAAATCAATTCAAGAAGCTTGATGTCTGGAGTTTAGTTCCTTTACCCAAAGATGTCGATCCAATTGGAACTCGCTGGGTATATCGTGTGAAAAAGGATGACAGAGGCGTAGTTATTCGAAATAAGGCACGGTTGGTGGTTCAAGGTTTTACTCAAATCGAGGGTTTGGACTATGATGATGTGTTTGCTCCAGTTGCAAGACTGGAATCTATTCGCATCTTTCTGGCTTTTGCAACATTTAAAGGTTTTCGGGTTTATCAACTCGATGTCAAGAGCGCATTTCTGTATGGAGAGGTTCTGAAGGATGTGTATGTCAAGCAACCTCCAGGTTTCGAAGATCCTATTCATCCTGATTATGTTTGCAAGTTAGGCAAAGCTTTATATGGTCTTCATCAAGCTCCCAGAGCTTGGTATGCGAGGTTGGCAAATCATCTAACGAAAAATGGCTTTTCCCGAGGCCACATCGACAGCACTCTCTTCATTAAAAGGGATGGAAAAGATTTGCTGCTGGTACAGGTTTACGTGGACGACATTATATTTGGTTCAACTAATGATTCTTTGTGCAGGGATTTCGAGAAAATTATGAAGTCCGAGTTTGAGATGAGTGCCATGGGAGAACTCAAATTCTTTCTGGGTGTACAGGTTGAGCAGTCTGATAAAGGACTCTACATTCATCAGTCCAAATATGTCAATGACATGTTGACTCGGTATGAGCTCCATGACTGTAAACCATATGGTACTCCTATTGAAACTGATCACAAACTCGGGCCTGCTGAACACGAAGAAGACTGCAAGGAGCGAGATTATCGTTCTATGATAGGATCGTTGATGTATCTTACTGCATCAAGACCAGATATTGTGTTTGCTGTGTCTATTTGTTCCAGGTATCAAGCGAAGCCCAAAGTTTCTCACATGAAGGCTGTAAAGAGAATATTTGGTTACCTCAAATATAGGCCATCACTTGGTCTATGGTACTCAAATGAGAAAGATTTCTCTCTCTCAGCCTACTCTGATTCTGATTATGGCGGCTGCAATTCGGATAAGAAGTCAACTACAGGAGGTTGCCAATATCTCGGTTCAAGATTGGTGTCTTGGCAGTGTAAAAAGCAAACAACAGTCTCCACCTCAACAGCGGAAGCTGAATACATTGCTGCTGCAAGTTGTTGCTCACAGATTCTGTGGATACAACACCAATTGCGTGATTATGGGTTACTTCTTACTTTGACTCCAATTCATATTGATAACACTGCTGCTATATCTATTATTCGCAATCCTGTTCAACACTCTAAGACCAAGCACATAGAGATTAGGTTTCACTTCATAAGAGATTGCTATGAGAAACACTTAATTGACCTTAATCATGTAGATACCCTTAAGCAAAAAGCCGATTTATTCACAAAAGCTTTTTCGCGTGCTCGTTTCGACGAACTTGTAGATATGATAGGGATGATTTCCCTTGATCTCATGACAGCTTCTCCAGTCTCTGAATCCACATGCCAACTTTTCATATTTCCCAGAATATCTTGTGGCATTGTCTTCAGTGGGATCTTCTGTCACACTTGACAGTTGGATATACTTTCTTTCGACGTCTTCTTCCGGTTCTCTCACTTCTTTCCTTTAACTTGATTGTTCTTCCAACTCTTGGCTTAATTTTTTCAAACTTCATCGATCTACCCTCAGTCCTGATAATCTTTGCAACATACTTTGCATAATCATCATTACTAGGATTATTCAGCTCTAATCTAGCCAAGTCTCGAATTTCAAATCTAGGAAGAGAACTAAAAACAGCAAGCTTCTTCTCAAAATATTGAACTCCGTCAAACCTTTTGATTGCGAAGAGCTTCAAGTCAGAATCAAAGTACCATCCAATTATTCCTCTATGTGGAACACGCTTTCCAGTAATATCTACTTCAGAAACTCCAATCTTCTTCTTTATCTTTGGCAGTTTCATATACATAACCGTTGGATTTGATGTTGGAATAAGAGTATCATCTTCTTCTTCAGAATTAGTTGATTCATCGATATCTTCATCTACATCGACTACTCTTTCTCCTTGATCATCTACAAATTCCATCCTAGATGGATTCACGACGTGTTCATCAATGTCAACATCTGGATCAACACCTTCATCTACCACAATCTCAGGAACAGAAATCCAGTCTTCAGGTGGAATGAAATCACTTTCTTCAAGATCATAATCAATCTCAATTTTAGCTTCATCTCCAAAATCACTTTCAGAATCACTCAAATTAATTTTCTCCAATTCTACAAAGAGATAAACACACATGAATTAAATAATAATTTAAATTCTATCATTGATAACTTATCAATCTTAGAATTTCTTTATCATTTCAATCATGAAAATATCAAACAATTATTACATAATCTTAATCTTTTATAGATTACAGAAATCTATCTAAAATTACAATTAATATATCTCTGTATACTATAATTGTTTTGCAAATAATTTCTAAGTATAATTCCAGTAATAATAATATAAAAACTTTAGTTGATTTCTCAGAATCAACTATAAGAATTTCTTTATCGTTTCAAACACATAATAATATAATAAATAAAACTTTCATTAAATAAATACACATTATATTACAATCAATCCAAGTTTTACAAATCTTATTATCTAAACATCTTCTAACTAACTTCCTTACCAACATCAGTTGGCGCAACACCAGAAGGAGCAGCTTCACTTGTAATGTAAGTCCCTAGTTCTAGGATCGATAACTTCGTTATCTGTAGTATTAAGGTGCGGAATTCCTCAATACGGTGTTATCTTACTAATAACGATTTAGTTCGCGTTTAGGTTAACCAATTGCTTTACTTTATACGAATAAACGTCAAAGCCTAGCCGTTAGTCTATATTTTCTCTGAAAAACTGAGTTCGCAGGAATACAAAATCCTGATCTTCAATTATGCCAAAAGTTATTCCAAAGTTATGTTTTTCACGTATGAAAACACATATATATTCTCGTCTCAACTCGCAGCCACTGGGCCTGCGAGTTGACTCGACTCGCTACGCAGCTGTAACACCCCCAAATTTATTATTTAGCGGAAGCAGGATTTGGGTGTTACTAATCAATAATCAAAGCACAGAGATTAATAATGAACGACCACTACATGCGTCGTTTTACATTGATATTGATAAAATAAAAGTTTACATCAAAATATTGTTTACATTAGCTCAGTTTAAAATTGAGAGATTTAAGTACATAATTAATCTATACAAAATATAATAATGCAGCTAAAATCTCTGATTGTTTGCATGCTGACTCGAGCTAATAAATCTTGATTGAGCAGTCCAACCTACTGCTGGTCACCTCTGATACATGCTAAAATGGGTCAGCGAAACGCTGGTGAGCTCACAGGTTTGTATATCAACATATATTTGTATGAACCGCAAGATTTTATAATTGAATTTAAAATGCAATTAAGCAAAATAAAAGTTATACAGCCATGAGCACATAGTCTGAGCTTAACTTGAGTGTCAGGTCCAATTAAGGAAACCTAACTGAGTTGCCTCCTACGAGTGCCTAATCTACACTCGTCTTCCCAAATGCTAATACGTCCGTTTGACCAGTTAGTGCGTGCTAACCCGGACGAGGATTGTCAATCCTATATGATATCATATACTAACATTCACGCTACAGATGTATTACCAGACTATGCTATGGAGGGCTTTAGTGATTAGTTGAAAACAACTCATGTAGTATTTGATTGATTGGTACTTGCGTTCAACTTGTAAAATAAAACGAGCAATAATATCACACCCCTTAATGAAAACAGTAAAATTTGGGGCCATGAGACTCACCTGAGCCTTGAGTGTTTATTAAAATAAACTTGAATTGATTAGCTGTGAATTGATGTCCGAAGACTTGTAACCTGTCGGGCGTTCAAAACGCGTAATGTTATATGAGTGAGTAGATGTCTCAACAGACCATCTATGTTTGTTGTCCAACAATTAGTTATGTCCAAATGTTTGATTGTTCAACTTTGTTTATCAAAAACGTGTACGACCCGTTGGTGAAAGTTTATAATAATAATTCTTTAAGACATTATTATTAATTCTGTGTCATCGTATACATTGTTACAGTATGTATCATGTGTGGTTACCCATGTTCAATACTTAGTGAAGAAATAAATCCCATAAATTCTGTCTTTAGCGACACTAGTAGCGACACTAGTGTCAGTGTCGCAAGTCATGCGACACTAGGGTAAGTGTCGCAGTGTATGCGAGTGTCGCAGGTCATGCGACACTAAAGTCAATATCACAGTGAGTTTATGCGACACTAGGGTCAGTGTCGCATTAAGGTCAGTGTCGTAGTGAGGTTATGCGACATTAGGGTCAGTGTCGCATGTTCAAACAAATTTTCAATAAGTAGTGACACTATTAGCGACACTATGGTAGTGTCGCAGGTAGTGTCGCAGTTAGTGTCGCAGGTCATGCGACACTAGCGTCTGGCCAAATTTCTATTTTTAGCCCAAGTGTATCCAAGTGTCGGTTTTCGTTCGGGAAACTTTCTAAAATTAGTTTTTGGTCCAAGTTACTTAATTAAGTCAACCAAACCCATTTTTGTTACCACTTTCCAAAAATAGTAAGTTTTTCGAAAACTAGCCACTTTTGTTGACTTGGTCAAACTTACTCGGTTTGACCCGAAACTTTCACACAACCCAAATATCAGTTTATAGAGTCTAAATAAATTGTCGGTTTGTGTCCAAGTTCACCAAGAGTGTCGGTTCTTATAAAAGTTCCAAATATTCAAGATTTCACATTTTCGACTTTTTGTCGGTTTATTTCGCCAAATGTTTTACCAATTTCTGGTCCAAGTCAAGTGTCACACTTTTTATCAACTGATCTTTTATGTGTGTAGTGTCTAACATATATTTTTCCAAGAGTCTTAAGTCCATGATCATAGAGAAACAATTTAATTAGTCATACATAGTTCAGTTTCTGCTTTTAGTCAGGTCAGTCCCAAAGATTGATAAATAGAGAAAAATACGTTCGGATCTGGTAAAAATGTAAAACATGAAAGTTGTAGATCTTTTGAATACGCAAATTTTAAAAAAAATGCATCTTCTAAATCTTCCTAGAACTCAAGTTATGACATTTTTAGTAATCTGTGTTTTTCTGGACAGATTGTGTGTTCTTTGTGAAAATTTCATAAAAACGTATTTTAAGTTTATATTTGGATATAATCTTGTTAGGTGAGCTTTATAACATGTAAATAAATAATATAAAAGTAAGAAAGAGTTTCCTTACAAAGATTTTGATGGAGATGAGATGAGGAGAAAGAGTTGTTGTTGTTGAGCTAGTGTTCTTGGTGAAATATTGACTTTTATGGTGGTGGTGCTATGGTAGTTTATGGTGGTTGTGGTGGTGAGTTGGTGGTGATCAAGGACTGAATTTCTCTGGAGTTTTTGAGAGAGAAGTGTTAGAGAGAAGGTGGAGAAATGTGAGTGAATGTGTTAGTGGAAATGAAAGTGGTCTTGCATGTAACATGTATGGAAGCATATGTGAGTGGGTTTTGCATGGAAAGTGAGTGGGGGAAAAGGGTGGTGAACACATGGGGCAGGGGGGGGGGGCCGGCCATGGGGGCCCACACATGGGTATTTTGGTCATTTTACTTGTTTATCCGATTTGTGCTTCGCGCGGTGTTCGTTTTCTCGTTCGGTTTGGTGTTAAACGTTTAATACGCGTTTTTAAACAACGATTTAAGTTTCAATATTTCATTTGAAGTATTCTTATAAAATACTTGAAAAACATTTATAAAAATGTTTCGTTAATTTAGTGATCTCGATTTACGCGTTCGTTGTACAGATTCTAAATCGCGTAACTATTGTTTGTACGATACGAATTACTTATAAAGTATTATTATCAAGATAATATTTTGGGAAAGATAGTGTTATTAAATAATGTTATATTATTTAATAAAATTGTTTCACCAACGTCCGTATTTAATTGAATCGAAATACCTTCGATTTGGAACTTGTACGATTTAATCAAATCGCATAATTGTATATATTCATCAATATATAATTTGATACATTAATTAGCCTAACACAGAACTAATTACATGTATTAACTATTGATTAGGCACTAATTACTAGCCCTAATTTGACGGGTGTCACATTCTCCCCCTGTTAAGAGAATTTCGTCCCGAAATTTAGTTTGAAGTCGTGTTTGAAGTAGCGTCAGCAAATAACTGAGGATACTTGAGTCGCATCTGGTCCTCCCGCTCCCAGGTGAATTCCGGCCCACGCCGCGAATTCCACCTGACTTTGACAATGGGAATACGACTTTGTTTGAGTTGTTTGACCTCACGGTCCATGATTTCGGTGGGTTCTTCAACAAAATGAAGCTTGTCGTCAATACGAATTTCATCGAGTGGAATGATAAGTGTCTCATCAGACAGACACTTCTTTAAATTTGAAATGTGAAAAGTGGGATGCACACTGCTGAGCTCGGATGGCAGCTGTAATCGATATGCCACTGGACCTACCCTCTCGAGGATCTCGAATGGTCCAATGTATCTGGGATTTAATTTCCCGCGTTTACCGAATCGGATAACACCTTTCCAAGGTGAAACTTTGAGTAGTACTCGATCCCCAACCTGGAATTCGAGTGGTTTGCGTCTCACGTCAGCATAGCTTTTCTGACGATCACGTGCGGCTTTGAGTTTGTTTTGAATCTCGAAGATTTTCTCGGTTGTTTCGTGAATGATCTCAGGACCGGTGAGTTGACTGTCTCCCACTTCGGTCCAACAGATAGGTGATCGGCACTTACGACCGTAGAGTGCCTCGAAAGGTGCAGCCTTAATGCTGGTGTGATAGCTGTTGTTGTACGAAAACTCGCACAATGGTAGATGTTTTTCCCAGTTTACACCGAAGTCAACTACACAAGCTCGTAGCATGTCTTCCAGTGTTTGAATTGTCCGTTCACTTTGGCCGTCGGTTTGCGGATGGTATGCGGTACTCATATCAAGACGGGTACCCAAAGATTTTTGAAGTGATTGCCAAAAGTGAGATGTGAAACGACTATCCCTATCCGAGATAATCGAGATTGGAACTCCGTGTCGAGAAACAACCTCTTTGATGTAGATTTGTGTGAGGCGTTCCATTTTGTCGGCTTCCTTGATTGCCAGAAAATGAGCAGATTTTGTGAGACGATCAACGATCACCCAAATGGTATCGCAACCGCTCGATGACTTTGGTAGTTTGGTTATGAAATCCATGGAAATATGTTCCCATTTCCATTCAGGAATGCTGGGTTGTTGGAGTAAACCAGAAGGTTTTTGATATTCGACTTTGACTTTTGAGCAAGTGAGGCACTTGCTGACGTATGTAGCGATTTCAGCTTTCATATTCGGCCACCAATAGAATTCCTTGATGCCATGATACATTTTGTCGGATCCAGGATGGATAGAATATTTGGACTTGTGAGCTTCATCCATCACCAAGTCTCGTAGATTTCCAAAACTGGGTAACCAGATTCGGTTTGAGAAATACCTAATCCCGTTAGGCTTGATTTCGAATTGTTTGTCCATGCCTCGCAAGGCTTCGTTTTTGATGTTATCGGTTTTCAGAGCTTCGAGTTGAGCAGTGAGAATCTGAATGTTCAGATCATTATGAATAGTTATGCTGAGGGCTCGGACTCGAAGTGGTTTCGTTCGTTCTTTTCGACTGAGGGCATCGGCAACAACGTTTGCTTTGCCCGGATGGTATTTGATTTCACAATCATAGTCGGTGAGCAACTCGACCCACCGGCGTTGTCTCATGTTGAGATCCTTCTGATTGAATATGTGTTGGAGGCTTTTGTGGTCGGTAAAGATTGTGCACTTAGTGCCATAGAGGTAATGTCTCTAGATTTTGAGGGCAAAGACGACAGCTCCCAGCTCGAGATCGTGGGTGGTGTAGTTCTTTTCATGAATTTTGAGCTGTCGCGAAGCATAAGCAATAACTTTGTCTCGTTGCATCAGCACGCAACCGAGACCTTGATGAGAAGCATCGCAGTATACCACGAAGTCATCGGTGCCTTCGGGTAAGGATAGAATCGGAGCACTGCAAAGCTTTTGTTTTAGAAGTTGAAATGCTGACTCTTGTTTATTAGTCCAATCGAACTTTCTGTCTTTCTGAGTCAGGGTTGTGAGTGGTTGAACTATTTTTGAGAAATTTTCAATGAATCGCCGATAATACCCGGCAAGACCCAAGAAGTTGAAATGTATATATATTGTTAAATTCTATATTCGTCTAACACTTTATCATAATAATATATTTAACGAATATTAATATCAAAACAATATCAATTTACAAATCTAAACCAATATATCAACATGATAACAATTACACTAGTCATATCGCAAAGCTAGATCTGTTGTCACAAACTATGTCTCAACAGACTCCCCCTTGACAATAGCTCTAGCATCTTTATCTTCACATTGTCTTTGGTTTTATGAGTAAATCTTACTACCTGCAAAAATCTTCATCTTCATACAAGTCTTAATCATCATTTGATAATCTCGTGCTAAGTCACCCCATGCTTCAGTACAAAAGATTTTGTTCTCATTTAACTTCAATAAATCTTTTCTTGACATGTTCATTAGATGACGATGATCATAAACTCTGAAGATCTCTCTTTCACCACCTTCAACCTCATCATCAGCTTCAACCATTACAGCTTCTCCAGTTTCTGAATCCACATGCCAACTCTTCATATTTCCCAGAATATCTTGTGGCATTGTCTTCAGTGGAATCTGCTGCACACATTTTACAGCTGGATAAATCTTCTTTCTTCTTCTTCTTCCTGTCTTTTGACTTCTCTGCCAGTTTAATAGTATTTCCTTTTCTTGGCTTAATCTTTTCAAATTTATTAGCTCTAACCTCAGTCTTGATTATGTGTTCGACATATTTTCCAACAAAATCATCACTTGGGTTATTCAAAGGTAATCGAGCCAAATCTCGAATCTTAAATCTAGGCAAAGAACTAAAAACTGCAAGCTTTCTCTCAAAATATTGAACTCCATCAAACCTTTTAATAGCAAACAGCTTCAGCTCAGAGTCAAAGTACCAACCAATAATCCCTCTTTTAGGTTCCCGTTTCCCAGTTATATCAACTTCAGAAACTCCAACCTTTTTCTATTTAGGAAGTTTTCTAAGAAAAACTGCTGGATTCTTGGTAGGAATCAAGATTTCATCATTTTCAGAATCGGTTGAGTCATCGATTTCTTCATCTACATCGACAACTGTTGAACCTTGATTATCTTCAATAATAACTTCTGTCCTAGATGGGCTCACATGGTGTTCATCAACATTTGCATCTGGATCTACACCCATGTCTTGCTCATTCTCAGAAACAGCAGTCCAATCCTCAGGTGGTTGAAATTCTCCCTCTTCAAGATCATAATCAATCTCTTCATCTATCTCATCCAAAATATCATTTTCTGAATCTGATAGATGTAGACTTTCCATTCCTAGAGAAAATAAACAAACACAAATAAATTAATGATTTAAATACTCTTATTGATTTCCCTGAATCAATCTAAGAATTCTAATACTAATCCTTTTGTGTAATTAAATATAAACTCGAAATATATATAACTTATAAATCTTTTATTGATTATCCTGAATCAATCTAAGATTTCCTAAGTCTTATATCAAACACTTAACAAACATTAATTAAATTTAAACTCTAATGTACTGTGAAGAATCACCAAACATTTAAGTTTACAATTAATTAACTTATATAATTTCTAAAATTTAATTGAACTGTTATTTCATAAAATCTTAACTTTTAATTATATCTTTAAATTATATATCATTTGTTTGGTTAAAAATTATACAAATTTAACTTGTCAGTTTATAAAAACTCTCAAGTCTAAAATGTCTAAGTTAAAATAAACTTTGACCGCTGAAATAAATCAGAACACGCCGCTCGACTTCTCAATGAGTCGGAAGACTTTCGATCACTAATTTATTTAACTTCTTAAACAATTTATAATATATTTTACTTGTAATAATGATAATCTCAAGCCGAATATATTACAAAAACTATTAAATTACAATTATTCAGTTACAATTATAAATTACAATTATAATTCAACTAAATCCTAAATACAAATAACTACACAAGTCTAAGCTGTCTTACCAGCTTCACTTGTACCCGCAGTACTTGTACTAGCACCATCACCACCAAATCCAACACTCGTAGACTCCCCCTGAATAATAGCTTGCTCACCAGTCTTTGAAGGACGAGTCGGCTCACCATCTTTCTGAGCATCGGGATCATCATCTTTATCATCTCTTCTCTTCTCTTCTTAGCTAACTCATCCTCTTTGCAAGCTTCATGATATAGCATTATCTCCCCCTGAGCAGACTGTCCTGAATTCACTCTCAACACCAAACGTTCTAAGTGTTCAAGCTTCAGTCGCTGGGCAGTAAAATCAGCAAGCAAAGTATCATGAGTCTTCAGCAGTGTCAAATGTGATTCACTGATATGAACCATCTGCTGAGCAAGAGAAAGATTCTCAGCTAACAACCCTGGAATCCTGGATGTACTCTGTTCTAATTCCTTAACTCTTGACTCTAAGGATGTAATCCTTTCAGCATCAGTCGTCGGAATAACAGATATTGTAGATGGTCCAGGCGGTGTCACTGAAGCAATGTATGATTCACGTGTGAGTGGTGGAATGGCTTGAGATAATGCTTCTTTGAGAAGACTAGCTGCGAATCTACTAGCTTTATTAGTCGGAAACTGAGCATCATGTACCAGTTTTGCAACTCCCTCCTCAACAGTCTTGGAGACCATTTCTGGTTCCACTGACTCAAGCAATTTCTCAGCCTATAAAGTTAGATATAATTAAATAAGTAACTGTTACAGATAACTCTATCTCAATCTCTAATTAAATATCTATAATACTCGTAGTACTAAACGTTTATCTCATACCTCAGATGGTACAGATACTGGTTCAGTAACCACCGGTATCATCATCTCTACCTGAGATGTATCTTGAGCAACTGTCACAGAATTAACCGTCTCAGTTTAACTCCTGATAAACAACAAGTTAAGATTATCTAACTCTAAATAAAACATACCATCCTGAATGATCAATGTCCTAGAACGCTTACGGCGTTGAGGAATAAGAGGTAGATCCTCTTCCTCAGGACCTTCATCAATAATACTGAAGTCCGGATCGACTTCCTTTTCCTTTCTCTTTTCCTTCAGTGCTGGATCTAGAATCATCCGAGATCGGTATCTAATATAACCAGCACCTGGAGGTGGAGAATGAGTACTATCATCATCATCTGAAGCCGATTGACCATCACGGCCTCCAGATGGACCAACATCAGAATCCTAAATATTGAATATATTAAACATTTATGATTAGCTAAAAGCTCTATCATACAAGTTCTATATATTTATGATTAATCTGATAAATACCTTAGAAGGTAAAACCTCAGATCCATCTAGCTATCCCTGCTCACCCTCAGGTCGAGTGACCTCTGGGTCTGCAGTCTCAGCTCCCTGATCATAATGATATTTATATTTTATAATTAGAAATGTTATCTAATTAACTAAATATCGATAACATGTGTATTATATATAATAATAATGTGATAATGATATAACAACTAAGTACCAATATTACTATATAATTATAAAATTACCTCAGGTGAAGCAACATAACTATCAATATCCCGTAGCAAGATATCAGTAGCATCATCATGCTCTACTAGCACCTCCTGTAGCACCTGAGCAGCAACATATGGGTTCACCTGTTCCCCAGCATGTGCAGGTTGTTCCAACACATCCTCAATGAGCTCTTGTGGATCTTCAGAAGGAACCACATCAGCTCTCGGGTCCGGAACAGCAACATCAGCACCAACATCCAACCAACCATTATTCGGTGGCGTCACATAGGCAGGATCAACAATAAAACCAAAAAGCTCTCGCTCCTCAGGCTTTACTACCCCTTCCTTCCTCACTGACTGCAGAAACATTGCATTGTATCCTCTGAGCCCAATAGTATCTACACGTAAAAATGGCCCAGGAATAACAAGCTCTGGCAGACGAGCGCGAATAATCAGCATACAAAAACGTGGATAAACCAGAAACCGTGATCTAACAGAACCCGAAATCTGTCTAACCAGCTCTCCAAAAATATAATCACAAAAACTGTATGGTTTATTATAAACCAGTGACAGTGCTGCTGATACAAGGGCAGGGCTCAATTCATCGAAGCCTCCCTTCTTTGGTGCAAAAACTGTGACAATCACATGCCACAAAAACCTCCATTGTCCAATAACCAAAGGTTTTTGGAACTGACGTCCCCTCCTATCTCCAGTATACCCCATACGACCTATCACACCCTCAACAAAATCACTAGGATACTCCGTCGGACCATCCTCCTGGTCTACTGTACCCAAGCGTAAAATCTGACGCAGATCTCCAGCAGAGAAAATAACCGGTCTATTATTGACGGTTGTGCGTATAACTGGTGGATTGATCGTCTCGTCAAACTGAATACCTTCCCAAAAGTCATTCAGTATAGTCTGAGAGATCTGTGGAGACTCTGTAATCGCATATCTAATGCGTGAACGTGCCAAAAATGTAAGCACTTGAGCTACTCGGTTAGCTCCACGTGCACCAAGATCTAGATCAACAAGAATATTGTGACCTTTATCGAATTGTCTCGCCATATCTATAAAAACACAAATGAAAAAACAAGCAAAAGCACGTTAGTAAGTTATAAACTATAATGTTTATGAATCAAAATGATCATCTAACACCTTAGTTCGTAACAAAATAAACACATATATAACTTATAACTGAAACAGTATGTAAGTCCAATATGTATTTGACGTTAGTTACTTGTAAATATAAAATTCTCAAGTCATTAACGTTTTAAGAATATACATATTATACCGCTAACTGAAAGTTAGAACACGCCACTCGATTACGCTTTGAATCGGTAGACTTTCGATATAATTATATATTTTAATAAATATGTTATCACGTATTAATATAAAATTCGTACGTCTAAACATATTATAATAAGCGTTTAACCTTGATATAATTTACTGGTAGATACAAATAAAAATAGCTTATTATATTAAAAGTTAAAATTACGTGTTACATTTCATTTTTACAAGTTATATTCAACTCACAAAAATCTAAAGTGAACTCGCAACTCAACTTGCAACCATGTCAACTCGCTAACCAAGTCAATCCGCAACTCGACTCGCAAGTCGATTCGCTAATCAACTCGGTCCGCAAGGAAAAAAAAAACACGGAGTCAATCTCAACTCGCTAAATTAAATCTGCAAGTTGAAATGAAACTCGACTCGCATGGTCAACTAGTCAAGATCAGAAACTCAACTCGCTAAATCTGCGAGTCGAGTGTTCAACTCGCAGCATGAACTGATGTTGCGGGTTGAAATCAACATCGATTAACTTCTCAATTTTATTAAGATCTATCGATTGATTTTCATCCATTAAGGTTCGTTTAACATTAATCTACAAGATTCTTGTCAAATAACACCTTAATCTACGTTAGTGGTTCAAATTTTGAAACGAAACCCTAGATTCATAAAAACTTCGATTTCGTGTAATTTAAATGGTGAAATCCGTTGATTTATATCTCAAAATGTTCGCAATTTGAAAGTATATATAAGCTACGGATAAAAAACTCTTCCTGGTAACTAGGCAAATCGAAATCAGATGAAATACTCTGTTCGAATCGTTTCGCAGGAACTGGATTCGCAGAGCTTAAGTGAACTCGCAAATCAAATGGGTTCGGTGAGGAGTTTGACTCGTTTGACCACCCTTTTATACCCTGTACTCGATTCGCAATACATCTCGATTCGCAAGTTTGACTAGTTAAACTCACAAAATTAAATAAAATGCGAATTTAAAACTAAGTATAAATTGAAAACCCTTTTATGTGTATAGTTATCTCTGTAACTATTTAGCCTAAACATTTAAAATAAAATGTTTTCGCATAATTTTTCCTCAATGATAACCTTCGTACATATATTAACCGACTAAACCCGTGATACAGTTAATCTTGTATAAAGAAAAATCTTCGAGCTAAAATTATTCACTTATATACCTTTATGGTCTTAAGTATAAAGACAAGTCTAAAATATATCTATATAAGTTATAATAGAAAAATTAACCCCCGATAAAAATCAGGACACGCTTCTCGACTTCATGTGAATCGGAAGACTTTCGATTAATATTCCTCGTAACCTATATATATATTATTTTTCAATTGTCAACGCACATTTGTTCAACATAAAATAAATAACCAGTATAATTCAATTCCAAAGGGTAACACATTGAATAAAATAAAAGAAAACTGTCTATTAATCATTAAACATAAATACAAAATAATAAATAAAAATTTAAGAGTACTAACATCATGCTTAAAATTCTAACTGCTTTGGGATCATATTCGGAAGAATAAGTTGTACTAATTAGATTGTAATAAGCATAAGACAATTGTTAGTATACATACCTCATGAAATTCATATAAGCACAGTAAAAATCACATATTAACCAGTATAATACACTTATATTTATAAGAGTATATCTTATTTACCTTTATCCACCTGACATAACTTTAAGATTAAAAATTATTAATTATTCACAAAAGTGAATATTCCAATAGCATAGACAGTTCACGATGAATACCGGTATTATGGTCCACATAAACAAATTAGACATAGATTTTTGAGCAAACTTTATTATTATGAATGTGAAAAATATCTAAAGTGTACCATTATATAATATACTGAAGAACTTAAGTAAAACACATAGCACTGCATCTTTGAAAATTTCAAGGTAGAGGTTACTAAATGATGTATCTTTTCGAAACATATAACATACACTTGAGTTAAAATTTTGACAAATATCAAACATTCTTTAAAGATACTAGTGGTTCCAGATCTGTACTCATGTACAACAGAGGATCCCTTAGTATGATTAAAATAAGTTTGAGACTATTGGCAAAACTAAAGTCAACAGGTCTGTACTTACGTACAACAGAGTTATCTGTTAGTTTCACTAATAACCATATTGGTAACTATTTGTCATTTATAGATAAATACAAAATAACAGTGTATGGCAATACCATCATTCATCAATTAAGACATATGTCATACAGTATATAATAGTTCACAAAAGATATGACACACAAGATTAGAATTTCTTAATTGCTCATAAATCTAAGAATAATTTGCCTACTAGTATATCATATAATGAATTTGAATAGACTTTAGTTATTCTTACCACTTATATAAGGGATACGAGTTATTATCAGTGGATATAGGTGTATAATCAGATAAATATAAGTAAATTCCTAGGTAAGTATGCAATTCTAAAGTAACTTATAGGAATCTACTAACACATCAATCTTAGCACTTAGGTTTATTATTCTTAAGCTCATTCTCCTAATGTACTATCATTTCCCAATTTTTTACAGCCAAAACTCAAAACATTTCTAAAAGAACTACGATTATTATTTTATTTTAGGCGATTCCCCTCAGGTAACAAGCAAATGAATGCCATACGCCCTTTTTTTTAAAAAAAAAAATAAACATAACACTGACTACTAACTATTACAAAAATACCCTTGGAAGACTAATCACTCTGGATTTCTCATTCCGTTCAGTTGAACCAACGTCTCAAATCTAGCTCTGTCAAACGTCTTGGTGTATAAGTCTGCTAAGTTATCCAAAGATGGAACCATAACTAACTTTATCAAACTCTTTTCAGCACAGTCTCTAATAAAATGATGTCGAATATCAATATGCTTAGTTTTACTATGCTTCACCGGATTGTTGGTGATCGACATTGTAGATTCGTTATCAATCATCATAGGAGTATTGGTTATATTTAACCCGTAATCCCGTAGTTGCTGTTGAATCCAAAGGACTTGAGAACAATAGCTGCCAGCTGCAACATACTCAGCTTCACATGTAGAAATGGCTACTGAGCTTTGCTTCTTGCACTGCCAAGAAACTAATCTACCTCCTAGGAATTGACATCCTCCAGTTGTAGATTTCCTATTCTGATTGCATCCTCCATAATCCGAATCAGTATAAGCTAGAAGATCTAAGTCTCCATCAATCGGATACCAAAGTCCCAGCTTCGGTTTCCCTTTGAGGTAACGAAGGATCCGTTTAACAGCTTGCATGTGTGACTCTTTCGGATTTGCCTGATATCTTACGCATATACAAACAGCAAACATAATGTCAGGCCTAGAGGCAGTAAGATACATTAGTGATCCGATCATGGCTCTATAAAGAGTTGGATCCACATCGCTATCACTCGATGTATTTGGTCCAAGGTTGTGATTGACTGGAATTGGAGTATTATAGACCTTACTTTCATCCATCTTAAAGCGTTCCAATAGCTCATATGTATATTTAGATTGATGAATAAAGAATCCATCCTTCTTTTGATCAACCTGTAATCCTAAGAAGAAATTTAACTCTCCCATTGCAGACATCTCAAACCTTTTTCTCATGACTTTCTCAAATTCTTGACACATCTTTTCATCCGAAGATCCAAAGATAATATCATCAACATATACTTGTACTAATAAAAAGTCATTCTTGTTCCATTTTACAAAAAGTGTACTATCAATTGATCCTCTTGTAAATCCATTCTCAAGTAGATAAGTTGATAGTGTTCCATACCATGCCCTCGGTGCCTGATGTAATCCATATAGAGCCTTATTCAAACGATATACTCTATCTGGATGGTTGGTATCAGTAAACCCTGGCGGTTGTGAATAATACACCAATTCTTCAACTTTGCCATACAAAAAGGCATTCTTAACATCCAACTGATAAACTTTGATACCCTTAAAAGAGGCAAATGCTAAGAATACTCTAATTGCTTCTAGCCTAGCAACTGGTGCAAACACTTCGTTGTAATCGATCCCCTCTTGTTGATTAAACCCTTGAACCACTTGACGAGCTTTATAGCGAGTAATGACTCCCCGGTCATCTCTCTTACACTTAAATACCCATCTAGTTCCAATTGGATATTCTCCCTTTGGAAGGTCAACCAACTCCCATACTTGTAATTTAGAGAACTGTTGCAGTTCTTCTTGCATAGCTTCAACCCACGAACTTTCTTTGAGAGCCATTTGCACATTTTTAGGCCCGACTTGTGAGATAAAGCATGAATATAGACATTGATTAGGAATCCCTGTCTCTTTCATAGCAGTATACAAGCTTTCTAAATTTTCAGTGGTACTAACTTTAGATTGAGTCCTAGTTTGAACAGAAGTATTAATATCACCGATGATATTTTCAACTGGATGATTCTTACTCGTTCTTGTAACCGGTATTGAATCAACTACTGACTCATCTCCTAAGTTAGTACCAATCTCTTCTAATGAAGGAATATCATCTGAACTTGCTTAAGATAACCTTAAATGATTCAAAGAAGTAAGTATATCATCAAACGTTGTTTGAAGATCCTTTTCAGAATCTTCAGTTTCTTGATACTTATCCTTTGAAGGTTGTTGTGACCCACTTGAAGAAGCTTCATTTGAGTCAATTGGTGTCCTGATTCCAGATTTTGGAACACTCAATGTTGAAGAGGGACCATTGTCCGATTCTTCAGACAATAAGTGTTTAGAGATCTCTGAATCACTGACAAAGTCACTTATAGGAACTTTAAATGACTGAAAGAGATCTGAATAGTCAAATTGCCAATCTAATCCCTTTTGTACAGCAGGTACATAGCTCGTAACTTCAATGTTATAAGCAATTTCTAGTCGTCCTGTGACTTTATTGAAAACTCTTTTATTTGGTGAGTCCGCTTTTTCACCAAATTTAGCTTGATTTCCTGTTTTCAATATTGTACATGGAACTCCAAAGGGTTCAAATCCCTTCAGATTAGGTTTCTTATTATTCAATAATTCATAACAAGTCTTGTTACGCTTTTTGACCATAAGAACCCTATTTAGAACATGACATGCTGTATTCACTGCTTCTGCCCAAAAGAAGACCGGAAGCTTTGAATCTGCAAGCATTGTTCTAGCAGCTTCAATCAACGTTCTATTTTTCCTTTCAGCAACACCATTCTGTTGAGGTTCATATGGTGCACTGAATTGATGTTGTATCCCTTTGCTTAAGCAATAGATATTCAACGTTGAGTTCTTAAATTCCGTTCCATTATCACTACGAATACGCTTAACTCTTGTTTTATAGATATTCTCTACTAGATCAAAGAACTCCATTAAAATTCCTGGAGTTTCATCCTTAGATCCCAAAAAGAATACCCATGAGAATCTAGAGTAATCATCTGTGATAACTGAACAATACCACTTGCCACCTAGACTTCTCTTGCTTATTGGGCCAAAGAGGTCCATGTGCATTAGTTCAAAAGGCGAGGAGATTGAGTTTTCAGTCTTAGACCTGTGTGATTTCTTGTGCTGCTTTCCTTTTAGGCAAGGAACACACTTGTCTTCAGACTCGAAATGTTTCTGTGGTACACCTAGAACTAAACCATTCTTGGTTATAAAATTCATTTTTCGAAAGTTCAGATGTGCCATTCTCCTGTGCCATAACAATGCGTCTGCTTCTGAAGCCTTGGATAGTAAGCATGTAGACACCATTGAAGAATTAGGAACACCCATGTTGATAGCATAGATGTCCTTCTTCCTTAGTGCCCTCATCAATATCCATTCTTCTGGAATTGTGAAGCCTGGCTTCAGAACTAAAGCCTCCTTTTCAGTAAAATGAACTGGATGACCTTTATCGCAGACTTGGGAAACACTCACTAGGTTATGAGTTAGTTCTTCAACGTAATTCACATCCTCTAGAGTCAAAGTTCCATTTGAAACTTTTCCTTTCCCAGTAATTACTCCTCCTTTGTCTCCTACAAAATTTACTTTTTGCTTGAAACCTTCTCTGAAGTCCTTCAGTAGACTTCGTTCACCTGTCATGTGTCTTGAGCATCCACTGTCTACATATGTAACACCCCCAAATTTGATGGTTTGCGGAAGCGAGTTTTTGGGTGTTACTAATCAATAATCACAAGCACAAAGGATACAGTGAACGACTCTATATGAGACGTTCGAAAAGTTATTACATTAGTACATAAGTAATTCAAAATACAAGCTCGAGTTCGAGTAAGTTTCCTAGAGATTCTATTACATAACAACTAGTACAAAAGTAATGTATGAAAATCTCCAAGCTTGTAAATGCATGCGACTCGAGCTAATAAGCATATCCTGTTGGGCATCCCTACTGATGTTGCGTACCTGAGAAGCATTACTAAAACGGTCAACCAAAAGGTTGGTGAATCTCACAGGTTTGGAAGTAAATAGTTTGAACACACAAGTAACAGTTGTATTTGTAAACATCAGCCAGCCAGTAAGTAAGTAAGTGGTGGTTGCAGGTCATGCTAACCATTTGATACCCTTGCCATGAGCCACCATAGTTGAAGCTTAACGTACAGTAAATATAGTACCCCCGTGAATGTTAATCCAAAAACATTCATATGAACGAGTAAGAAACGCCCGTTTAGACGGTACGGTTCGTGGTAGTGCGTGCTACCCCGGGCGGGGATTGTCAGTCCCATATGGATCCATATACTAAAACTCGCGCTTATTCCTAATTAACAACTATGATTCGGAGGCTTTCATTGGATTAAACGAAACTCATGCAATTGGCGTACCCGTTATTCAGTAAAGTAAGTAAATCATGCCAGCAAATAAGTACGTGTGTTCATGTAAAACAGTAATGCATCTCACCCCTGAGTGAAAAACAGTAAAATAGGGGCTGTGAGACTCACCTGAGAGTCTAGCAGACGATGCAGAAAGTAAGCGGTATTGTATCCTGACTAGCAACCCTTAGCGTCCTAATACGCGTAAGGTTATGTAAGTAAATGGAGTACTTGTAAAGTATTCATGCCAGTTGTTCCCAACTAGTTAATGTCCATTAGTTTGTTTGTACATTTGAAATTGTTTGTATGTTGTAGTTTGTAGCAAAGTTGTACGGCCCGTTGGTATCGGAGTGTAATAATAGTCTCGTCTATTATTATTATGCAGTTGTTGTAATCGTATAGTTGTCAAGTACGTTTATATTGTAACGTGTAACGTTCAAGTGAATGTAAATCCGAGTGGGTGTAACCCTAGAATGTATGAGTGAAATCTCATAGGTGTTCGAGTGTAATCTCGTGTATGTGCGCGAGTGGGATCTCGCATTTTAAATAAGTGTAATCTTATATGTATTCGAGTATTGGTGTATACTTCCAAAAGTATAGTATTTTCATGTATAAATCGTATCGTATTTGATTGGGTTGTTAAAAAGTGATTTTTAAACACTTAGAATGTTTTTAGCTTCTGTTTTTGGGTTTTTGCGACACTAAATGCGACACAGTGCTTGTGTCTTATGGTTGTCATGCGACACAAGCCTTGTGTCTCGTGGGTGCAACTTAATGCGACACAATATGCGACACAATCCTTGTGTCTTATGTTTTATGCGACACAATCCTTGTGTCTTATGTTTTATGCGACACAATCCTTGTGTCTTATGCTTCTATGCGACACAAGCCTTGTGTCTCATAAACTTTTGGCCTGACGCAACACAAGGGCTGTTACGTTTTTGAGCTCGGTTTTTGGGTCAAACGACCTCGGTTTGACCCGAAACTTTTACACAAGTCTTAGAATGTTATAATGAGTTCATAAAAATTATTAGTTGACGTTTTTAGTGTTCGAGGTGTCGTTTTCTTAAAAGTGACCAAAACCGACAATGTTCCGAAATCAAGTTTAGATTACATATTTGGACATTACTAAGCTAGGGGAACAATAATCTAGCAAAATAAATGAAATCGGAAAAATTCCGAGAGTCGCCGGAACTTACAAAGTGGTCGGATCGAGAAACCGAGAAGATGAAGTTGTAGTCCTCGTTGCGGTGAACACTTTTCTCCAAATGAGCCTAGCCTTTTTGAGGTGTCTCAATGGTGTTTTTAAGGTGGTTTGGGTGGCGGTTTTAGAGAGAGAGAGTGACCGAGATAGAGAGAGAGAGAGGAGAAAGTGGAGTGTGGGTTTGGTGTTGTGTGTGCATGTGGAAAAGATGGTGAGGGCTTAATGCCCCCTCACCTAGGCCGGTTGTGGTGGGGCCACATGAGGTGGTCTCACCAATTTTTGTTCCTCCGTGTTTGCGCTCCGTGCGGTGTTCGTTTCCCCGGTCGTTTAAACGTAAAAAAAAAATCATTTTGTACGCGTTTATTTAGACGTTTTAAAATACGAAATATTATTCAATAGTTTAGTCGGAGTATTTTACCAAAATACTTGTTTTCAAGTTGTAAAATATAACTTTGTTTTATTGTTGTCGGTTGGTTGCGTTCTGAAATATTCGGTAACGTTTTAAATAAAACGTGTGTGTTTCTTATATTATAACCATAATATAAAGTATAAGTAAATGTTATTAAATAATTCTACATTATTTAATAATTGTTTCACCAACGTCCGCATTTTGTACAATTATTATTTCACATGATTTGAACGAATCGTATACGTGCATATATATCACCTATATATATATATATATGTATATATAGTAAGTAATCATCGTATTTAATCCTATTTCATATTAAATACAAATAATAAGCACATAATTAGGAAAATTTTAAATTAGTCCTAATTTTGGGGTTGTTACATTCCCCCCTTGTTAAGAGAATTTCGTCCCGAAATTTGTTTGAAGGGGTGGTCTGTAGTTCGATATTCGTTAGGTAACTACATTGCGTACTAGTAGCCTATAGTAGTAGGGTAGGTCCTACAGTATTCGTAGTAAGGCAGTTGTCAGGTAGTGACGTACCCTTAGTTTTGTTGCCTGGAGGTAGTGGGCATTGGGCCTTGAAGTGGCCTTCATTCCCACAGTTGAAGCACAGCTTCGCTTTAGAAGAGTTTGTACTTTTAGGATAGGGTTTGCATCGACCGATGGGTATGGCACACGGTCCTTTATGATGCCGAGTGCATTGGGGACAGAGTGGCTTCTTTCCCTTGTAGTTTCCTGAGGGGTCGGTCAGAGAGGTTTTCACCCTTTTTGCTGGAGGCGGTGTACAGTCAGTGTCGGTATCCTTTTCAGCAGAAGCGCCATGTGAAGTTGGTGGGAAAGCAGGGTTTTCTAGAGCTATCAAACGTAGTTCGTACTCACGTATACGCTCGTCATTCAGAAAGACAATTTGTCGTAGATTCTTGATGTCTTCCCGTGCTTCGTTTAGTTGTTTTCGCACCGAGTTGAGAGTACCATCGAGGCGGTTGACCAGTTCTGTACTCTGGTCCACAGTGACGGGTGCTTTGGCAACAGTTAGAGCGACAGTGGAGGTAGGTGCGGTCACTGATACAGTGGCATGCTCTGTATCACTCTCGAGTTCAAGGAGGTAAGGAAACATCATTGGTTCCTCACTGAGTAGTTCATCATCCAATATAGGGTTGCTGACGGAGTGAGTTGTCATTTCCTACGAAATAAGTGTTCTTTTTAAGAATCGCTACATGTAAGTGAAGTTCTATTAGATGATATGTTTAAAATAACGTTTGAGTTCCCGGTCTCAACCAGTGTGAGATATTTGGGAAGGAAGTTTGTTCGCGGTATTTAAAGTGCACTGCAAGTTACACTATCGGTATTCGTATAGTCGTTCGTTTCCTAGTCCTATCGGGTACTTAGGATCTAAGGAACACATAGAATACAAAACAATACACAAACGTTATTAAGTAAGAAATTTCGAGAATCAGTTCGGGTAATCTAAGAATGAGCGTACCCGGGTTGAGCAAATCAATAAGTCTCGGATCCTGGGGATCCTCCCTAGCGTTGAGTACATAAGCTCTTCCTTGAGCAGTGTTATTGTTTTTCAACTTCAGCTTTGGGCAATCCTTCCGGAAGTGCCCAGTACCATTACACTCGTAACAGGTCTTGGGTGCCTTGGTGTTGGTACTAGTGGCGTTGGTTCGGCAGTCTTTGGCCAGATGTCCAAATCGCTTGCATTTGGTGCAAGGACAGGAGCCATCATGATGAAGATTACACTGGGAGCAGTAAGGCTTGCTCCCCTTGTACGCCTTTGAGTCAATGAGATTTGTAGTATCGGCTTTAGTAATAGTGGGCTTTTTGTCGAATTGGGTTTGAGGGTTAGAGTTCCCATCATATTTCCGTTTATTGTTGCTGGCAGATGAAACTGATGTTTCACGACGAACGATCATAGCCATTAGTTCATGGGCCATACGGATGGCGCCATGAATGTTGGCAGGCTTAGAAGAGGCGACATTCCCCTGGATATTTTCCGGGAGTCCGCGGATGTATTTTTGGATACGTTTGTGGTCAGATTCTACCATACCAGGGCAGAAAAGGGCGAGTTGTTGGAACCTAGTGGTATAACTAGCGACATCATTGCCTTGAACAGAAAGATTCCAGAATTCCTCTTCCAGTCGTTGTAGTTCTTCGTTTGGGCAGTACTCATCCTTGAGCATCTTTTTCAGGTCTTCCCAGGGAAGTTGGTATGCAATGTCAATGCCTACTGCTTGGGCATGAGTATTCCACCAAGTCAGGGCACCTTCTTGAAAGGTACATGTGGCATACTTGACCTTACAGTCTTCAGGGCAGTTGCAGATTCGGAGGACAGATTCCATTTTCTCAATCCATTGGAGTAACCCAATGGCACCTTCAGTACCCTTGAAATTAGATGGGTTGCAGTTAAGGAAGTCCTTATAGGTGCAGGGTTTTGTTTGTGAGGCGTTGACGGTTGAGCCTTCGCTTCCTGGGTTTGATTGCCGTGTAGCCATAGCTTGGGCCACACTCTGGGCAATGAGTTGAGCAAGTTCGGCATCGTTGAACGTGTGTTTTCGCGGAGGCATGTCCCTTCAACAAGATAAAGGACAGGTGAGAGTTCGAATGAAAGACATGGACATGTGGCGGAAGTTTGTCACTTGTTTGGGGTAAGCCGATATGTGGATTTTCGTAGATGTCACGAGAGAGCGTTATGTCAGTGGGTAAGGCCTATATATGTACATGTTTATATCATATAAACCGCCTAGTGTGTGTCTAGCACAAACAAGTAAAAGTCACGGTTCTCTCGAGGTCAGAGTCAGCTAGTGCATTCCTGTTCAACATAACCGCTTTCAGAACTCACATCATCTTCATTTAATTGTACATAGTTGATCAGGCTATGTTAAATTAAACTTGTATGATGTAATCCCTGAACCAGTTATACCTAATGAGGAATACTGCCTAACGGTCATAGTCTAGGCCCACTAAATGCAACCTAGTTCACTATAACCTTAGGCTCTGATACCAATCTGTAACACCCCCAAATTTGATGGTTTGCGGAAGCGAGTTTTTGGGTGTTACTAATCAATAATCACAAGCACAAAGGATACAGTGAACGACTCTATATGAGACGTTCGAAAAGTTATTACATTAGTACATAAGTAATTCAAAATACAAGCTCGAGTTCGAGTAAGTTTCCTAGAGATTCTATTACATAACAACTAGTACAAAAGTAATGTATGAAAATCTCCAAGCTTGTAAATGCATGCGACTCGAGCTAATAAGCATATCCTGCTGGGCATCCCTACTGATGTTGCGTACCTGAGAAACATTACTAAAACGGTCAACCAAAAGGTTGGTGAATCTCACAGGTTTGGAAGTAAATAGTTTGAACACACAAGTAACAGTTGTATTTGTAAACATCAGCCAGCCAGTAAGTAAGTAAGTGGTGGTTGCAGGTCATGCTAACCATTTGATACCCTTGCCATGAGCCACCATAGTTGAAGCTTAACGTACAGTAAATATAGTACCCCCGTGAATGTTAATCCAAAAACATTCATATGAACGAGTAAGAAACGCCCGTTTAGACGGTACGGTTCGTGGTAGTGCGTGCTACCCCGGGCGGGGATTGTCAGTCCCATATGGATCTATATACTAAAACTCGCGCTTATTCCTAATTAACAACTATGATTCGGAGGCTTTCATTGGATTAAACGAAACTCATGCAATTGGCGTACCCGTTATTCAGTAAAGTAAGTAAATCATGCCAGCAAATAAGTACGTGTGTTCATGTAAAACAGTAATGCATCTCACCCCTGAGTGAAAAACAGTAAAATAGGGGCTGTGAGACTCACCTGAGAGTCTAACAGATGATGCAGAAAGTAAGCGGTATTGTATCCTGACTAGCAACCCTTAGCGTCCTAATACGCGTAAGGTTATGTAAGTAAATGGAGTACTTGTAAAGTATTCATGCCAGTTGTTCCCAACTAGTTAATGTCCATTAGTTTGTTTGTACATTTGAAATTGTTTGTATGTTGTAGTTTGTAGCAAAGTTGTACGGCCCGTTGGTATCGGAGTGTAATAATAGTCTCGTCTATTATTATTATGCAGTTGTTGTAATCGTATAGTTGTCAAGTACGTTTATATTGTAACGTGTAACGTTCAAGTGAATGTAAATCCGAGTGGGTGTAACCCTAGAATGTATGAGTGAAATCTCATAGGTGTTCGAGTGTAATCTCGTGTATGTGCGCGAGTGGGATCTCGCATTTTAAATAAGTGTAATCTTATATGTATTCGAGTATTGGTGTATACTTCCAAAAGTATAGTATTTTCATGTATAAATCGTATCGTATTTGATTGGGTTGTTAAAAAGTGATTTTTAAACACTTAGAATGTTTTTAGCTTCTGTTTTTGGGTTTTTGCGACACTAAATGCGACACAGTGCTTGTGTCTTATGGTTGTCATGCGACACAAGCCTTGTGTCTCATGGGTGCAACTTAATGCGACACAATATGCGACACAATCCTTGTGTCTTATGTTTTATGCGACACAATCCTTGTGTCTTATGTTTTATGCGACACAATCCTTGTGTCTTATGCTTCTATGCGACACAAGCCTTGTGTCTCATAAACTTTTGGCCTGACGCAACACAAGGGCTGTTACATTTTTGAGCTCGGTTTTTGGGTCAAACGACCTCGGTTTGACCCGAAACTTTTACACAAGTCTTAGAATGTTATAATGAGTTCATAAAAATTATTAGTTGACGTTTTTAGTGTTCGAGGTGTCGTTTTCTTAAAAATGACCAAAACCGACAATGTTCCAAAATCAAGTTTAGATTACATATTTGGACATTACTAAGCTAGGGGAACAATAATCTAGCAAAATAAATGAAATCGGAAAAATTTCGAGAGTCGCCGGAACTTACAAAGTGGTCGGATCGAGAAACCGAGAAGATGAAGTTGTAGTCCTCGTTGCGGTGAACACTTTTCTCCAAATGAGCCTAGCCTTTTTGAGGTGTCTCAATGGTGTTTTTAAGGTGGTTTGGGTGGCGGTTTTAGAGAGAGAGAGAGTGACCGAGATAGAGAGAGAGAGAGGAGAAAGTGGAGTGTGGGTTTGGTGTTGTGTGTGCATGTGGAAAAGATGGTGAGGGCTTAATGCCCCCTCACCTAGGCCGGTTGTGGTGGGGCCACATGAGGTGGTCTCACCAATTTTTGTTCCTCCGTGTTTGCGCTCCGTGCGGTGTTCGTTTCCCCGGTCGTTTAAACGTAAAAAAAAAATCATTTTGTACGCGTTTATTTAGACGTTTTAAAATACGAAATATTATTCAATAGTTTAGTCGGAGTATTTTACCAAAATACTTGTTTTCAAGTTGTAAAATATAACTTTGTTTTATTGTTGTCGGTTGGTTGCGTTCTGAAATATTCGGTAACGTTTTAAATAAAACGTGTGTGTTTCTTATATTATAACCATAATATAAAGTATAAGTAAATGTTATTAAATAATTCTACATTATTTAATAATTGTTTCACCAACGTCCGCATTTTGTACAATTATTATTTCACATGATTTGAACGAATCGTATACGTGCATATATATCACCTATATATATATATATGTATATATAGTAAGTAATCATCGTATTTAATCCTATTTCATATTAAATACAAATAATAAGCACATAATTAGGAAAATTTTAAATTAGTCCTAATTTTGGGGTTGTTACAACATACCACCAGCTGTCCTTGTTCACAGTCTGCTCCTACACATAACAAGTTGTACACAGTTAGTTATCAAGAGGGACCCAAGCCATTACGGTCTTGGTTTGTCCCCGATCATCGACAATCTGAACCTCCTTAAAGTGACCATAACTGTTCCCATCGGGAGTCTTGGTAACCTTCACAGGAGTTTGAGATTGTTGATGATCTATAGTCTTGGGCCTATGAGGAGAGTGAGTAGAAAACCTCCTAGGCACATACTTAGATCCCTGTGCACTCGAAGTAGAACCATTCTCAAATTGACTATGGTTTCTACTTGGGGTCCTAAACCTCGAAGGTGTCTTATCTCTTGGTTTATTGAAAGTATTTTCGTTTAGAGTATAAGCCCTTTTAGGTTTAGGTGGAGAGACACTATGATTACCATCTCTTTTCAGAATGTTTACAGGTTTGCTTCCTAATCCCGGTTTGGAGCCTAACCTATCTACAATCGAACTAGAAGTGGTCGGTGTCTTTACAGTATTCACTAACTTATGTGTAGCTTCCAACTTCTTATTTGGGCAACAAGAAGATACGTGTCCTTTTTGGTGACACTTGAAGCACGACATCTGTTTTCGTGACTTACTAACTTTGGCAACCGCTATTGGAGTCTTAGGCACTAAAGGATTAACAACATGTTTTTTATTAATCAATTCATCAATCTTAGTATCATGAATTACTTCACCCGGTACAAACTGTACTTTGGTGAAAGAAACTCTCTTACTATCATTAGATGAAGGATTCTTAATAAACTCCTTCTGTGCCTCTGACAGATCAGGTTTAGCTACTGTTTTCTCAGAACTTACTTCAGTCATTTCGGTATCTTCTGGAAGCTTAGTGTAATTAGAATTGAAAGGAGGAGGTGTCTCATTGTAACCTAATCCTGACTTATCCTTTACACTTCGTTGAGCATCTAGCATCTTGTCCATCTCAGTGGTCCTATAATTTTCTATCTTTCTCTTTTGCTCAACTAGCTTCAATTGACAGTCAGCTAACTCTTTCTCCTTATTAGCTATTTTCTGATTTAAGTCTTTTAGATTAATATAGAGACCATCTATGATAACAGCTTTTTCATTAATGGTATCTCTAAGAGCACTCCTATCAGAAGCATCAGACTTAATTTTATCTTTTAAGTCCTGTTTATCATCACTTAACCTACGCACATCAATCTTGGCTAGTTCAAGTTCAGATCTAACGGCCTTACTAGATTCAGTCAATAAGCTAACTTGAGATGTCAGGTTTTTATTTGCTACATTTAAAATACTAACCTGTGATTGCAAATCGGTAACTAAATAACAGACATCAGCAAGAGTAAGAATATCAAGACATACCCTTTTCTTATCTGTTTGGACTTCAGCCATGCGTGCTACAAAGTCTTCAGGAGTCATGTTTTCAGTTGACTCCATATATAGCACATCTTCATCACTTGCTTTAGCTGCAACCTCTGGCACCTTTACCTCACCCTCTGCATCAGTAGGCATATAGGATGTAGATCCATCAATCTCAGCCATGAAAGCTTCCTCAGACTGAGCTTTCCATTCATACGATCCATCCAACTGTTTCACAACTAAGGCTTTGGAAGCGAGAGTGCTTCCCGAACCTTGTTGTCCATTTCCAGCTTCTACCTTAGGTCTTTGGCACTCTCTAGCAAAGTGTCCATAACCCTGACAGTTAAAACACTTGATCTTGGTCTTATCAAACCCTGATCTATTACCAACTACCTTTCTACCTGTTTTCTTCAAGAAATTCTTTACCCTTCTTGACAACATAGCAAGTTGGTCCTGAAGGTCTATTTCTTCTAGATAATCAGGGTCTATCTGATCGTAATCTTCGTCCAACATAATTGGATCATTGATTTTACCCTGAAGGTAGTTTTCATAAGAAGCTACAAAGGAAGCAAGAACAGATAATTGTTGTTCAGCAGATTTCACACTCATAGGCATCTTTTGATGCTCCTGAGGTGACTTCTCAGTTGGTTTTCCCTTTGCATCACTACCAGATGATGTAAGAAGACACAGATCATCGGTAATCATTTCACCCTTTCCTTCAGCATTACCAACAAATAAAGCATTGGTCGAGCTCGAGGAAGCAGTAGAGATAGTAGATTTTCCGTGATATAGTCCCGGATCCTGAGCCTGATCAGAATCAGTATCTCTAGTTTTCTTGGTGAAATCATAACCTCTGAGCTTATCAATGGCCTGTTCTAAGGTCATGGTTGCATACCTCTCATCGTTGTCTTTGAGCATTATGCCATGCATCTCCCACTTAGACGGTAAACCTTCAATAAACTTGTCGGTTTTCTCAGTCTATGTAGATATAATCTCATGATCATCTAGCTCACTCAGCAAATGGTAGTATCTTGTGGTATAAGCATCAAGATCTTCTCCTTTCAAAGCTTTAAACACAGTAAACTGCTTTTTCAGGAGATTTTTCTTGCCTGCTTTAACTTGTGGACTTCCTTCACATCTCTTTTCAAGAGCTGTCCACAAAGATCTAGCAGTATGGAAGGATTTGAGTTGATGATTAAGCTCCTTAGGAAGACTCATCTTGATTGATGAATGAGCCTTGTTTTCAATCTCAAATTCCTTCTTTTGTGCTTCACTCATCTGTTGATAAGTGAGAACTACAATTGCATTTTCAACAGTCTGGATAGGTGCCGTGTATCCATTCTTGATACACATCTAGATAGATAGATCATGGAATCTACAGTAAGATTCAAACCTATCCCTCCAGCTAAAATAATCCTCAACTCTCAACAATTTAGGTGGGACACTAGATTTGCCAATCTCGTGTTCCATCTCAATCATTTTGCTAAGGTCTGACATCGTGAAGTTTAAAGTTAAAATGTATTTGTGAATTTAGACAAAGTAAAAATCTCGACTCGCAAAACTCAGTTCAACTCGCAATCTCAGCTCGACTCGCAGAATCTCGGTTCGCAAGTCTCAGTTCGGATCGCAGTGATGTCAACTCGCAAGTGATCTCGGTTCGCAAGAGATCTTGGTTCGCAGAATATATCAACTCGCAAAGAGGTTCGACTCGCAGAATGTCAACTCGCAAGGATGTCGACTCGCAAGTTCAACTCGGTTCGCAGACTTATCCTGAAACCCTAATCTCGACTCGCAAAACGGCTGAAAATTGCGAAAACAGAATTTTTTGGTATTTTTACGATTAAAACTGGAAATTTCGATCGTAAACAAACCCTAAATCGTCCAGAGAGTGATTTTGATCGTTTTTACACACTAATGCACGTCAAAACAAACCTAAATCACACGCGATTAACCCGAAAACTTCAAACGACACTCGTTATCTAGCCCGAAAGCTCTGATACCAATTGTAAGTCCCTAGTTCTAGGATCGATAACTTCGTTATCTGTAGTATTAAGGTGCGGAATTCCTCAATACGGTGTTATCTTACTAATAACGATTTAGTTCGCGTTTAGGTTAACCAATTGCTTTACTTTATACGAATAAACGTCAAAGCCTAGCCGTTAGTCTATATTTTCTCTGAAAAACTGAGTTCGCAGGAATACAAAATCCTGATCTTCAATTATGCCAAAAGTTATTCCAAAGTTATGTTTTTCACGTATGAAAACACATATATATTCTCGTCTCAACTCGCAGCCACTGGGCCTGCGAGTTGACTCGACTCGCTACACAGCCCAAGCCCATAATGAACTCGGCTCGTTTGTCTCTGTTAAGTTCTGCGAGTTCAGATCTCATCTCGCATCGCAGAGGCTTGCGACTTGAGATCTCGACTCGCAGCAAATGTCTAAAACAAATAACTGGACTCGCAGCATATGTATATATGTTGTTAAAATCTATATTCGTCTAACACTTTATCATAATAATATATTTAACGAATATTAATATCAAAACAATATCAATTTACAAATCTAAACCAATATATCAACATGATAACAATTACACTAGTCATATCGCAAAGCTAGATCTGTTGTCACAAACTATGTCTCAACATGTAAGCACAGACTCCCTATGAAGAATAGATCGCACACCAGTCGTAGAAGGACCAGTCGGCTCTCTATCTGTGTGTGTATCTGGATCACGGTCTGTATCATCATGCCTTGCTGTCCTCAGCTCATCACCTCTACAAGTCTCATCAGGTATAACAATCTCCCCTTGAGATGACTTGTTTTTCCTAATATCAGCTACCAAGCGATCTAGCCTATCAATCTGCCTTTGCTTATCAGCAACATCTGTAGACAACGTCAAGTTGTTCTGAAGCAGTAGATTGTAAGCTTTACCCTGTTTGCCTAGCTGTTGAGTAAGCGACAGAACTTGTGAAGTCAAAAGAGAAATGGTTTCCTCCAAAATCCTAACCCTGGACTCCAAAGTATCAGCCACGGGTGGAGTAGCAGTAGAAGGTAGAGAAGATGTAGGAATAGGTGGTGTAAGACGTTGAGCAACAGTAGAAGCAATGTCAGAAAATCGTCTAGCTGCCGCTCTGCTGGACTTTGTTGTCCCATATTGTCCAGGACGAACAATAGCAACAATCATCTCAGCCTATCCAAATGTATAAAAATTAATTAATAAATGTTATATTCTCTGCTATCACAATCTTTAAGTAATTATAACAAATAAATAACTAAACTCGTATCTTTTACCTCAGTAGGTACAGATACCTATTCCATTGTTGTTGTTGTCGTTGTTGTGGCTCTTCACTAGGTGTAGCCTGAGGAACTGTCACCGAAAAATCTGTCTCAGTTATACAACTCCAACATAACCTGAAACGTTTACTAATTGTAAGATTAGAAAACTAACCATCACCAATAGTCAAATTAGGCATGAAAGCCCTCAAACGTTTCCGTCGTTGAGTTCGAAGAATCGGTTCGTCCTCCGAATCAGTAGGCTCGTCAATCAGATTGAAATCCGAATCAACCTCCTTGGATTTATGCTTTTCTGTGAGCGCCGGATCAACAACAACAAGCTTTGATCCTCGCTTGATCATAACAGGTAGCAATTTCAAAGGATCAGGTGTAATATCATCATCATCAGAATAAGAAGCAATACCACCATCCTGACCACCAGAGGGTCCAACCTCCGTATCCTGAGTATGAATTATATTAAACATTTATGATTAGCATTAAGCCCAATCATACGAGTTCTATATAAATAATTAAATCATAATACCTGAGTAGATACACCTTTAGGTTTAGAACTCCCTAGTCTATCAACCTCGGGGTGCACATCCTCCGGTTCCTGTTTATAATGGTAATCAGACTTTATGATTAGCATAAAGTCCGATCATCTAAGTCTCAATATCATATAAAAATATACAAGGTACATAAGATTTAAGATAAGTACCTCTGTAGGAGCAACATATTGCTCAATTGCCTGTAAAATTGGATCAGTGGCATCATCATGGTGACCCATCACATCTTGAACCACTTGTGCAGCAATCTCAGGCACAACGTGTTGTCCTTGCTACCCTGCCTGGATAAGTACATCTTCCAAAAGCTCCTGTGGTGCCTCAGGTGGAACCACATCAGCAGCAGGCTCAGTAGGTGGACCAGCACCAGCAACAGCATCCTCCTAACCATTGTTAGATGGAGCAACATAGTGTGGATTGATCAAAAATCCAAAGAGATTTCTCGTCTATGGTCTCAAGTGCTCAGGATGACGAGAATCGACATTAAATGCCACATTGTATCCACGAAGCCCGATTGTATCAACAGAAGTTGTGGGGCTATTATGCTGGAAGATCATGTAGAAAATGATGAATAACCAGCATGCAGAAACGTGGATATAACATAAAGGTCGACTTGACCTGTCCAGTAATCTGTTCTCGTAAGGACTCAAAAATATAAGATGAAAAACTATATGGTTTATTATAAACCAGGGACAGTACACCGGACATCAGCGTCAGTGGCAACTCGTCAAAACCACCCTTCTTGGGTGCAAAAACTGTAATCAGGACAACCCATAAGAAACGCCATTGCCCAAAAACAAGGGCCTTCAGAAACTGGCATCCTCGTGGGCCTACATACCCCATCCTGTCCAGAGCTCCCTCAAGAAAATTCGCAGGAAACTCTGTTAGACCGTCCTCCTGCTCTTCTTCACCAAGACGTAATATCTCACGTAGTACAGCAGCAGTGAAAATAATAGGACGTCCACCCACGGTTGTACGGATAACCGGTGGGTTAACAGAAGCATCATAGATGATGTCTGTCCAAAAATCCTGAAGAATAGCCAAGGAAAGCGGTGGATAAGTGTGACACCCGTCAAATTAGGACTAGTAGTTAGTGCCTAATCAAGTTTTAATACATGTAATTAGTTCTGTGTTAGGCTAATTAATGTATCAACATATATATTGATGAGTATATATATACAAGTATGCGATTTGATTAAATCGTACGAGTTTCAAATCGAATGCAATTCGATTCAATTAATACGGACGTTGGTGAAAATCTTATTAAATAATATAATATTATTTAATAACGCAATTATATCCAAAACATTATTTAGATAATATTTCAATTCAAATTCGTATCGTACAAACAAGGACTACACGATTAGATTATTAAACGCGCAAACAAATTGAAACAAGTTAAAGTTATACTTTATAACGCAACCATTAAGTATTTGGTAAAATACTTCAATAAAAATATTGGGTAATTATTCGTATTTTAAAACGTATAAAATAAACATTTAACGTTTAAACGAACACCGCACGGAGCGCGATTGCGGGGACTGAAAAAGGTGAGGCTTTCACCTACACCCCACCTCTTTCCTCTTTCTTTCATTTTCATTTCAACAAAAACACACACACCACAAAAACACTCTCAAACCCAAAAATTTCCATCAATTTTCGAATTTGCAAACCAACCAACAAAAGTTATATTTTCGGAATCACCATCAAGCAAGGAACAAGATTTACAAAAGCATCATCATCATTTTCGGCCTCCTCTAGCTTCGATTTGCGATTGTAAGAAAAACTCTAAAATCTTAGATTTACCCATTTTGATGTTATGTTTTGATGTTAGATTGTGTACACAACTTAGTTATGCCTAAATAAAGGATTAGAACATGATTTCATAGCCTAAAAATGAGTTAGATTTGGGTTTTGGGTTGAAAAATCGCGACAGCCGCTGGGATTCTGGGCTAGTGTTCATCTTTGCGACACAAGCCTTGTGTTGCGGAACACAAGCACTGTGTCGCAAAACATAAGACACAAGCAGTGTGTCGCATTTAGTGTCGCAAAACATAAGACACAAGCACTGTGTCGCATTTAGTGTCGCAAAACATAAGACACAAGCATTGTGTCGCATTTAGTGTCGCAAAACATAAGACACAAGCACTGTGTCGCATTTAGTGTCGCAAAACATAAGACACAAGCATTGTGTCACATTTAGTGTCGCAAAACGTAAGACACAAGCATTGTGTCGCATTTAGTGTCGCAAAAACCCAAAAACAGAAGCCAAAAACATTCTAAGTGTTTAAAAATCACTTTTCAATAACCAAACCAAATATGATACGATTAATACGCAAAAATGGATAAATCAAAATATAATAATAATAGTTAAGGTTATTATTATAAATCTGTCACCAACGGGCCGTACACGTTTTCAAAACACAAACCAAATAATCAACCAAATCGTAGTAATTTGGACATATATAGTTGTGTAACAACTACAAAGGTAGTCCTTTGAGATACCGACTCCCGTTTATAACCATCGCGTGTTGTGGACACCCTCAGGTTACAAGTCTTCGGACATCGATACTCGGCTAATCAATCAAAGTTTATTTAGATAAACTTCTCAGGCTCAGGTGAGTCTCATGGCCCCTATTTTACTGCTTTTCAATCAGGGGTGTGATATTATTGCTCGTTTTGTTTTACAAGTAGAACGCAAGTACAATTCAATCAAATACTACATGAGTTGTTTTCAACTAATCACTAAAGCCCTCCATAGCATAGTCTGGTAATACATCTGTAGCGTGAATGTTAGTATATGATATCATATAGGATTGACAATCCTCGTCCGGGTTAGCACGCACTAACTGGTCAAACGGACGTATTAGCATTTGGGAAGACGAGTGTGGATTAGGCACTCGTAGGAGGCATTCAAGTTGGGTTTCCTTAATTGGACCTGACACTCAAGTTAAGCTCAGACTATGTGCTCATGGTTGTATAACTTTTATTTTTCTTAATTGCTTTATAAATTCAATTATAAATCTTGCGGTTCATACAATTAGGTGTTGACATACAAACCTGTGAGCTCACCAGCGTTTCGCTGACCCATTTTAGCATGTATCACGGGTGACCAGCAGTAGGTTGGATTGCACAATCAAGATCAATTAGCTCGAGTCAGCATGCAAACAATCAGAGATTTAGCAGCATTATTATATTTTGTATAGATTAATTATGTACTTAAATCTCTCAATTTCCACCGAGCTAATGTAACTCTATTTTTGATGTAAACTTTGGTTTTTATTAATACAAATGTAAAACGATGCATATAGTGGTCGTTCATTATATCTTATGTGCTGTGTATATTGATTAGTCGCGCCCCGACCCGATTCGCTTCCGCAACCCGAATTTGGGGGTGCGACAATAAGCGGTAATAGCATGTCGAATACGTGACCGTGCTAAAAATGTGAATATATCCGCAACTCTCGACGCTCCCTTCTTCGTAATATCTAAATCTACAAGTACGTTGTGTGTACTCGAAAATTGTCTGTCTGCCATATCTGTAAAACATACACAAATGACAGATAAGTATGATATGAGAATTATAATTTATTTAATTTAATTGACCTATTGAATACAGTTGACTCAATTATCAAATAGGTTCCATAAATATATAACACTTAAAATGAATACGTATTTAACTTGTTAAAGATAAGAATCACAAGTTCAAAAACGTATACATTGGAATTAACTTGTTTATTATATTTCACAAGTTGAATTCATCTAAGAATTATATTAGAGAATTTGACCGCCGATATAACATCGGGACACGCCGCTCGACTACGCAATGAGTCGGAAGAATTTCGACCAAATAATCTACTTAACTTCGAAGAATATGTATATTATTTAAATATATTTCAATCGTATTTACTTATATAAACTTAAGTCTAATACGAGATATATAAAAAAATTTTAAATAATAGGTAACTTATCAACAAAATGTTGTAAGTCTAAAACGTTTATTAAATAACTTGTAAACGAGTCTCAAGTCTAAACGATACACATGTTTTAAAAAAAAATTCAGCTCGCAAGTTGTTGAGTTCGCAGCTCAGCTCGCAAGCTAGTCAACGAAAGTCAATGCGAGCTCAAATTCAACTCGCAGACTTTTCAACTCGCATGTCAGCCTGCAGAACCAGTTCACCTCGCAACTTCAGTCAATGAGTCAACAAGGTTCAGCTCGCAGACGCCTCAGTTCGCAGAGATGCAAGTCAATGAAAGTCAAAATGTCAACTCGCAAAGGGATGAGTCAACGAGTCAACTTCGCAGTTTCATATTGCAATCTGAGATTGAACTCACTTCGAAGACGTTCCTACGGAGTGAAGTTTCGAAAGAAATCGAAAATTTGTTATGTTTTTCAACAATCCATTCATATATTCATGTTCTACATGATTCGATTAATGTAATCTTAGAATTTTATGGAGTTTAATCCACTAAATCTAAGTGAATCCATCGAATATTCAAACCGAGGGTTTCGAGAACTAAAATAATCGATTACTCGTTAAATACACGGTGAAATCAAGTGTATTATACCTCAAAATGTGCGTAATAACGAGATGAATAAGGTCCACGTAGTAAAAAATCGTTCCTCGTGTGTATATAATCAGAAAAATCAAAAAAGATGAGTTCGGTTCGCACCGCAATCGTCTCAACTCGCAATATGTGTGGAAAGGTGAGTTAAGTTCGCAAGAACTGTTTCCTTTTATACTCGAGTCTCAATTTGCAAGGTTGACTAGTCCACTTCGCAGAATTTGACTAAAAACGCGAATTGTACACTTAGTATAAATAAAAACGAACATAATAATTCAATATTATTTTCAACCAACTCACTTTTAAATGATTAATAACAGTTTTAACTCATTTCCAAGGGGAGAATTAAATTATAACATAAAAACTTTATTAAACATAAAGATAAAAATTAAAACAAAATATATATATATAAAGTGGTATCGAGTACCTTTTTATTAATCACCATAAGAATACATAAAGAAAAGCTAAACAAATACATATATATGGAGATTAAGATTTTATCTTCTAAGGGATCATATTATTAAGAATAAGCTATAGAATCTTAATATTTTAAATTCTAAGATGATTGTTAGTATACTTACCTCAAGAAGTTCATAAAAATACCACTTATTTTACCATCCACATACTTATATTTATAATATTATATCTTAGTTATCTTTATCCACACAGTATAATTGAAAACAGTCTATTCACTTTTGTGAATCATTTAGTAGATAGTTCTAGATGATTACCGGTATTATGATCCACATAAACAATTTATACTCAAATTTCTAAGCATACTTTATTATTATTAGTATGAGTATAAACTAGTGTTTTCCATTACATGATATACTGTGAATTCAAGTAAAACACATAACACTAAATTTGTAACTAAGGTACATAAAGTACACTTATACTCCCTCCGTCCCAAATCTATTGTCCCCTTGTTGACTTTGGAGTCTTTCTCTTTCAACTTTGACCTTCAATATTTTTGTTTGTGTTATATAATATTTGATGCAAAATATATGAATTGATTGGATTTTGACTGTATTTTCATTGGTATAATTTGCATCAAGTATTATATAACACAAATAAAAATATTTAAGGTCAAAGTTGTCAAAGAAAGACCACAAAGTCAACAAGGGGACAATAGATTTGGGACGGAGGGAGTATTATTTATATTTAGACAAATATCAAACTCATAGTGAAGATACTAGTGGTTCCAGGTCTGTACTGACATACAGCAGAGGATCCCTTAGTATGTGCACTGCAGGTTTGAGATTATTGACCTAGCTAATAGCTTCAGGTCTGTACTCACGTACAACAGAGAAATCATTTGCTAAGTTAATAAACATATATTTTTCATACCATTTGTCATTTTCTTCATATTCACAGTGCATGGAAATACTATCCTTCAACAATTAAGACAATTGTCATACATCACATAATAGTCACACCAGATAATACCCATGTAACTTAAGACTTCTTAAAAGCTTTAGAAATTTTTATATAAATTTCCTACCAGTATATCGTATGAAGAAGCTATCTAGATTTTAAGAAGAAAAAAAAATATCATGTGGAAAAAGGTGTATAATAAATTAAATATAGATATATACTTGGGTAAAATAGCCATAAACTTAAATGAACCTACTAACATATCAATCTTAAGTACTCAATGTAATATCATTTCCCTTATGTAAACAAAAACTTTTATTTTTGTATTTTTGTTAGGCGGCGATTCCCCTCAGGTAACAAGCAAATGAATGCCATACGCCACCTTTTTTTTTAAATAGAGATACATACTACTAACTATTACAATTATAGAAATACCCCTGGAAGACTAGTTACTCTGCATTCTTCATTCCATTTAGCTGAACCAAGGTCTCGGACCGTGCTCTATCAAAAGCCTTCGTATACAGGTCGGCTAAGTTATCTGCAGTCCGAACCTTAACTAACCGTATCATCTTCTTCTCGGCACAATCACGAATGAAATGATGTCTAATATCAATATGCTTCGTCTTACTATGCTTGACTGGATTGTTAGTGATGGACATCATTGATTCGTCATCTATCATCATAGGAGTATTTTTCAAATTTAATCCATAGTCTCGCAGTTACTGTTGAATCCAAAGAAATTTGCGAACAACAACTACCAGTTGCAACATACTCAGCTTCTTGCACTTCCATGACACTAATCTTCCTCCAAAGAATTGACATCCACCAGATGTTGATTTTCGATTTAGATTGCATCCTCCATAATCGGAATTTGTATAAGCAACAAGATCTAAGTCTCTATGAAGGATACCAAAGTCCCAGCTTAGGCTTCCCCTTGAGGTAACGAAAAATCTGTTACACAGCTTGCATGTGAGATTCTTTAGGAGTGGCCTGATATCTTGCACACAGACAGACAGCGAACATTATATCAAGTCGCGATGCAGTTAGATACATTAGTGATCCAATCATGGCCCTATAAAGAGTAGGATCCACATCCTGATCACTCGATGTACCAGGACCAAGTCCATGATTGACTGGAATGGGAGTATAATAGATTCTACTTTCATCCATCTTGAATTTCTCTAATAACTCTGCAGTATATTTGGATTGATGAATAAAGAATCCTTCATTCTTTTGATCAACTTGTAATCCTAAGAAGAAATTCAACTCTCCCATTGCAGACATTTCAAAACCTTTCTTCATGACTTTCTCAAATTCTTAACACATCTTTTCATCAGATGATCCAAAGATAATGTCATCAACATATACTTGTACAAGTAAAAAGTCATTCTTCTTCCATTTGACAAAAAGTGTACTATCAATTGATCCTCTTGTAAATCCATTCTCAAGTAGATACGATGATAGTGTTTCATACTACATCCTAGGTGCTTGATGTAATCCATATAGAGCTTTATCTAAACGATATACTCTATCAGGATATGACGGGTCAGTAAAACCAGGTGGTTGAGAAACATACACCTTTTCTCTAATCTTGCCATACAAAAAGGCGCTTTTAACATCCAATTGATAAACTTTAATTCCTTTGAATGTTGCAAAAGCTAAGAATAGCCTAATTACCTCAAGTCTAGCAACAGGTGCAAACACTTCATTATAATCAATACCTTCTTCTTGGTTAAAACCTTAAACCACTAAACGAGCTTTATTACGAGTCACGATTCCCCGATCGTCTCTCTTACACTTAAATACCAATCTAGTACCAATCGGGTATTCACCAGGTGGAAGATCAACTAACTCCCAAACTTCAAGTTTCTTGAATTGGGATAGTTCTTCTTGCATGGCTTCTACCCATGAGTTATCTTTTAAGGCCATTTGTACATTCTTTGGTTCTTCTTGTGAGATAAAGCAAGAATACATACACTGATGATATTCTCCAGCTTCAACTATAGAAGTAAACAAACTAGTACGTCTAGATAACTCATTTCTCGTTTTTACACCTAAATTTAAATCAACAATAATTTTACTTGTTGGATGATCCTTATTTATACGTGCTGTAGAAACGGGTTCAACTACTATCTCATCTTCCAGATTAGTATTAATTTCCTCCAGAGGCGGTATCTCACTATTCTCACCAACATTTTCATCAATATGCTGATCTGAATTTTGAGGGATATCCTTTGTTTCAGTGCCAACAGTAGTCTCTTCAGTAACAGTGATAGGAATATTCGACCTAGGGATTAGGCTGATTTCTTCATCCACATAAATAGTGTCATCACATTCTAAACTGATTACTACATCACTGAGAGGAATGTTGAATGATTTGAAGAGATCTGAGTAATTAAACTGCCAATTCAATCCCTTATGAGTATCGTAGGAATAGCTCGTAACTTCAATGTTATAAGCTATTTCAAGACGTCCCGTGACAATATTAAAGACACGCTTATTTGGAGAATTAGCAACATAATCTAGGAAGTATCATTCGTCAGCTTTTGCACCAAAATATGGTTGAGTTTGTGTTTTCAATATCATGCACTTAACTCCAAAGGGTTCAAATCCTTTCAAGTTAGGTTTCTTATTGTTCAAAAGCTTATAACATGTTTTGTTAAGCCCTTTTACCGTAAGAACCCTATTTAAAATGTGAAATGCTGTATTCACTGCTTCAGCCCAGAAGATGACTGGAAGCTTTGAATCTGCAAGCATTGTTATAGCATCTTCGATCAATGTTCTATTTTTCCTTTCAGCAACACCATTTTCTTGTGGCTCATATGGTGCACTGAATTGATGATTGATCCCTTTACTCAAACAATAGACATTAAGAGTTGAGTTTTTAAACTCAGTTCCGTTTTCACTACGAATACTCTTAACCCGTGTTTTATAAGTATTCTCTACTAGATCTAAGAATTCCATAAGTATTCTAGGAGTTTCATCCTTAGATCCCAAAGAGAATACCCAAGAGAATCTAGAGTAATCATCGGTAACAACTAAACAGTACCACTTGCCACCTATGCTTCTCTTGCTTATTGGGTCAAAGAGATCCATATGTAGCAGTTCAAATGGCGAGGATATAGAATTTTCTATTTTAGACTTGTGTGTTTTCTTGTGATGCTTTCCTTTCTTACAAGGAACACACATGTCTTCAAACTCAAACGTTTTTGTGGAACACCTAGAACTAAACCATTTTTGGTTATATAATTCATTTTGCGAAAGTTCAGGTGCGTCATCCTCTTATGCCATAATAATGAGCCTGTTTCAGAAGCTTTGGATAACAAACATGTCGAAACCGTTGAAGTGTTAGGAACACCCATGTTTATGGCATAAATGTCATTCTTCCTTGGTGGCCGCATTAATATCCAATCTTCGGGAATTTTAAATCCTGGCTTCAGAACTAAAGCCTCCTTTTCATTAAAATGAATTGGATGACCTTTATCACAGACTTGGGAAACACTCACTAGGTTGTGAACCAGTTCTTCGGCATAGTTTACATCCTCAAGAGTCAAAGTTCCATTAAAACTTTTCCTTTCCCAGTTATCACACCTCCCTTTTCACCAGCGAAATTAACACGCTGCTTTAATCCTCTTTTGAAGTCTTTTAATAGACTTCTTTCACCTGTCATGTGTCTTGAGAATCCACTGTCCACATACCACCAGCTATCTACATTTACAGCATGCTCCTGCACATGACAGTTACAAAGGATCAGTTATCAAGAGGGACGTAAGCCATAAAGGTCTTGGTGTGTCCCTCATCATCAACAATCTTAACTTCTTTAAAACAACCATAACTATTTTCATCAGTTATCAAGAGGGACCCAAGCCATAACGGTCTTGGTGTGTCCCTCATCATCAACAATCTTAACTTCTTTAAAATAACCATATCTATTTTCATCAGGAGTCTTGGTTACTTTCAAAGATGTCTGAGGTTATTGATGATCAGTAATTCTATGCCTATGAGGAGATTGAGTAGATAACCTCTTAGGCACATAACCTTGGGAATTTTTCCCAAAATTCTAAATTTTATTACTCCCATGTGAGAATGAAGAAGAACCATTTTCATATTGACTATGGTTTCTTTTTGGGGTCCTAAACCTCGACGGTGTTTTATCTCTTGACTTAATGAAAGAATTGTCATTTTGTCCATAAGGCCATTTAGGTTTAGGAGGCGAAACACTATGTGATCCCTCACATTTCAAAATGTTTACAGGTTTTGTAGTTGGTTTACTTGTCAAACCTGGTCTAGGATTTACCCTGTCTACATTCACATTTGGAGTAGCAACTAACTTTTCTTTACTCGCAGACATATGTAATGCTTCAGACTTCTTACTTGGACAACAAGAAGCCATATGCCCTTTTTGGTGGCATTTAAAGCATGACATCTATTTGCGATGACCAGAATCTTTTGCTTTCCCTAAGTCAGTTTGCTTTTTAGACACTGAAGGAGTATGTTCTTTAATATCCTTATCATCTGATACCATATTAAGGTCTTCAGATCGTATGTCATTAACAATAGGCTTCTCTGTCTGTGGAGCCTCTGGCTTATCAGTTAATATTTTTTCAGAATCTTTGGACACATCAGGCATATCTAAATCAACTATTATAGAGTAATTAGCATTAAATGGAGGGGCTACATTATTATAACCTATTCCAGTACTAACAGTTACTCTTCTTGCAGATCTAATCATTGAGTCTAAATTCATCTTAGAAGTAGCATAACTTTCTAACTTACGATTAAGCTCTAAGACCTATAACTTGGATGCAGCTAATTCACCATCTCTACTAGCTAAGTCTGTCTTTAAGTCTACTATAACTTGATAAAGACCATCTATTTTAACAATCTGCTCATTTATTGTATCTTTTAATGTGGTCTTATCTGATGCATCAGACTTAATCTTAGCTTTTAGAGCTAGTTTATCCTCATTAAGTATTCGGACATCACCTTTTAATGTGTCTATTTCAAATTTCATAGTTAAATTGGATTCTGAAAATACACTAACCTGAGACTGCAAATCAGTGACTAAGTAACAAACATCAGCAAGAGTAAGAGTATCAAGACATACCCTCTTTTTATCAGTATTGATTTCAGCCATTTGAGCAACAAAGTCTTCTGGACTCAAATGCTCAGTTGAATCCATGTATGTGACACCCGCCAAATTAGAACTTGTAATTAGTACCTAATCAAGTGTAATACATGTAATTAGTTATGTGTTAGGCTAATTAATGTATCAATATATATATATATATATATATATATATATATATATTGTTGAATACATACAAGTATGCGATTTGATTAAATCGTACAAGTTTCAAATCGAATGCAATTCGATTCAATTAATACGGACGTTGGTGAACAATTTTATTAAAAAATATAACATTATTTAGTAACTCTATTTTATCAAAAATATTATTTAGATAATATTTCAACTCAAATTCGTATAGTGCAAACTACAATTGTGCGGTTTAAATAATAAACGCACGGATAACCGAAACAAGAATAAGTTATATTTTATAACTCACGTAAAGTATTTGATAAAATACTTCAACAAAAACCTTAGTAAATATTCCTATTTTAAAATAAATATTTAAACGTTTAAACGATCGGGGAAACGAACACTGCACGGAGCGCAAATGCGGGGGTTAAAATTTGAGAGATTTCCTCCCCTCCCTCCCCAAAAATCTGTCCAAAACTCCCCCCTCCCCTCCTCATTTTTCACTTTCCCTTCTCTCTCTCTCCATTTTCTTTCCTCTCACTTTCTCTCAAACTTCACCACACCACCATCATCTTGATTCTCAAAATAACACCACAAAACGACCTCCAATCTCGAAGCTTCTTTAGAGAAAAACGATCACCTCATCACGATCTACATTCATCTTTGCGGATTTCTCCGGCGTTAAATTTGTAAGTTTCCGATAAAACCCGAAACACTCCGATTTCCATTATTTTTACTTGTTTATGGGTTATTTAAGCTTGAAATGTCCAAATATGGGTTGGGTAAAAGTATCGGACCAAATGGTCGCCGGAAATCATATTTTTGGCTCAAATTCCAACCAACAGCTCGTTGTGTCGCAGAGGCTCCAGGCCACCTGCGACACAAGCGCTTATGTCGCAAAACCCTTACTTATGTCGCATATAGCGACACAAGTGATTATGTCGCAGAACACATTCCCGTCGCACATAGCGACACAACACCTTATGTCGCATTATACTGCGGACGTCGCACTTAGTGACACAAAGACTTATGTCACAGACATGATCTGCGACACAAAAGACTACGTCGCATCTAGCGACACAAGCCTTATGTCGCACACTGTGTCGCATGAAATAGAACCAAGAAAACACAGATTTTACTAAGTGTCGAGACCTAAAATTTTATCACTTGATTTCACCCAAATTCAAGTCCAGATGCGTTTTTCACCAAAGCAATATAGTAGATATAAAAAATTTTCTAGCTGACTTGGCATCTCGACCCCAACCAGGGGCCAGCCCCTGGGACCCCGCTAACCAGGGGCGCTGCCCCCGGACCCCCGTCGCCTAAAGTTTATAAATACTTTTAAGTATAAAACCTTTCGAAAATCAAAATAATAATGTGGGATTATTATTACAAACAAATCACCAACGGGCCGTACACATTTTCAAAACTCAAGATTAATCAACCAAATCGTAGTCATTTGGACATTCTAGTTGGACGAGCAACTACAAAGGTAGTATTTTAAGATACCTAATCAATTAATAACCTTCGCGTGTCATGGACACCCTCAGGTTACAAGTCTTCGGACATCACTACTCGGCTAATCAACTCAAGTTTATTTAGATAAACACTACAAGACTCAGGTGAGTCTCATGGCCCCTCTTTTACTGTTTTTCACTCAGGGGTGTGATTCATTGCTTGTTTTTAACATGTGAACGCGAGTACACACATTTCATATACTACATGAGTTCACACAACTAATCATTTTAAGTCCTCCACAACATAGTTTGTTAATACTTTGGTAGCGCGAATGTTAGTGTATGGTACTATATAGGATTGACCCTCCTCGTCCGGGTTAGCATGCACTAACTGGGTAAACGGATGTACTAATATTTGTTCAGACGAGTGTAGATTAGGCACTCGTGGGAGGCACCTCGATCAGGATACCTTAAATGTGGACCCGACACCTCGAGTTAAGCTCAGACTATGTGCTCATGGCTGTAAAACTTTTATTTTGCTTAATTGCAATTTAAATTCAATTAAATCTTGCGGTTCATACAATATGTGTTGACATACAAACCTGTGAGCTCACCAGCGTTTCGCTGACCCATTTTAGCATGTATCACAGGTACTCAGCAGTAGGTTGGACTGCATTCAGGAATCATTAGCTCGTGTCAGCATGCAAACATTCAGAGATTTAGCTGCATTATTATATTTTGTATAAATTAATTTTGTATGTAAATCTCTCAACAAACTGAGCTAATGTAAACTATATTTTGATGTAAACTTTGATTTTATCAATACAAGTTGTAAAATGACGCATATAGAGTCGTTCATTATATCTTTGTGTTGTGATTATTGATTAGTCGCGCCCCGACTCGATTCGCTTCCGCAACCCGAATTTGGGGTTGCGTCAGATTGGTATCAGAGCCTAAGGTTATAGTGAACTAGGTTGCATTTAGTGGGCCTAGACTATGACTGTTAGGCAGTATTCCTTGTTAAATATGATTATGATCAGTGACTACATTGTATTGGTTTAATTTAACATAGCCTGATCAACTATGTATAATTAAAAGAATATGATGTGAGATCTGAAAGGGGTCATGACTGAACAGGATACACTAGTTGACTCTAACCACGAGAGAAACCGGGACTCAAACATGTCTGTGATTAGACACTTTCGGCTATTATGTGATAAATATATATATACATAGATAGGCCTCACTCTCGATCAATACCTTAGGCTATATTATATATGCATTATATGAATATAGGCCTCATTCTTTCTAACGCTTTATCTCAGAATGGCAAACACACCACCCAACTCATCACGCTCTCATCCGTATGGATCACGAAACCCAAGGGTGGCTAGGAGGAACACCAGGTTACCTCGAGCTGACCCATATCCCACTCATTTCACTTTGTCGGACTTAGCCACTAGGCTATACCATCACGAGCAACGACTTGATACTAGGGATATCGAACTCCAAGAAACCAACGAAAACTGGAGACTCACATCACTCGAAACTATCAATCAAGTCTCTGAAGAGCACAAACATACTGTCAACCACATGGACACCCTTGAAAACCGTCTGGGTGAAACCATCGAAACTATGGAGGTTGTCCACAACCAAGTGATTGGCAACCGAAACGAAATCTCCATCCTACAATCAAGGTTGAATCAGTGCGAGACACGTCTAAGGGAAACCAAGGACGCCCTCCGAATGGTTAGCAGACTTGCAAAATCTGTGGACCATCTCACCGCACTACTACCACAACTCAATCTACGACAAGATTAGCTTAGGCTAAATATGTACTTTATCATGCTTTCGTAGGACCTATGTAATTCGACCGGATGTAATAATTCCCGGCACTTTTGTAAAACTTCTAAGTCTGTGACTTTTGAAACTCCTAACTAGAAATTGTCTATAATCATTCAACTTCGTATTATGAATTGACAATTTCTCCCGTTATTTCTAAATTGTGATTTTACCATGTGATGTTGTATATTACCACTTTTATATATGTACATCCATCGTGCTTATTATTCTGGTACCACCTCTCATGTACCTTTTATTTCTCTCTTGAAGAATCATGCCGCCAAAGAAGAAAAGTTACAGTGATGCTGAAATTGTTTCCATCGTTTCCCGAGCTGTGGCCGAAGTCCTGGCTACTCGGGATTCACCACAAAACTCCAGGAGGAGTAATGATACTCCAAAAATTACTCCTATCATCAAGCCTTGTTCTTACAAGGATTTTCTCAGCTGCAAACCGCTAAATTTCAAGGGCACGGAAGGTGCCATCGGTCTAATCAAGTGGATCGAAAGGATCGAATCTATCTTCGGTTTGTGCAACTGCACGGAAGACAGCAAGGTCAAATTCGCTGCTTACACCTTTCAAGAAGGTGCACTTACATGGTGGAATACTCATGCCAGTTCTGTGGGCATTGATGTAGCAAACCTAACTCCCCTGGGCAGACCTGAAGAAAATGCTAAGGGACGAATATTGCCCCACTGAGGAACTCCACCGATTGGAGGAAGAATTCTGGCATTTAACTGTTCAAGGCAATGATATCGCTGGTTACACCACTAAATTCCAGCAACTCGCCCTTCTATGTCCGGGTTTGGTAGACACGGACAAAAAACACATCAAGAAATACATCCGCGGCCTCCCAGTGAACATCCAGGGAAATGTCGCCTCATCCAAGCCAACCACCATCCAAAGTGCTATCCGGCTTGCACATGAACTCATGGCGATGATTGTCAGCCGTGAAGCATCCACCACCCCTTCCAACAACAAACGCAAATCTACTGAACACCACGACCAAACAAACAAGAAACCCAATGCCATCCAAGCTTACACCTCCAACACTGAACCCAAACGTGGTATACTGGGAACAAACCTTATTGTTCCAAGTGTAACCGCCACCATGAGGGTCAATGCAATACCCCTTGCAACAACTGCAGGAGGCACGGGCACTCGACCAAAGATTGCCGAGCTCCCAAATCCAACAACAATACCTCCAACAACAACAACACCAGGCCGCCTAGAGCCTGCTTCGAATGTGGGAACACCGGGCACTTCAGGAATGAATGCCCGAAACTGAAGTACAACAACAACAACGCTAGAGGTAGAGCCTTCGTACTCAACTCGGGGGACGCCCGCGAAGACCCAAATGTGGTCTCGGGTATGTTCCTCCTCAACAACTTAACTGCTTCTATTCTATTTGATACTAGTGCCGATAGAAGCTTTATATCTGATGAATTTTACCCATTGATTGACATCACCCCTGTTGCTCTAGATGTTAAGTACACCGTAGAACTAGCGAATGGTAAACTCATAGAAACCGACAGTGTGATACCTAATTGCACTTTAAACCTAGCCAATGAAACCTTTTCAATCGATCTTATGCCGGTTGAAATTGGAAGTTTCGACGTCATCATATGAATGGACTGGGTTTCCAGACACCGAGCCGAAATCGTTTGTTACTATAAGATCATTCGCATCCCTCTCACTGTCAGTAGAACTTTGATCATACAGGGGGAGACCGGTAGGACAAGACTAAACATCATCTCTTGCTTGAAAACGCGAAAATTTCTAAGAAAAGGGTATCCGGAAATCCTCGCACACATCATGGAGAAAAAGTCAGAGGAGAAGCGACTTGAGGATGTGCCCATCGTTCGAGACTTTCCAGAAGTATTTCCCAAAGAACTGCCTGGTCTGCCACCACCAAGACAGGTCGAGTTCTCAATCGATCTCGTGCAAGGTTCTGCACCCGTGGCTCGAGCACCATACCGATTAGCCCCATCCGAACTTCAGGAGTTGTCCACCTAGTTACAGGAACTCCTGGATAGAGGATTCATTAGACCGAGTTCTTCACCCTTGGGAGCTCCAATCTTATTCGTGAAGAAGAAAGCCGGTTCTTTCCGAATGTGTATCGACTACCGAGAGTTGAACAAATTGACCGTCAAGAACCGATATCCACTACCTCGCATCGATGACCTGTTTGACCAACTACAAGGGTCAAGTATTTATTCAAAGATCGATCTTCGGTCAGGTTATCATCAACTTCGAGTTCGCGACACCGATATCCTGAAAACTGCTTTCCGAACTCGTTACGGGCATTATGAATTTCAGGTGATGCCCTTCGGTTTAGCAAACGCACCGGCCGTATTCATGGATCATATGAATCAGGTGTGCAAACCTTACCTCGATAAGTTTGTCATTGTCTTCATCGATGATATTCTCATATACTCACGAAATGAACAAGAACACGCGCAACAACTCAAAACCAACCTAGAACTACTCAGACACGAGGAGTTATATGCCAAATTCTCCAAATGTGAGTTCTGGATACAATCCGTTCAATTCCTTGGACACGTTGTTAATAGTCAAGGAATCCACGTTGATTCATCAAAAATCGAGGCTATCAAGTGCTGGCAAGCACCAACAACTCCAACTGAAGTACGCCAATTCTTGGGTCTTGCTGGGTACTATCGACGATTCATTGAAAATTTCTCAAAAATAGCCCAACCACTCACAACCCTGTCTCAGAAAGACAAAAAGTTCGATTGGACTGATAAACAAGAGTCAGCATTTCAACTTCTGAAACAAAAGCTTTGCAGTGCTCCTATTCTATCATTACCCAAAGGAACCGATGACTTCGTGGTTTACTGTGATGCTTCCCACCAAGGTCTCGGTTGCGTGCTGATGCAACGAGACAAGGTCATTGTTTACGCCTCGCGACAACTCAAAATCCACGAAAAGAACTACACTACTCATGATCTCGAACTCAGAGCTGTCATCTTTGCTCTCAAAATATGGAGACATTACCTCTACGGCACTAGGTGCACAATCTTCACCGACCACAAAAGTCTCCAACACATCTTCGATCAAAAGGATCTCAACATTAGGCAATGTCGATGGGTCGAGTTGCTCACCGATTATGATTATGAGATCAAATACCATCCGGGTAAGGCAAATGTTGTTGCCGATGCCCTCAGTCGAAAAGTATGAACGGAACTACTTCGAGTCTGAGCCCTCAGTATGACCATTCACAATGATCTAAACATTCAGATTCTCGCTGCTCAACTCAAAGCTCTAAAACCCGACAACGTCAAAAATGAAGCCTTGCGAGGCATGGATAAACAGTTCGAAATCACACCTAATGGGGTTAGGTACTTCTCAAACCGAATTTGGTTACCCAGTTTTGGAAACCTGCAAGACTTGGTGATGGATGAAGCTCACAAGTCCAAATATTCTATCCATCCTGGATCCGACAAAATGTATCACGACATCAAGGAATTTTATTGGTAGCCCAAATATGAAAGTTGAAATCGCAACATACGTCAGCAAGTGTCTTACTTGCTCGAAAGTCAAAGCTGAATATCAAAAACCTTCTGGTTTACTCCAACAGCCCAACATTCTTGAATGGAAATGGGAACAAATTGCCATGGATTTCATAACCAAACTACCCAAATCATCGAGCGGTTGCGATACCATTTGGGTGATCGTCGATCGTCTCACGAAATCTGCTCACTTCTTGGCAATCAAGGAAATCGACAAAATGGAACGCCTCACACGAACCTACATCAAAGAGGTTGTTTCTCGACATTGTGTTCCAATCTCGATTATCTCCGATAGGGATAGTCGTTTCACATCTCACTTTTGGCAATCACTTCAAAAATCATTGGGTACCCGTCTTGATATAAGTACCGCGTACCATCCTCAAACCGATGGCCAAAGTGAACGAATGATTCAAACACTGGAAGATATGCTACGAGCTTGCGTAGTTGACTTCGGAGTAAACTGGGAAAAACATCTACCATTGTGCGAGTTTTGGTACAACAATAGCTATCACACCAGCATTAAGGATGCACCTTTTGAGGCACTGTACGGTAGTAAGTGTCAATCACCTATCTGTTGGACCGAAGTGGGAGACAGTCAACTCACTGGTCCTGAACTCATCCACAAAACAACCGAGAAAATCTTCGAGATTCAAAACAAACTCAAAGCCGCACGTGATCGTCAGAAAAGTTATGCTCACGTGAGACGCAAACCACTCGAGTTCCAGGTTGGGGATCGAGTACTACTCAAAGTTTCACCTTGGAAAGGTGTCATTCATTTCGGCAAACGCGGGAAGTTAAATCCCAGGTATATTGGACCATTCAAAATCCTCGAAAGGATTGGTCCAGTGGCATATCGATTGCAGCTGCCATCCGAGCTCAACAGCGTGCATCCCACTTTTCACATTTTTAACTTGAAGAAATGTCTGGAAGATAAGACCTTATCATTCCACTCGATGAATATGAGTTGACAATAAGCTTCATTTTGTTGAAGAACCCGCAGAAATCATGGACCGTGAGGTCAAATAACTCAAACAAAGTCGTATTCCCATTGTCAAAGTCAGGTGGAATTCGCGGCGTGGGCCGGAAATCACCTGGGAATGGGAGGACCAAATGCGACTCAAGTATCCTCAGTTATTTGCTGATGCTACTTCAAACACGACTTCAAGTTAAATTTTGGGACGAAATTCTCCTAACAGGGGGAGAATGTGACACCCGCCAAATTAGGACTTGTAATTAGTACCTAATCAAGTGTAATACATGTAATTAGTTCTGTGTTAGGCTAATTAATGTATCAATATATATATATATATATATATATATATATATATATTGCTGAATATATACAAGTATGCGATTTGATTAAATCGTACAAGTTTCAAATCGAATGCAATTCGATTCAATTAATACGGACGTTGGTGAACAATTTTATTAAAAAATATAACATTATTTAATAACTCTATTTTATCAAAAATATTATTTAGATAATATTTCAACTCAAATTCGTATAGTGCAAACTACAATTGTGCGGTTTAAATAATAAACGCGCGGATAACCGAAACAAGAATAAGTTATATTTTATAACTCAAGTAAAGTATTTGATAAAATACTTCAACAAAAACATTAGTAAATATTCGTATTTTAAAATAAATATTTAAACGTTTAACGATCGGGAAAACGAACACCGCACGGAGCGCAAACGCGGGGGTTAAAATTTGAGAGATTTCCTCCCCTCCCTCCCCAAAAATCTGCCTAAAACTCCCCCCTCCCCTCCTCATTTTTCACTTTCCTTTCTCTCTCTCCATTTTCTTTCCTCTCACTTTCTCTCAAACTTCACCACACCACCATCACCTTGATTCTCAAAATAACACCACAAAATGACCTCCAATCTCGAAACTTCTTTAGAGGAAAACGATCACCTCATCACGATCTACACTTTCATCTTTTCAGATTTCTCCGACGTTAAGTTTGTAAGTTTCTGACAAAACCCGAAACACTCCGATTTCCATTATTTTTACTTGTTTATGGGTTATTTAAGCTTGAAATGTCCAAATATGGGTTGGATAAAAGTATCGGACCAAATGGTCGCCGGAAATCATGTTTTTAGCTCAAATTTCGGCCAACAGCTCGTTGTGTCACAGAGGCTCCAGGCCACCTGCGACACAAGCGCTTATGTCGCAAAACCCTTACTTATGTCGCATATAGAGACACAAGTGATTATGTCGCAGAACACATTCCCGTCGCACATAGCGACACAACACCTTATGTCGCATTATACTGCGGACGTCGCACTTAGCGACACAAAGACTTATGTCACAGACATGATCTGCGACACAAAAGACTACGTCGCACCTAGCGACACAAGCCTTATGTCGCACACTGTGTCGCATGAAACAGAACCAAGAAAACACAGATTTTACTAAGTGTCGATACCTAAAATTTTATCACTTGATTTCACCCAAATTCAAGTCCAGGTGCATTTTTCACCAAAGCAATATAGTAGATATAAAAAAATTTCGAGCTGACTTGGCATCTCGACCCTAACCAGGGGCCAACCCCTGGGACCCCGCTAACCAGGGGTGCTGCCCCCGGACCCCAGTCGCCTAAAGTTTATAAATACTTTTAAGTATAACACCTTTCAAAAATCAAAATAATAATGTGGGATTATTATTACAAACAAATCACCAACGGGCCGTACACATTTTCAAAACTCAAGATTAATCAACCAAATCGTAGTCATTTGGACATTCTAGTTGGACGAGCAACTACAAAGGTAGTATTTTAAGATACCTAATCAATTAATAACCTTCGCGTGTCATGGACACCCTCAGGTTACAAGTCTTCAGACATCACTACTCGGCTAATCAACTCAAGTTTATTTAGATAAACACTTCAAGACTCAGGTGAGTCTCATGGCCCCTCTTTTACTGTTTTTCACTCAGGGGTGTGATTCATTGCTTGTTTTTAACATGTGAACGCGAGTACACACATTTCATATACTACATGAGTTCACACAACTAATCATTTTAAGTCCTCCACAACATAGTTTGTTAATACTTGGGTAGCGCGAATGTTAGTGTATGGTACTATATAGGATTGACCCTCCTCGTCCGGGTTAGCATGCACTAACTGGGTAAACGGATGTACTAATATTTGTTCAGACGAGTGTAGATTAGGCACTCGTGGGAGGCACCTCGATCAGGATACCTTAAATGTGGACCCGACACCTCGAGTTAAGCTCAGACTATGTGCTCATGGCTGTAAAACTTTTATTTTGCTTAATTGCAATTTAAATTCAATTAAATCTTGCGGTTCATACAATATGTGTTGACATACAAACCTGTGAGCTCACCAGCGTTTCGCTGACCCATTTTAGCATGTATCACAGGTACTCAGCAGTAGGTTGGACTGCATTCAGGAATCATTAGCTCGTGTCAGCATGCAAACATTCAGAGATTTAGCTGCATTATTATATTTTGTATAAATTAATTTTGTATGTAAATCTCTCAATTCCAAACTGAGCTAATGTAAACTATATTTTGATGTAAACTTTGATTTTATCAATACAAGTTGTAAAACGACGCATATAGAGTCGTTCATTATATCTTTGTGCTGTGATTATTGATTAGTCGCGCCCTGACTCGATATTTGGGGGTACGTCAATGTAGAACACATTATCTTCAATAGACTTCTCTTGCGTGTCTGGTACATGAAATTTAGAATCTTCAGCTTTAGGCATATAAGTTGTCGATTCAGCAGTCTTTTCTTCATCCATAATCTCAGCCATTAGAGCTTCTACAGAAATTGCTTTCCAAACATAAGATCCATCCAACTGTTGAACTACCAAAGCCTTGGAAGCTAGAGACTTACCCGAGCTTCATTTTTTGGTCAACTTTTTTTCTTTGACATTCCCTAGCAAAATGTCAATAACTTTGACAGTTAAAAGATTTCACTTTGGATTTATCAAACCCAACTTTGTTACCACAAGTTTTCTTGCAGTACGCTTCAAGAAGTTTTTAACTCTTCTTGACACCATAGCCAGTTGCCACTGGAGATCCATTTCTTCTAAGTCATCAAGATCAACTTGGTCATAATCCTCATCAAATGTGGTTGGATCATTAATCTTTCCCTGGATGTAATTTTCATATGAAGCAACAAACGAAGCAAGAACAGACCGTTGTTGTTTAGCGAATTTCACACTCATAGGCATCTTATGATGCTCTTGAGTGGACTTCTCAGTTACTTTGCTTTGTTTTTCACTTCCAGCAACAATATAGCACAAATCTTCAGAGACAAGTTCAACATTTTTTTCAAGTAACATCACCAACTAACAATGCAGTAGTGGAACTTACAGATGCATAAGAGGGACTAGCCTTACCAAAGTATAGCTTAGGATCTTGAACCTAATCATTATCAGCATCCCTTGTTTTCTTAGTGAATTCATAACCTCTGAGTTTGTCTATTGCATCTTCCAGAGTCATAGATGCATAGCGATCCTCATTATCTTTGATCATCACTCCATGCATTTCCCATCTTTGTGGTAAACCTTCAAGAAACTTGTTTATTTTCTCTCGATCATTTACCGCAATCTTATGGTTATCAAGCTCACTCAGAAGATGATAATACCGAGTGATATAAGCATTAAGTTCCTCTCATTTGAAAGCCTTCAAAATGACAAATTGTTTCTATAACAAATCCTTTTTGCCTTCTTTCATCTGAGGACTTCCATCATACCTCTTCTCTAGAACTAACCATAACTCTTTAGCAGTGTGAAAGGATTTAAACAGAGGATTGACTTCCTTAGGTAGACACATTTTAATGCATGAATATGCTCGGTTTTCATTTTAATAACTTTCCTTCTGTTCTTCATTCATACGATTATATTGAAGAACCACATATTTGGAAGTTCCCTGTACCTGTTGAGTTGGAGCAGTGTATCCATGAGTGATACACTCCCATATCATAAGGTCATGAAAACGATAATAGGACTCAAAACGGTCTCTCCACCCATAATAGTCATCGAGGGTGAGTAACTTAGGTGGAACATTTGATTTTCCCACCTCATGGTCCATCTCTATCATTCGGCTAAGATTAGACTTTCAAAAACACAAAAAAAATCAGTTGAAATTGCGAACTCAGAAAGTTCAGTTCGCAAACCACAACTCAGTTCGCAACTCTCAGTTCACCTCGCAGAAACTCAGTTCGCAAGTCCAACTCAATTCGCAAAAGCAGTTCAGTTCGCAAACCCAATTCAATTCGCAAGCTCAACTCACTTCACGAATCTCAGTTTGCAAAGTTCAGTTCAGATCGCAAACCCAATTCAATTCGCAAGCTCAGCTCACTTCGCAAAGTTCAGTTCGGCTCGCAATATATGTCTTAGTTCGCAAATACGGCTGTTAACCCTAAAAATGAAAATTCTAAGTGTGTTTATGTTTAAACCTAAAGATTTCGAACGTAAATCAACCTAAAAATGTCAAGAAACAACTATTGGTCATAAAATTTACGTAAAACAAACCAAAATTGTTAGTTATTAAATCCAAATAACCTCGAATCACAATGTATTAAGCCCGAAAGCTCTGATACCAATTGTAAGTCCCTAGTTCTGTGGATCGATAACGAGGTTATCTTAATATTGAGGTGCGGAATTCCTCAATACTCTAGTTATACAGATATAACTTTGGTATCACGATCTATTCGTGATTAGGAATAATATCTAGCTTTAATCTTGATTGTTATTAACGTTAACCTATCAAGAACCAAGCACAATATACTTAGAATTTCGTAGAGTTGTATGCAGAAGCCAAATTCGCAGATCGTAAAGTTGTTAGGGTTTTCTAAACCGAAAACATATATATTCACGTTTCAGTTCACAGGTCTGGGCTCTGCAAACTGACTCAGTTCGCAGCCCATGAGTCCAGCGAACTGACTTCATTCAGTTACCACCTGGTGAACTGAAACTCAGTTCGCATCGCAGCTTGAAGTTCGCAGTTTCATATTTGTCGAATACTTATATATATAAACACATACTTATATATATATATAACAAATATTACCACAATCTAATGTATCCAATATCAAAATTAAGATCAATGTACAAGACTTGATTACAAACTAAATACTGTAACAAGCTAGAATTGTTGTCACACAAACATGTCCCAACAGGAGGAACCCGAGGGCGGAACCCGACAGCATCGTGGAACCCGGGGACGGAACTCGGCGGCATCGCGGAACCCGACGGCGGGGCGGAACCCGGGGGTGAAAACCGGCGACATCGCTGAACCCGGGGACGGAACCAGGGGGCAGAACCCAGCGGCATCGCGGAACCCGAGGGCAAAACCCGATGGCATCGTGGAATCCGGGCCTTTCAATGTAATATTATACTTGCCCCCAGTTCAATATTACTAAAAATTTTAGTAGTATTGAACATAAAAGATTAGTTGCCATTACTTTCGATAGCGTGTGGATGCGATCAGAACAACGTGTAAGCTGTGATCAAAGGCACCGCACGGGCTACGATCCGGACAATGTGTAAGCTGGGATCAGGATACACGCGGGCATTTTGTTTAACACCTTGTGTACCATACAATTTTTTATTGGCTCGTGCTTATTTCGTCATTACCTGCTGAGAAATTGCTACTACGCCAAGCAATATGAATTTGTACAATATGTACAAACAATTGTTTAATTGGTGCAGGCGATTTTCTAAACACTTGATGTGATTGTATAGTTTTGATAGGTTTAGACTTCGTTCGTAGAAGCTACTGCCACCATAAGCATTTGCCCAAAATTAAGTAAATACAAATCTGACAAAGAATCATCTGTTATGTAGGCAATTCTTTATTTGTTGTTTGAGACCATATGGCAATATTCAAATAGAGTTATACCCTTTGCACCCTGAGTTGTACAAATATGGTGGCATCTCTCCATATCATTGGAGGATTTATAGTAATAAATACAATTTGTGCTTCACATAAAGAGCCACGCGCGTACAAAATAGAGTGGGATTCCTTAGAGGGGTGCCAACGGTGGATCAGTTCACCAACTGGTTGGTTACTTCGCTACCAACGCAAACCAGTTGATAATCACGTTTGAATCCCTTGTGGTTCTAACCGGATATCCGGTTTCAACCAGTTGGTAATCTCTTCTATATTGATGGGTCCCGTATGATTTTTGTGAGAGAGTAATTATATTTAAATAATTAAAATGAAAATAAAGTGGTTTGGAAGTGGTTAAACTGTTGGCATTGATGAATCGATTTTGAATAAGTTTTGAATCAGTTGGTGGAAAACTGATGTGGCGCTGATGTGGCGGAAGTGGTTTGGAAGTGGTTCAACCACGGTTGGGAAGGGTCTTCAAGAAACTTTACTTTACTTGCTTTGTAAATTTTTCTTCTTTTATGAGCAATGCAGAGATGCACAAGTACAGTATGCATTATGATATATGTACATAATAACCTCTATTCATCCTTACGTGAACTGAAATAAAATACCTCTGCTTGAAGTTCTCGTTACATGGAAACAAGCATGGAGCTCGGAGCCATCTCGCGACGGGCTCGGAGGCGTTGCGGAGCGCACATAATTAGGGAGCACGGAGCTCGGGTCACGAACTCAATGCCAAAACGAACTCGGGTATCAGAGCATGTTGAGACCGCACCTAGTTTTTAACTTAAGAACGAGCTCATGGCTCGGAGTATGTATGAGTTCAGTTGACATATCACAGAGTTATGTAAACCGAATGCGGAGCTCTTTGTAAAGCGTACGGAGCTCGTAGTTGTATAGGGCTCTTGTAATGAGTACGCAGGTCGAAGCTCAAAGTAATATTAAAGAAACGGCCATATTTCAGCTCGGAAAATTGTCGTAACGAGCTCAGGTTTCAATACGGAGTTCAATGGAATGTGGCACTGAGCTCGGAGCCACGGAGCTTGAATGAATCGGTGTTGTCTCATGATGAGCGCGGTGCTCGGATTGTTAGAATATAGCAAATAACTATAACAAATTATCATACAATTGCGGAAGTGAATAAACACGTATTTATAATTAGTTAAGATAGAAAACGTGTACCTTTTAGCTAGCTCCAAATAATCGTTTGGTAAAACGAATAGGTTTCACTAATGGTCAAACCCTCTAGGGTTGCACGCACACCACCTTCACGACACGATAACGATGCTAGTCGAAGTATACGTAATAAACTTAAAAACCTTTCTTTTTTACTTTCCTTGCTTTAATCGACAAAACAAAAGACAAAACCCTTTGGTTTGTCTTTTGGTCCACGGCTCACAAAAGGGGAAGAAAAAAAGGTTTTATTATTTAGGGTATTTGTATATTTATTAGGATTCTAATAACCCTAACGTAGCCTTGTATTTATAGGCTTTAATTAGGTTTTTGAGTTGTATATGGATACCTAAAAATCGGCCCATACAAACCCAATTCAAACCTAATACAAGTTTGTCCATTTAAGTCCCTCAAATTTAGTTTATATTAAATGTATATAATAATTAATACGTTATTAATTATTAATCGTGTCTAAATGATTAAGTGTGTGCCCCCCATAGGCTCATTAATTTCCGGACATGCTTATGTCGTGTACATATATACCAACAGCTCCCACTTGGACATGTCTTAAGCAATAACATTGGTTAGCGTCGAGCAACACTCCAATGTTCCCAGAAACTTCTGAGTTTTGTTTCATAAAGTCTCAGATAATGATTTCAACATTTACAATCCCTTTGTTTCAGATACCAGTGTTAATCATGAATATGGATCAAAGTCATTTCATGATTTAACTGTTCTATTTCTCATTTCATGTAATTAATCAAGATTACAAAATGAATCGAGACAAATCTAGATTTCATTTTGATATGGCCATACACACATCTGATTAATACCTAATGAGCGGCCTAGAAGTATCATTCTTCAATAACGTATTGAAGGAACAAATTCTGTATTGACTGCATGTGTCAGTCATGCATTTCACTACACTTCTGAAAATAGTCCTATGTAACTACCATTTATGAATAGTTAGAACCATATCAAGAAGATGCAATCCATACACGCTGAACCTACTTGCATCTCAAGTCTAAGGATTCAGTAAATAATCATTTTCGAATATTCCTTAATGACGAAGATCCATAAAGTAATAATTCGATAAATTGGGGAATCCGATATGCATCCGTATGGATATCATGTGAGTTTAGTGAGACCCTTTCTAACCAATCACTCATATATGTCTTAGTTTGACTATATTCCCATATAATCAATCGACATTGGATAGTTTAGAATAATAAATTATTCAAGGATTAAACATGCAAAAATGAGATACAATAATATTTAAATAAAATAAACATACCAAGTACTTTATTTCATTAATAAATAAAATATTTTACATCTCATATCCAAATACTAATCACAGAATTACATGGGATAACTAGCTAGACGAAGTCCTATGCCTTCAGCATGTTCAGTAAGCTTTGCTCTCGATAAAGCCTTAGTGAACGGATCAGCTAAGTTATGTTCTGTGCGAACTTTGAGTAACTTGATTTTACCTAGTTCGATCTGTTCTCGAACATAGTGAACTCTCCTTTGGTAGTGTCTGGCACCTTTCTGAACTCCAAGTTCATTGGCAATTATGATTGCACCTGAATTATCACAATATAATTCCATATGTGATTTATTTAAGGGAACTACACAGAGCCCAGAAATAAACTTTCTAATCCAAACAGCTTCCATGGCGGCTTCTGAGGCAACAATGTACTCAGATTCTATTGCAGACATGGAAGTAGTAGTTTGCTTCTTGCTTTTCCAATCTACTGCTCCTCCATTTAAGGTGAAGACGTATCCTGACTGAGATTTCATATCATCTTTGTCAGTCTGAAACCCAGCATCGCAATAACCAGTTACTTTAAGCTCAGCTGCAGGATTTCCCCCATAAACCAGAACCATATCTTTAGTAGATCTCAAGTACTTAGGAATATTCTTAACAGTAGTCCAGTGTCTCACTCCTGGATTCTGTTGAAAATGACTTACAATATTTTGCGCGAACGCAACATCAGGCCTAGTGCATCTCACAGCACACATAATGGATCGTACAGCCGAAGCATAAGGAACATTTTGCATTTGCTTCTACTCATCAGGTGTAGACGCACCTTGTTTACTACTTAAGTTAAGCTTTTCGAGCATTGGAATATTCCCTCTTGGAATTTTCCATCCTAAATCTCTTTAAGATTTTATCAATATAAGCTTTTTGACTTAAACTAATCATCCGCTTTGACCTATCTCGATAGATTTTGATTCCAAGTATAAATGCCACTTCTCCTAAATCTTTCATAGCGAAACATGTTCCAAGATAGGATTTGACATCTTGTAACATTGGAACGTTGTTTCCCATGATTAATATGTCATCTACATACAAGATCATAAAAGTAACATTTCTCCTACTAGCCTTGAGGTATACACATGGCTCATCTTGGTTTTGAGTAAAACCAAATTTTTGATCTCTTTGTCAAACCGTTTATTCCAACTTCTAGATGCTTGCTTGAGTCCATAAATGGACCTTTGAAGCTTGCATACTTTGTTGGGATGAGATGGGTCAATAAAACCTTCAGGTTGATCCATATAGACCTCTTCGTCTAGATAACCGTTTAAGAAGGCAGTCTTGACATCCATTTGCCAAATCTCATAGTCATAGTATGCAGCTATGGCTATAAGAATCCTAATAGCTCGAATGTCTACCACAGGAGAGAAGGTTTCTTCATAGTCAATTCTGTAGACTTGAGTATAACCCTTCGCTACAAGACGAGCTTTGTAGGTGTGTACATTTCCATCCATGTCGGTCTTCTTCTTGAAGATCCATTTACACCCAACGGTTTGAGCATTGGGTGGAAGATAAACCAAGCTCCAAACTTGATTATCTTTCATGAATTTCATTTCCACTTTCGTAGCTTCAAGCCATTTTTCAGATTCTGGATCCATTAATGCAGCTTTGAAGTTTTTAGGTTTATTTAAATCCCCTAATACATGCTCCTCAGTTTCTACATTTAGACATAACTTCTCGGGAGCACGTATAGTCCTATTGGACCTACGAAGTGGAACCTCATCATCATTTTGAACCTCAAGACTTTCTTGTTCAATTTGATGACTACTAGTATCTTCAGAAGGTGATGCATCTTCTTGAATTTCTTCAAGTTCTACCGCCCTCCCACTGTCTTTTTGAAGTACGAGATCCTTTTCAAAGAATTCCGCATATCTCACAACTTTGACAATGTGTTCAGAAGGGATATAAATGTAGTAACCCATCGTTTCATTTGGGTATCCTACAAAGATACACTTGATAGATCTTTGCTCGAGTTTGTCAGACGTGTCTCTCTTTACCATCGCCTCACATCCCCAGACCTTTAAGTAAGACAAATTAGGGATCGTCCCATGCCACAATTCATGTGGTGTCTTATCAACCTTCTTGGTTGGAACCATATTGAGAATGCGTACAACAGTCTCTAGAGTATAATCCCAAAATGATAGAGGTACAGTTATAAGGTTCATCATCGATTTAACCATGTCTAACAAGGTTCGATTCCTCCTCTCCGACACCCCCATTATGTTGTGGTGTATATGGAGGAGTATGGTGTTGAACGATTCCACACTCCTTTAGATAATCCTTAAACTCTTGGCTTAAGTATTCACCACCTCAATCCGAACGAAGGATCTTGATGGTTTTTCCGAGTTGATTTTCTACTTCATTTTTAAACTCTTTGAATGTTTCAAAGACTTCATGTTTAAGCTTCAACAAGTAAACATAACCATAACGACTGAAATCATCCGTAAAGGTTATGAAGTAGCTAGCACCTTTTCTAGACACATATCTAAGTGGGCCACAAACATCGGTATGTATTATCCCAAGAAGATCAGAAGCCCTTTCCACTTGATGTGAAAAAGGTTTCTTTGTCATTTTGCCAGATATACAAGACTCACATTTATCAAATGATGCATCATCACTTGATTTTAAAATACCTTCACGTTGAAGTCTTTTAATGCGATCTTTGCCTATGTGAGCAAGACGACAGTGCCATAAATAAGAAGATTCCAAGTTAGGATTGGCTTTTTTATTTCTAACATGATACATAGAATTATAATTTGAAACACAACCACGCATATCTATTTCATAAGTACCATTGCAAGGAATAGCATCAAAACAACGATATCATTTTTAGAAACAGAAATACCATTATCAGTAAACGAGTTTACATTACTGTTGTCTTTCAAAAGAGAAACTGAGACAACGCCTCTAGTAATAGAAGGTGCATAATGACAATTGTCTAAACAAATTACTAAATCAGAAGGTAAAATTAAATCAAAATTTCCAATTGCTTCCACAGCTACTGGCAGACCATTGCCCACTGTCAGTTGCAAAGCTCCTGGCTTCAGTTCCTTTCTTCCTCTAAGACCCTGTAAGGTATTACAGATGTGAGTACCATAACCAATGTCATATACCCAAGAGTCATGTTTAGAAAAAGAATATAATTCTATAGTGAAGATACCTGAAGTACTGGCAGTATTACCAGCCGCTCGCTTCCTCTTCTTCATCAACTCGGCAAGATAGTTGATGTGTGCTAAGTATAGACAATTATAATCACAAGTTTTAAATAAGGAAATACTAAATAATACTATCACACAATTCAGGCAAGTGTTATCCTGATCATAGAATATAGCTTTATAAGTAAGTCCAGGTTCGAACACAGGGAACGTGATTTAATCTATAACCAACTATTTATTTATTCTAATTACAATTATTACAATTAATATACAATTTTACAATAATATACAAGATAGGGGGGACGTTTTAGTTCCGAGCGAACATATTTATAATTGATACAGATTCTAATAGATAAGTTTCAGGTACAACTCAGACTACTCAAATGGATAGAAGATTATGACTATTTAAACTATTATTTATTAAACTTATTATATTAACTTATGTCTATTTGCGTGTTGGATATTATTATTGTGATTTACTAATGTAGAAAACCACAAAGAATAAGATAATTTCCATATATCAATACAGTCAAAGGATATGTAAAGTATCACTATTTATTAAGATCTATCAACATATTATTAATACAATTCCTGAATCGGTCAAAGGATATGCATGGTTTTGCACTTTTGTATCTTATGGTGAGTGTTTGACACAGTTGATGAAAAGTCGTGCCAAATGTTCATTCGGCAGATTTTGTCTCCCGTTCCAAATCATTAGGCACGACTTTGACACGATTATATCACCTTGCCAAATTCATTTCAATTTGGCACACCTTTACTAGTCGTTCCAAATAGGATTTTTGCACCAATCATCCATTTTTCATATATATTCGAATTTTACCCAATAAATAAATTCGTGTCAATTATGTATCAATTCATCGATATCAACTAGAAATGAAAACATAAATGCAAATCACACAAAATTCAAATATGCATTTGATTCAACTTGCATAAATAAATAATCATAAAAACCAAGTTAATACACTCCTGGAATACAAGAAACCTAGACAATGTATTTCTAATGTTATTTTACATTAAGATTCACTTACAATTTGAACATAGTTAAGCCTCCTCATTACAGACTCTTAAGACCATCTTCAATGGTGGTTTATAGAAGAAGTTCATAGCACATGTGATATTTTTAATAGGGAGGTGGTATTTTTCATCCATGGACATCCATTATTTCATGAAGTTTATACATGAAAGCTAATACATGAAATGCAAAGTCCATGGGATGGACTTATGGAAGAAGTCCATAAATGAGTTACACTACCAATTAACTCCTTTTATTCATTATTTTAATAGTAAAAATAATAAGTGGGACCTAGCTATGGACTTGTTTAAGTTTATAAGAGTAGAAAAGTAAGTTTATGGAAAGTAGAGGTTTATATAAAGCTGATGTAGCATGACGTGATCGTCTATGAAAATGATGAAGTCCATAGCATTGTGGATGCTCTAATAACGTTACATCTTCAAACGGAATTTAATTCTCATTGAATGCTTACCACAAGTTAAAAGAAATTCATTTTTAAAATGTTGAAGTAAATTATTTAAAACATCCCCGTGATTTTTAATTTGTTCCATAGGTCACCCTGACTTTTAAAAAGTATTTGAATAGTTCAAATTTTGAAACTTTTGTTCATCATTAATCCAAAATGGACTACTGGTGAACAAAACTCTTACAAAAATAAATTATTTAAATAGTCTATTTTGGACTATCGTTGAACAAAAGTTTATCAAAATGGACTATTCAAATACTTTTTAAAAGTTAGGGAGGACCAATGAAACAAATTAAAAAAAACGGAAATGATTTAAATAATTTACTCAAAATGTTGTTACTGGTCATACAATAGAAAATTCCTAAATGGAAATGCTATTAATTGAGTAGATGTTTATTTTTCCGAAAAAGATTATATTGCATAGGATCGAAAAGATCCAATTGAGTTACATATTGGCGAGTTGCAAAATGCCAACCCGATAACACCATTGAGTGAACTAAATATCGACCCTAACCTTGATGAGAAAAAAAACAAATTTAAAGGGTATTGTTTACCTTTTTTATACTTTAAATTGTGTATATGTTTAATATTAAATTAAGGTCTTTAATTAATGTCTAAACAAGGAATAAATGTGGAGATAAGATCACAGTTATCTTTCTCTCCCTCATGCACCGTCTTTTTGCATTTTAGTGGGTTGGTGTGGGATGAGAAGTCATCGGAAAAGACCTTAAAATATCAACGTAGATGATATCGTGTAAAAAGTCACGTTTTTACTACCGACATCTCTCTCATTCTGGAATAATACTTGGCAAATAAACTCAGATAATGTTCAAATCAATGAAACTTTATCAAGAAGGTCAAAATAGAGTTGCACGAGAAAAATCAAGCAAAACGGACGAAAAACGAAGATTCCACACACGTTTGAAGACTCAAGACATCAAGATAAGATTTAGAGGAAAAGTACCCATCACTGAGATTTCTCTTATCCAAGATATTCCATTTCAAAATACGAATCTAACAGAAGAAGAATCAACAAAAACGGATGAAGAATGAAGATTCTACGTACGCCGGAAGATTCAAACGATTCGTACGATACATCCAAAGATCAGAGACACATTTTTGGGATTCTATTCATCAAAGTCTTTATTTTTGAAAAACGAATCCAACGCAAAAAGAATCGATGAAAACGGACGCATAATGAATAAGATACGCACGAATCGAGTAACAAAGCGAAAGACGGCGAACCGGGGCGGAAGGCTGCCAGCCGCCGCCGGCCAGCAGCCAGCCGCCGCCGGCTGGATGGGTGGCGGCGCCGGCTGCCTCCCCCCCGTCCGCTTTTTCGTCCTTGCTCGTACTCGCAGGGTACACGTGCTAGGCCTTTTCCGCATAGGGTACACGTGCTAGACCTTTACGCGCTTTAGGGTACATGTGCTAGCAACTTTTCTACCTTTTGCTAACATATGCCTCAAGTTGCTAAATGCACCAATTTTCTCCTATAAATAGGAGGCTCCATGGCTCATTTCAACACACACTTACACACCTTTTTCATACAAACTTTCATACACTAACACACATTTTTTCACCTTCCATATCTTTCTTATTTCTCTAGTTTTACTTTCTAAATTAGTATTAAGCTAAGTTTAGGAAGTTTGTTAGAATAGAACGAAAGAAAGGAACGTGCTTGTAATCTTTCGTGTAAGCTTGGAGTTATTCTTATTAATTCAAGTCTATTCCTTCTCGCGCATTAATATCGGTTCTTTCTATCCTTATCTATCTTAATTAAATATGTATACTTTAATTATGCTAGAGATAGTTTGTGCCATGATTAGCGAGTAGATTACTATTGTATTTGTTGTGATGTAGTTAGCATAAATAGTTATGGGATAACCTTAAATATGTCATGAAGTAATATGACGGCCCCTATTCGACTGTTTACTTGATATAGTACTGGAAACGCTGTTAAGCGGAGTACAAATGTATGGAAGTCGGTAAACGACCAAAGGTAGTTGTATTATGGATCGACATTATTAAAATGGAAACTTTATGAACGGACTTATCTTGTGATTTTAAACTGTAACACCCTAGTTTTTAAGGTATTATTTTAGTGTAGAAAAATATATACTTACTTTTTATTATAGACCTTTTATAATAAGTTATAATAGAAAACGTAAATAGTTGTTCAGTTCCAGACTGCGTAGTATAGCAAATAAAATAAAATAGGCACGGATACGTGCCTTCTTCCTGTATCTTCAAAACAAATTCCAGAACCCAAAATTAGAGACAGAGTAAAATCACAGAGCAAGAACAAGTTTTGAAAAATTGATTTCTAATCTTCAAACTAAGCTTAAGAATTCAGAATCTTCATCTTCTATCATCCTTTAATCTTTGTAAGTTGTTTTTCTTTCCTCAAGAACCCTAGAAATTGGGTTTTTAAAAGTTTTAGCTGATTGGTATGAATTATTACGAAATTAGGGTTTGTAAATGAGTAGTTAATGTTAGTTTAGGTTATGAATGATGATTAGAAGCTCAATTTCATGATTTAAAAGTTAGAAGTAGTAATTAGGGTTTATGGGGTTTTCATGAACTTGGTAAATTAGCTTAATTCATAATTGTAGAATGATAGTAGATGCTAGTAATAACAAGAAAGTAGCTTGATTATATCTTAAAACTATGATGATGATCATGAGAATGAAATTAGTTAGTTAGTTAAATTAAAGTTAGTATAAAACTAGTGGGGGAGAAGGAATTAGATGATTAGTAGTTGAAAGTATGATTAATTATTGATATATATGTTATATGTATGTGTATTAGGTGATAAAGAAGGGTTATCATTAATTGATCTTCTAACTACGAATTGCTCAACAAGTCAAGGTAAGTATATGTATTGAAATCAGATTTTTAGTAAGCAAATTGAATTGCATTCACTTGATTAGATAAGAATTTGTGATTGTTGTTAATAAAGTTTGAACATGGTGAAAGTATGGGTTGGTATGGTTAAAGATTATTAGCCATGAAGTGATTAGAACGGTTAGCCAAGGCTAGCTATGTTATTGATTAGTAGCTAACTATGTTAGCTAGAGATGTAATTAGATTAGCTAATCGAGATTAGCTAAATGAAAGAATAGATATGTGCACATGTGATTAGTATAGTGAATAGAGATTGCAAGAAAGAGGGAAGTAAACTAATTCCTTTACTTGTTATAAGTTTTTATGCATATTTTGATTAGTTAATGTTTTTGATTAGTTATACTTATACTCACTAAGCAAAGTGCTTAATTAGTTGTTTTAAATGTGTAGGTGCAAGTGGTAAGGGAAAGGAAATTACTAAGGAGTAGAAGTGGAGTGCTAGCTTGTCGTAAGTTACATAAGCTCGTCTCTTTAAATTATCGTTTTGCAGCCCTTGAAAGCCCAATTTAATAAAGTTTTGTCATATTTCGAATATGAAATCAAAGATTAGAAGTAAGATGGTGTAATAATAGTACTTTGTGTATGATTAGCAAATATGTTGTAAAAAGTGTCAAAGTGCAAGTTATATAGTATACTTGCTATTTTGATTATATGTGATGTATTGGAATGTAGTCAAATGTTTATTGGTCAATAATGGTTGATGATTGGTCATTGAATGAGTCAAAGTAGTTAAATCTGGTCAATGGGTCAAATAGGGTCAAAATTGGTCTCTAAAAGCACCTATGATCCAAAGTGAGTTAGAAAAAGGCTAAGGATGTGGCGAAGAGCTTCACAACTTTGTTTTAGTATATGTGTCATGTGGTCAAAAGCTCAATGTCTCAGAACTCATGGTTTGGGATTTGGTATGTTCACTAAAATGATCGTTTTGATGTCAAATTGAGTCAAGCATCCATATCCCGAGATATTGTGAAAATTGGAAAAGTGCAAAAAGGGAATTCTTCATTTTGATCCCAGAAACGTGCCTGCAAAATTTCATAGTCTAACTCTAAGTTATTTGTGAGTTACGTTTGTTCAAAGTTCGGAAAATGGTAATTAGTAAAGCTGAACTGCAGGTACAGTCTGAGTCGTGGTACCCAGCGGGTAGCCAGGGTACCCGGCAGGTAAAGTGACCCAGCCGGTGGCTTCTTAAGCCTACCCGGCGTCTTCCAGAGTATTTAAAATGCGACTTAGTTCTGTTCAACAAAAGCTCCTTGTACCCGGCGGCTGGGAGTGAGCACCCGGCGACTGGGAATGGGTACCTGGCGGGTACTCATGTTACCCGGCGGGTAGTATCGCAGTTTCAGCAAAGTTTAGTTTAAGTTCCAAAAGTATAATAGATAAATCGTTTAGAATATAAAACAAATTAATGCAGATAATGGGACCAAATCATAATGTGTTTCCAGATTTAAAAAAAAAATGGTTCAGATTTTCAGGGCGTTTCAAGTTGGTATCAGAGCGATGGTTTAAGAGATTTAAGCAATCCACAGTAGGATTGCCTAAACTTAAACCACTTATAAACGTGTAGTAGCAAGTTATAGTTATGTTTTAGTAATATTACCAATGTGTGATTAGTAGATAATGATTATGATAGTGATTTGTTGCTTTGATTTGAAATGTGTTTAAGAACTTTAAATAGAATTCTGCAATTAGTTTAATGTAACTACGTCTGGCCAACGGGGTTACATTACATTAGTGCACATGGGGGATTCAAAGTTGTAAAGCATGTGAGAAAAGAAGCAATAATCGTTGTGCTAGTTGGTTTAGAAAGTTTTAGATGATTATGTATTTCAGTATTGACTAAAGTACTAATTAGATTATTTATTTTGTTTTAGTAAATGACTACCCCACCGAATAGAGAAGCCGAGGGTTCAAATGTTCGTTTTCCCACTCAAGAGGAGAACGTTTCAAATAGTAGTCTAGATCCAGAAGACAGGTTGTTATTAAAAGATGTTATTAGTCAATCTTTACAAGAATTTGCTCCTTCGGTGTATGAACATATGGAGCAAATAATCACTACCCGATTAGTATAGTTTGAACAGAAACATCCTATTTTAATGAACCTTCAGCCGAATATTGAAGTTTTAAATGCTCAACGTCAAATGAATAAAGAAAAGGAAAAGTTTGAATATAAGAACTTTGCCAATTGTGGTCCCCCGGAGTTTAAAGGGGAAAGAGATCCGATTAGTAGTCATAGGTGGGTAAGCAAGATATAAGAGACCTTTATGTTATGTAATTGTCCAGAGAAGTTGAGAGTGTTATTTGCTGCTCATCAGTTGAACGATAGTGCTCAGGATTGGTGGAATACTCAGGTTAAGACTCATGGTGCTGACGAGGCTGCAAAGTTTTCATGGGATATGTTCAAAGAAAAGTTTATAGTAGAGTTTGCTCCAATGGCAGAAGTAGAGAGGTTAAAGGGAGAATTCTTGGCTAAAGAACCAAGGAAAGATGTCGGTGACTTAGTATACAAATCTGTTTTATGATAAGTCTCAGTTTTGTCCAGAATATACCTCAAATCCGGGGTTAATGAAGGATCATTACTACCGACATTTGAATGTTGAAATTAGAGAATCTGTCAATCCGAATATTTATGATTCTATTTCAAAGATGATGAATAAAGGATTGACAAGAGAGAAAGAGTTGCAAGCAAAAGTTGCGGATGCGACTAGTAAAATAAAAGTTGAGCAGTCTAGTTTCCAATTCCAACCTTTTAAGAAGTTTAAATCTTTTGAGAAACAGCAATCGCAGAAATTTCAACAACAATCGAGTCGACCATCCCAAACTCCAGTACGAGAGTTCCCAAGGTGTAATAATTGTGGCAGAAAACATCCAGGAGAGTGCCAATTGGGGAGTACTGCATGTTACAAGTGTCGTAAGCCCGGGCATATTGCAGCAAATTGTCCTAATCCTTATCGTATGTGTTTTTATTGTTACAAGGATGACCATTTACAAGTTAATTGCCCCGTTAGATTGGAAGATATGAAAAGAAATGAGCAAAAGAAGGAAGTCGAGAAGAAAAGGGAGGCAGGTAGACAGAGAACGAAGAGTCGTTCTTTTCAGATCTCTGCAGAGGAGGTAAAAGAGTCACATGACGTGGTGACAGGTACCTTTATAATTAATACTATATTCGACTCTGGAGCCACAAAATCTTTTGTGTCCCTTTTATTTTGTGAAAAGCTGAATACTCCTATAGCTAAATTAGAACACCCTTTGGAAGTTGAAATTGCATATAGTAAACTAGTGATTGTTAGTGATGTTTATAGAGGGTGTACTATTGAGATAGGAGGCGAAATATTCAAAATAGATTTAATTCCCATGAAAATGGGAGAATTTCATGCTATAATAGGAATGGATTGGATGGGAAAGAATAGAGGTATGATTAACTGTCATGAAAAGGTAGTTCTTCTTAAAGCGCCTAGTGGAAAAGAAGTTACTGTTTATGGTGAACGTTCAAAGCAATCTATTCCTGTTTGTACCTTCGCTCGAGCTAAAAGATTGTTGTCACACGGATGTCGAGCCTATTTGGCCCACGTGATTGATAATTCTAAATATGTTCCAGAATTTTCTAGCATTTCAGTTGTAAAAGAATTTCCTGAGGTATTTCCTGATGAACTTCCAGGTATTCCACCTGACAGACAGGTGGAATTTCGAATTGACCTTGTTCCTGGAGCCGCTCCCATTGCTAAAACTCCTTATCGATTGGCTCCAACTGAGATGCAAGAAATGATGAAACAGCTGCAAGAGCTTTTGGATAAAGGTTTTATTCGTCCCAGTAGTTCGCCCTAGGGAGCCCCAGTGTTGTTTGTTAAAAAGAAAGACGGCTCCTTAAGGATGTGTATTGACTACAGGGAACTAAATAAAGTGACCATTAAAAACAGATATCCTTTACCTCGAATAGATGATTTATTTGACCAGTTGTAGGGTGTCAGTTTCTTTTCAAAGATTGATCTTCGTTCTGGCTACCATCAGTTAAAGGTTAGAGAATAAGATATTTCGAAAACAACTTTTCGTGCTCGATATGGTCACTTTGAATTCACAGTCATGCCATTTGGTTTGACCAATGCTCCAGCTGCTTTCATGGACCTGATGAATCGAGTTTGTCGGCCCATGCTTGATATTTTTATTATAGTTTTCATTGATGATATTCTCATTTATTCTAAAAATGAGAATGATCATGCAATACATCTTAGGCATTCTGGAAACACTTCAGTGTGAGAGATTATATGCTAAATTTTCTAAATGTGAGTTTTGGTTACGGGAAGTCCAATTTCTTGGACACGTGATCAATATTCACGGTATTCAGGTTGATCCTTCCAAGATAGCAGTGATAATGAAGTGAGACCCACCTTCGAGCCCCACTGAAGTCAGAAGTTTTCTTAGTTTAGCTGGCTACTATCGTCGTTTCATTCAAGATTTCTCAAAGATTGCTACTCCTTTGACTCAGTTGACTAGAAAAAGTGTTCAGTGGAAGTGGGGAAATGAGCAATCAAAAGCATTTCAGATGTTGAAAGAAAAGCTTAGTCAAGCTCCTATCCTTGTTTTACCCGAGGGTAATGAGGATATGATAGTTTGATGTGATGCCTCAAAACTTGGGTTAGGCTGTGTTCTTATGCAGCGTGGGAAAGTTATTGCTTATGCTTCACGTCAGTTAAAATCACATGAGCAGAACTATCCCACTCATGATCTTGAGTTAGCAGCTGTGGTCTTTGCTCTTAAAATTTGGCGCCATTACCTCTATGGTGTTAAATTTACCAATTACACCGACCACAAAAGTCTCAAATATTACTTTGATCAAAGAGATTTGAATAATCGTCAAAGAAGATGGCTAGATTTAGTAAAAGATTACGACTACGATATACTTTACCACCCTGGTAAAGCTAATGTAGTAGCTGATGCTCTTAGTCGAAAAGCTAGTCATTATATTCTTTCAGTGATATCTCTTCAAATGATTGTATTTCCTCAGTTGTTTGATTCCATTAAAGCTGCTCAAGTTGAAGTCTTAGCATCAAATGACCCAAATAAACAACGATTATCCGGTCAACTTTCAGAATTAGTAGATGATTCTAGAGGTTTGAAGACTCGTTATGATAGAATCTGGATACCACGAACAAGTGAAGTAAAGAAAGTGTTGTTAGATGAAGCTCATAAATCCAGATATTCTGTTCATCCTGGTGCTACCAAGATGTATCGTGATTTGAACCGTGACTATTGGTGGCCAGGTATGAAGCGTGATATAGTCAAACATGTTCAGAATTGCCTTACTTGTCTCCAAGTTAAAGCAGAGCACCAGCAACCATACGGTAAACTCCAACCATTGGACATACCGGTATGTAAATGGGAACACATCACCATGGATTTCGTTACAAAGTTGCCAAGAGCACCAAGGCAACATGATACTATTTGGGTGATTGTGGACCGATTGACAAAAAGTGCTATTTTCTTGCTCATTCAAGAAGCTTCTTCTTCAGAAAAGTTAGCTGATCTTTATGTTAAAGAAGTAGTTGCTAGACATGGAATTCCACTTTCTATAGTTTCAGACCAAGATACTCATTTTACTTCTCGATTCTGGAATAAATTTCAAGAAGATTTGGGAACTCGATTGCATATTAGTACAACTTTTCATCCTCAAACTGATGGTCAGAGCGAACATACCATTCAGACCCTTGAGGATATGCTCAGAGCTTGTGCCATAGATTTCGTTGGTAGTTGGGATATTCATCTTCCTTTAGTAGAATTCTCATATAATAACAGTTATCATTCTTCGATTAAAATGCCACTGTATGAAATGCTATATGGTAGAAAATGCTGAACTCCAATTTGTTGGGGCGAGGTTGGTCAAAGAGAACTTGGTAGTACAGATATTGTGCAGATGACTACAGAAAAGATTGATCAGATTAGAGAAAGAATGAAGATGGCACAAGATCGACAAAAATCATATGCAGACAAGCGTAGAAGACCCATTGAATTTCAAGTAGGTGATAAGGTGATGCTTAAAGTCTCACCTTGGAAAGGAATTATTCGATTTTGAAAGCGTGGAAAGTTAAGTCCAAGGTATATTGGACCTTTTGAAATTATCGATAAAATTGGAAAAGTCGCATACCGATTGCAGTTACCTGAAAAACTTGGTAGTATTCATGACACATTTCACGTGTCTCAGCTCAGAAAGTGTTTAGTTGATGAAGCTTCTTATGTGCCATTGACCGAAATAGAAATAAATGAAAAGTTAAGTTACGTAGAAGAACCAGTTACAATTCTTGATCAGAAAGTAAAACAACTCAGAAATAAATCAGTCTCAATAGTTAAAGTTCAGTGGCGACATAGAAAAGGTTCAGAATTCTCTTGGAAACCGGAGGAGTGGATGATGATATACTACCCTGCGGTACACCAAGAATGGTTCGTGAGGACACGAACAGAATAAGTGGGGGAGAGTTGTAACACCCCAGTTTTTAAGGTATTATTTTAGTGTTCAAAAATATATACTTACTTTTTATAATAGACCTTTTTATAATAAGTTATAATAGAAAACGTAAATAGTTGTTCAGTTCCAGACTGCGTAGTATAGCAAATAAAATAAAATAGGCACAGATACGTGCCTTCTTCCTGCATCTTCAAAACAAATTCCAGAACCCAAAATTAGAGACAGAGTAAAATCACAGAGCAAGAACAAGTTTTGAAAAATTGATTTCTAATCTTCAAACTAAGCTTAAGAAATCAGAATCTTCATCTTCTATCATCCTTTAATCTTTGTAAGTTGTTTTTCTTTCCTCAAGAACCCTAGAAATTGGGTTTTTAAAAGTTTTAGCTGATTGGTATGAATTATTACGAAATTAGGGTTTGTAAATGAGTAGTTAATGTTAGTTTAGGTTATGAATGATGATTAGAAGCTCAATTTCATGATTTAAAAGTTAGAAGTAGTAATTAGGGTTTATGGGGTTTTCATGAACTTGGTAAATTAGCTTAATTCATAATTGTATAGTGTTAGTAGATGCTAGTAATAACAAGAAAGTAGCTTAATTATATCTTAAAACTATGGTGATGATCATGAGAATGAAATTAGTTAGTTAGTTAAACTAAAGTTAGTATAAAACTAGTGGGGGAGAAGGAATTAGATGATTAGTAGTTGAAAGTATGATTAATTATTGATATATGTGTTATATGTATGTATGAGTCCCTAATCACTATTATGTTAGTGATTATGAATCGTTAACAGTGAGTTAATTGTAGAAGGGGGGGTTGAATACAATTAAAAACTTTTCTGTTTTAATGTGTTAACTTATTTAGCAAGTTTTTAACCGTATTAAAGTGACAGCAATATGAACACAAATATATATAAGTAAGATAGGCAGTTCAGTTGCTGATGCAATACTAGCTGAAAGATAAATTCTTTTATTGATAAAATTTATCTATTGTTGATTGCGGAATAGATTAGCCAAAGCTAATCTAAATCAAACAATACAGCTCTTACAAAAGGAGATGAGCAGTAGTGGACAAACACGCTAACTTGCTCACTCGCTGAGGTAAACTAATAGTGGACAAACATGCTACTAGTTCACTCGCTGGTGTTGTTTGTATTTTAGACAAACTAGTTACTGACAAACAAGTAACAATACAAACAATCGACACAAAATGAAGTACAACATACTACGCTATTTATAGACGCTGAAATCCTTAATTTCCGGATCTAGAAGGACACGTGTCGCTGCTTGATTGGTGAGGTAGTTGAGATGTGATACATCATGGTTCGACATTCTCTCCACATATCCTCCTCTTTCACTATGCCAAGCTCAGCTTCAAGTTCATACTTGTCTTTGGAGGGCAGGTATCTGAATTTTCTTGCCAAGGCTTCATCGAGAATAGCTTTTCTGATTTTTGAATTTGTAGGAAGCATGCTAGCTGACCTGATTAGGTGTATGAGTTGTTCTTGATCAACCTTCTCAAGTTCAGCTTCTCTCTGAAACCTAAGGGCACCATTTAAGTCCCTGTATACCAGACCCTTCTCCCCCTCAATGACTTCATGTCCTTCAAGCTTTGGCACACTAGCAGGGATAGACAGATTTAACCTTGAAATGTTGGGGATTCGATAGATGCTGCTAGTGCCTGACCTATACCTTGGGCTTGGTGGCTGAACGATCTCTTCACCATATGTGACAGTATCTTCTGGTCTGAGAAGTTGCAGCGACACCATCTTCTGATATTGCGTATCAATCTCTTTCAGGACATCAGCTTTAGCTGCACTTGTAGAGTGGCTGATAGCAAGCCTAATTTCATTCCATTCCTCTCTGTGCAGCTTGCATACTTGATCAAGTAGCATGGCTTGAGTCTCTGAACCTCTTTGAATGAGTAGCTGAGGTTGAGATTGATTCTTAGACTTCTTCAATTTTACCTTGGTAATAGGTGCAGGGTTTAATCTCCCTGTCATACGGGCAGCAAACCTTTTTCTATCTATCTCATCCCACTTTCTATCCACTGCTGTTTTGACAGCTCCCCCTTTCTTTTTAGAGCTCTTGCTAGCTGATGTTTTCAGTTTCTGTTGCTCTAGCTCACTCTCTTCTATTTCAGCAAGTACCCTGGTAATTGCAGCATCAGACTCTTCTTGATCTTGCTTTTGTTTAAGCAGTCTGGCCCTTTCATTAGCATCTTTAGAGCTCAATTCCAGTAGGTATGCTCTATCAGCATCTGATTGCTCTTTCAGCAGCCTTTTTCTTTCTTGTTCCTCTCTTAACTCAGCCAGAAAGGTTATTTTCATGATCATTTCCTGCTCCCTGTCTTGTCTTGCCTTTACTTTTCTAGCAATTCGTTGTTCTTTAGTTTCATCAGGACAGAGGCTTTCTGAGGCTGAGTCAGATGAAAGGCATGCTGTAGGGGAAGTGTCTGAAGTGGTAGTGTTGGAGAGAGTTGCTGTGGAGATTGGTGTTATTGTTGCTGGGGTTGGTGTGGTTATTTTGGTTGTTTGGGTAGTTGTAGTTGTAGTTGCTGTGGGTGAGGGTAGGTTTTGGGTTGCTGGTGTAGATGAAGGTACAGTTACCTCAGATATGACAATATGTGATTGAGGGTCACTGACCTGTTGTTTCTTTGATGGAGGAGTAGATGCAGGAGAGGTGTCACTGGTCCTTTTTCTTTTAATGACAGATGATATGGGTTGTTGATCCTCCATATTTACATCATCTTCATCTTCACTTTCTGAACCCTGACCATTTCCATGACCACCTCCCTGACCATCATCATTGTTGTCATCATCATCATCAGCATCATGCATGATGGTATCATCTTCCTCATCATCAGATACATCATCTACCACCTCCCTGTTCATCCACTCCCAGCGAGCCAATTCATGACTAACTGAGGTACCCTCTACCCTAGCAGCCTCATCCACTACCCACTGCTGTACCAGCCCATTATAATTCCTGAGCTCTTCAGCACTGAACTCAGGGAAGCATTCAGCGACATCCACCATGTCAGTAGCCAACTCCATATCAACCCAATGCAGTTCAGCAACTGCAAGGGCTTCCAACTCCGATTGCTCAGCGATTGGACGTAGTGCATAAGTGTTGAGCACAATGTCCCTGTGAGCTTTGTTTGACAGCGGATCAGTCATTTGAAGGGGCATCTCAGGATCAGAGACTGGGACAGAAATGTCATCTTCTTCTTCACTCTCTCCTTGACTGGTTCGCTCAAACTGATCTATTGCCCTAAGAATCTGTTCAGTGAAGTTAGCATTTTCCTCTCGCAGGGCAGCGACCTCAGCTCTAGTCTGTGTAAGCTGTGAAACAACCTGTGGAAGCACCTTGATAACTTTGTCAGTGTTAAAAAGATAGTTTGATACAGAGATAGCCAAGTCATTTTGGTTGGTGGTGAGCTGGGCAATGGCAGTGGCATGAGTGGTAAAGTTTGTGGTGGAGATGGAGGCTAGCTCAGTGACTGCATGGTTTATTGCAGCACTAGCCTCAGCTACTGTTTGCACCCTCTCACTGACTGAGGTATTCCATGGTTCAATGGAGTTATAGACATCAGTGAGAGCAGTGACGGCTTTCTGCAGGACAGAGACATTGCCAATAAGTGCCTCACGGTCAACAGTGAGCATCTTAATTTGGGTTTGGGATGAGGCAATGTACTCCATCAGTAGCTGATCTGATGTGGAGTGGGTGGAGGTATTTGGAGGAGTAGTTGTGGGGGGTATAGTGGGAGTAGGTGTAGAGTGGACTGCCTGGTCAGTGGGTGTGGTCTGACCAGCAGCAGTGACTTGAATGTTGTCACTGGAGAAAGAGGTGGGAGATAGCTCTCTGATAGGAGAGTTAGATGTGGGTAGAGGAATGGGTTGGGTGTCCTCTGAGGTGTCCATGGGCATGATTTCCTCATCATCAGCTTGTGATTTAGCTGATGGTTCATTGGAAATAGAGGTAGCGACCTGTATCTCACCATGGGTCAGTGGTGAGACATTGACAACCGGTGCAGTGATAGATGAGAGATGGCCCGGGTCTGTAGCCAGTGGTGTGACATCAGCAATGAGTGTGTTATCACCCACTGATGTCACTAGCCCTTTGAGTGAAATGTCACCCTTTTGTGAGGATGACAAGTGGCTGGGTTGACTCAATCTGAGGGTGTGGGATGCACCCGAATCACTGCTAACCAGTAGTTTGATCCACTGCAGCTGTCTGTAATTTTCCCTTTTTAGAGTCACTAGACTTTCGGGAGTCCAATGAAGTAGGTAAAGTTGAGGGTTTAGCAGTGGTGCCCTCAGCAACTGAACGTACAGTCGCTGATTCACCACTAGCATCCGTAGATGTCTTCTTTGAGCTATGTCCCTGAACCTTTAATGTCAGGGACCCTAATTTGGATTTTTTCTTGGGAGCAGTTGGTGGTTTCTTGAGTGGTGGTTGACCAACAGTAGTCACTGGGGGTGTGGTCAGTGACGTGGTCGATGGGGGGGGGGGGGGGGGGCAGCAACTGACATATGTACAGAAGTTACAGGCTGGGGTGCAAGGATCCCTGGGTGTTTCATAAAAGCAGGTAACACCGCAGTCGCTGGTTTGGCAAAGATTTGAGATCCTACCAGGGTCGGCTCAAAACCTTGAAAAGATACCCTATCATAGGCATCAAACTGATCCCTGAAGATCAGTGAGAGAAACCTAGGGTAGGGTACATATTTGGCCCTGGCAGGCTCAGCGACTTTGGTGATTAGTTCATTGAAGATCACACTTGCATAGTCAACTCGTAGAGAGTTGACCAGTGACCAACTGATCTGGGCTTCCAGGGAGCTGAATTGATCATAGCTCCCTGATTTTGTACCCAAAGATTGAATGAAATTGGTGAAAATGGCATTCCAAACACCATCCATTTTAGTTTTGTGGACCGTAGAGTACTTACGGTTGCCACTGCCATCGACTGAGTATTTACACTCAATCTCAGTAAGATCGACGAGGCCTTGTTTGGCGACGTTGCTCTCTGGCAGTGACTCGTACGACTCATAGGTCGGGAGATGTAAAATGGACCAGATGGTGTTGGCAGTTATGGTGATGGGATGGATACCATTGTCTATAAAACCCTGGAGTTGTGAAACACCAGAGACGACAGAGTGAGTGCAGGTATACCAGAACTCACTGAGCCATTCTGGGTTCATTTCCCCAGGAGACAAGGTAAGAACAGAGAGGATAAAGTGATTTTTAAGAAAGTTTATCACCTCCACATACTCTGGTTTAGGGAAGGTTACATTTCCTAAATAGTTAGATTTGGGAACTGTAACAACAAGCGTCTCACTGACCGCAGAGGCTCGAAGAGCTTTAATCTCTGGGGTCGGTGTGTAAGCATTGTTGAAAAACTTAGTTCTAGCCATTTTTAAGAAAATGAAAGAAGAAGATTTAGAATTTAGAATTTTTTGCAGAGAAAATGAAAGAGATGAAGTTTTGAAATCAAGAAAGCGTAAAAGTGAAAGTGAAAAAGTTTCGCTGCTTATATACGGTTGCTGAGATACAAAACATGTGGTCAAAAAGCGTATGTACGTGGTCAAAAGGTGGTGGTTGATGGTAGGGGAGTAGGGTGATGATGGTGGTGAGTGGTAACATTAAATGGTGATGGGAGTGGTACGCCGGAAAGGTATACGAGGTGTCAGAAAAAGTGTACCTTTTTGAAGTCCCATGAGATATTTAATAAAGCATTTATTAGGAATATAAATCGTTAAAAATTAAATACAAAATGTATTAAATGTAAAGGAATATATGTCAAAATAAATGCCATATTAAAAAAGAAGAAACTTCGCTGATACATTACGTCTCAGCGAGATGAAAATAAGTTATATCTCAAAATAAAATAAATATTATGTCTCATATTTGATTTCGCTGATCAGATTACAACTTAGAATACTAATCTAATCAGCTAGCCAAATTTTAAAGCATAAGACATATTTTATTTATGTGATATAAAGAGTTTTCATGTGTAGTTACAAAGTACATAATTTATTGATTATAACTATGCTAACTTATTGTTCTTGCTGATTATATCAGTGAGAATAATAGGACAGCGAGTTAGAACTATAAGCCATATATTCTGTAAATACCTTTTATTCAACAATTAGGTTTTAATCATTTAAGTTCAACATTCCCAACTCGCTGATGAGAAAGGTGAATCTTTTCTCATCTAAAGGTTTTGTAAATATGTCAGCGAGTTGATAATCAGTTGGAATGAAATGCAATTCAATGTCACCTTTCATGACGTGGTCCCTGATGAAGTGATATCTGACATCAATGTGCTTTGTTCTTGAGTGCATCACAGGATTATTTGCTATGGCAATAGCACTTTGACTGTCACAATAAATTGGAACATTGCCAAAGTCAAAACCATAGTCAGCGAGTTGATTCCTCATCCACAGAATTTGAGCAGTGCAAGCTCCAGCAACGACATACTCAGCCTCAGCAGTAGAAGTTGAGACAGAATTTTGTTTCTTGCTTGACCAGCTTACAAGCTTTTCTCCAAGAAACTGACAGCTACCAGAGGTACTCTTTCTGTCCATTTTGCATCCAGCATGATCAGAATCTGAATATCCTTTCAGTGAGAAATCTGAACCAGATGGGTACCAGAGACCAAGATTTGGTGTACCCTTCAGATATCTGAATATTCTTTTGACTGCGAGTAAATGAGATTCCTTTGGATCAGCTTGATACCTAGCACATAGACATGTAGCAAACATAATGTCTGGTCTACTAGCAGTTAAATACAGCAGTGACCCGATCATTCCTCTGTAAGCAGTGATGTTTACAGATTTACCATCAGGGTCAGCATGTAATTTTACTGCAGATGACATTGGTGTAGCAAGGGATGAGCAGTTGGTGAATTCAAATTTCTTTAATAAATCTTTAACATATTTTCCTTGATTTAAAAAAATACCAGTCTTGGTTTGCTTTATTTGCAGACTAAGGAAAAATGTTAGTTCACCCATCATGCTCATTTCATAACTTTTAGTCACGAGGTCACTGAACTCCTTGCACAAGTCATTGTTAGTAGACCCAAATATGATATCATCAACATAAATTTGGACCAATATGACATCTCTCTTATCCTTTTTGATAAATAGGGTGCTGTCAATTTTGCCTCTGACATACCCACATTTAGTTAAGAAAGTAGAGAAGGTGTCATACCAAGCTTTAGGAGCTTGTTTTAGTCCATATAAAGCTTTTTCTAGCTTATAGACATAACCTGGATGCTTGGGATCAATGAATCCGGGTGGTTGCTTAACATACACTTCTTCCTGCAGCTTTCCATTCAAGAAGGCACTTTTCACATCCATTTGGTATACCTTGAACTTCTTGTGAGCTGCATATGCTAAGAATAACCTGATTGCTTCAAGCCTAGCAACTGGTGTAAAGGTTTCATTGTAGTCAATTCCTTCTTGCTGACAGTAAACTTGTGCAACCAGTCTGGCCTTATTCCTTATCACAACAGCATCAGCGTCCATCTTGTTTCTGAACACCCATCTAGTTCCAATCACAGATTTCCCAGCTACTTGAGGTACTTACTTCCACACTTTATTTCTTTCAAACTGAGATAGCTCATCTTGCATGGCAGCTATCCAGTGATGATCAGTGAGTGCCTCATCAATCTTTTTGGGTTCCATCAGTGACACAAAGCTTACAAACAAACAAAAGTTAGCAGTTGCTGATCTAGTCTGGACTTTGGATTTTGGATCACCAATAATCAATTGGTTATCAATATGTCTAGTCCATTTAGTCACTCGCTGAGGTTCAGTAGTGACTTGATTATCCAGAGATGATCCACCAGACACATCAGCATTAGAAGCATGATTAATGTTTAAGCTTTGATTTGGACAGTGAGTGTTATCATTTTGATGCAGATGATGAGATGATGATGATGATGGGATGTCAATAGGCAAAGATGAAGTTCCTGAATCATTCGTAGCTAAAGTAGAGCCAGAAGTGACTTCAGGGACATCATCTTCCCTTTCAGAATCTGATATATGAATCTCATGCTTGTCATCACTGATTGTATTAAAAATAAGATTTTCATAGTCTTTTGGATCAGTGAGTGATTTATCATAAGATTCATCAAAGGTAACATCCATTGATTCTTCAATACATTCCCTTCTTTTATTATAAACCCTGAAAGCTTTTGAAATGATTGAATAACCAACAAATATACCTTCATCAGCTTTGGGATCAAACTTTCCTAAGTGATCTCTTTTGTTTAAGACATAGCAGGTACTGCCAAAAACATGAAGAAAACTTATGTCAGGTTTTCTCCCTCTTAGCACCTCATAGGCTGTCTTATCATGTCTCTTGACAATCAGAGACCTTTTCTTAGTGTAGCAGGCAGTGTTGACTGCTTCAGCCCAGAAATGGGTCTTAAGACCAGCATCTATGAGCATTGACCTTGCTGATTCAATCAAGGTTCTATTTCTCCTCTCTGCAACACCATTTTGTTGAGGTGTTCTTGGTGCAGAGAAGTTTTGAGAAATACCTTTTGAATCACAAAAACTTTCAAGGTCAATATTTCTAAATTCAGTGCCGTTATCACTTCTTAAATGTTTAACTGAACAATCATTTAAGTTTTCCATCTTTTTGATAAAGGATATGATTTCCTGTGTTGCATCACTTTTGGCTTTGAGAAAGAATAACCAGGTGTATCTGGAGTATTCATCCACAATTACCAAGCAATACCTTTTACCACCAAGACTGGGAGAACTCACTGGACCAAACAGATCCATATGCATCAGTTGAAAACATTCTGTCACTGAAGATGTTTGTTTGCTTTTGAATGAAGAGCTGTGATGCTTTCCCTTCTCACATGCTGAACATAGCTTGTCTTTGTCATAAGCTAGCTTTGGAAGACCATTTACCAAGTCATTCTTGTTGAGCTTGCTGATGGCCTTGAAGTTCAGGTGAGAAAGACGCTTATGCCATAACCATTTTTCTTCTGAAACGGTTCTGGAATAAAAGCATGTTCCTGATTGTGCTGAGTCCATATTGACTACATATGTATTGCCTTTTCTTTGAGCAGCCAGGACAGCTCTTCCATTCTTGTTGTAAACAACTCCAACTTCATGATCAAACAGCACTTTATTTTTTGCATCACAGAACTGACTAATGCTTAATAAATTATGCTTCAGTCCTTCAACATATGCCACCTTCTTAAACATAACATTACCATTGGTCAAGACCCTATACCCTCTGGTCTTACCAATGTTGTTATCACCAAACACTACATCAGGACCTCTTTCATCCTGGTAGTCACTGAGCAAGGACTTACATCCGGTCATATGTCTGGAACAACCACTATCCAGATACCAAATTGTCTCTCTGAGAATGCCCTGCATCATACACAAACAATTAGTTCAATTGATGAACCCATCCTGAGATGGGTTCATGGTGGTCAGCCTTTGGTTCAGGCTTCCACAGGCTTGCATCAATAGTATCTGAATGCTCACTGATTAATTGTGATTTTGAAGATGATGTAGCTGAACATTCAGATACCACATGCTGACATACTAATGATGGTTGACTGAGTGAAACTTGTGATGATGAACAATCTGATGACACATGTTGTCTACTTCCACATTTGTAACATTTTTTATTTGTGGACTTAGATTCCTTTGACTTATTGTTCACACTGGATGAAGACTTAGAAGTTCTCAGATTTACTACTTCATTTTGCTTCTTTGACTTCAAGTCACTGATGATGAGGTCATCAGTGACTGGAGTGTCAGAAGTGAAGTCGCTGATAGATTCTTGATCATCAGTGATAGTTTTGACAAGAGCAGTGCAAGTAGTTGATTCATAAATTTCTAGTTTCTTTAGTTCATCAATACTTGTAGCTATATCATAACTATTAGTAACCTATGAACTTCTCACAAAGTGATTTGGTTTAGGCTCACTGAAAATTGACATTGGTTCAAAGACAAACTCTGAGAATGTTTCATCAGGATTGAATATTTGATCAACTTTGGTTGCATCAGTGAGAGCAGCAGCAGTTTCATAATCTCCTCCCAGAATAGCCTTAACTTGTTTTGGGATTTGATTACTTATGCACTGATTCACTTTTAATGCAGATCTACACCATGACTTCATCACTTCATTGAGTTGTGAAAATTTAGTTTCAAATTTTACTTTTTCTTGAATGCATTTTTGATTTGCATGTATTTGTGCATCAAGATCAAGTGTGAGATTCTTTATTTTTAACAAATTTTCTTCTTGAAGTTGAAGTTTAGATGTTAAGTCACTGATCATACATTCTTGTCTTTTCTGAATGTCATGAGCATTTGATAAGTCAACTATCAAAGTTTCAAAGATTAAATCTTTTTCAGTAGCTGATGCTGACTTAAAACAATGTACCTTGTAGAGAGTCTCTGGATCCCAGCCAGATGCTGAACATTTCTGTGCTACTTCTTTGATGTCATCATGAAAAGCAGCATCATCAGCCATCAGGCAGTAATCCCTGTCCATACAGATCATAGCTTCTTCTTCATCAGATGATGAAGTTGAGTCAGAGTCGCTGATGGATCCTTCTTCAGCAATAAATCCTTTATTCTTTTTCTTTGACTTGGACAATTCCTTCAGCTTCTTGTACTTTTCTTTGTACTTATTGTACTTGTCATTTCTGAAGCTGGGTTTTTGATCAGCGAAAGAGTTGACAGCTTCGGACCTGCATTCAACTGCAAAATGGCCAGGTTTGCCACATTTGTAGCATTCACCTTTTGGTTTAGAAACCTCATTTGATGAAGCACTAGCAGATCTGTTGAATCTGCTGTTCTTTCTGAAGTTTGCAACCATCATGGCCATATCTCTCTCTAACTTCTCAAGTCCTTCGTCATAGCTGACTTCTGACTGATCATCAGCGACACTGCCTTCTTCTTCTGCGATCAGCAACTTTGAGCTCATCTTGGTGAGCTTTGCTTTTTGCTTTTGGTCAACTTCATCAAGCTCAGCTACAAGGGCATTAGAAATCTTTTGTCCTCCTAGTGCAGCACGAATGTGCTCACCTTGATCAGCTAGCTTCTCAGATTGTTCCCAATTAAGTAAAATTCCATAAACTTGAGTTAGATTGAGAAAGTTATAATCATTTCTTTTTCTTATGCATGTTGCAATGGTTCCCCAGATTTTCATAGGTAGTAATTCTAGAAACTTTTCGACAACAAATCTCTGGTCCTTTCCTATATTTGCTTTTTCCATTTTATTAATCAAAGCTTGATATCTAGTATAGGTAGATGCCAGTGATTCATTGGGTTCCATAGCAAACAATTCATATTGACGAGTTAGATTAACTTCTCTACAGCGAATTATATCAGGAGTTCCAATATATATGTTTCTAAGAGTATCCCACATATGTTTCGCTGTAGTGCACAATCTAATGGACTCAAACACTTCATCAGGGAGTGTCATGCTTATGTAAATTTTAGCTTGTTTATCTAGCCTTACCATACATTTATCCTTATCTGACCACTGTTCCTCCCTTTTAGGCATAACCATTTCAGGTATAGCATGAGTAGTTGCAGTAGCTGCAACTGCAGGAACAATAGTAGTTGGGGTGTATGGACCATCAGTAATTATTGCACAAAGACGATCATCAGCAAGATCTAAGAACATCATCATCCTGGACATCCAGGTTTCAATTCTAGATGGATCCAAAGCCGGTGGTTTGGTAGTGGAGCCATTTCCCTTCTGGTACTCAGAATCAACACAGCTGTATTTAACCGATTCCATTGCAGATCTGATTTAATTATATTTAAACCAACTCCGCTCTGATACCAATTGTGAGTCCCTAATCACTATTATGTTAGTGATTATGAATCGTTAACAGTGAGTTAATTGTAGAAGGGGGGGTTGAATACAATTAAAAACTTTTCTGTTTTAATGTGTTAACTTATTTAGCAAGTTTTAACCGTATTAAAGTGACAGCAATATGAACACAAATATATATAAGTAAGATAGGCAGTTCAGTTGCTGATGCAATACTAGCTGAAAGATAAATTCTTTTATTGATAAAATTTATCTATTGTTGATTGCGGAATAGATTAGCCAAAGCTAATCTAAATCAAACAATACAGCTCTTACAAAAGGAGATGAGCAGTAGTGGACAAACACGCTAACTTGCTCACTCGCTGAGGTAAACTAATAGTGGACAAACACGCTACTAGTTCACTCGCTGGTGTTGTTTGTATTTTAGACAAACTAGTTACTGACAAACAAGTAACAATACAAACAATCGACACAAAATGAAGTACAACATACTACGCTATTTATAGATGCTGAAATCCTTAATTTCCGGATCTAGAAGGACACGTGTCGCTGCTTGATTGGTGAGGTAGTTGAGATGTGATACATCATGGTTCGACATTCTGTCTTGGGAAATATCACCTTGTACTATAAACCAATCAGATGCTTCCACGTTACTCTTTCCAGGTTACGAGGAACACGTGTTGCGCCGTAATAATGCCGAGTGTCAACTTCTTATTTAATGCGGCATTTAATGTTGCAGTCACTGATAGAAACATCAATTCTCCTCATTCTCGTAGTGAGCTAACATGCCCTAAAGAATGACTTGAAAAGCTAATCTTCAGTGACTTCTTTTATTCAGCAGAAGAGAGAACTCAAGAAGACTTGGAGACTCTCGCTGATAGATGAGTATCAGCGACACACATAGTTGAGTCTTTGATCTTTATAAATTCTTCATCTACTGGTTGAAGAGATAGGATCAGCGATCATAAACTTCAGCAACAGGAGCTTGACTTGAATCATTTTCTTCATGGAGAGTTCTTTATTGAGAAGGACAGAGACTGTGAATATAAGGCATGATCAGTGACTTCTCATTATCAGCGATTAATGACTTCAACGATTTCCTATATAATCTCCCCCTTAATCCTTGTGATCAGTGACCACTTGAGTTCAGCGATCAGTGACTCAACAGTATGTTTATTAGGTGATAAAGAAGGGTTATCATTAATTGATCTTCTAACTACGAATTGTTCAACAAGTCAAGGTGAGTATATGTATTGAAATCAGATTTTTAGTAAGCAAATTGAATTGCATTCACTTGATTAGATAAGAATTTGTGATTGTTGTTAATAAAGTTTGAACATGATGAAAGTATGGGTTGGTATGGTTAAAGATTATTAGCCATGAAGTGATTAGAACGGTTAGCCAAGGCTAGCTATGTTATTGATTAGTAGCTAACTATGTTAGCTAGAGATGTAATTAGATTATCTAAATGAAAGAATAGATATGTGCACATGTGATTAGTATAGTGAATAGAGATTGCAAGAAAGAGGGAAGTAAACTAATTCCTTTACTTGTTATAAGTTTTTATGAATATTTTGATTAGTTAATGTTTTTGATTAGTTATACTTATACTCACTAAGCAAAGTGCTTAATTAGTTGTTTTAAATGTGTAGGTGCAAGTGGTAAGGGAAAGGAAATTACTAAGGAGTAGAAGTGGAGTGCTAGCTTGTCGTAAGTTACACAAGCTCGTCTCTTTAAATTATCGTTTTGCAGCCCTTGAAAGCCCAATTTAATAAAGTTTTATCATATTTCGAATATGAAATCAAAGACTAGAAGTAAGATGGTGTAATAATAGTACTTTGTGTATGATTAGTAAATATGTTGTAAAAAGTGTCAAAGTGCAAGTTATAGTATACTTTCCATTTTGATTATATGTGATGTATTAGAATGTAGTCAAATGTTTATTGGTCAATAATGGTAGATGATTGGTCATTGAATGAGTCAAAGTAGTTAAATCTGGTCAATGGGTCAAATAGGGTCAAAATTGGTCTCTAAAAGCACCTATGGTCCAAAGTGAGTTAGAAAAAGGCTAAGGATGTGGCGAAGAGCTTCACAACTTTGTTTTAGTATATGTGTCATGTGGTCAAAAGCTCAATGTCTCAGAACTCATGGTTTAGGATTTGGTATGTTCACTAAAATGGTCGTTTTGATGTCAAATTGAGTCAAGCGTCCATATCCCGAGATATTGTGAAAATTGGAAAAGTGCAAAAAGGGAATTCTTCATTTTGATCCCAGAAACGTGCCTGCAAAATTTCATAGTCTAACTCTAAGTTATTTGTGAGTTACACTTGTTCAAAGTTCGGAAAATGGTAATTAGTAAAGCTGAACTGCAGGTACAGTCTGAGCCGTGGTACCCAGCGGGTAGCCAGGGTACCCGGCGGGTAAAATGACCCAGCCGGTGGCTTCTTAAACCTACCCGGCGTCTTCCAGAGTATTTAAAATGCGACTTAGTTCTGTTCAACAAAAGCTCCTTGTACCCGGCGGCTGGGAGTGAGCACCCGACGACTGGGAATGGGTACCTAGCGGGTACTCATGTTACCCGGTGGGTAGTATCGTAGTTTCAGCAAAGTTTAGTTTAGGTTCCAAAAGTATAATAGATAAATCGTTTAGAATATAAAACAAATTAATGCAGATAATGGGACCAAATCATAATGTGTTTCCAGATTTAAAAAAAAAATGGTTCAGATTTTCAAGGCGTTTCATAAACATAAAACTTATATTCGCCTTTCGATTAACAAACGTGATTGTAACCTTGTAAAGAGGAGTCACGAACCTTAATACTTGGTAAATAGTTATCTGTGTCAAAACTATGGTTTAATTGTAACGTCATGCAATCATCATAAAATGCAATTATGTGGAATTGCCATGAGTATAGTACACCTCCAATCACAATGTACTTATCATTAAAACATTGTGAAGCAATTAAATTCACAACAGAAACATCGGTTAACGATTAAATACATTGTAAACTACCATAGTATTTTACGATATGGTCTGGGTTTAACTTTATGCATAAAGCCGTCAGCATTTTAATTAGATTAGATTAGATTAGTTTAGATTTGATTAGAGTAGGTAGGCTATAGGCTAAATAACCATTCACGAAAACCTAGGGATTTGTTAATTGTATTGAGAAAGGCAAGTTTAAAAATCTAATTTAAAATGATATATTTCCTTAAGCCATGAAACCTAAAGTAAGGTACGCAAGAAACCAAAACACTTTCCCTCGCTTACCATGCTTGAGTTTCACTAATAGGAATTAATCAAATAAGTCCGAACATGTTTTCTAAGTTAGTTGTTTACCGGATTTGTAGTCTTTGTGGTATTAAGAACGGTTAGACTTGTTATGGACTTGCTACTCTGTTCCTTCGCCCACGAGCGAATGCGTTCAATAATAAGGGCCACTGACTCCCTCACAGGAGAGTGTGGAGAGTTGAGCATTGTCTGTCTGATCAGAATCATGATACCCTAGTTCCTCGTGACATATCAGTTGATAACCGATTGATAAGGAATCTACGAGTTATACCATAAGCTATCGAATCTAGTAAACATTCCCGATATAGATGAACGTTTTCTATGAAAAGTCATCATCCCATATTATGAGCTAATAAGATCACAACAAATACTACTTTCCATTATCTGATTTATTATTATCTTTTATTCACTTTATTTAGTTTATTTAGTTAACTGAACCAAAAACCCCCAACGCACTTTTATAAAATCTATACTAGAAAAGAACAATTGATTGGATCATCTCCGTTTCAATTCAGTTTCTCTTTAAGAACGACTCTAGGTCATACTTACCATCTACTAGCCTTTGGTTCAGTAGTAATAAGTCACACTTAGACCCCAACATTTACAAATTTAAAACACCCACCGATATGCGTTGTGATCACTCGCGCTTGCGACGGTCGGAACCCCATCAAGTTTTTGGCGTCGCTACCGGGGAGACTAACTGTCCGATAGAGAGGCCCAACCAATCCTGTTTTCTAGTATACCCTTAGGATAAAACCTTATAAAATATATATATATATATATATATATATATATATTTTCTTTATTGTCTGTTTTTTTTATATGACCTGTTGTGACACCCGTCAAATTAGGACTAGTAATTGGTGCCTAATCAATTATTAATACATGTAATTAGTTCTGTGCTAGGCTAATTAATGTACCGATATATATATATGGTTGAATATATACAATTAGGCGATTTGATTAAATCGTATGCAGTTCAAATCGAATGTGATTCGGTTCAATAAATACGGACGTTGGTGAAAAACTTAACTAAATAATACGATAGTATTTAATAACTCAATTTTATCCAAAATATTATTTATGTAATATTTCAACTCAAATTCGTATCGTACAAACAACAGTTACGCGATTTAGAATCCGTACAACGAACGCGCAAATCGAGATCACTAAATTCACGAATCATTTTTATAAATGTTTTTCAAGTATTTAGAATGTATACTTCAAGTGAAAATATTAAAATTTAAATCGTTACTTGAAAACGCATATTAAACGTTTAACACCAAACCGAACGAGTAAACGAACCTAAAACACCACAAATTAAATTGAGAACAAGAAAATGACCAAAATACCCTTGTGTGGGCCCCCTAGGCCGGGCCCCCCCATGCCCCCCATGTGCCACATGCCCACCTCCCATCTCACCCACTCATACTTCATGCAAACCACTATGATGATTCCCCCTCCCACCATTTGAATCACATGCACCATTTCACTCTTACACTCCAACCTTTTTCCTCTCAAACTCTCTCAACTCTCTCTCAAATATCTGGAGATTTACAGCCCCCACAACCACCATTACCACCACCATAAACCACCATAACAACACCACCATCAAGTCACTATTTTACAAAGAAAATTAGGTCAACCACAACTAATCTTTCTCCTCATCTCATTTCCATCAAAATCTTTGTAAGGAAACTCTTTTTTACCTTCATATTGTTTAATTACATGTTATAAAGCTGAACTAACAAAGAGCACACAATCTGTCCAGAAAATCACAGCTTACTAAAAACGTCATATCTTGAGTTCTAGGAAGAGTTAGAAGATGCATTTTTTTAAAAATTTGCGTATTGAAAAGGTCTACAACTTTCATGTTTTACGTTTTTACCAGATCCGAACGTATTTTTGTCTATAAGTCAATTTGTGGGACTGGTCTGGGTGAAATCAGAAACTGAGCTATGCATTACTATCTATTTTGTTTCTCTATGAAGATGGAACTTAAAACTCTTAGAAAACATAGGTTGGAAACTAAACACATAGAAGACCAGTTGTTATAAATTGTGAGACTTGGTTTGGACCATAAGTTAGTAGGGTCTATGGCGAAACAAACCGACAAAAGTGGAAAATATGAAATCTTGTAGTTTTGGGACTTTTATAAAAACCGACACTTTTGGTGAACTCCGACAAGAACCGACAATTTATTTGGACTCTGGGTTGGGTGAAAATTTCGGGTCAAACCGAGTAAGTTTGACCAAGTCAACAAAAGTGGCTCGATTTCGAAAAACTTACTATATTTGGAAAATGGTAACAAAAACTAGTTTGGGTGACTTAGTAATAACTTGGACCAAAAACTAATTTTGGAAAGTTTCCCGAAAGAAAAACCGACACTTGGATACACTTGGGCTAAAAATGGAAAATTGGCCAGACGCTAGTGTCGCATGACCTGCGACATTACCTGCGACACTACCATAGTGTCGCTATTAGTGTCGCTACTTATTGAAAATGTGATTGAACCTGCGACACTGACCCTAATGTCGCATAAACTCACTGCGACATTGACCTTAGTGTCGCATGACCTGCGACACTCGCATACACTACGACACTTACCCTAGTGTCGCATGACTTGTGACACTGACACTAGTGTCGCTAGAAACAGAATTTATGGGACTTGTTTTCACTAAGTATTGAACATGGATAACAACTTATAACCACACATGATACATACTGTAACAATATATATGATGACACAAACTTAATAATAATGTCTTAAAGAATTATTATTACAAACTTTCACCAACGGGTCGTACACGTTTTTGATAAACAAAGTTGAACAATCAAACATTTGGACATAACTAATTGTTGGACAACAAACATAGATGGTCTGTTGAGACATCTACTCACTCATATAACGTTGCGCGTTTTGAACGCCCGACAGGTTACAAGTCTTCGGACATCAATTCACAGCTAATCAATTCAAGTTTATTTTAATAAACACTCAAGGCTCAGGTGAGTCTCATGGCCCCTATTATACTGTTTTACTCAGGGGTGTGATATCATTGCTCGTTTTGTTTTACAAGTTGAACGCAAGTACCATTCATAATCAAATACTACATGAGTTGTTTTCAACTAATCAATTTAAAGCCCTCCACAACATAGTTTGGTAATACATCTGTAGCGTGAATGTTAGTATATGATATCATATAGGATTGACAATCCTCGTCCGGGTTAGCACGCACTAACTGGTCAAACGGACGTATTAGCATTTGGGAAGACGAGTGTAGATTAGGCACTCGTAGGAGGAAACTCAGTTAGGTTTCCTTAATTGGACCTGACGCTCAAGTTAAGCTCAGACTATGTGCTCATGGCTGTATAAACTTTTATTTTGCTTAATTGCATTTTAAATTCAATTATAAAATCTTGCGGTTCATACAAATATGTGTTGACATACAAACCTGTGAACTCACCAGCGTTTCGCTGACCCATTTTAGCATGTATCACAGGTGACCAGCAGTAGGTTAGACTGCTCAATCAAGATCTATTAGCTCGAGTCAGCATGCAAACAATCAGATATTTTAGCTGCATTATTATATTTTGTATAGATTAACTATGTACTTAAATCTCTCATTTCCAAACAGAGCTAATGTAAACAATATTTTGATGTAAACTTTTGTTTTATCAATATCAATGTAAAACGACGCATGTAGTGGTCGTTCATTATATCTTTTGTGCTGTGTATATTGATTAGTCGCGCCCCGACCCGATTCGCTTCCGCAACCCGAATTTGGGGGTGCGACAGATTGGTATCATGCCTAAGGTTATAGTGAACTAGGTTGCATTTAGTGGGCCTAGACTATGACCGTTAGGCAGTATTCCTTATTAAGTATGATTAGGTGGAGTGACTACATGGTATTGGTTTAATTTAACATAGCCTGATCAACTATGTACAATTAAAAGAATATGATGTGGAACCTGAAAGGAGTCATGACTGAACTGGATACACTAGTTGACTCTAACCATGAGAGAAACCGGGACTCAAACATGTCTGTGTTAGACACTTTAGGCTATCATGTGATATATATATATATATATATATATATATATATATATATATATGTACATATGCATAGATAGGCCTCTCTCACGCTCAATATCTTAGACTATATTATATATGTATTATATGAATATAGGCCTCATTCTTTCTAACGCTTTGTCTCAGAATGGCAAACACACCACCCAATTCATCACGCTCTCATCCGTATGGATCACGAAACCCAAGAGTGGCTAGGAGGGACCCCATGTCACCTCAGGCTAGCCCATATCCTGCTCACCTTACTCTACAGGATTTAGCCGTTAGGGTACACCACCACGAGCAACGACTTAACGCTATGGATATCGAACTTCTAGAAACCAACGAAAACTGGAGACTCACTTCACTCGAACGAATCAATCAAGTCTCCGAAGACCACGAAAACACTATCAACACCATGGGTACTCTTCAAAATCAAATGGGAGAAACCATCGACACCATGGAGGTTGTCCACAACCAAGTGATTGGCAACCGAAATGAAATCTCTGTCTTACAATCAAGGCTGCATCAGTGCGAGACACGTCTAAGGGAAACCGAGGACGCCCTCCGAATGGTTAGCAGACTTGCGGAATCTGTGGACCGTCTCACCGCACTGCTACCACAACTCAATCTACGTCAGGATTAGCTTAGGCTGAACCTGTACTCTATTATGCTTTCATAGGACCTATGTAATTCGACCGGATGTAACAATTCCCGGAACTTTTGTAAAACTTCTAAGTTTGTAGCTTTTGAAACTCGTGATTTGGAATTATCTGTAATCATTTAACATCGTAATATCAATCAACAACTTCTCTCGACTATCTTACATTGTTAATTTTCATTGTGTGATGTTGTATATTACCGCTTAAATATATATACATCTATTGAATTATCATTCCGGTACAACTTCTCATGTACCTCTTGTTTCTTTCTTGAAGAATCATGCCGCCAAAGAAGAAAAGTTACAGTGATGCCGAACTTGCTGCTATCGTATCTCGAGCAGTGGCCGATGCTTTGGCTGCTCGGGATTCACCTCGAAACTCCCAAAGTAATGACGAAACCCCAGTCATTACCCCTGTCATCAAGCCTTGTTCCTACAAAGATTTTCTCAGTTGTAAACCACTTTACTTCAAAGGCACGGAAGGTGCCATTGGTCTGATCCGATGGATTGAACGTATGGAATCCGTCTTCAACCTCTGCAACTATGCTGAGGAAAACAAGGTCAAATTCTCTGCTTACACCTTTCAAGAAGGTGCACTTACATGGTGGAACACCCACGCCAATTCTGTAGGCATCGAAATAGCAAACCAACTCCCCTGGGCTAAATTGAAGAAGAAGCTAAGGGAAAAATACTGCCCCGAAGAAGAACTGCATCGGTTAGAGGAAGAGTTCGGGCACCTGACTGTGCAAGGAACTGACATTGCTGGATATACCACCAAATTCCAGCAATTTGCACTGTTATGCCCGGGTTTGGTTAATCCGGAGGAGAAGAGCATCAAAAGATACATCCGCGGCCTCCTGGAAAATATCCAGGGGAACGTCGCTTCATCTAAGCCAACCACTACTGAAAGTGCTATCCGGCTAGCACATGAACTCATGGCAATGGTTGTCAGCCGTGAGAAATCAATACATCCTCCTCCAACAACAACAAACGCAAACAATTTGAACATCACAACAACCAGAACAAGAAACCCAACACCATCCAAGTTTACAACACCAATTCTGAACCCAAACGTGTTTACACCGGGGACAGGCCATATTGTTCCAAGTGCAACTACCACCACGACGGTCCATGCAGTACTCCCTGCAACAACTGCAGGAAGTACGGGCACTTGACCCGAGATTCCCGAGCCCCCAAATCCAACAACAACACCTCTCGCAACAATTCCAACCAACCCAAATCCTGCTTTGGGTGTGGAGAAACAGGACACTTCAAGAACGAATGTCCTAAAAACAACAACAAGGGCAACAACAACAACAACAACAACGCAAGGGGAAGAGCGTTCGTACTCAATTCTGGGGATGCCCGTCAGGACCCAAATGTGGTCACGGGTATGTTCCTCCTCAATAACTTATCTGCTTCTATTCTGTTTGATACTGGTGCCGATATAAGTTTTATTTCCGATGAGTTCTGCCCTCTACTTGATATTGCACCTATTGCTCTAGATCTTAAGTACACCGTAGAACTTGCAAATGGTAAACTCAAAGAAACTAATAGTGTGATACCTAATTGCACTTTAAACCTAGCCAACGAAATCTTTTCAATCGATCTTATGCCTGTTGAAATTGGAAGTTTCGACATCATCATTGGTATGGACTGGTTGTCCAAACATCGCGCTGAAATCATTTGTTATGATAAACTCGTTCGTATTCCTCTCACCGTCGGTAAAACCTTGGTCATACAGGGGGAGACCGGTGGGACGAGACTAAACATTATATCTTGCTTGAAAACTCGGAAATTCCTGAGAAAAGGTTATCCGGCAATCCTCGCACACATCATGGAGAAAAAGTCAGAGGAGAAGCGACTTGAGGATGTGCCCATCGTTCGAGACTTTCCAGAAGTCTTTCCCGAAGAACTGCATGGTCTGCCACCTCCAAGACAAGTTGAATTCTCAATTGACCTCGTGCCAGGTGTTGCGCCTGTGGCCCGAGCACCATACCGATTAGCCCCATCCGAACTTCAGGAGTTGTCCACCCAGTTACAGGAACTCCTGGATAGAGGATTCATTCGACCGAGTTCTTCACCTTGGGGAGCTCCGGTCTTATTCGTGAAAAAGAAAGACGGTTCTTTCCGAATGTGCATCGACTACCGAGAGTTGAACAAATTGACCATCAAGAACCGATATCCACTCCCTCGCATCGATGACCTGTTTGACCAACTACAAGGGTCAAGTATTTATTCAAAGATCGACCTTCGGTCAGGTTATCATCAACTTCGAGTTTGCGACACCGATATCCCAAAAACTGCTTTCTGAACTCGTTACGGGCATTATGAATTTCAGGTGATGCCCTTCGGGTTAACAAATGCACCAGCTGTATTCATGGACCTTATGAATCGGTTGTGCAAACCTTACCTCGATAAGTTTTTCATTGTCTTCATCGATGACATTCTCATATACTCGCGAAACGAACAAGAACACGCGCAACACCTCAAAACCATCCTAGAGCTACTTAAACACGAAGAGCTTTACGCTAACTTCTCCAAGTGTGAGTTCTGGATACAATCCGTTCAATTCCTTGGGCATGTTGTTAATAGTCAAGGGATCCATGTCGATCCATCGAAAATCGAGGCCATCAAGTGCTGGCAAGCACCAACATCTCCAACCGAAGTACGTCAATTCTTGGGTCTTGCCGGATACTATCGGCGATTCATTGAAAATTTCTCAAAAATAGCTCAACCACTCACAACCCAGACTCAGAAAGACAAAAAGTTCGATTGGACTAATAAACAAGAGTCAGCATTTCAACTTCTGAAACAAAAGCTTTGCAGCGTTCCGATTCTATCTTTACCCGAAGGCACCGATGACTTCGTGGTATTCTGCGATGCTTCTCATCAAGGTCTCGGTTGCATGTTGATGCAACGAGACAAAGTTATTGCTTATGCTTCGCGACAGCTCAAAATTCATGAAAAGAACTACACCACCCACGATCTCGAGCTAGGAGCTGTCGTCTTTGCCCTCAGAATCTGGAGACATTACCTCTATGGCACTAAGTGCGCAATCTTTACCGACCACAAAAGTCTCAAACACATATTCGATCAGAAGGATCTCAACATGAGACAACGTCGGTGGGTCGAGTTGCTCACCGACTATGATTGTGAAATCAAATACCATCCGGGTAAAGCAAATGTTATTGCCGATGCCCTCAGTCGAAAAGAACGAACGAAACCACTTCGAGTCCGAGCCCTCAGCATGACTATTCACAATGATCTAAACATTCAGATTCTCACTGCTCAACTCAAAGCTCTGAAACCGGTTAATATCAAAAACGAAGCCTTGCGAGGCATGGACAAACAATTCGAAATCAAGCCTAACGGGATTAGGTATTTCTCAAACCGAATCTGGTTACCCAGTTTTGGAAACCTACGAGACTTGGTGATGGATGAAGCTCACAAGTCCAAATATTCTATCCATCCTGGATCCGACAAAATGTATCATGGCATCAAGTAACTTTATTGGTGGCCGAATATGAAAGCTGAAATCGCTACATACGTCAGCAAGTGTCTTACTTGCTTGAAAGTCAAAGCTGAATACCAAAAACCTTCTGGTTTACTCCAACAACCCAAGATTCCTGAATGGAAATGGGAGCAACTTGCCATGGATTTCATAACCAAACTATAAAAGTCATCGAGCGGTTGCAATACCATTTGGGTGATCGTCGATCGTCTCACTAAATCTGCTCATTTTCTGGCAATCAAGGAAACCGACAAAATGGAACGCCTCACACAAATCTACATCAAAGAGGTTGTTTCTCGACACGGTGTTCCAATCTCAATTATCTCTGATAGGGATAGTCATTTCACGTCTCACTTTTGGCAATCACTTCAAAAATCATTGGGTACCCGTCTTGATATGAGTACCGCATACCATCCTCAAACCGACGGCCAAAGTGAACAGACCATTCAAACACTGGAAGACATGCTACGAGCCTGCGTAGTTGATTTCGGTGTAAATTGGGAAAAACATCTACCATTGTGCGAGTTTTTGTACAACAACAGCTATCACACCAGCATTAAGGCTGCACCTTTCGAGGCACTGTACGGTCGTAAGTGCCGATCACCTATCTGTTGGACCGAAGTGGGAGACAGTCAACTCACTGGTCCGGAGATCATTCACGAAACAACTGAAAAGATCTTCGATATCCAAAACAAACTCAAAGCCGCACGTGATTGTCAGAAAAGTTATGCTGCCTGAGACGCAAACCACTCGAGTTCCAGGTTGGGGATCGAGTGCTACTCAAAGTTTCACCTAGGAAAGGTGTTATCCGATTCAGTAAACGCGGGAAATTGAATCCCAAATACATTGGACCATTCGAGATCCTCGAGAGGATAGGTCCAGTGGCATATCGATTGCAGCTGCCATCCGAGCTCAGTAGTGTGCATCCCACTTTTCACATTTCAAATTTAAAGAAGTGCCTGTCTAATGAGACACTTATCATTCCACTCGAGGAAATTCGTATTGACGACAAGCTTCATTTTGTTGAAGAACCCGCCGAAATCATGGACCGTGAGGTCAAACAACTCAAACAAAGTCGTATTCCCATTGTCAAAGTCAGGTGGAATTCGCGGCGTGGGCCGGAATTCACCTGGGAGCGGGAGGACCAGATGCGACTCAAGTATCCTCAGTTATTTGCTGACGCTACTTCAAACACGACTTCGAACTAAATTTCGGGACGAAATTCTCCTAAAAGGGGGAGAATGTGACACCCGTCAAATTAGGACTAGTAATTGGTGCCTAATAAATTATTAATACATGTAATTAGTTCTGTGCTAGGCTAATTAATGTACCGATATATATATATGGTTGAATATATACAATTAGGCGATTTGATTAAATCGTATGCAATTCAAATCGAATGTGATTCGGTTCAATAAATACGGACGTTGGTGAACAACTTAACTAAATAATACGATACTATTTAATAACTCAATTTTATCCAAAATATTATTACTTTAATATTTAAACTCAAATTCGTATCGTACAAACAACAGTTACGCGATTTAGAATCCGTATAACGAACGCGCAAATCGAGATCACTAAATTAACGAATCATTTTTATAAATGTTTTTCAAGTATTTAGAATGAATACATCAAGTGAAAATATTGAAATTTAAATCGTTACTTGAAAACGCATATTAAACGTTGAACACCAAACCGAACGAGTAAACGAACCTAAAACGAAACAAATTAAATTGGGAACAATAAAATGACCAGAATACCCTTGTATGGGCCCCCTAGGCCGGCCCCCCCATGCCCCCCATGTGCCACATGCCCACCTCCCATCTCACCCACTCATACTTCATGCAAACCACTATGATGATTCCCCCTCCCACCATTTGAATCACATGCACCATTTCACTCTTACACTCCAACCTTTTTCCTCTCAAACTCTCTCAACTCTCTCTCAAATTTCTGGAGATTTAAAGCCCCCACAACCACCATTACCACCACCATAAACCACCATAACAACACCACCATCAAGTCACTATTTTACAAAGAAAATTAGCTCAACCACAACTACTCTTTCTCCTCATCTCATTTCCATCAACATCCTTGTAAGGAAACTATTTCTTACTTTCATATTGTTTAATTACATGTTATAAAACTCAACTAACAATATTATGTCCAAATTTAAGCTCAAAATACGTTTTTATGAATTATATACAAAGAGCACACAATCTGTCCAGAAAATCACAGCTTACTAAAAACGTCATATCTTGAGTTCTAAGAAGAGTTAGAAGATGAATTTTTGTTTTAAATTTGAGTATTGAAAGGGTCTACAACTTTCATGTTTTACGTTTTTACCATATCCGAACGTATTTTTGTTTATAAGTCAATTTGTGGGACTGGTCTGGGTGAAATCAGAAACTGAGCTATGCATTACTATCTATTTTGTTTCTCTATGAAGATGGGACTTAAAACTCTTAGAAAACATAGGTTGGAAACTAAACACATAGAAGACTAGTTGTTATAAATTGTGAGACTTGGTTTGGACCATAAGTTAGTAGGACCCATGGCGAAACAAACCGAGAAAAGTCGAAAATATGAAATCTTGTAGTTTTGGGACTTTTATAAAAACCGACACTTTTGGTGAACTCCAACATGAACCGACAATTTATTTGGACTCTATAAACTGATATATGGGTTTGGTAATAATTTCGGGTCAAACCGAGTAAGTTTGACCAAGTCAACAAAAGTGGCTCGATTTCGAAAAACTTACTATATTTGGAAAATGGTAACAAAAACTAGTTTGGGTGACTTAGTAATAACTTGGACCAAAAACTAATTTTGGAAAGTTTCCCGAATGAAAAACCGACACTTGGATACACTTGGGCTAAAAATGGAAAATTGGCCAGACGCTAGTGTCGCATGACCTGCGACATTACCTGCGACACTACCATAGTGTCGCTATTAGTGTCGCTACTTATTGAAAATGTGATTGAACCTGCGACACTGACCCTAATGTCGCATAAACTCACTGCGACATTGACCTTAGTGTCGCATGACCTGCGACACTCGCATACACTACGACACTTACCCTAGTGTCGCATGACTTCTGACACTGACACTAGTGTCGCTAGAAACAGAATTTATGGGACTTGTTTTCACTAAGTATTGAACATGGATAACAACTTATAACCACACATGATACATACTGTAACAATATATATGATGACACAAACTTAATAATAATGTCTTAAAGAATTATTATTACAAACTTTCACCAACGGGTCGTACACGTTTTTGATAAACAAAGTTGAACAATCAAACATTTGGACATAACTAATTGTTGGACAACAAACATAGATGGTCTGTTGAGACATCTACTCACTCATATAACGTTGCGCGTTTTGAACGCCCGACAGGTTACAAGTCTTCGGACATCAATTCACAGCTAATCAATTCAAGTTTATTTTAATAAACACTCAAGGCTCGGGTGAGTCTCATGGCCCCTATTTTACTGTTTTACTCAGGGGTGTGATATCATTGCTCATTTTGTTTTACAAGTTGAACGCAATACAAATATGTGTTGACATACAAACCTGTGAGCTCACCAGCGTTTCGCTGACCCATTTTAGCATGTATCACAGGTGACCAGCAGTAGGTTGGACTGCTCAATCAAGATCTATTAGCTCGAGTCAGCATGCAAACAATCAGATATTTTAGCTGCATTATTATATTTTGTATAGATTAACTATGTACTTAAATCTCTCATTTCCAAACAGAGCTAATGTAAACAATATTTTGATGTAAACTTTTGTTTTATCAATATCAATGTAAAACGACGCATGTAGTGGTCGTTCATTATATCTTTTGTGCTGTGTATATTGATTAGTCGCGCCCCGAACCGATTCGCTTCCGCAACCCGAATTTGGGGGTGCGACACCTGTTCCCCTAGATCTGCACTGCTTTTTAGCTTTTCTAATCCAGAACTTATAATACGCACTATTCGACGAGAAAAGAAGCAATCTACATTTAGACAAGCAATGGCTGATCGCCTCACTCTCGCTGACAACAGTAAGCCCTCTTTTGAAGGAAGAGGAGGCCCAATTCTCTACCCAGAAACCCCAGGACAATCATTCGAGCTTATGCACCACATCATCCAATTAATCCAAAACCACTGTCAATTCCATGGATTACCAAGTGATGATCCAAACTCTCACCTCGACAAGTTCATATCTCTTTCAAACTCCTACAAACAAAATGGAGTTAGCCAAGATACAATCTGCTTGTATCTCTTCCCTTATTCGCTCACACATCATGCGCAAACATAGTTTGAAGGTTTAGAAATCGGCTCTATCCCTTCATGGACGGTGATGGCTACAAAGTTTCTAACCAAGTACTTTCCGCCCTCTAAACAAACCAAACTCCGAAATGACATCATGAACTTTCACCAAGCTTTTGATGAGTCATTATACACCGCATGGGAACGATTCAAAGGAGCACCGAAGAAATGCCCCAATCACCAACTCGACAAATCTGCACAATTATGTACCTTCTATAACGGTTTAGACCCCAACCACTGAACCACCCTCGATGCTGCCGCACAAGGAAGCTTTATGACGAAGACGGACGAAGAAGGATGGAACCTTATAGAAAACATGACTATGCATCACCATGATTGGAACTCTGGAGATCACTCAACATCTTCAGCACCTCTGGCTGCATCGAATCCAATTCTAGTAGAAGCAATTAAGGTATTAACAGAGAAAATGGACACACTTGTCAAACAGTTCGGAGAACTTAAGAAACAACAGCACCACGTACACCAAGTGCAAGCCTGTCAAAACTGCACCAACTCGCAACCAACCAGTGAATATCAAGTTGAATATGAAGAAACAGACGGCACTGTTTTCTATGCTCAATATCTCGCTCGACCACAAAATTTTCCACCCGGTTTCATCCAAAACAACAACCAACCTAGAGGACCTCCCTTCCCACAAAGAAACAACCAACCTTTCCAACCCCAATACCCACCTAGATACCCACCTTACCCACAACAACCACAACTTCCCTACAACCAACCCCTCACACTTCCTGGACCCGCTTCCGACACAAACCAAACCATTGAACAATCCAACAAGATAAATGCCCCAGCTTCAAGTTCAAACGACGCCTTTACCCAGTTCATGCAAGGCCAACACATACTCAACCAAAAGACATCCGCTAGGCAAGATCAAGCCGATCTCTTTATGAGAAATCAATTAGTCGTACTAAAGAACTTGGAAGCTCAAATTGGACAATTGGCACAACGTCTTGAGAATAGACCCAGAGGAAGTTTGCCTAGCAACACGGTTCACAACCCACATGTTGAGGAGGCAAAGCAAGTTACCACCACCAAGGAAGTAGCCACTCCACCACCTGTTGCTGTCCCAGTAAAGGAAGAATCAGAGATCATGATACCAGCTGTGGAAACCACCCCAACCATGAACAAGGAGGTTAGAATCCCTTACCCCGCTAGACTTAAAATCCAACCTAAGAAATTATCATCTTTTAAGTTAGACGGAAAATTCCTCGATACTATGTCTAGAGTTCCCGGTCATAATAAATACATTAGAAAACTGCTGTCTACTAAGGATAAACTGCCTGACGTAAACAACATTCCCCTTAGTCCTGAAAGCTCAGCCCTACTTAAAAATAGCCTTCTCAAAAAACTAGGAGACACCGGTAGATTTACACTCCCTTGTTCTATTTACCAATCCGGAGATATAAGCGCCTTAGCGGACCTAGGAGCTAGCATTAACCTCATGCCCAGTTCCCTGTTTAAAAGGCTAGATCTTGAAAATTTGAAACCCACTAAGATGACTGTCCAGCTAGCTGACCAATCCGTTAGATACACAAAAGGAATAGCTGAGAATGTCTTAGTTCAAGTTAACAAATTCTTCTTTCCTACGGATTTCGTGTTAATGGACATCCACGAGGACATAAACATCCCGATTATCCTTGGAAGACTATTCATGAATACAGCCCGAGCAGTGATTGATGTGTATAAGCACACGATTGTCCTACGCTCGCATGGAGAAAGCATCACTTACAAGATCGACCAACCAGAGTGCACTCCAAAACAAGAAGAATGTTATGCTATATCAACAGGCAGAATTACCTATAATGACAAATCAGAGCCCGAAGCAGAACAACCTTTCACCCGATCGTCAACCTTAATCTCTGACGCTGAAACTGACCCAGAAGAGGAGGAGGAGTATCAACCTGCAGAGGAAGACGTGGAATCTGAAGAAGAAGAAGAACCTGAAGAAGAAAAAGAGGAAGAACCCGCTGAGGAAGAAGAAGAAGAAATGGACGAAGAGACCGAAGAAGAAGAAGGATCCGAAGAAATGGAGGAAGATGAAGATCAGACTGATTCACCCCAAATGGCTGAAGTAAAAAGGATACAATGCTCCAAAGAAAACAATTCATCAGAAGAATCTGTTGATTATGAATCCATCCATCAATCCTTCAAATCCGTTCATCTAAAGAGAATGGAAAACATGCTCGACCCTTATCTCGACCGTTCGAAACCATTCACCCGAACCTGACTCCGAGATATAGATGCAATTAAAGAAGAGTTCTGATCCTCAAGACACTCGGAAATATATGACAAGCTCTTACAAAGAATCACTGCGTATAAGGCAAGTCAAACGAATGGCTTTGTGGAAGAAAACCTTCAATATTCAGCCACAGAAGTCAGGACCATCGAAGTCGATAGTTCCCAACCTTTCAATAACGCACCCTCGGATGAAGAATTCCACCAATTTCTGAATTCCCGTGATGAAGATTCTGAAGAAGAAATCGAGTATGACGATGATTGTATCGATGTCACTCTTGACGAATGCTCTATTCCCCCTGCTCCAGCAAATTCTCCTATCTCCATAACCGAGAAATTTGAAATCCCCCCCTGAGATACCCACCAAGAGATGATTGATTTGATTGATGAGAAAGACGATGTCCGCATCATCGTAGAAGCTATTAGAGAATCAACCAATGACTACACCATCACTCAAAGGCACCTGATAAGGGAGATCGAACGAGAATATGATTCATACCTTGCCAATTATGGATCGCAAGAGCCTCGCGCTCTACGCAGGTATATCCAAGAACTATCAGATTCCCTTCAAGCTCAAATCACAAGAGAAGCTCAACAGCCAGAAAGGCCCCACTACCCGATGGGAGAAATCGAGTTCTGCAACAACCAGAGGCAAATATACCAAAAAGTATATTGTGCCCTAGTTGGATCAGCTTTTCCCTACTCATCGAGTCAGAAGGCTACACTAGCATCAATGAGAACCCATCTGGAAAGAGCTACTGGAAACCCGCGAAATTATGCCAATATCAGAATGTTAGGAGATCTTAGAACCCTTCTAGATCTCATCGAAACCGAAGAACACCTCACAGCTTCATAAAATTTCAGGATCGTCATTCATTCCACTATTGATCATCATGTTGAGCTAATAATTGATGAACTAACAACTCAGTATATGAAGAAGAAGTTCGTGAAGTACCAAGATTCATTCCGCACTTATCGCAAATAAACTTAGCAACATATGTAACGACTCGACAACGTGGAATGTATACTGAAGAAGATGTGGAGCTTGATGTCTATCGCAACGGATACAATGAAATATTCAGCAAGCTAATCTATGTCTTCACGGACTTGGACTTTCCCTTCAACCGTGAGCAACATCAACTCATCAGAAAAGTATGCCAAGCAACCAGATCCTTTGGAGGAGACCCTTTGGCTAGTGACTTTGAAGAAGTGAAAACTCAGTTCATGGCCCTAACCGTTTCAACAAGCCGAAACCACCCCCAGCGTGAGATTGTTCGAACTCACACCTGCACAAGAGTTGACCCTAATGGACCAGTCACACGGTCAGTTACATACATCAGCTACGGGATGGAAATCCAAGATCGACTAGCCACTGATCACTTTAAAAGCTTCAGGATCGAATCCACCAACCCTAATTGCTGACATGATACAACAATTCCTTCAGTACTTTCCTCCACGTTACAGCTTACCTAGGAGCCACGGTAACAACTCCAGCACCTGGGACGCATCCAACATCATCATCTGAAGAAAAGAACTAAGTCGAGCTCTCTACTTTAAAAGAGCGCTTCTCGGGAGGCAACCCGTGTTTTACATTTCTGCAAATTTTACCTTCCAAGAAGTGATGAAATCTCCGACTATCTTTCACACTCGAATATACAAAGAATACCTCATTCTTCAAGGAAGTAGCCGCATCCAACATATCTTATATCCGACGTGTGCACACCTACGAGACCAATCACAAGAAGACTTGATCAAGAGAGAACCCAGCAAGACAAAGTTCAGCACACGTGTACCAAGGAAAACTGCAACCACTGGGGAGTACCTCTCTACCAATATTTTTTCTTCGTTATAAATATACCATATCCACTATGCTTATCACTAAGTGTGGGATTCAAACCCAACACACACCGCCGAAAGAATACATCTTAGATGTTTCAATTCTTAAGTGTGGGATTTTACTCCAATCAGAGCTTAGAATAACATGGAGGATGATGATCCTTTAAGTGTGGGATAGCAGTAGCTACACTACTGTAAAATGGATAATGGTATATGCTTGATTCTAAGCTCGTTGCTCTTTAGACCATCCTTCTCAAATAAGTAAACAAAAATAATCAAATTTGAGCTAAAAATATGTTGAAAATGAAAAATTTTAGACAAAGAATGATTTACTTTGGGGAAGAAGGATAAATAAAATATGAATTCCTTTGAAAAATTAGTTTAGTAATCCCATAAAGAGCATCGCATGACTAGGCACACAATAAACCAACTTTCGATTCGTGAGGTATCTTGAGCCATATAAAGCATTCCTTTTTAATGCTTCACTTTTTCGATTCTTGAGTGTGCCGGTGTATGCGTTTAGAATCAAAACTTGCTCATGTTATGCATTTCGAATCCGAATTAGTGAGTGAAATGGAGATCGAATCACATCATTCTTAAACCCATTCATACACCCAAATATAAAAATATGTTATCCCTACCCTCTCAAAAGCATCCCTCAAACTTCATAGAAAGTTCCAAAGATGAAAGAAGAGAAGCTACAAGGATATGACATCGGAAAAAAAATCAAAAGAAAAGAATTCGAAGAAAAGAAAGTCAAATGGAGAAAAAAGACTCCTACCAAAAATTATGAGCAAAGAGCGTCAATCCTTCCAAAAATTCCAGCTTTCCTCTTCACAAAAAAATATAAACCTATGAAAAACCAACACAACCCACTCTTATACCACCAACACTCCACTCCAAAAACCCTACATCACTTCTCCTAGAATGATTGTGGCTAGATCGACTTCGCGTTCACTTAAAAGGTAACGGTTTGATTCTCGATCAATCCTATGACGATAAACGATACATGACTGGCGTTCTGAGTGATTGACAAAATTAGAATAGGAAACCCTAAACACTTTGAGTGATTGGAGTGACGACCGTGAGAGGATCGCCTAGTCATGTATCCAAGATCAAATGTCAAAAGTATGCTCCCAAAGATTACAACGCCACTTTTTCAAAAGCAAAAATATTTTATTTTTCCAAAACCCCGCAGTAAAAAAGTTCCGCCTCGAAATATTTCACTATCTACTTATTTTTAACCATGCTTTAAATTTGAGTTTGCTTGAGGACATGCAAAGTTCTAAGTGTGGGATACTTGATATCGCGTAAAAAGTTACGTTTTTACTACCGATATCTCTCTCATTCTGGAACAATACTTGGCAAATAAACTTAGATAATGTTCAAATCAATGAAACTTTGACAAGAAGGTCAAAATAGAGTTGCACGAGAAAAATCAAGCAAAACGGACGAAAAATGAAGATTCTACACACGTTTGAAGATTTAAGACATCAAGATAAGATTTAGAGGCAAAGTACCCATCACTGAGATTTCTCTTATCCAAGATATTCGTTTTCAAAATACGAATCTAACAAAAGAAGAATCAACAAAAACGGATGAAGAATGAAGATTCTACGTACGCCGGAAGATTCAAACGATTCGTACGAGACATCCAAAGATCATAGACACATTTTTGGGATTTCTTTTCATCAAAGTCTTTGTTTTTGAAAAAAGAATCCAATGCAAAAATAATCGACGAAAACGGATGCATAACGAAGAAGATACGCACGAATCGAAAGACGGTGAACCGGGGCGGCAGGCTGCCAGCCGCCGCCGGCTGCATGGGTGGCGGCGCTGGCTGCCTGCCCCCCGTCCGCTTTTTCGTCCTTTCTCCTACTCGCAGGGTACACGTGCTAGGCCTTTTTCGCATAGGGTACACGTGCTAGACCTTTACGCGCTTTAGGGTACATGTGCTAACAACTTTTTCACCTTTTGCTAATATATGCCCCAAGTTGCTAAAATGCACCAATTTTCTCCTATAAATAGGAGGCTCCATGGCTCATTTCAACACACACTTACACACCTTTTTCATACAACCTTTCATACATTCACACACCTTTTTTCACCTTCCATATCTTTCTCATTTCTCTAGTTTTACTTTCTAAATTAGTATAAAGCTGAATTTAGGAAGTTTTTTAGAATAGAACGAAAGCAAGGAACGTGCTTGTAATCTTTGGTATAAGCTTGGAGTTATTCTTATTAATTCAAGTTTATTCCTTCTCGTGCATTAATATCGGTTCTTTCTATCCTTATATATCTTAATTAAATATGTATACTTTAATTATGCTAGAGATAGTTTGTGCCATGATTAACGAGTAGATTACTATTGTATTTGTTGTGATGTAGTTAGCATAAATAATTATGGGATGACCTTAAATATGTCATGAAGTAATATGACGGCCCCTATTCGACTGTTTACTTGATATAGTACTGGAAACGCTGTTAAGCGGAGTACAAATGTATGGAAGTCGGTAAACGACCGAAGGTAGTTGTATTATGGATCGACATTATAAAAATGGAAACTTTATGAATGGACTTATCTTGTGATTTTAAACTGTAAACTTATGTTCGCCTTTCGATTAACAAACGTGATTGTAACCACTTTGTTTCGTGTGTTCCCCGGAGGAATTTGATCTCTTCAATCTCCGGATACCACCTAAATAACTATAACAGTGGCCAGAGAGTCAAATAGGTCAGGAAGAAAGAGTTTGAGGTTGGGTTGGACGACCTACATCTTGGTTGGTCCAATCAATATCAACAACATGTCGTGACCGGTTAGGCTTGGTTGATTTTGTCAGAAAAGAAAGAGTCGCGAACCTTAATACTTGGTCAATAGTTATCTGTGTCAAAACTATGGTTTAATTGTAACGTCATGCAATCATCATAAAATGCAATGTGATTACGTGGATATGCCATGAGTATAGTACACCTCCAATCACAATGTACTCATCATGAAAACATTGCGAAGCAATTAAATTCACAACGGAAACATTGGTTAACGATTAAATACATTGTGAACTACCATAGTATTTTACGATATGGTCTGGGTTTAACTTTATGCAAAAAGTCATCAGCATTTTAATTAGATTAGATTAGTTTATATTAGATTAGAGTAGGTAGGCTATAGGCTAAATAATCATTCACGAAAACCTAGGGATTTGTTAATTGTATTGAGAAAGGCAAGTTTAAAAATCCAATTTAAAATGATATATTTCCTTAAGCCATGAAACCTAATGTAAGGTACGCAAGAAACCAAAACACTTTCCCTCACTTACCATGCTTGAGTTTCACTAATAGGAATTAATCAAATAAGTCCGAACATGTTTTCTAAGTTAGTTGTTTGCCGTATTTGTAGTTTTTGTGGTATTAAGAACGTTTAGACTTGTTATGGACTTGCTACTCTGTTCCTTCGCCCACGAGCGAATGCGTTCAATAATAAGGGCCACTGACTCCCTCGCATGAGAGTGAGGAGAGTTGAGCATTGTCTGTGTGATCAGAATCATGATACCCTAGTTCCTCGTGACATATCAGTTGAAAACCAACTGATAAGGAATCTACGGGTTACACCATAAGCTATCGAATCTAGTAAACATTCCCGATTTAGATGAACGTTTTCTATGAAAAGTCATCATCCCATATTATGAGCTAATGAAATCACAACAAATACTACTTTCTATTATCTGATTTTGTATTATCTTATATTCGCTTTATTTAGTTTATTTAGTTAACTGGACCAAAAACCCCCCAACGCACTTTTATAAAAACCTATACCAGAAAAGAACGATTGATTGGATCACCTCCGTTTCAATTCAGTTTCTCTTTAAGAACGACTCTAGGTCATACTTACCATCTACTAGCCTTTGGTTCAGTAGTAATAAGTCACACTTAGACCCCAACATTTACAAATTTAAAACACCCACCAATAGGCGTTGTGATCACTCGTGCTTACGACGGTCGGAACCCCATCAGTAGATGTTAGAAAATTCATAAATGGAAAATGCTATTAATTGTTAGCATACACTTGATCACAGTTAATTCATAAAGGAATAAATTTGGAGATAAGATCGCAGTTAGCATAAACTTGATCACAGTTAGAAAATTCATAAATGGAAATGCTATTAAATATTAATTGTGTAGATGTTTAACCACTAACAAAAAAGGGTTTTGTTAACGAAATCCCTTAGGGATCACTTTAATAAAATCTTACATGCATAAAGTATTGTACATTCAACTGAAAATTAGGAGGTCAACACAAAATCAGGTGGAGACGTAGAGTTTGTTATGGTTTTGGTACAACTTCATATGCATATTTTAAAGGCTTAATCTCTTACTTCTTTTATCAATTTCCAAAGAAAAAAAAAGGAAAGAAAGTAGTTAATTAATGGTGATGTTGATGTTGATATTTTAAGGTCTTTACAATTATTCATAAATTATACACCTCTATCTATTAGAGTACAAGGAATGGTGACACTGTGACACCCGACAAATTAGAACATTATTTATGCCTAACCTAAACGTTTATTACTTGTATTTAATTGCGTATTAGGCTAAATGCTTATAATTGTATGTATATTTATATACACGTGTACGCGATTATTTCAAATCACGCATTAACGAATAGGACGGAATCCGACAATAAATAAATACGGATGTTGATGAAAATATTTTCTTAAATAATGAAAATATTTTAAATAATCGTTATTTACTTTATATTATTTCGATAATATCTAAAACGTTACACGTATCGTATAAAACAAATCGTACGCGATGAAAATGTGCAAATCACGCTCGACGACCGAACGAAACCCGACAACACTTTTAATAACTAAAAATAAATTATTTTGAATAAAACTCTCATCTTTTATATCGTGATTTAAATTGGTTACGAAAAACAAACGAATAAAACGTTCAATGACGAAACGAACAGGTAACAAGTACCGCACACTACGTAACTTTGGGAACAAGATTTAAACACACCCATGTGGAGTGGGTCCCACAAAAATCTGCAGCCAAGGCATGGCAAGCCATGCCATGCCATTTGACTTCTTCCTTGTACACAATCAACAACCACACCATACCCTCATTTCTCACCTTTCACTCCACTCTCTACCTTCTCTCTTAATCCCTTCTCTCCATCCTCCCCTGATTTCTGGAGATTTTCAGCCCCCTTAAACCCCCATAAGACCACCACAAGTCCACCATATCACCACCACAAACCACCATCGACCGCCTCATCGGAAATTCAAGGAAACGAGCTTTCAACGTCTTTTCTTCCCCTCTCCATCATCCCTCTTGTAAGGACTCCTTTTATTTTTTTGATTTCACTTATAACATATGTATTTACATGTTTTAAGGTCTACTTAACAAGATTTTGTCCGAAAACCGAGTCGAAATGCATTTTTAATACACAAAAGTTACCACAGTTTACTGGACAGAAAACTGAGCCGAGTTCAATGAAATGTTTCGACATCAAAACTTAACTAAAATGGACGAATCTTAATCTAAAATAAATTTCAAGAAGTTAACTTTCCAAAAATATTAGTCTCGTGACTTTTCGACTTCATTTTGTACTCGAAAACTCATTTCTCCGACGACATAGCAAATCTGTCTCAGTTGACAGAAATTTGAACTCAATTCTCGAGACCATATCTCGAGTTCTAGAGCTCAAAAACACATGAGTTTTATTCCAAAATCTCATAAATTTTATTAACTTCAAAAAGTTCTTCTATGTTGTTTGATAAAAATACGTAGATTTTGCTCAATAATTAGATTATCACACTTGTATCCGGATTGGTCATTTTTGGACATCAGGGGATTTACCATTTTATTTAGCCGACTATATGAAGCCTAAAAATCATGGAAAATTTTTAAATCATTTAAAACATAGGTTAATACCTGTGATTTTTCTCGGAATTTAATTCGGACTTTTACTTAGCGAAAACGAGGCACGAAACGACTTGAAAATCTGTGAAACACCCCATAGGGACTGTTTTAGTAACTTTGTTAAAAATGACATTTTCGGGTTAACCATAAAACGTAAATCTAATTTTTATAAGTCCTAAAAACACATCTAAGCTTTATGTAAAAGTTTCGGGTCAAACCGAGCATGTTTGACCAAGTCAACAAAAATGAGCCTCAAACGATAAAACGCGAACCATTTTATAAAACACTAGGATTTATGCCCAAAAATGAGTTTTTGGTAATTTTATTATGAAACTTAGAAAAAAATGACACGTATAAACTAAACCCGAATGAAAACGACACCTGAAAACACTTTGTCACCAAGTATTAAATTCGCGTAACAACAACTAAACTATATTCGATGCTACTCGTACACGCAATACATATACTTTTATAAGTATACATTGAAACAAACATAATAATAATGTCTTTGGAAATTATTATTACAAAACGTCACCAACGGGCCGTACACGTTTTCAAAAATCAAACGATAAACACTTGGACATTACTAGTTGAGTGGGCAACTAGCATAGATAGACTGTTAAGTCACTTACTTATATATGACCTCACACGTTTAGGATGCTGGGAGGTTACTGTTGGAAAAACACACTTGCTTTTAGGAACGCTAGCACTCACAGGTGAGTTTAATAGCCCCACTTTTAAACTGTTTTGATTTACATGCACAAAATTTGATAAATTCTTACTTATGAATATGAATGCACATGATTTCAAGAAATCCTTATTTACGTACACGTCCGCTAGATTTCATATATTCGTACTCACGAGTCATACATGCACAAAATTACTTAGATTCTTACTTTTGAACGCACATGCACAATATTTCATGTATATTTACTTATGAACACAAGAAAACAAGAATGTAAGAAACAAGAAACAATAATGTATACTTGTATACGTCAAGAAATTTGATGTGTTCATACCATTCATACTACTACTAGAAAAGGAACAAGAAACACGAAGGTATACGTTGTATACACCTAGAAATCCTTTATGTTCACATGACTGCTTTCGCTAATAAAACCTATGAACTCACCAACTTTATATTGACATTTTTGCATGTATCTCTTAGGTTGACACTTGCAGTAGGATTGGACTGCTTTTGAAAGTAATAGCTCGAATCGCATGCTTTACAAACATCAGAGATTTTCTTGCATTACTATTTTGTAAAATTAGTTATGTATTTAAATCTCTAGGATTACTTTGCGAACTCGCAACTTATGTAAACTCATTTAATATCGATGTATTGTTTTGAACTATTTTCAAAAACGCCTCATGTAGAGGTCGTTCAATGTAATCTTGTGCAATGATATTTGATTAGTCGTACCCCGATTCGAATTCTGCTGCACAGTAAATTTGGGAGTGCGACAGACACTGTCACCACAGTGTTCAGGACAGTGTTTTGGAGGATGTTGTGACTGAGGATTTTGTGGTGTGATGACAGTGTTCTGGAGTTTTTTATTATTTATTTTATTTGTTTTTATAATATAATTAAATGTATTTATTAATATTTATAATCACATAAATCAAATTAAAAGAACATTTACTTTATTCAAAAAAAATACAAATTTATTTGTTTTTTATTTGTTTTTTTAGTGTTTAGCCACTTACCACCCAACGTGTACCACCTTCCTTTTATTATTATTATTATTATTATTATTATTATTATTATTATTATTATTATTATTATTATTATTATTTACTATATACAAATATATGTATGTATGGTCTATTGAAGCTCAGTGCCAACCAACCAATCTTCTTTCTCTCACTTCTCATTCTTTCCTATTGAAGTACCTGTAGCAAGCTCAAAAACTAAATTAAAATCCGACCAAATACTTAACAAATAATATACACAAAATCCATTTTAACGTTTGAAATTAAAAAAAAAACATTGGGTCACAAGGCGTCGAGAATCGGACGTTAGGTGGTGAACGGCGTCGGGAATGCCGGTGGGAACGCCGTTCCGGAGTGGGGGAACGCCGTCCCATGACGTTCTCGAGGTTGAACGGCGACGAATTTGATCCCACTCCTTGTACTCTTATAGCTTTTCTTTTTAGTGATTCAAATATGAGGTCCACATTGTACTAAGATTGTACTTAAATTTCGAGGACGAAATTTTTTTTATGAAGTAGAATTGTAATACCCATAATTTAATAATACTACTAGGATCATAATAAAACTCTGTAGAAATATATAATTGAATATTTCTATGCTTGTTATGTCCGTAGGGTACAAGGGATTGGGGTGTAAGTGACGGAAAGAAGGAGAGATACGAGTGAGTGACGTCAACACACACACACACACACACACACATATATATATATATATATATATATATATACGGAGTTATACACGTGTAATCTTAGATTGATTGTAATACTTTATAATCAATAAAAGATACATATTGATATTATTGTTTTGTGTTCGATCGTTTATATATTTGTTTGTGTCGATTGATTGTGTTCGAGGATTCCGCACTCGAATACGATTATATAACCTTGTTATCGATCCATGAGAACAAGACTTACAAGTGGTATCAGAGCAATTGGAACGTTTTAACGTTTGTTCGAGGTTATAATCGACATAACAATTTTTTGGATTGTATTGGACTTTGTTTGCGTTTTACGATCAACAAAATTATTAGAAGTTTAGGGTTTCATTTCATATTGTACGAAGTTGGAATTGAAAACTCTTTGTTTTCTAGGTTTATTCAAGTCGACATATTTTTCGTTTTCTGGGGTTAAAGTTCAAGTTCGGCGGACTTGCAAGTTCGTGTGAAAGTAAGTGTATTTGGCAAACAACTTGACCAAGTTTTGGTAAACGAATGTGTTGATTAGTCTCTGCTGACCTTGGACGAACTTGTAAGAATTGGGCTTAGCGAATTTAAACTAACTCAAGAGCCCAACGAACATGTTTTGTGGACCAGGATTGAAGCAGGCCCAATACTTAAACTCAAACCAGCCCAACAAATATTAAACTAAAAGGCCTAACTATTTAATTATGCCAAGCTAACATTAAACTATAAGGCCCAGATATTCAAATATTAAGCCAAACAAACAATACCAAGCCTAAAGAACATCTAAAGCCCAACGAACTTGACTTTTGACCGATTTAGTGGACCTGAATCAACTGATCAAGTGAAGTTGTTGACTGGACTTTGACCAGGTTGTTGACGGAATTTGTTGACCAGGTTATCAATTCAACGAACTTATTGCCATTTTTGTTTAACAAATTTGTTGATTAACTTGTTGACTGAACCTCAACAAATTTGTTTCCATAATATACTAGTGAACTACTGAACTTGTTAACAATATTTAGTTGTCAAACATTAATTTGTTCGCGTAATAAAATCATAAGTTTGTGGGGAATTTATATTATTAGCTTGGTGAATTTGTTAATATCATAAGTTTGGCAATAAATAATTTTAAGATGTCTAGTTTAAACATAATGCTTGAAATGGACCACGAAGTTGGTAAAACTAACTCTCGACCTAAGCTACTAAGAGATGAAGACTACTTTTAGTCGAAAGAAAGGTTTGAATCATACTGTCATTTCCATGACATTAAAATGTGGATATGTATTGAAGATGGTTACGTTCCACCTACTGAGCATGTCGATGGAAAGAACAGAGTTTATTCTTATTCGAACATGAAGGAAGAAGATAAACGGATGTATGAGGCAGAAAACAGGTCCTTGTCATGTATTAAAATGTGTCTTCCTCAAAAGATCTCACATACTTTCAGGAACCGCAGGAGTTCAAAGGAACTCCGAGAAGCTCTAGAAAGGAGATACGAAGGTAATCCACAGGTGAAGAAAAGGCAAACTGAGTTACTGAAAAAGTATTTGCAGTGTTTCGTTTTATCATAAGTGAGGACCTGTAAGACATTATTACTCGTTATTATCACTTAATGACAGAGCTAGATAGTCATGTTGTAGTATATAATGAACCCGAAAAGACTTATAAGTTCTTGGATTCCCTACCTCAAAAGTGGGAACTCTACTCATTAATGATAAAAAATGGTGAAGCCAAGTATGCAACTATGACCCTTGCAGATGTTATTGGCAAACTGAGAGCCTATAATTTTAGAGTACAGAAGAAGGACTTGGAAACTAATCAGGTTTAGGATCTGGGAATATATTACTAGAAGTCATCTTCTAGTAGTACATCGGAACTACTGCTTTCGTCTTAGGAACTACTGGGGAGAGTACATGGTTGAAGTCTGAAGGCGTTAATTTTATAGCTTCATCAAGAAGTGAAGAACCAGGAAATTCAGCTCAGGTCTTTATTGCAGAGGTTACTGAAGATGGTCAAGCAGAGTTGGATGCTCAGGAGGATGTTCAGGAACCTGAGTCTGAGGTGCTGAATCTGGAACATATAAGGAGAATCAGCACTGAGGATTCCATTGCACACATGGTTGATTTACATACAGATAAGCAAAAAGTGTGTCCTGATTTACTGTAACACCCCAAAATTTTGAAAGTTAAAAGGAGTTATTTAAATTATTATTATTTGTATTTGGTATGATCCAATAATTGAGTTTAGTTTAAAAATATAATGAAAAGTAAGTTGTGTAGCTAGAATGTGAATGATTAAAGTCTTGAGGGACTTGAGTTGATTAACGCAATTACTTGGAGGTTAAGAATGTAAATAGTATATTAAAATCCACATCCTTATAATTTTTATTCTAAAAAGCAAATATATAAAAGAAATTGTATTGGTGTGTGCTGTGTGGCGACAGGAAGAAGAAAGCATGGGAGAAAAGGAGTTTGTAAAATTTGAAGTTAAAAGTGTCTAGTTGAATCCTTAGTTTCCATATACTAATCTTCAAGGTATAAACAACCTCCTTAATCTTTTAATTTGATGTTCATGTAAAAAAAAGAGTATATGTGATTAACTGAGAAATTTGTCGTTTGAGGGACACCTTTCAAACTAGTTGATAAATGAGTAAATGAGTTGTATATATGACCTTATATATTGATGTTAACTATAGGTCCATTAAAGAGTCAAGGTGTTGCTAGAGCTAACTAAGCAAGAATTTCAAGGTAAGTCATGGAGGATGGATTAATTAATTGACAACACTTGAGATTCTTGAGTGATGATCAAGTGTGTGTTAACTAGTGATGGGTTAAAGAGTTGATTAAATGACATTTGAGTATGTCATAAGAGTATGAGTAGAATGGGGGATTAAAGGATAGCAACGGGGCTTGAGAAATCTCATTGTTTATGCCTGGACACCATTGTAGTATTCTTTTGAGTAAGAACAATAGTGAGCTATTAAGGATCCTTAATTGTGTTGCAGCTTGATCATTTGAGTATGATCTATATTATGTTGTAGTTTGATCATCTGAATATGATCAATACCTTGTAGTAGTTGTATTTAATTTCCATCACTTACTAAGCATGAGGCTTACCCCGTTTGTTGTTGTTTTGTATAGATATGCTAAGCGGGGTAAAGGAGTTATTTGGGCGGGGAGCTAAGATTGAATTTTGGTGGGACTTGCTATTGCGTTAGTAAGTCAATCCCTTTTATTAAATCATGCTCATGGTATATATTGAAGCCCCATTTTGAGAAAACTAATGATCATTTGAGTATGATCATATTTTGTGATTGAAACTTGGTAATAAGGTGAAATTATGCTCAAAGTGTGTTTTGTTATAAACTTGTGAATACATGAGGAGTTGGTAGTTTATTGGTGGTCGAAGTAACTAAGAATGAAGTGTAGAAACAAACATTTTTAATTGATGATCTAAAATTGGTCAAAGGTGATAAATACACCATATAATTTTGATTTCAACATCAAAAGTATGTTATAATAAGTTGTACTGCGAACTGTGACTGCTGTGCAGTATGTTGGTGTTGTCGTCTTTGGTAACTTTTTAGGATTGTAAAATGTTGGATTGTGTAAGGAAAACATGATGAGTTAAGATGTTAAAGAGATATTCGAGTTGCAAAAGTTTTGTATAACTACAAGTAGTTAAAGTGTTGTTGAAATGCAAAGTTTTAGTTAATAAAGAGTGTGTTGAAATTGGTTAAGTGTTTGGGTCAAAGGAATTGAACTGCAGGCATTTTCTTAGTCAAGGCTTGGTACGCGATCGCATGGAGCTTAGCAGATCGTGTATCATGCACTAAAACAGTTACACAAGTTGTATTGCCTTTCATACGTGATCGTGTAGACTTTACAAGTTCGGGTACTGGCTGTGAGAACGCGATCGCGTGACCATGCTATGATCGCGTACGTGTAGCATTTTCACAAAAAGTTTTGTTTGAGTTTAAGATGACTTCATAAATTGTGTTATGAGCTTCTAATAGTTATTTTTATTTAAAAGGATGCATTAATAATGAGATAAAAAATCGGGGCGTTTCATTTACATACTATAAAAAGTGTTTGTAGTTTGTATTCAGACCTGAAAGACTCAAAGTTCTGGTAGAGTCAAATATATCCATGTCAACTCAAATTAAAACCTAAATAGAAGAAAAATGTTACTATAAGAGAGTAAGTCTGAACAAATAAATAAGATTAAATCTTATGCTAAGGACATAACAACTTTAAAGGACAATGTAAATGAAAAGACCTTGAAGATTGATCTTTTCTATGAACACGTCGAAGATTTAACTAAACAGCTTTCAGCTAAAGATAAAGAATTGGCCGATGCGAAAGTTAAAATAGTCGAGTTAAATCGAAAATTTGAATAGTATCAAAACTCTTCTTTAACTTTAACAAATATCTTAAACTCTCAAAGGACTTTTCATATATTCGTACTCACGAGTCCGCTAGATTTCATATATATATTTGTACTCACGAGTCATACATGCACAAAATTACTTAGATTCTTACTTTTGAACGCACGTGCACAAGATTTCATGTATATTTACTTATAAACACAAGAAAAAAAGAATGCAAGAAACAAGAAACAATCACGTATACTTGTACACGTCAAGAAATTAGATGTGTTCATACCATTCATACTACTACTAGACAAGGAATAAGAAACACGAATGTATACGTTGTATACTCCTAAAAATCCTTTATGTTCACATGACTGCTTTCACTAATAAAACCTATGAACTCACCAACTTTATGTTGACCTTTTAGCATATATCTCCAGGTTGACACTTTCAGTAGGATTGGACTGCTTTTGGAAGTAATAGCTCGTGTCGCATGCTTTACAAACATCCGAGAATTTCTTGCATTACTATTTTGTAATATTAGTTATGTATTTAAATCCCTAGGATTATTTCACGAACTCGCAACTTATGTAAACTCATTTGATATCGATATATTGTTTTGAACTATTTTCAAAAATGTCTCATGTAGAGGTCGTTCAATGTATCTTGTGCAATGATCTTTGATTAGTCGCGCCCCGACCTGACTTCCGTTGCACAATAAATTTGAGGGTGCGACAGATTGGTATCAGAGCTAAAGGTTATAGCGAACTAGGTTGCATTAGTGTGCCTAGACTATAACCGTTAAGTTAGTATTCCTTATTAGGTATGATTGGTTCAGGAATTACATCATTCGGCTTTAACTTAACATAGCCTGATCAACTATGTACAAAAAAATGAGAAGCGATGCAAGGTCTGGAATAGTTATGGTAAACGGGAATGCATTAGTGAACTTTGACTATGATAGAAACGGGACCAAACTAGCATGTGCTATACTCATTAGGCTATTATATATTTTATATATATAAATAGGCCTCACTTGCTAACACACTCGTAACAGAGAACGACAGGCCTTATGGTTATAAGATCGCCTGATTTAGAGAACGAGACCCAAACCTCGCCTACCACTGTAGAGGCTCCTATTATGCCTACTTACCTACGTGCATCGGATAATTACACTGCTAAAGAGGAACCGATGGAGTTAGAACCCTCCAAGGTTACATTGCCAAGAACTCGCTTAAGATTAGTAGAAATTCCGCTAAGCGTATACAGTGTGTGGGAAACGATTTTCAAACAAATTTTCGCCGGACATTTTCCTCGGACTTTTAAGAAATGTAAATCTTTCAACAAATTTTTGACAAAACAAAATTTTTAACACTTTTCAATGGCCAGAGCTTTCAATGTATTTTTAATGACTCAGGCCTCTAACAAGGTTTTCATCATATATCTACCTCAAATTTTCCACCACTTCAATTTTTTTCAACGGATTTTATTAAACAGAGTTTTCAAATGTTTTGTCAGTGACAAAAGTTTTCAACGTATTTTATTTACTCAAGTTTTCAATGAACTTTAAGCTTCCAAACAGATTATAGTGAAAATTTTCAACAGATTTTACGACAACTCTTCCACAAAATGTTTTATAAAATTTTTCAAAATACATAAAATATATAAAGTTCTTTATATAATTATTTGTATAAGGTCTAAATCTTGAAATTTTTAGCAAAGTTATGTTAACATTTTTAGTAAATGAAAACCCTATATATATATATATATATATATATATATATATATATATATATATATATATATAAACAAACACGAGATTTTCCTACAATCTTTCTTTAAGGTTCATTTTTAATCCTTTTTTTAGCAACTAGAATACGTTTCACACGTGAAACAATGTTGAAAGGAAATCTTAAGATAAGAAAGTAGATATGTGGTATAGTATGAAAACTTGAGTAGCAATGCTCGACCTTACGAAATCAGATGAAGTTGTTTTCTTTTAAGACAAACGATGTCATTAGTGATAGTGGTGACTACGTCAATATAACAAGGGATATTCCTGATAGTTTCGAGATAGTTATAAATACTTTCACAGATTAAGAATTTATGTAGACTAGACCCTCCGTTTACAAGATCGTTATTTTAATAGAACGCTTACCTCGTAGGTAATGACAAGTCCCACCACAAACAATTATGTGTCAGACGATGACCAACTCTGTGAAGAACCGACGACATTACCTTACCTACTCACTTTGGACAACAATACGAAACTATTGGAGATTAATCAACATTATTTCACTATTAAGCTTATACCAACATAAATGAAGGGAATTAAGTTAGTTGTAGGCATGAACTTAGCCAAAGATTTCGCAACACCGGCAACCATAAAAAAGTAAATATCAAAACGGAATCCCGAATTCACTTGTGGATAAGAAAACTAGATACGTCAGAAACACACTTATTTTCCCTTAGACCCCACACCAACCGCAACTACGAGCTAAATTTCAGGACGAAATTCTCCTAACAAGGGGATAATGTGACACCCGACAAATTAGGACATTATTTGTGCCTAACCTGAACATTTTTTACTTGTATTTAGTTGCGTATTAGGCTAAATGCTTATAAATTTATGTATATTTATATACACGCGTACGCGATTATTTCAAATCGCACATTAACGAATCGGATAGAATCCGACAATAAATAAATACGGACGTTGCTGAAAATACTTTTTTAAATAACGAAAATATTTTTAAAAAATCATTATTTACTTTATATTAATTCGATAATATCTAAAACGTTACACGTATCATATAAAACAAATCGTACGCGATAAAAATGCGCAAATCACGCCCAACGACCGAACAAAACCCGACAACACTTTTAACAACTTAAAATAAATTATTTTGAATAAAACTTTCATCATTTATTTCGTGATTTAAATTGGTTACGAAAAACAAACGAATAAAACGTTCAATGTTTAAACGAACCACGAAACGAACGGGTAAACGAGCACCGCGCACTAAGTAACTTTGGGAACAAGATTTAAACACACCCATGTGGGGTGGGACCCAAATCTGCAGTCAAGGCATGGCAAGCCATGCCATGCTAGTTGACTTCTTCCTTGTACACAATCAACAACCATACCATACTCTCATTTTAGGGGTGTTCATCGGTTCGGTATACAGTTTCATTAGTTTAATCGTTTCGGTGTTTTCGGCTAAAAATTTATTAAGACGCTAACCAAAGGCCGAACCGAACCATTTAAAAATGTGAAATAACCAAACCGAAGACCGTTTTTCAATTAGGTTCGATTTTCGGTTTAAACCAAAAAAACCAAATTACAATATAAGATAAAATATTGATAAATTATACCTTACTCGTCACAATTTCATCACATTAATTAAACAAAATGAAAGAGTAAGTGGCTGCCTCCGGTTATTTGTTTAGATAGTTGGAGAAAATGTAGATTAAGTTTGTTTACTTGTAAGAGATTATTATTATCTCTAACTAAAACAATATAAAAATATATATTACTATATTATAATCGGTTTTTTCGATTTAACCGAATAAACAATGATTAAACCAATCACCGAACCGAAGATCAATTATCATATTCAGTTTCGGTTAAAACCCAAACCAAAGACAGTTTAAAAAATCGGTTCGGTAATAAACAGTTTACGGTTTAGATTGATTTTTGGATTAAACGGTTTACAACCAAATATTGGTCACCCCTACCTCATTTCTCACCTTTCACTCCACTCTCTACCTTCTCTCTAAATCCCTTCTCTCCCTCCTCCCCTAATTTCTGGAGATTTTCAGCCCCCTTTGTGACACCCGCCAAATTAAGACTTTAATTAGTGTTAAACTACTTGTAATTACGTGTATTTAGTTTTTTTATAGGCTAAATATATGTGACATTTTGTGTAATTACATACACGCATACGCGATTTGTTTAAATCGTACACTTATGAACCGGACGAGGTCCGACATTAATTAATACGGAAGTTGGTGACTAAAATTTATAAATGATGTGGAAACATCCAAACAAGCGTTATTTACACTAATATATCTGGTAAAATATATTACATGTAACTCGTATCGTCTAAAACACTCCATACGCGACGAAACCGCACGAAACTCGTCTGACAAGCAAAAATAATTCACGTTATATTTTTATAACTCATTATTAAGTATTTAATAAAATACTTCGAATAAAAACATTTCGGATATACTTTAACATATTTTAAATCTTAAAAATATTACGCGATTAAACGATCGGGCAGACGACTACAGAGTTTAATCGACTACGAGTCGTAACACAAATTTGGGATAAACAACAACACTCGTGCCCAAGACCCAAACGGGTCGACCATGACCCGCGGACCCAAGAGGCCAACCCAATGCACACCCACTTAAAAACCTCCTTTTCTTCATTTCTTTCATTTTCACCAACCAAAACACACACTTATCCTCTCCCTCTCTTCTTCACTCAAATAGGCAGCCCTAAATCGCATAAAAACATCACCAAAAATACTCCATTTCACGGAGTGGATTCAAGAAGAAACGATCACCATCTTGAGCTCTCCATCTCCATCTTCTCCATTTTCGATTTCGTGGTAAGAAACTTCAAAACTCTTTTAAATTACTTGCAAAGCTTTTATTTACATGCTATAATGTTTACCCAATGAGATTATGTCCAAAAACCGACTTAAAATGTGTTTTAAAACTCGAATTGCACAAATAGCCTCGTCTACGAACTTAGCTGCGTCTCAGCTCGCAAATCGTGTTGCGAACTGAAATTTACCTACCAAAAACTGAACTTGCGAACTGACCTGCGAACTGAACTGAACCTGTGAACTGACCTGCGAACTGACCCGACCTGCAAATTGAACCGACCTGCAAACCAACCTGTCCTGCGAGTCGAGACTGCAAGTCGAGACTTGCGAACCCACTCTAACTTGCGAACCCAATCTCAGTTCGCATCGCGAACTCGATTCGCACCGCAATTTCAGTCCGCAGCCAGACTTGGTCAATTTTCCCGAATTTAAATTTTCGATGCATTTTTCACCAAAGCAATGTTGTAGAAATAAAAAAATTCGAGCTCACCTGACACCTCGACCCCAGCCAGGGGCTCTGCCCCATGGACCCCGCCAGGGGTTGCCACCCCTGGGACCCCGCTACCAGGGGCGCTGCCCCCGGACCTCCGTCATTAAAATTTTGTAAATACTTTTCATACTAAGTGTTGAACACTCACAAAACAACGAAACCTAATACAACGATACATATAATAATAACACTTTTGGATTATTATTACAAACCGTCACCAACGGGCCATACTTGTTTTCAAACTATAAACGAAATACTAAACAAACACTTGAACATTTCCTAGTTGAGTGGACAACTAGCACGGGTGATCTTTCAAGACACCAACTTAATTACTTATTTACTTACAACCTTGTGCGTTACGGACGCCAGATAGGGTGCAGGGTTCAGAGAACCAATATATGGACTTACATCCAACACGCCTACGGACTTACATCCGCTTTACTTGGTTTATTTCATATACCTACTTGCTCGACTCAGGTGACTCTTACAGCCCCACTTTTTACTGTTTTACTATTGGGGTGAGATACTTAGCTACTGTTTTACGCTTGAACACGAGTACTGGACTGACTATACTACTTTTTACACACATTGCATGAGTTAGTTTTTATCCACTGAAAGCCTCCTATCGTAAGTTGTTAGTTATGGACTTAAGCGCGATTACTAGTAAATGGATCCATTTGGGACTGACAATCCCCGCCTGGGGTAGTAGCGCTACCACGGATTTCACCGTAGAAACAGGCATATTAGTATTTACATATGAGTGTTCGGATAGCACTCACGGGGGTACAAGATATGGAACTTGATTGTGCCATTCGTACTTACATAAAGTTAAGCTTCAACTTATGAGCTCATGGCAACTGTGCTGACTTAGTGATTTACTTACCTACTTACTTTGCTTGATAGTAACACTGGTACATAGTTGTGGTCCATAACGATTACTTATTACTAAACCTGTGAGATTCACCAACCTTTTGGTTGACGCTTTTTAGCTTTGTATCTCAGGTACACAGATGGAGTAGGATTACCCCAGGACACTAGCTAGAGTCGCATGATTTCTACTTTGCATCTAATGGAGATTCTTAGCATTATCTTTTGTATATTATGATTATGTAATAGAATATCCCGCTACATGCATGGACTCTAGGGAACTACATTTTTGTAAATGAAAACACTATGTTTTCAAACAATTATATATATGGAAATGTAACTATTTTAAAACGTCTCATTTAGAGGTCGTTTGCTGTATACTTTGTGCTGTTGATATTTGATTAGTAGCACCCCAAAGCTTGCTTCTGCTAAACAGTGAATTTGGGGGTGTTACACCCTTCCACCACCATAATACCACCACAAGTCCACCATATCACCACCACAAACCACCGTCGGCAGCCTCGTCGGAAATTCAAGGAAACGAGCTTTCAACCTCTTTTTTTCCCCTCTCCATCATCCCTCTTGTAAGGACTCCTTTTCTTTTGTTGATTTTACTAATAACATATGTATTTACATATTTTAAGGTCTATTTAACAAGATATTTTCCGAAAACCAAGTCGAAACACATTTTTAAAACACAAAAGATACCACAGTTTACTGGACAGAAAAGTGAGCCGCGTTCAACGAAATGTTTCGACATCAAAACTTAGCTAAAATGGACGAATCTTAATTCTAAAATGAAGTTCAAGAGGCTAAATTTTCAAAAAAATTAGTCTTGTTACTTTTCGACTCTTTTTTCTACTCGAAAACTCATTTCTCCGACGACATAGAAAATTTGTCTCCGTTGATAGAAATTTGAACTCACTTCTCGGAACCATATCTCAAGTTCTAGACCTTAAAACGAAACAGGGGCGAATCTACACGGTGTTAAGGGGGTCGATAGACCACCCTTTGATTTCAAAAAGCTTTAGAGAATTCATGTTAAATGTTGAGACATAGTTTGTGACAACAGATCTAGCCTTGTGATATGACTAGTGTAATTGTTATCATGTTGATATATTGGTTTAGATTTGTAAATTGATATTGTTTTGATATTAATATTCGTTAAATATATTATTATGATAAAGTGTTAGACGAATATAGATTTTAACAATATATATACATATGCTGTGAGTCCAGTTATTTGTTTTAGACATTTGATGCGAGTCGAGATCTCAAGTCGCAAGGCTCTGCGATGCGAGATGAGATCTGAACTTGCAGAACTTAACAGAGACAAACGAGCCGAGTTCATTATGGGCTTGGGCTGCATATCGAGTCGAGTCAACTCGCAGGCCTAGTGGCTGCGAGTTGAGACGAGAATATATATGTGTTTTCATACGTGAAAAACATAACTTTGGAATAACTCTTGGTATAATTGGAGATCAGGATTTTGTATTCCTGCAAATTCAGTTTTCAGAGAAATATAGACTAACGGCTAGGCTTTGACGTTTATTCGTATAAAGTAAAGCAATTGGTTAACCTAAACGCGAACTAAATCGTTATTAGTAAGATAACACCGTATTGAGGAATTCCGCACCTTAATACTACAGATAACGAAGTTATCGATCCTAGAACTAGGGACTTACAATTGGTATCAGAGCTTTCGGGCTAGATAACGAGTGTCGTTCGAAGTTTTTGGGTTAATCGCGTGTGATTTAGGATTGTTTTGACGTGCATTAGTGTGTAAAAACGATCAAAATCACTCTCTGGACGACTTAGGGTTTGTTTACGATCGAAATTTCCAGTTTTAATCGTAAAAATACCAAAAATTTCTGTTTTCGCAATTTTCAGCCGTTTTGCGAGTCGAGATTAGGGTTTCAGGATAAGTCTGCGAACCAAGTTGAACTTGCGAGTCGACATCCTTGCGAGTCGACATTCTGCGAGTCGAACCTCTTTGCGAGTTGATATATTCTGCGAACCGAGATCTCTTGCGAACCAAGATCACTTGCGAGTTGACATCATTGCGATCCGAACTGAGACTTGCGAACCGAGATTCTGCGATTCGAGCTGAGATTGCGAGTTGAACTGAGTTTTGCGAGTCGAGATTTTTACTTTGTCTAAATTCGCAAATACATTTTAACTTTAAACTTCACGATGTCAGACCTTAGCAAAATGATTGAGATGGAACACGAGATTGGCAAATCTAATGTCCCACCTAAATTGTTGAGAGTTGAGGATTATTTTAGCTGGAGGGATAGGTTTGAATCTTACTGTAGATTCCATGATCTATCTATCTGGATGTGTATCAAGAATGGATACACGGCACCTACCCAGACTGTTGAAAATGCAATTGTGGTTCTCACTTATCAACAGATGAGTGAAGCACAAAAGAAGGAATTTGAGATTGAAAACAAGGCTCATTCATCAATCAAGATGAGTCTTCCTAAGGAGCTTAATCATCAACTCAAATCCTTCCATACTGCTAGATCTTTGTGGACAGCTCTTGAAAAGAGATGTGAAGGAAGTCCACAAGTTAAAGCAGGCAAGAAAAATCTCCTGAAAAAGCAGTTTACTGTGTTTAAAGCTTTGAAAGGAGAAGATCTTGATTCTTATACCACAAGATACTACCATTTGCTGAGTGAGCTAGATGATCATGAGATTATATCTACAGAGACTGAGAAAACTGACAAGTTTATTGAAGGTTTACCGTCTAAGTGGGAGATGCATGGCATAATGCTCAAAGACAACGATGAGAGGTATGCAACCATGACCTTAGAACAGGCCATTGATAAGCTCAGAGGTTATGATTACACCAAGAAAACTAGAGATACTGATTCTGATCAGGCTCAGGATCCGGGACTATATCACGGAAAATCTACTATCTCTACTGCTTCCTCGAGCTCGACCAATGCTTTATTTGTTGGTAATGTTGAAGGAAAGGGTGAAATGATTACCGATGATCTGTGTCTTCTTACATCATCTGGTAGTGATGCAAAGGGCAAACCAACTGAGAAGTCACCTCAGGAGCATCAAAAGATGCCTATGAGTGTGAAATCTGCTGAACATCAATTATCTGTTCTTGCTTCCTTTGTAGCTTCTTATGAAAACTACCTTCAGGGTAAAATCAATGATCCAATTATGTTTGACGAAGATTACGATCAGATAGACCCTGATTATCTAGAAGAAATAGACCTTCAGGACCAACTTGCTATGTTGTCAAGAAGGGTAAAGAATTTCTTGAAGAAAACAGGTAGAAAGGTAGTTGACAATAGATCAGGGTTTGATAAGACCAAGATCAAGTGTTTTAACTGTCAGGGTTATGGACACTTTGCTAGGGATTGCCAAAGACCTAAGGTAGAAGCTGGAAATGGACAATAAGGTTCGGGAAGCACTCTCGCTTCCAAAGCCTTAGTTGTGAAATAGTTGGATGGATCGTATGAATGGAAAGCTCAGTCTGAGGAAGCTTTCATGGCTGAGATTGATGGATCTACATCCTATATGCCTACTGATGCAGAGGGTGAGGTAAAGGTGCCAGAGGTTGCAGCTAAAGCAAGTGATGAAGATGTGCTATATATGGAGTCAACTGAAAACATGACTCCTGAAGACTTTGTAGCACGCATGACTGAAGTCCAGACAGATAAGAAAAGGGTATGTCTTGATATTCTTACTCTTGCTGATGTCTGTTATTTAGTTACCGATTTGCAATCACAGGTTAGTATTTTAAATGTAGCAAATAAAAACCTGACATCTCAAGTTAGCTTATTGACTGAATCTAGTAAGGCTGTTAGATCTGAACTTGAACTAGCCAAGATTGATGTGCGTAGATTAAGTGATGATAAACAGGACTTAAAAGATAAAATTAAGTCTGATGCTTCTGATAGGAGTGCTCTTAGAGATACCATTAATGAAAAAGCTGTTATCATAGATGGTCTCTATATTAATCTAAAAGACTTAAATCATAAAATAGCTAATAAGGAGAAAGAGTTAGCTGACTGTCAATTGAAGCTAGTTGAGCAAAATAGAAAGATAGAAAATTATAGGACCACTGAGATGGACAAGATGCTAGATGCTCAACGAAGTGTAAAGGATAAGTCAGGATTAGGTTACAATGAGACACCTCCTCCTTTCAATTCTAATTACACTAAGCTTCCAGAAGATACTGAAATGACTGAAGTAAGTTCTGAGAAAACAGTAGCTAAACCTGATCTGTCAGAGGCACAGAAGGAGTTTATTAAGAATCCTTCATCTAATGATAGTAAGAGAGTTTCTTTCACCAAAGTACAGTTTGTACCGGGTGAAGTAATTCATGATACTAAGATTGATGAATTGATTAATAAAGAACATGTTGTTAATCCTTTAGTGCCTAAGACTCCAATAGCGGTTGCCAAAGTTAGTAAGTCACGAAAACAGATGTCGTGCTTCAAGTGTCACCAAAAAGGACACGTATCTTCTTGTTGCCCAAATAAGAAGTTGGAAGCTACACATAAGCTAGTGAATACTATAAAGACACCGACCACTTCTAGTTCGATTGTAGATAGGTTAGGCTCCAAACCGGGATTAGGAAGCGAACCTGTAAACATTCTGAAAAGAGATGGTAATCATAGTGTCTCTCCACCTAAACCTAAAAGGGCTTATACTCTAAACGAAAATACTTTCAAGAAACCAAGAGATAAGACACCTTCGAGGTTTAGGACCCCAAGTAGAAACCATAGTCAATTTGAGAATGGTTCTACTTCGAGTGCACAGGGATCTAAGTATGTGCCTAGGAGGTTTTCTACTCACTCTCCTCATAGGCCCAAGACTATAGATCATCAACAATCTCAAACTCCTGTGAAGGTTACCAAGACTCCCGATGGGAACAGTTATGGTCACTTTAAGGAGGTTCAGATTGTCGATGATCAGGGACAAACCAAGACCGTAATGGCTTGGGTCCCTCTTGATAACTAACTATGTACAACTTGTTGTGTGTAGGAGCATACTGTGAACAAGGACAGCTGGTGGTATGTAGACAGTGGATGCTCAAGACACATAACAGGTGAACGAAGTCTACTGAAGGACTTCAGAGAAGGTTTTAAGCAAAAAGTAAATTTTGCAGGAGACAAAGGAGGAGTAATTACTGGGAAAGGAAAAGTTTCAAATGGAACTTTGACTCTAGAGGATGTGAATTACGTTGAAGAACTAACTCATAACCTAGTGAGTGTTTCCCAAGTCTGCGATAAAGGTCATCCAGTTCATTTTAATGAAAAGGAGGCTTTAGTTCTGAAGCCAGGCTTCACAATTCCAGAAGAATGGATATTGATGAGGGCACCAAGGAAGAAGGACATCTATGCTATCAACATGGGTGTTCCTAATTCTTCAATGGTGTCTACATGCTTACTATCCAAGGCTTCAGAAGCAGACGCATTGTTATGGCACATGAGAATGGCACATCTGAACTTTCGAAAAATGAATTTTATAACCAAGAATGGTTTAGTTCTAGGTGTACCACAGAAACGTTTCGAGTCTGAAGACAAGTGTGTTCCTTGCCTAAAAGGAAAGCAGCACAAGAAATCACACAGGTCTAAGACTGAAAACTCAATCTCCTCGCCTTTTGAACTGCTGCACATGGACCTCTTTGGCCCAATAAGCAAGAGAAGTCTAGGTGGCAAGTGGTATTGTTTAGTTATCACAGATGATTATTCTAGATTCTCATGGGTATTCTTTTTGGGATCTAAGGATGAAACTCCGGGAATTTTAATGGAGTTCTTTGATCTAGTAGAGAATATCTATAAAACAAGAGTTAAGCGTATTCGTAATGATAATGGAATGGAATTTAAGAACTCAACGTTGAATATCTATTGCTTAAGCAAAGGGATACAACATCAATTCAGTGCACCATATGAACCTCTACAGAATGGTGTTGCTGAAAGGAAAAATAGAACGTTGATTGAAGCTGCTAGAACAATGCTTGCAGATTCAAAGCTTCCGGTCTTCTTTTGGGCAGAAGCAGTGAATACAGCATGTCATGTTCTAAATAGGGTTCTTACGGTCAAAAAGCGTAACAAGACTTGTTATGAATTATTGAATAATAAGAAACCTAATCTGAAGGGATTTGAACCCTTTGGAGTTCCATGTACGATATTGAAAACAGGAAATCAAGCTAAATTTGGTGAAAAGGCGGACGAAGGATTTTTCCTAGGTTATATGCCCAACTCACCAAATAAAAGAGTTTTCAATAAAGTCACATGACGACTGGAAATTGCTTATAACATTGAAGTTACGAGCTATGTACCTGGTGTACATAAGGGATTAGATTGGCAATTTGACTATTCAGATCTCTTTCAGTCATTTAAAGTTCCTATAAGTGACTTTGTCAGTGATTCAGAGATCTCTAAACACTTATTGTCTGAAGAATCGGACATTGGTCCCTCTTCAACATCGAGTGTTCCGAAATCTGGAATCAGGACACCAAATGACTCAAATGAAGCTTCTTCAAGTGGGTCACAACAACCTTCAAAGGATAAGTATCAAGAAACTAAAGATTCTGAAAAGGATCTTCAAACAACGTTTGATGATATACTTACTTCTTTGAATCATTTAAGGTTATCTTCAGCAAGTTCAGAAGATATTCCTTCATTAGAAGAGATTGGTACTAACTTAGAAGATGAGTCAGTAGTTGATTCAATACCGGTTACAAGAACGAGTAAGAATCATCTCGTTGAAAATATCATCGGTGATATTAATACTCCTGTTCAAACTAGGACTCAATCTAAAGTTAGTACAACTGAAAATTTAGAAAGCTTGTATACTGCTATGAAAGAGACAGGGATTCCTAATCAATGTCTATATTCATGCTTTATCTCACAAGTCGAGCCTAAAAATGTGCAAATGGCTCTCAAAGAAAGTTTGTGGGTTGAAGCTATGCAAGAAGAACTGCAACAGTTCTCTAAATTACAAGTATGGGAGTTGGTTGACCTTCCAAAGGGAGAATATCCAATTGGAACTAGATGGGTATTTAAGTGTAAGAGAGATGACCGGGGAGTCATTACTCGCAATAAAGCTCGTCTAGTGGTTCAAGGGTTTAATCAACAAGAGGGGATCGATTACAACGAAGTGTTTGCACCAGTTGCTAGGCTAGAAGCAATTAGAGTATTTTTAGCATTTGCCTCTTTTAAGGGTATCAAAGTTTATCAGTTGGATGTTAAGAATGCCTTTTTGTATGGCAAAGTTGAAGAATTGGTGTATGTTTCACAACCGCCAGGGTTTAATGATACTAACCATCCAGATAGAGTATATCATTTGAATAAGGCTCTATATGGATTACATCAGGCACCGAGGGCATGGTATGGAACACTATCAACTTATCTACTTGAGAATGGATTTACAAGAGGATCAATTGATAGTACACTTTTTGTAAAATGGAACAAGAATGACTTTCTATTAGTACAAGTATATGTTGATGATATTATCTTTGGATCTTCGGATGAAAAGATGTGTCAAGAATTTGAGAAAGTCATGAGAAAAAGGTTTGAGATGTCTGCAATGGGAGAGTTAAATTTCTTCTTAGGATTACAGGTTGATCAAAAGAAGGATGGATTCTTTATTCATCAATCTAAATATACATATGAAATATTGGAACGTTTTAAGATGGATGAAAGTAAGGTCTATAATACTCCAATTCCAGTCAATCATAGCGATGTGGATCCAACTCTTTATAGAGCCATGATCGGATCACTAATGTATTTAACTGCCTCTAGGCCTGACATTATGTTTGCTGTTTGTATATGCGCAAGATATCAGGCAAATCCGAAAGAGTCACATATGCAAGCTGTGAAAAGGATCTTTCGTTACCTCAAAGGGAAACCGAAGCTGGGACTTTGGTATCCGATTGATGGAGACTTAGATCTTCTAGCTTATACTGATTCGGATTATGGAGGATGCAATCAGAATAGGAAATCTACAACTGGAGGATGTCAATTCCTAGGAGGTAGATTAGTTTCTTGGCAGTGCAAGAAGCAAAGCTCAGTAGCCATTTCTACATGTGAAGCTGAGTATGTTGCAGCTGGCAGCTGTTGTTCTCAAGTTCTTTGGATTCAACAGCAACTGCGGGATTACGGGTTAAATATAACCAATACTCCTATGATGATTGATAACGAATCTACAATGTCGATCACCAACAATCCGGTGAAGCATAGTAAAACTAAGCATATTGATATTCGACATCATTTTATTAAAGACTGTGCTGAAAAGAGTTTGATAAAGTTAGTTAAGGTTCCATCTTTGGATAACTTAGCAGACTTATACACCAAGGCGTTTGACAGAGCTAGATTTGAGACATTGGTTCAACTTAACGGAATGAAAAATCTAGAGTGATTAGTCTTCCAAGGGTATTTTTGTAATAGTTAGTAGTCAATGTTATGTTTATTTAAAAAAAAAGGGGCGTATGGCATTCATTTGCTTGTTACCTGAGGGGAATCGCCTCAAATAAAAGAATAATCGTAGTTCTTTTAGAAATGTTTTGAGTTTTGGCTGTAAAAACTTGGGAAATGATAGTACATTAGGAGAATGAGCTTAAGAATAATAAACTTAAGTGCTAAGATTGATGTGTTAGTAGATTCCTATAAGTTACTTTAGAATTGCATACTTACCTAGGAATTTACTTATATTTATCTGATTATACACCTATATCCACTGATAATAACTCGTATCCCTTATATAAGTGGTAAGAATAACTAAAGTCTATTCAGATTCATTATATGATATACTAGTAGGCAAATTATTCTTAGATTTATGAGCAATTAAGAAATTCTAATCTTGTGTCATATCTTTTGTGAACTATTATATACTGTATGACATATGTCTTAATTGATGAATGATGGTATTGCCATACACTGTTATTTTGTATTTATCTATAAATGACAAATAGTTACCAATATGGTTATTAGTGAAACTAACAGATAACTCTATTGTACGTAAGTACAGACCTGTTGACTTTAGTTTTGCCAATAGTCTCAAACTTATTTTAATCATACTAAGGGATCCTCTGTTGTACGTGAGTACAGATCTGGAACCACTAGTATCTTTAAAGTTAAATATTTGATATTTGTCAAAATTTTAACTCAAGTGTATGTTATATGTTTCGAAAAGATACATCATTTAGTAACCTCTACCTTGAAATTTTCAAAGATGCAGTGCTATGTGTTTTACTTAAGTTCTTCAGTATATTATATAATGGTACACTTTAGATATTTTTCACATTCATAATAATAAAGTTTGCTCAAAAATCTATGTCTAATTTGTTTATGTGGACCATAATACCGGTATTCATCGTGAACTGTCTATGCTATTGGAATATTCACTTTTGTGAATAATTAATAATTTTTAATCTTAAAGTTATGTCAGGTGGATAAAGGTAAATAAGATATACTCTTATAAATATAAGTTTATTATACTGGTTAATATGTGATTTTTACTGTGCTTATATGAACTTCATGAGGTATGTATACTAACAATTGTCTTATGCTTATTACAATCTAATTAGTACAGCTTATTCTTCCGAATATGATCCCAAAGCAGTTAAAATTTTAAGCATGATGTTAGTACTCTTAAATTTTTATTTATTATTTTGTATTTATGTTTAATGATTAATAGACAGTTTTTCTTTTATTTTATTCAATGTGTTACCCTTTGGAATTGAATTATACTGGTTATTTATTTTATGTTGAACAAATGTGCGTTGACAATTGAAAAATAATATATATATATATATAGGTTACGAGGAATATTAATCGAAAGTCTTCCGACTCACATGCAGTCGAGAAGCGTGTCCTGATTTTTATCGGCGGTTAATTTTTCTATTATAACTTATATAGATATATTTTAGACTTGTCTTTATACTTAAGACCATAAAGGTATATAAGTGAATAATTTTAGCTAAAAGATTTTTCTTTATATAAGATTAACTGTATCACGGGTTTAGTCGGTTAATATATGTACGAAGGTTCTCATTGAGGAAAAATTATGCGAAAACATTTTATTTTAAATGTTTAGGCTAAATAGTTACAGAGATAACTATACACATAAAAGGGTTTTCAATTTATACTTAGTTTTAAATTCGCATTTTATTTACTTTTGTGAGTTTAACTAGTTAAACTTGCGAATCGAGATGTATTGCGAATCGAGTACAGGGTATAAAAGGGTGGTCAAACGAGTCAAACTCCTCACCGAACCCATTTGATTTGCGAGTTCACTTAAACTCTGCGAATCCAGTTCCTGCGAAACAAGTCGAACAGAGTATTTCATCTGATTTCGATTTGCCTAGTTACCAGGAAGAGTTTTTGATCCGTAGCTTATATATACTTTCAAATTACGAACATTTTGAGGTATAAATCAACGGATTTCACCGTTTAATTTACACGAAATCGAAGTTTTTATGAATCTAGGGTTTCATTTTAAAATTTGAACCACTAACGTAGATTAAGGTGTTATTTGACAAGAATCTTGTAGATTAATGTTAAACGAACCTTAATGAACGTAAATCAATCGATAGATCTTAATAAAATTGAGAAGTTAATCGATGTTGATTTCAACCCGCAACATCAGTTCATGCTGCGAGTTGAACACTCGACTCGCAGATGTAGCGAGTTGAGTTTCTGATCTTGACTAGTTGACCATGCGAGTCGAGTTTCATTTCAACTTGCAGATTTAATTTAGCGAGTTGAGATTGACTCCGTGATTTTTCTCCTTGCGGACCGAGTTGATTAGCGAATCGACTTGCGAGTCGAGTTGCGGATTGACTTGGTTAGCGAGTTGACATGGTTGCAAGTTGAGTTGCGAGTTCACTTTAGATTTTTGCGAGTTGAATATAACTTGTAAAAATGAAATGTAACACGTAATTTTAACTTTTAATATAATAAGCTATTTTTATTTGTATCTACCAGTAAATTATATCAAGATTAAACGCTTATTATAATATGTTTAGACGTACGAATTTTATATTAATACGTGATAACATATTTATTAAAATATATAATTATATCGAAAGTCTACCGATTCAAAGCGTAATCGAGTGGCGTGTTCTAACTTTCAGTTAGCGGTATAATATGTATATTCTTAAAACGTTAATGACTTGAGAATTTTATATTTACAAGTAACTAACGTCAAATACATATTGGACTTACGTATTGTTTCAGTTATAAGTTATATATGTGTTTATTTTGTTACGAACTAAGGTGTTAGATGATCATTTTGATTCATAAACATTATAGTTTATAACTTACTAACGTGCTTTTGCTTGTTTTGTCATTTGTGTTTTTATAGATATGGCGAGACAATTCGATAAAGGTCACAATATTCTTGTTGATCTAGATCTTGGTGCACGTGGAGCTAACCGAGTAGCTCAAGTGCTTACATTTTTGGCACGTTCACGCATTAGATATGCGATTACAGAGTCTCCACAGATCTCTCAGACTATACTGAATGACTTTTGGGAAGGTATTCAGTTTGACGAGACGATCAATCCACCAGTTATACGCACAACCGTCAATAATAGACCGGTTATTTTCTCTGTTGGAGATCTGCGTCAGATTTTACGCTTGGGTACAGTAGACCAGGAGGATGGTCCGACGGAGTATCCTAGTGATTTGTTGAGGGTGCGATAGGTCGTATGGGGTATACTAGAGATAGGAGGGGACGTCAGTTCCAAAAACCTTTGGTTATTGGACAATGGAGGTTTTTGTGGCATGTGATTGTCACAGTTTTTGCACCAAAGAAGGGAGGCTTTGATGAATTGAGCCTTGCCCTTGTATCAGCTGCACTGTCACTGGTTTATAATAAACCATAAGTTTTTGTGATTATATTTTTGGAGAGCTGGTTAGACAGATTTCGGGTTCTGTTAGATCACGGTTTCTGGTTTATCCACGTTTTTGTATGCTGATTATTCGCGCTCGTCTGCCAGAGCTTGTTATTCCTGGGACATTTTTACGTGTAGATACTATTGGGCTCAGAGGATACAATGCAATGTTTCTGCAGTCAGTGAGGAAGGAAGGGGTAGTAAAGCCTGAGGAGCGAGAGCTTTTTGGTTTTATTGTTGATCCTGCCTATGTGACGCCACCGAATAATGGTTGGTTGGATGTTGGTGCTGATGTTGCTGTTCCGGACCCGAGAGCTGATGTGGTTCCTTCTGAAGATCCACAAGAGCTCATTGAGGATGTGTTGGAACAACCTGCACATGCTGGGGAACAGGTGAACCCAGATGTTGCTGCTCAGGTGATACAGGAGGTGCTAGTAGAGCATGATGATGCTACTGATATCTTGCTACGGGATATTGATAGTTATGTTGCTTCACCTAAGGTAATTTTATAATTATATAGTAATATTGGTACTTAGTTGTTAAATTATTATCACATTATTATTATATAGAATACACATGTTATCGATATTTAGTTAATTAGATAATATTTCTAATTATAAAATATAAATATCATTATGATCAGGGAGTTGAGACTGCAGACCCAGAGGTCACTCGACCTGAGGGTGAGCAGGAACAGCTAGATGAATCTGAGGTTTTACTTTCAAAGGTATTTATCAGATTAATCATAAATATATAGAACTTGTATGATAGAGCTTTTAGCTAATCATAAATGTTTAATATATTCAATATTTAGGATTCTGATGTTGGTCCATCTGGAGGCCGTGATGGTCAATCGGCTTCAGATGATGATGATAGTACTCCTTCTCCACCTCCAGATGCTGGTTATATTAGATACCGATCTCGGATGATTCCAAATCCAGCACTGAAGGAAAAGAGAAAGGCAAAGGAAGTCGATCCGGACTTCAGTATTATTGATGAAGGTCCTGAGGAAGAGGATCTACCTCTTATTCCTCAACGCCGTAAGCGTTCTAGGACTTTGATCATTCAGGATGGTATGTTTTTATTTAAAGTTAGATAATCTTAACTAATTGTTTATCAGGAGTTAAACTGAGACAGTTAATTCTGTGACAGTTGCTCAAGATACATCCCAGGTAGAGATGATGATACCGGTGGTTACTGAACCAGTATCTGTACCATCTGAGGTATGAGATAAACGTTTAGTACTATGAGTATTATAGATATTTAATTAGAGATTGAGACAGAGTTATCTGTAACAATTACTTATTTAATTATATCTAACTTTATAGGCTGACAAACTGCTTGAGTCAGTGGAACCAGAAATGGTCTCCAAGACTGTTGAGGAGGGAGTTGCACAACTGGTGCATGATGCTCAGTTTCCGACTAATAAAGCTAGTAGATTCGCAGCTAGTCTTCTCAAAGAAGCATTATCTCAAGCCATTCCACCACTCACACGTGAATCATACATTGCTTCAGTGACACCGCCTGGACCATCTACAATTTCTGTTATTCCGACGACTGATGCTGAAAGGATTACATCCTTAGAGTCAAGAGTTAAGGAATTAGAACAGAGTACATCCAGGATTCCAGGGTTGTTAGCTGAGAATCTTTCTCTTGCTCAGCAGATGGTTCATATCAGTGAATCACATTTGACACTGCTGAAAACTCATGATACTTTGCTTGCTGATTTTACTGCCCAGCGACTGAAGCTTAAAGACTTAGAACGTTTGGTGTTGAGAGTGAATTCAGGACAGTCTGCTTAGGGGGAGATAATGCTATATCATGAAGCTTGCAAAGAGTATGAGTTAGCTAAGAAGAGAAGAGATGATAAAGATGATGATCCCGATGCTCAGAAAGATGGTGAGCCGACTGGTCCTTCAAAGACTGGTGAGCAAGCTATTATTCAGGGGGAGTCTACGAGTGTTGGAGTTGGTGGTGATGGTGCTGGTACAAGTACTGCGGGTACAAGTGAAGCTGGTAAGACAGCTTAGACTTGTGTAGTTATTTGTATTTAGGATTTAGTTGAATTATAATTGTAATTTATAATTGTAACTGAATAATTGTAATTTAATAGTTTTTGTAATATATTCGGCTTGAGATTATCATTATTACAAGTAAAATATATTATAAATTGTTTAAGAAATTAAATAAATTAGTGATCGAAAGTCTTCCGACTCATTGAGATGTCGAGCGGCGTGTTCTGATTTATTTCAGCGGTCAAAGTTTATTTTAACTTAGACATTTTAGACTTGAGAGTTTTTATAACTGACAAGTTAAATTTGTATGATTTTTAACTAGACAGATGATATATAATTTAAAGATATAATTGAAAGTTAAAATTTTATGATATAACAATTCAATTAAGTCTTAGAAATTATATAAGTTAATTAATTGTAAACTTAAATGTTTGGTGATTTTTCACAGTACATTAGAGTTTAAATTTAATTAATGTTTGTTAAGTGTTTGATATAAGATTTAGGAAATCTTAGATTGATTCAGGGTAATCAATAAAAGATTTATAAGTTATATATTTTTTCTTTCGCGTTTATATTAATTACACAAAAGGATTAGTATTGGAATTCTTAGATTGATTCAGGGAAATCAATAAGAGAATTTAAATCATTAATATATTTGTGTATTGTTTGTTTTCTCTAGGAATGGAAAGTCTAGATCTATCAGATTCACAAAATGATCTTTTAGATGAGATAGATGAAGAGATTGATTATGATCTTGAAGAGGGAGAATTTCACCCGCCTGAGGATTGGACTGCTGTTACTGAGAATGAGCAAGACATGGGTGTAGATCCAGATGCAAATGTTGATGAACACCATGTGAGCCCATCTAGGACAGAAGTTATTATTGAAAATAATCAAGGTCCAACAGTTGTCGATGTAGATGAAGAAATCGATGACTCAACCGATTCTGAAAATGATGAAATCTTGATTCCTATCAAGAATCCAGCAGTTTTTCTTAGAAAACTTCCTAAACAGAAGAAGGTTGGAGTTTCTGAAGTTGATATAACTGGGAAACGGGAACCTAAAAGAGGGATTATTGGTTGGTACTTTGACTCTGAGCTGAAGCTGTTTGCTATTAAAAGGTTTGATGGAGTTCAATATTTTGAGAGAAAGCTTGCAGTTTTTAGTTCTTTGCCTAGATTTGAGATTCAAGATTTGGCTCGATTACCTTTGAATAACCCAAGTGATGATTTTGTTGGAAAATATGTCGAACACATAATCAAGACTGAGGTTAGAGCTAATAAATTTGAAAAGATTAAGCCAAGAAAAGGAAAGACTATTAAACTGGCAGAGAGAAGTCAAAGGACAGGAAGAAGAAGAAGAAAGAAGAATTATCCAGCTGTAAAATGTGTGCAGCAGATTCCACTGAAGACAATGCCATAAGATATTCTGGGAAATATGAAGAGTTGGCATGTGGATTCAGAAACTGGAGAAGCTGTAATGGTTGAAGCTGATGATGAGGTTGAAGGTGGTGAAAGAGAGATCTTCAGAGTTTATAATCATCGTCATCTAATGAACATGTCAAGAAAAGATTTATTGAAGTTAAATGAGAACAGAATCTTTTGTACTGAAGCATGGGGTGACTTAGCACGAGATTATCAAATGATGATTAAGACTTGTATGAAGATGAAGATTTTTGCAGGTAGTAAGATTTACTCGTAAAACCAAAGACAATGTGAAGATAAAGATGCTAGAGCTATTGTCAAGGGGAGTCTGTTGAGACATAGTTTGTGACAACAGATCTAGCCTTGTGATATGACTAGTGTAATTGTTATCATGTTGATATATTGGTTTAGATTTGTAAATTGATATTGTTTTGATATTAATATTCGTTAAATATATTATTATGATAAAGTGTTAGACGAATATAGATTTTAACAATATATATACATATGTTGCGAGTCCATTTATTTGTTTTAGACATTTGCTGCGAGTCGAGATCTCAAGTCGCAAGGCTCTGCGATGCGAGATGAGATCTGAACTCGCAGAACTTAACAGAGACAAACGAGCCGAGTTCATTATGGGCTTGGTCTGCGTAGCGAGTCGAGTCAACTCGCAGGCCCAGTGGCTGCGAGTTGAGACGAGAATATATATGTGTTTTCATACGTGAAAAACATAACTTTGGAATAACTCTTGGTATAATTGGAGATCAGGATTTTGTATTCCTGCAAATTCAGTTTTCAGAGAAAATATAGACTAACGGCTAGGCTTTGACGTTTATTCGTATAAAGTAAAGCAATTGGTTAACCTAAACGCGAACTAAATCGTTATTAGTAAGATAGCACCGTATTGAGGAATTCCGCACCTTAATACTACAGATAACGAAGTTATCAATCCTAGAACTAGGGACTTACATTAAATTTCTTATGGACCACCCTTAAAAATGGAATTGGAACACCCTTAAGATCGAGAGTTTTCCGGATGAAGTTTGAAAGAAACGTAAACTCGTGTTGGTGAAAAAGTTGTTGCAGACTTGCAGGTTTTCTTGCGGAGGATGATGCACATTTTACATTTTTCCTCCCTTTTTCTATAAATACTTATATATTTAATCCTTTGACTACATTCAACTTTTATTCTAAGTCCTTGACAATAACATTTTCATTATAATCCTTCTACATTATCAATTGACATTTTGACCAAATACTTAACTAAAGGACAAAATTTTCTCTATACTTTCATTGCATTGAATATATTAATTAATAATATACACTTGCTCTAAAATAATATAATTAATATATACATGATATATTTATTTCAGAATTGGACACTTTTATTCAAAAATGAAATGTTTTTTTACTACAATTACGTTTTAGGAGAATATAATATATATATTTTTAGCCTCATATTTTTAATACTAATACTGTTATGAAATGAAAGAACAAGAATCATAGATGAATAGGAAGAGATGAATGCTATTATTGAATGATTAGTCCTAAATGAATACAAATGACTAATATATATAGGGAGGAAGTAAACCCTAATGAACTAATAGGTATATGGTGGGCTATCCATAAAGCCCATGGATTTCATAACACTCCCCCTTAGATAGTCACCTTTTACAATACGCTAGAGACTGCCTCGTTAAAAACCTTATCAAGAAAACCCCAATGGGATAAAAACTTGATGAGGGAAAAAAGAGTGCATGCGTATAATACTCCTCCAGAGTTTAATGTATATCCTTCAAGCGCCAAATACCGATCTTTCGAATTAGAAGCTCAAAAACTTTTGTCGGAAATGATTTTATGCATAAGTCGACCAAATTTTCGCTTGATCGGACTTGACGAACAGCAATGGTTCCATCGTTTTGTTGATTATAAGATGAGAAAAACTTACGAAATGTGTTTATTTTTATCTCCTTTGATATACCCTTCATTGATTTGAGTTATACACTTCACATTGTCTTCATATAAAATATTGGATTTCCTTGATTGTCTTGAGACCGCATTCTTCTTGGATGTGTTGAATCTTCGATCTTGAGTAGACACTTATCGATTGGATTTATAAAACTTAATAAATTTAGCATTATTTGACGACCTCCAAGAAATTGTGGTGTCTATACAGGTGAAAACATATCATGTTTTTGACCTTATGTGGATCAGACAAATACCCGCGTATCCAATTTAGCTTTTTCTTTGTGTAAAATAATCCCATATCATGGGTACCACCAAAATAACACAATATGAGATTGATTGCAATGTATAAAAGTGTATTAAAGCTCCAAGTGGACTTAGATATTGTAATGATTGTTTATCATTTTCTCCGAGGTGGAACAAATCCATAAACATATCTAGATAGATAATATTTTGAAGGTATGGACATCCATTTCATATTAGTGTACATTACTCCCCCTTGGATGCCAATTGTTTTGATGATTATGCCTCGTTAAAACCTTACTAGATAAAACCCGATGGAACAAAAGTCTAGTTAAGAAAAAAGAGTACGTAATTCTTTTAATATGTTAGGGGATGTTGCCTCGTTAAAAACCTTGCTAGGAAAAACCAATGGGATAAAATCACAGTCAAGGGAAAAAAATATTTTGCAATTGTTGACAATTAATAGCATCTCATCGAAATTGAAGATCAAAAACCAACTGTTATGAGATAAGTCATGGATTCATCGTCATTGATGTATTGATCCTTAAGTTTAAAAATATTTTATGTTTATGTTAGACAATAAGTGTCCTCTCATAGATAATAAGTTATCTTGCCAACAAATGTGAATAAATTATTTTCAACTCTTTTATGACTATTGAGAAATATCAATGTCTAATGACATTTGTCATCCTTTGAGGGTTAGGATTGTAACACCCCGTAAATTTGAACGCGATCACGTACACTAAACATTTGCATTTTAGGCTAATTCCCTACTTGAGTGAATTCACACTATTTTTATGAGATAAGTCTAGCAAAGCCCAACTATTTAATACGTGAGGTATTACTATTTTCATAGTTAGTTATAATTACGCGTGAAACTATTGGATCGAGTCCGACACACTTAATTTTGGGCGTTGGTGACCACTTTTATAAATAATGAGGATTTTATCCAAACGAACATTATTTACTTTAAATTATTGAGATAATATACAATGTGTAACACGTTTTAAAGAAAACGCAACCGTACACGACCGAAACATACGAAATGAACCCGACAAATGAATTAAAACCAAGTTATATTTTTATAACTCAAATAAAGTATTTTGATAAAATACTCAAGTTAAAGATGTTACGCAATTTATACGATCGGGCAAACGAAAATGGGAACACGCAAGCCCGAGACCTAAAAGGGTCGGCCCAAACCCGCGAACCCAAACTGTCCCCCATACAAAGAGTATGAAGACCCCTACTCCCTCCTCATTTTCTTCTTTTCTTTCATTTCACTCAAAACCACCAACCCAAAATCTCTCTCCCTTTCTCGCAAATTTTGGCAGCCCAAATCGTCCCCAAAACACAACAAATCACGAAGAGGATTCCAAGGAAATCGATCACCACATCACGAGCTTCATCCCCATCTTCTTCATTTTCGATTTCGTGGTAAGAAATGTTATAACTCTTTTAAAAGTACTAGAAAGCTTATATTCACATGCTAGAACGTTTACATAACGAAATTATGTCAAAAAACCAACTTAAAATGCGTTTTTTAAAATTTAAAGTTCGATCAGTTCGTCCTGCGAACTGAGATCCCAGTTGCAGTTCATCTTGCTAAGCGAACCGAAACCTTTGACTTGCGAAGTCAAACTGCGAACCGAACCGACTTGCGAGTTGACCTGCGGGTCGAGACTTGCGAGCCGAAATTTATCCTGCAAACCCAATTCGGTTCGTAGCCTACCTTGTCTTGCGAACTGAAACTTAACTCGCATCGCGAACTCAGTTCGCACTCAATTTCAGTCCGTCGCCAAACTTATTCGATTTTTCTGAATTTAAATTTCAGATGCATTTTTATTAAAGCAATACTAGTAGAAATAAAAATTTTCCAAGCTGACCTAGCAGCTCGACCCCAACCAAGGGGAAATACACAGGTGTTGCAACCACCAATCACCAGGGATCTCAAAGCTAACCTTTCATCCCCATTCTATACTTCTCATCTTTTACATTTATCCTCTCTTCCCAAAGACCAGGATTACATGTTTCCTCAAAGGCGATCGATGCCTAGGGTTTCCTTAGATAAGAGAAAACTAATGAAATTGAAGGTATGTTCTCATTTTTGTTTACATTACACGACATCGGAGACGGATGAAGTTCACACTTAAGTTCTGCCCCTTGGACCCCGCTACCAGGGGCGTTGCCCCCGGACCCCCGCTATCCAAGTGTACAACAATTTGAACATAATAACAATACTTTGAAATTATTATTACAACCGTCACCAACGGGGCAAACATGTTTTCTAAGACAAACGATTAAACAAACTTTGGACATAATCTAGTTGTGTGAGCACTAGCATGGATGGTTAACTTAGACATCCACATATTTATAAATCCCTTGCGTTTAGGACGTTAAGGACTTTACCCGGGCTTAGGCTTTGCTAGCACTCGAACACATTTAGTTCACCAGGTGAGTTCACAGCCCCTACTTTTACTGTTTTACTACTTTTGAATAGGGGTGGAAAACACAGTCAACTGCTTTTACTTACATGATTGTATACCTGTTTTACTCGAACGATTAAGAGTACTTTAGAAAAACTAAACACTGACACAGAAGAATGCTTTGATACTATACTTGTTTACTCGAACGATTCGAGTACTTATGAATTGTTAAACTTATGCACAACTGGTGTTATGAAATAACGTTTGGAAATGACCGGTACTGTTTGGAAATGCTGGAGAACGACCAGCAACACTTTTTACAAAACTGATTTGGAAGTTCCTACGTCTTGGGCATGCGTACAAAGTCTCTACTTCTTGAGCAACTAATGGTTCCAACTGACATGGACTAGATCCTACTGACTTGGATCAAGGATACTGACTTTCCCTACTATTCTGGTTTTACCCTTCTGACTTGGGTACTCGATCCTACTGACTTGGATCAGGGACACTGACTTTCCCTACTACTTTGGTTTTACCATTCTGACTTGGGTACTCGATCCTACTGACTTGGATAAGGGATACTGACTTTCCCACGAATCATTTTATAGGATATTGACATTCCTACAACAACTACTAAATTGTATTTAGGGTAACATCCCACATAAACCGTATTTTGGGCAACATCCCAACCGAACCATATTTGGATAACATTCCACAAAACGTTTACTTAACTATTATAGCAGTAACGATTTGCGAACGTATTTGGTTTAACGAAATATACTAATAAAACCTGTGAATTCACTCAACCTCGTTGTTGACTTTTACTATGTTTTTCAGGGAATTAGCAGCACACGTAAGGACCGCCTGCACATATGGAACTTAGGCGACCCTCGAGCTTTAGGATGCCAACTTTTGACAATGGGATTTCTTTAGTATAACCAAAAGTGTTTTAGTCATATTTCTGAAATCTACTTTTGTAAAACAGTAATCACTTTTATACGATTCGGTAAATCGTCAACTTTTATAAATTATTAACTTTGGCATCTTAATATTTATGTTCTGTTGTAATCATATGCTCTGATACGTATGCATGTACAATGTTGGTGTCATTACCCCCATACTTAACTAAATGTTTCCGCTAAACGAAATCAACGAATTTGGGGGTGTGACAAGGATTGTCAACATTAAAATAATCACTACATCATGAGGATGTATGACTCTTTATCCACGATAAAATTTCATCTTTACAAGACATTTCTTTCATATTCAGTTATGAATATTCTTCGCCTTTAGAACCTTGTAAAAAGTTCTAAGGATATATGAATTTCAATATAGTCATCGCAAATGTGTTTGTAATATGGGTTAAAATGACCATTTTAATAGGGATTTTATCGTCCCCAAATTGATATAAGGACTTATTTAATTTGATTTGATAGCGTCCTCGATAGCCCTTTATGAAAGCTTGAGGCTTTATAAATAGTGAAATATACCTTTATTATATGCTTATTTATTAGAATTTATTCAAACTGAATAAATGGTGTTCTCAAGAACCTTTCTAAAAAGCTTGATGCTTTTTAAAGTGGAAGCATCTTTAAGCATTTTATATCCTTGAGGGATCCAAAATGCAAATTAGCTAGACTTGTGAGTTATCATATAGCAAAGAGTCTTAGCATCAATACTCTTTTCTTATATCTTGTAGTTTCATACTCATTGTGCTTTAAGAATAAAGACCAGCCATAGAATAGGCTTTACACCTTTATAAAATGGACTATAAATCTAAAAATCTCGTATGAAGAGATTTCATAAATTTATTGTGTCTTTTTATATTGGAGAAATAATATTTGCAATTCTTTGCAAAATAATTTCATGATCCTCAATTACAATAGCTAGCGCTATATTATAAACAATAATATTATCGACATCGATTTCATTTGTACCGATTCCACATTGTTCAAGATATGATATCATTTATTGAGATCTCTTCATTTTTGGGTACCAGAGGTTCTGATAGAACCTTCATGTCTAGTTTCGTTAGATTGAATTGGGGTCTTTAATTCCTCGATTTGACCATCTAAATAATTTGCTCCTTTTTTTGAGGATATAATTTGGAATCGACTTTTATTTTATCACGTTTCACGTGCCATAGGCTTATTAGCCATTTTAGTAGGAGCATTAACAACTTATCATTCAAACAAATATGTCTGGCAATTATCAAAAATGAATTATCATTTGAATTTCAAGTTCATACTTGATACTATGAGGATCAATATTATATATTGATAATTCATTTTCAGTTTAAGTTGTTTTAAGATCTCCCCTTTTGGTCTCATAGTTGTGCGTTATGGTTGAGCATATATCGCACAAATAAATAAAAAAATATCTATGGTATATCTTTTTGAGGACCAAAAATCAATTATAGGGGAGAAATCTTATTTTCATTGGCAAGATGCGGACTCACATCATTGCATGTATATTAACATGGCCCCAAAGTATAAGTAGTATTGTTGCTCTCATAATAGATGTTGATTTTCTATCAACTAAGTCTTTTGATAAAAGCAATTTACGTATGAACTAATATATGTTCAATACTTACTACAATCAACTGAAAATGTTGATGTATTTAAATAATATATACGTTCACTGACATTATCAAAACAAAATTTGATATTTTTAAATATGTGCTTGTAATCTCAATAACCGAGTTACTAAGTCACGCAAAATTTAGGTTGTGATTTTCATGACCATTTAGACGATGCATCGATTTAAAAATTCTAAATGGTTCATTATATAGATATATGAAATACCCGCTAGTTGATTTCAGAAATTTTAAGGGAATAAGTACCAATAGTAGTACGTATAAATTTTCTTGAGAGCAATGCATGTAAAATTATTATGTCGAGGAAACTTGAGGTTCTATTATACATTTCGCATCATGATTGACTCGGGATGGTCTCACCGGTCTCGCCAATTAATGTAATAATCAAAGCTCATTAAACGTTAAGTTTATGACCATATGTACTTCAATTACACATTCATTTATAATATAAGCCAAGGAGCTAGAGTAATACCTCTTTAATATTTATTTCTCGTGGGTGTTAGCTCTTCAAGGGCTTTCAGTGTACTTACACTATCAAAGATAGTCGAGATGATATTGATCATTAAAGAATTGTACTCGCTGATATTTTTAAAATATTGCAACATGAGGTGCTTTTTAATAAAGCGAGTTTTTTGAAAGCATTGATTTCTTTTGATGATCAAACCTTTTGGATATTTCACCGTAATATAGATTAATTCTTCGAAGATTGTTTGAAGTGAAATGAATCACGATATCAAAATTCCATATATAAGACGATGACATTTGTCAATATAAATGTCAAGAGCGAATAATGTCAATTTGATATTGTGATTAAAAATAAGATGTTAGAAAAAATGACTAAACATAATTCTAAGGGAGATTATAAAGCTCATATTTAAACTTTTTTTTTAAGATTAAATAGTACAGTAAATAAAAATGAACAAATAACTATACTCCATAATAAACTAGTAAAGATTTAATGTGAGTAAATAAATTTATAAATGATCTTTAAATCATATTATTGAAAGAAAAAATATCTTCAGTATGTACAACTAACATACACTCCATATAAACATGGACTTGAACTTATATTTATATATACATATATATACATACATATATATATATATATATATGGGTGTCAAATAAATGAGAAAAATAATATAATTAATGTATCAGCATGTTTCTCATAATATGATATTAAAATTAAAAGAAAATAGTGTGTGCAAATCAATATACATAAAGCATATATAAAAGTAATTATGAAAATGATGATGATTGAACTTGAGGTTCTTTATTTTTTTAAAAAAATAAAAAATAAACAAATAACATGAAGTTATATTGAGAAAATCATAGTAGATCTTGATTATAATAATAACATAAGAATACTTTATTTTTGTATTTTTTTATGGATCGTGAAGATCGTGATAAAAAGTATATGTGTAACAAAAACATGATGTTATATTATTTGATGATTTTGAAGGAATCATAATATAAAAATTGATGATAACTTGATGTTATTATATTTTTCTAATTCTCTTGAGGAGATTAAGGTAGATCATGAAGAACATATAACAATCACAAGACATTATCTTAGTTATTGAATCTCTTTAAGAGATTATTGCAGATCATGATGATCTTATAAATATGTATAACAATAACAATAACTTGAGGTTATGTTAATTTTTAATTATCTTGTAAAGATAATAGTAGATCTTGATGATCTTTAAACGAGAATTAAAATAATATTTCTCGTTAAGAGATCATTGTAGAATGATTTAAATCATAACATGAGGTTATGTTATCATAATTTTCTTTGTGTAATCACAATAAAACATTGTTTATTCTTGTAAATTACAAAAGAATTTCATAATTGAACAACCAAATATGGTATAAATAAACTGTCAACTAACAAAAATATTTATAGCGTACCTCAAAACCGAATTGAAGATCTAACTCAGGTTATATGACCAAAACACTCAATCGGATGTTCACAATAAAATATATATTTATATAATTTTCGATTCATAATAAACACGAAATATGACAATAAAATAAGAACTTAAAGATTTTAATAAAAATAATCGAAATCAAATTCACTAAATATGGTCCTGTGAACCACCGTAAAATAGTGGATCTGAACTTGGGAGAAGACCAAATATTAAAATATACTGTATAATTTATTAACCAATATCATATAAATACTATTTACGATATGATAGATATATTACGAAGTATCAAGTCACAAACCATAAACAATTACGAATAATTTAATGGAACAAATGTACGTCAAAGTTAGCAAAGATTTTACGTCGTACGTTAAAATTGATTGCGACGTATTCAAGGGTCAACGATGTAATTTAAACTCATACGGATGGTAGAGACTCGTGATGATAACGTGTTATGAAATGAAAAAACAAGAATCATAGATGAATAGGAAGAGAGGAATGTTATTATTGAGTGATTAGTCCTAAATGAATACAAATGACTAGTATATATAGGGAGGAAGTAAACCCTAATGAACTAATAGGTATATGGTGGGCTATCCATAAAGCCCATGGATTTCACAAAAAATACTAATATTGCAGATATTAATGATTACATTAACAAAATTTACACCATTTAGTGCCAAGACAAAATATCACGATTGAACCAAGCGAGCCTAGTTCAATTGGTACCAGTGCGCACCCCGAGTAAGCACTATTGACTTGGTCAATGAGGATATTGTTAGAAAATGATCACGGGTTCGAATTCGTTCCCACCCATTGTTCCAAGCGTGGTGACACGGGTTCTTCGGACTCATTGTTGGGGCTGGTAGAGGTGCGTCATTATATTTTAAAAAAGCTTTAACATGTATATATATTGTACTTCGTTTTGGTCTTGAAATTTTTATAACATTCAAAATTTTCAATCATGTCATTATAGAATACTTATATTGGAACTTAAAATTTGTAACCAATTTAATTAAATCGACCTGACCCGACCCGTTAGTTAACCTATCTAACTTGTTCATTTTATAGCATTATTAAGTTGGACCCCCTTAGATCGTATCCTAGATTCGAAATGAAACACCTCGAAATTTTTACTATGAAAACGTGATGAACCAAACTATGTATGATAAAATTCTGAATCTGATGTATGACCATTTAATCGAACTTACTAGAACATGAAAACTATGTATGATAAAATTCTGAATCTGATGTATGACCATTTAGATATTTTAAGCACTTTGTTAAACATCTTATTAAAACCAATGAACATTTGTCACCAATCAGATCGTGATAAATGGCACTTGCCATGTGGTCCAATGAGAAAACAGTTGTTATTGAGTTTTATATTTTAGGGTCGTTTTAGTGCTCATTAAATGTCAAGTACCAACATGGACTTTTTTTGTAAAAAATATTTCGGGTTAGAATTATCATCTTTTTGTTCTGTTTAAGGATCACTTTTAAAATAGAAATGTAGTAGCCTAGCTGTCAATGATCATGTTTTAAAACTTATTTTTACATAGATTTGTTAGTTTAATCATAGAACTTTGTGATATGATTGGAAATTAGTTGTGGTGTATTTATTGAAACTAACATTAGATCATAGTAAATTATCATTATTTTATGTTTTTAATAACACTGTTTTTGAGAAATTACGTGATATTGCTTCATAGTAAATTATCATTATGAACATAATATGCTTATCTTTTATGATAAGAAAATGTGAGTCAATATGCTTACAAAGTCTTAAAATCTTAAGATATCTAATATAGTCAAACTACGTCGCTTTGTTGTACAAAAGTACATATATGTCATCAATAGCTTGACAAAAACTGGTTTTGCTTAACCTGAATCAAGTTAAGTCACTTTGTTGTACAAAAGTGCAGACCTGTCACCAATGTCTTGATTCTTAAAAATGAAATTCTTATAATTTCTCTTCATATGGAACTTATGTGCATGTCTGGATTACAGGGGTATATCATAGGTGAGGATCACAAAGTAATATTCATACTAACAATAATATGTATGGTCAGAATTACGAATATAGCGTGTTTAGGTGGATAACAATACAAATAATTTTCTTGAACTATCAATTACACTAATAATAACAAAGGATTCTTAGTATTCCAGTGTGCAAGGTGATCTATATTGCTACATGAATACCTCTCGATGAATTTTATACATTTAATATGATTTTATACTTAGTTTAAAATTTATGTATTTATTATATTTTATACTTATATAGTTGTAACACATGAAAGAATGTTATTCATGTATTAGTCGTCCTTGTTAGAAAAACTATAATATTTGGATCTGTGATTTTATAAGCTGATTATCGAATTGATGAAGAACCAAACAACTCAGAGAGAGAGATCAAGATGTAAAGAAGATGATATTAGAAAAGGGAAGTAAAATCAAAATTCTCTTTTGATGATCTTATTACATCAAACGGTGAGCTGCCAGATCTTTAAAAAAGTTCTACTACACTCGCTACATCAAGGGGAGTCTGGTTATCAAGATGTTGATGAATGTATGATCCACTGAGACTTCATAAGATCAAAATCATTTGGTTCATCTAGAAGATTTTTAGAAGACCGACAGATAGTAGAATTTATAAAGATAACAGAAGAAGATTATGAAGTATATGGAAGTAATTGTCAAATGAGAGTCTGTTGGTACATCTCGTATGACAATTGTGTTCTAGAAGATTTTAACGATGACATCTAGAAGATTAACGAAGACATCTAAAGACATCTAGAAGTTATCTAGAAAATATATAATTTAATCGTACTTAGTTTATTATTAAAATTATTCTAGTTACGTTTTACCTTTACTTTATTTTTATTTTTAATGTTAAATTTTTATTTTTTTATGTTAAATTTTACTTTTAACTTTTATCTTTCATTTAAATAGAAGAAAAAATATTCGGAGGACTAGTCATTCCGGTTATAAAAAAAAACCGGATGGTATTATTGTGCCTTTAGCTAAGGGTACTGAAAATTATCTAAGTGTTAATCTTGGGCCCCATATCTTCGGATCAAATTTGAATGGCCCATACTTGTTAGACCAAAATTATGTTAGGCCCAGATAATAGTTGGCCCAATTGGTGTTGATGCGAACATGTTAAGGATTGGATATGTTCGGACCACACTAAGAGACTCCATACATTGTTTTGGCCCAGGTCAGTTTAAGTTAAAGTCCAACTCCATGTTGAGGCCCAATTGCATTTTGGCCCAGCAATCAATTCGTTGAACTTAGGGATTGATTTTTAAAAGGGTTGGCATCGTTATTATCTCACACGAAAAACCTCACACGGTCAGGGGCGGAGCTAGAATGGGGACAGCAGGAGCAGTTGCTCCCACAAAAGTTTTAAAATTACGTAAAAAAGAAAAAAATTTAAGGTATTAATGACAATTTTAAAATTTTGCCCTCTCAAAAGAAGCACAAAATAATTTTTGATTTTGCCCCTCCAAGAATAATTCCTAGCTCCGCCCCTACACACGGCGAACTTCTGATTCAAAAACCGTCAAAACCCCTCTCATTGTGCTCGATTGTGATCCTTTTTGTTGTATAAACATCATCGCAGTTGCATATTCGATCTCAAGTAAGTGTTTTTAGTCTTGTTCAAACTTGCGAGAAAACCCTAATCATCAAACCGGACCAAATCGAGTGTTTTTTTCTTGTTTATGTTTAAATAAACGTATAAAAGATGTCTTCTAAGTGTTAATCGGACATAGGAATACATTGTTTTGATGGTTTAATCTGGTTTTAGGACTTCGATTTTGTGGTTAAGTTACTGCAGTTCGTCGGGCGATCTTCAATATTTAAAGTTTGGCGACATCGTTGGTTATACTCGGGTGAACATCAATGAGTTGTGGGCTAGCGATCTTCACTGATGTTGGGTCGGCGAACATTAATCGTTCAGGCCTAGCGAGCTATGATGAGTCCTGGCCCAGTGAGCATTCTTGATTGTAGCCTGGCGAACTTATTGGGTCCGGCAAACATCCATGGATGTGGGCTGGCTATCTTAATTAGGGGTGAACAAAAAAACCGAACCCGGAACCGGAACCGATTTGGAACTGGTTTTTGAATATCCGGTTCAGGTTTTTGGACAACCCGGCGGGTTGGTACCCGGGTTGGGTATTTAAATTCTGAAACCGGGATGGGTTGGAAAAGCGGTCAAAAACCCGGTCAAAAATCCGAAAACCGGTCAAAACCCGGTCAAAAACCCGAAAAAATCCGGTTCGGGTTGGGAAAAACCGGTTTTGACTTTTTTTTGAATAAAAACCGGGTTGGGTTCCAGTTTGGGTCGGGTTGGGCCCAACCTGGAATCTTAATATAAGTAGGCCCATCGAACATTATTTGGAATTTGGCCTGACGAACTTTATTTTAATTGGGCGGGCGAACATCTTGTGAGATGGGCCGGCAAACTAAGTACCTGATAAGGCCTAGCGAGCTTTAGGATAATTTAACCTGCGAACTTAGATTTTATTTGGCAGCTTAACTGTGATTTTGATATAACAAACATTGAGCTGTGTAAATAATTATATGAAGTAGGCTTGCAAACTTAATTAATATAGACTTGCGATTTTAATGAATTTGGCGAACTTAAGCTTTAATTAATTTAAGCGAACATATTTTTGTAGGCATAGATAACTTAAGTTACGTAGACTAGCGAATTTACTTTAAATAGGCTAGTGATCTAAACTAATGCTTACACTTGTGAACATGTAGACCTGTACGGACTTGATTTTTGAGTTGAACTTGAAGTTCAAACAAATTTAATGTTCGATCACATTTTAACATGTTCAAAATAAATAAACATGTGATTTCTTGTGTATTACTAATTGTCTTGTGTTTGCATAGTTTTGTTTTTCATTGTTTTTGCAGGAATCGCAAACAGACCTTTTGATGCAAAATGCAACATGTTGATTAACCTGGATTTACAGGCTATAGGAGCTGCTCCATTTCATTAGATTATTACATTTCTGATGCGTTCTAGGATTTTACGTGCTCTTACAACGGCACCCGCATTGCAGCTGAATCATCTCAGACAGATTTGGAAGAATATTCGTTATAATTCTTACGTTTCACCACCAGTTATCCGTACGAGAGTACAGCGTGATTTTGCTTTTTCTGCAGCTGACCTTCGGGTAATACTTTTCTTGGGTATGGAAGAACTATGAAAATGGACCGACTGAATTTATGCATTTCGAGAAGGAGCTTTGCAGCGGATGGGATATGTTGGTAATAGGGGTGCTTCTCAGACTGTTAAAAGTTTGGTATACGGACAGTGGAGATACTTTATGCATGTCATGGCTACAGCTCTAGGAGCTAAGAAAGACGGTTTTGATGAATTAAATGCTTGTTGTTATCGGCCATGTTATTTTTGGTCTACAACAAGCCGTATAGTTTCTCGCATTATATCTTTGATGGATTTGTTGTGTAGATCACGAGGAACCCGCGATCGCCATTTATGCTATTTCCTAGATTTTCTATGATGATCATTCGTCACTTTGTACCTGATTTGCCTATATCAGCTGAGGTTAGAGATGACAATGATCACCCGATCCGGTGGATATCTACCCGATCCATATACTAAATGATGAATATGGATGATTTAAATGGATGAATATTGGATATGGATATGAATGTGAATGATTAGTGGATCGGATATGGATGACATTTATCATCCATGGATATATCCATTTATCACCCGAAATAGTATATACATGCATAAATATATACAAATATACATATATGCATATACATTTACATATCCACATACATATATAAATCATAAACCTATTAAAATATTATCAAATATTATAGTTGTAGAAAATGTAATAATGTGGATATTCATAAATATGCATATTTAAATATGTAAAGTATATTTAAAGGTTTTTGTATTATTGATTTATAGAAAATCGAAATCTATATATCTATAGTGTCAAGCCAAATTTTGCTTCTAACGATATAGTGAAGTGACGACTGATGATCGATTACAATTAAAACATGTATAAATGACCAATAAACATAGATATTAATTGTAATTGTATGAAATTATGCTCCATTGACGATAATGGTTACACGTTATTATGACTGAATTTTCCTATAGTACCAAATACATATTTTTTGCTACTTATATTTGTTTCTTTCATTTTATATTAGGAAATATTTTAACATTTTCTCGAATATGACAATGGATTAGATATGGATCGGGTGATGCCATATCCACATCAATATCCATTTAAATTTTTTCATCCGTATCCATATCCATATCCATTTAATTTTTGTCATCCATCGATATCCATATCTGTTGGATTAAGCGGGTTAATGGATATCCACTAGATATTCCTGTTGAGGTTGGACACGTGCAGATAGTTGATAAGAAGATATTATCTTGTTTGAAGCATGATCCAAGACGCGAAGAGCCACTAAGACCACGAGCGACTGATCTATTTGGATTTTTGATTAATGAAAACTATGTGGCACCTCCTAATGTTGGTTGGGTAACCTCAAGCGCCCGCTCCTTAGGTTCCCGCACCTCCAGTTGGTGCTCCTCCACCAGCTGAGGTAACAGCACCAATTCCTGAACCTCAGGAGCTGTTGGAAGATGTTTTGATTCGTTGGCCAGCAGGCTCCAGGAGCTGAGATTGCTCTGGATATAGCTGCAGAAATTGTTCAGGATGTGCTAAATGAGAATGATGATGCACATGATGAAACATTATGAGCAATTGATCAATTTAAAGATGCAGAGATGCTGGTGATGCAGGTCCAAGTACAACGAAAGTTCTAGATAATAATGATAGTGATAGTGATGATGATACACCTCCAGGCAGGTTACAACCGTCTTCAGGTTATACTCAATATAGATCACAGGTTATTCCTTTTAAGCCTTCATCCAAAGGAAAAAGGAAACTTACAGATGAAGAAGTAGATTATCAACCTCAAGATGACTCAAAGGCAGAAGCTGCTCAGCTAGTGCCTCGTAAGAGACAGAGATCACGGACTTCTACTGGTCCTCTTGTTATTCGTAAGGGATGACTTGTTGAACAGCCTAGGGATGTCCTTCCATAAGTCACATCTACAAACCAACGAAAAATGATCATGATTTCAAAACATATAGAGTCGATATTTTTCATCGTCATGCGACTTTGAAGGCTGCACATTCGACACTCGAATATGGTCGTATAAACACACATATATCTTGATACCTTTGCAATTACGTCGGCCGCTGTAATCGTTAAGGTATCATTTTATACATGTACTTATTACCAAATTCTATATCACAATGTTTAACCTTACTCCTACTGATTCAAATCTAAAAGTGGCACGAATTTTTAAGGAAATGATACTATGATCGATATAGTATTGATAGGTGACATTAATGATCCTGCATCGTTAAGCCTACATAACCCTCTCGGGTACGTAGGCACGTGCGAAACCACCAATGGAGCATACTTCGCTCAAGAATCAAAATGCAAATGAGTACACATCGTCTATGTTGCTAATAAGTATACATTAGTAGCAAACAAGTAAACATCAGTAGCAAACAAGTACACACAGGTACACATCATAACAAAAAAGTACACATCGTAGCAAATAAGTACACATAATTTCATGCACATGTAGTTCCTAGTATAGCATCTATATGAAGGCTCATAGGTTATAGTCTAGGTCAATCCACCTAATTCTCTATAACCAATGTGTAACACCTGCCTAATTAGGATAATTAATTATGCCTAATTACGTGTAACTATCTGTGGTTAGTATGTAATAGGACTAATTACAGACTCTATTTGTATATATGTAATGAGATTTATATATATATATATATATATATATATGTGTACGCGATTTGATTTAAATCGTGCGATTTAACCGGACTGAGTCCGACACGAGTTAACTTGGATGTTGGTGACAAAACCTTTTAAATAATGTGGAATTATCTAAACAAACATTATTTGCATTAATATATTGAGAAGATACATTACACGTATTCCGTATTTTCTAAAACGCTCTAAACGCGACGAAAGCACACGAAACACGCCCAACAAAAGAAAATAAATCAAATCATATTTTTATATTTTTATATTTTTATAACCCATTATTAAGTATTTCGATAAAATACTTCAGTTAAAAATATTTCGGATATACTTTAACACATAACGCGAAACAACACTTAGACGACTAACGAACGTAACGTAAATTTAAGAAACGAATCCACGAGCCTAAACCCGCAAGCGGATCGGCCCTAACCCGCGGACCCAACCCAAACCGACCCAAGACCCCTTTTCCCTTTTCTTCCCTTCTCCTTCTTCACTCACCTCATTTCACACACACAACCTCCACCAAAAATCCTCTCATCTCTCTCTACTCATTTTCGTACCTCTCTCTCTAAAAACTGAGGAAATCAGCAACACCATCACCATTAAATCGACCATCATCATCACAAGGAAGCAAGGAGCATCAAGAACATCATCTTCATCTCCCCCATCTCCTCCATTTTCGATTTCTTGGTAAGAATCCTTGAAAGCTCTTTTAAATTACTTGTAAAGCTTTGATTTACATGCTAGAACATTTACCCAACAAGATTATGTCCAAAAACCAAATAAAAAACGTTTTAAAAACCGAAACCCACACAAAATTCGCGAACAGCTTGTTTTGCAAACTGAGATCCAACTCAGTTCGCAACCCTGATCTGCGAACTGAGTTTTGCGAGTTGACTTTGACTCACGAAGTCAAACTGCGAACCGAACTGACTTGCGAGTCGACCTACGAACTGACTTGCGAGTTGACCTGCGAACTGACCTGCGAGTCGAGTTTTTTGCGAGCCGAACCTTGCTCTGTAAATCCAACTCGGTTCGTAGCCTACCCTGCTTTGCGAACCCAAACTCATCTCGCACCGCGAACTCAGTTCGCAACACCTTTTCAGTCCGCAGCCAGAATAGGTCAAATTTTCCCGATTTTAAATTCCAGATGTGATTTTTACCAAAGCAATGTAGTAGAAATAAAAATTTTCCAAGCTGACCTGGCAGCTCGACCCCGCCAGGGGCTGCTGCCCCTTGGACCCTGCTACCAGGGGCGCTGCCCCTGGACCCCCGTCATCCAGGAACTTGTAAATACTTTCCACAACTAAGTGTCGAACACTTACAAATAACGAAACTCGATACGACAATACATATAATAATAACACTTTTGGATTATTGTTAAAACCGTCACCAACGGGCCATAATTGATTTCAAACTCAAACGATTACAAACATAAAAACAAACACTTGGATATTTTCTAGTTGAGTGGACAACTAGCATGGGTGATCTTTCAGGACACCAACTTATTTACTTATCTACTTACAACCTTGTGCGTTTCGAACGCCAGAAGGTTGCAGGGTTCTGAGAACCGATACACGGACTTACATTCGCTTTACTTACTTGATTTCGCCTACATACTTGCTAGACTCAGGTGAGTCTTACAGCCCCATTTTTACTGTTTTTATTCTTTGGGGTGAGATACTTAGCAACTGTTTTACATATGAACACGATGTACTAAACTGATTTCATTACTTTTTACACACAACGCATGAGATACTGTTTATCCACTGAAAGCCTCCTATCATAAGTTGTTAGTTATAGACTTAAGAGCGAGTATTAGTAGGATGGATCCATTTGGGACTGACAATCCCCGCCCGGGGTAGTAGCGCTACCACGAACCGTTCCGTAGAAACGGGTGTTTGATACTTGTTACATATGAGTGTTCGGATAGCACTCACGGGGATACGTGATACTATACTTGATTGTACCATTCACACTACACTGTTAAGCTTCAATTTGTGAGCTCATGGCACTTGTGATGATTTACTGATTTACTTATTTTGCTGATAGCAATACTGGTACATACTTGTGGTTCATAATGATTACTTATTACTAAACCTGTAAGATTCACCAACCTTTTTGGTTGACCTTTTTAGCTTTGTATCTCAGGTACACAGACGGAGTAGGATTACCCCTGGACACTAGCTAGAGTCGCATGATTTCTACATTGCATCTAACGGAGATTCTTAGCATTATCTTTTGTATATTATGATTATGTAATAGAATCTCCCGCTACACGCGTGGACTCTAGGGAACTACATTTTTGTAACTATGTTTTCAAACTTTGTATCTATGAAATGTAACTATTTTTCAAACGTGGCATATAGATGTCGTTTGCTTTATCTTTGTGCTGTTGATATTTGATTAGTAGCACCCCAAAGCTTGCTTCCGCTAAACACATAATTTGGGGGTGTTACACAATGGCTCTGATATCAATCTGTCACACGCCGTCTAAAGCGGAAACAATGAGGTGCAACGAGCGACTAGATCATAACACATCAATATAAAAGAAACTCACTAAATGAAATCAACAATGTGTCATGATATCGCCCAACACAAATGGCAACTTGTGTCGTGGTCAATCACTTCCACGAATACATAGTCTTAAATAAATATCCAAATCACATACATTTCAAGTCAAGGAAAAATGCCTTTACCAAACAACCGGATAGCCAAATGAAATAGTCTAGAATTCTATGCAAGCCAAGTCTTAATGTAACCTATCAGTCTCGTTATGCCCTGTTAGTTTCAACCCCTATGCCCTGTTAGTCTCAACCCCTGATGTCCTAGCATCACCTGAAAAGAAATGCTCAAAAAGGTCAACACGTGGTTGGTGAGTTCGTAGGTTTATAAGTCAAAAATTCGATGTGCCGCGTCAGTTTAAATAGGATAAATGACTGAAATGGTACATAAAGTGTAATCACTGCATTAACATCGTTTCAAATAAACATAAGTATCAATGTTTCACAGATTAACAAGCCACACAACAACGTTTCATCGGATCATATTCACTCTCGGGAAGTGCATCATCCCTTGAGTGGGAGCGCAACCCAATAGTACTATTAATAATTCACCGGGGACTTTCGAGATCGACTTGTCTTACCTCAGCGGTGGAATCTTCCACATGTACAAGACAACAACAACGTTTCCATAGAACCACACAAAACAGTACCGTACATTAAACTACACACGTATCGCATAATAACTCATATCCAAAAACAAAACCAAATAGTAAATCTAAAGCAATAAAACAGTTCAAAACGCTTGAGCATTCTTTTCCCTCAATAAGAAAAAGTATAAAAAGTGGTCATGAAACTCACCTTTGGTTTTGCAAAGTTTGAGCTCACAATGTCCACAAAAGTCATGATACAGACAAGGCTTAGGCCTTTCTATTGTACCCCAACCTTAATGAACCACTTAGTCACCCATTTGATCAATCCAACCCTAACTTATTGAAGTAGCGTAAAAAGTCATGTTTTTACGTACATATTTCTACACTTCTTAGGTTATTCTTTGATGAAAACATTTCAAAACAATATTTTTTATTGAAAATCACCAAGGTAGTCTAAAATTAGACGTTGTAACAAAAATCGGTAAAAATATCTAATTAACACGCAAAACGAGACAAATACAATCACCTTAAATATTCCATTCTTAATTATCTTATGAAAATAGATCTTAATTCATATTTTATAATTCCATAGGTAAATACAAGACCGTAGGTGAAAGAATCAAGCAGAATAGATGAAAGACGGAGAAGATGTGTAGTCTAGAAGCTAACCGATCATCTTCCGGAACACGCAAAATCAATACATCTCCAAATTTGGAAAACTCAGTGTCATCATCAGAAGCGTAACGGAAAGACGGATCAAACGGCATAAGAATCAAGCGAATCGGGCTTCAAACGAAGAAGATACGGGCAAAACAAGCAACGAGACAAGCAAACGGGAGCTGAAACCAACCACCCCCAGGGGCTGTATATGGCAGGGTGGTGCCATTTGGTGCCCAAAATTGCCTTCATAATTGGACCTTGGTGCCAATTGACCCCCCCCCCCTCTGTGTACACTACCCCCGATTGAGCTTTGATGCTTGTTCTTCATGCTTCTAGACTTATACACCACCTTTCCTTCTTCACCTGTAAATACTCCCTCATTCCTTACCATTTGAAACGCCTCTCGTTCACGCACTTCTCTCATTTCTTTCATTCTCTCAAGTGCTATGGAAGAAGTTTATGTTATGCAACCATCTGGGTTCACTGACTCTCAACATCCTGATCTTATGTTGAAACTAAATAAAGCATTGTATGGCCTCAAGCAAGCACCACGTTCCTGGTATGAAACACTTTCAAATTTTCTCTGCAAATCTGATTACTCATGTGGCATCATTGATAAAACCTTGTTTTACAAAAGAGTCAACAATGATTTTAATAATGGTTCAAATATATGTTGATGACATTATCTTTGGTGCCACTGATGAACAACTTTGCAAAGAATTTTCCTCCCTTATGTCCACAAGATATGAGATGAGCATGATGGGTGAACTAACCTTTTTCTTAGGCTTACAAGTTAAGCAATCTGAACAAGGAATTTTTGTAAATCAAAGTAAATATATTAAGGATCTCCTTGTAAAATTTAACTATGAAAACTGTTCCATCATGAAAACTCTAATGGATCCCTCTGTTAAATTGGACACTGATACTGATGGCAAATCAGTGGATGTTACCATGTATAGGGAATGATTGGCTCTCTTCTCTATCTCACCGCAATTAGACCTGACATTGTGTTCTCTACTTGCCTTTGTGCTCGCTACCAAGCCAACCCAAAAGAATCACATTTGGCTGCAGTGAAAAGAATTTTCAGGTACCTAAAAGGTACCCCAACCTGGGTCTCTTGTACCCCAAAGACTCAGGGTTCAAGCTAATTGGTTTTTCAGATTCTGATCATGCAAGATGCAAAATAGATAGAAAAAGCACGTCTGGTGGATGTCAACTCTTTGGTGGAAAACTGGTCAGTTGGTCAAGCAAGAAACAATACTATGTTTCCACTTCTACCACTGAAGCAGAATATATTGCAGCTGGTCACTGTACTGCTCAAGTGCTATGGATGAAAAATCAGTTGGCTGATTATGGGATTGTACTGAATAAGATACCCATTCTCTGTGATAATCAAAGTGCAATTGCCATCACCAACAATCCTGTTCATCACTCAAGAACTAAACACATCGATGTAAGATACCGTTTTATTAGAGATCATGTAATGAAAGGTGATGTGGAATTACATTTTATTCCCACTGAGCATCAGCTCGCTGATATCTTTACAAAACGTATTGATGAAACCAGATTTAACTTATTGATCAGCGAGCTTGGGATGCTAAATGCATAATGAGTGTATGCATTCAATGTCTGGCAAATTCATTCAATAAATAGCCTATTAATGCTCTCATAAATCTTTTTGATACATTGAATAGAAAAATATTTGTCTCTGTATTCTGTCCCCCTAATAAATATGAAATGTTATTTATAACAATCTTTATACATATTTATTTTTTCCAAAATTCTGTATGTGACTCAAAATATATGTCCAACTGATTTATTAGCGAGATTATATTTTAGTTACATATAGAACCAAAAATATTTCTTAAAAATAATCGATTGAAAATGATTTCTCTTTATACTCTAAATGTTGCTAACTGATTTATCAGCGAAACTTTCAAAGGTTAAGAAAATCCTCTTGTTTTCAAATGTCTTTTTCTTTGTGATTCTACCAACACTGATTTAGTCAGTATCCTCTCCAACTGATTTATCAGCGAGAATCACTTACTGTGATGAGTAATTTTCTTAGAAATAAATCACACTTTTACAAAACAGTTGGAGATTTCAGAGTTGGAAATAAATCATACTGTTTCTGTCTATCCCGAGCTGCTTTCAATTTCTTTCGTGCAATAGCCACTTTATCAGTTGTAATCTAAACAATATCGGGACCTGTAAACTGTTTCTCTCCAGCTTCTAACCAATAAGAAGGTGTTCCGCAACGTCGCCTATATAACATCTCATAGGGAGACATACCAATACTCGAATGATAAGAATTATTATAAGCAAGTTCTATCAATGGCAAGTGAGAATCCCAAGAACCACAATATTTTAACACACAAGCTCGTAGCATGTCTTCAAGAGTGTGAATGGTTCTCTCAGTCTGACCATCTGTCTGAGGATGATATGTTGTACTCAAGTTCACCCTCGTCCCTAATTCAAGCTAAAGACTCTGCCAAAATCGAGATATAAACCTGGAATCTCTGTCAGAGACAATAGACGATGGAATCCCATGCCTCGAAACACTCTCATCAATGTACAATTGAGCCAATCTGCTCAATGATGCTGCCTCACTGGTAGCAAGAAAATGAGCACTTTTAGTCAATCTATCAACTATTACCCAGATCATATCATTACCTCGAGATATCCGTGGAAGTTTAGTGACAAAGTCCATCGTCAGATGTTCCCACTTCCACTCTGAAATCTCCAACTGTTTTAAAAGTGTGATTTATTTGTAACACCCACTCTAGGAGTCTAGTGGTATTCTGGTAAATTTCTGACTTTAAATTAATTGTTTAATGTGTTAGGAATTTTTTTGGTTTATTTCATTATGTTTATTGTGATATTGGGTAAAAGATCAAATAACTTATTTTGAATAGTAAATTATTTCTTGTTTTAACTTTGTACAATCGAAGGTAAAATAAAATAATTGAAATCATAAATAGTTTTTAGGTTCTAGATAATAGGATTAGAAGGGACTAATTTTAAGTGAATACGGGATCGGTTAAAAAGTTGACCAACCTATATTACTTACTTTCCCAATTTGGAAAGTCTGTTTCCTTATACCAAAATCAAACAAACCTAAACCTAAGAATCCTAAACAAAAAAATTGAAGCCAAATCTTGAGTTGTGATTGTAATTCAATTTCATTAACATCATCATAGCTATTTCTTTCTAATGTGTAATTTGTTCATCATGTTTATATTCATTTATAAATTGGTTGATTATTATAGAAATTATATGGGTAGTGATGCATATCTAAAACTGAAGTTAGGATTGATGATATATGATGTTAGTTATTGTTGTTTGATGTTTATTACTGTAATAGATTGATTGAAAAACCAAAGTTTATGATTTTGAATTCAAAAATCGGATATTTGGGTTTTGCTTGTTGAAGTCGCTGGTACAGGGTTTGTATCCGACTGGTACAACCCTTACCCGGTGGGTAAGTGACAAAACACGGGTACCCGGCTGTTAATCGGGTTACCCGGCGACTACCAAAGACTTTAAAACGAGACTTGGTTCTGTTACCACATCTTTTAAATCACCCGGCTTGTATTTTGGTTACCTGGCTGGTAGGGTATGAGTACCCGGCAGGTACCCGGGTTCCCCGGTGGGTAGTACCTATTTGTGTGAATTTCTTTTGTAGCTTAAACACTTGTGTTTTTAATTATGTATTACCAGTTATAAACTGATTTATTAACTTATGTTATGTTTTGTTCTTAGACACGGAGATGACTCAGTAGTATAAGATTTCTGAGTTAACTACTGAGATAATCAGGTGAGTGAATCTGTAACTCTCAGTATGATTTAGTTGTAACAAGTTTGGTTACAATGGGTAAACGTAGTAATACTGCTTGATAGACTGCTTAGTCTGATATGATGATTATATTAATTATGTGCAAATTGGCCATTAGGCATTATGTGCATTATTCAAAGGTCAACACTGGTTGGACTTAGTTGTTATTGTTGGGCACGTCAGGGGTTCCTTGTACACATAATTAATAGTAACATGTGACGTATGAAGAAAACAACAAGCTATCGGTTAATCCCTGTATTGGCCTGCAGTGATTTTAATGGTTCTTTGGAGGATACCTCAAGGACCACCGATCCTCTTGGTGCTATGTGTTTACGATGTTTTTGCTGTAAATAGGGTTGTTACGTGTTTACGATTATTTGCTGTAAACATATTTGTTATGCTAAGTTAGAATGTTAATTATACATTCTCTCACTTAGCCTTGTGCTAATCCCACCACCCTACTTCTTGCAGGTTATGTTTTGATAAAACAGATTGGGGCAAGAAGCTGTTGGATGGAATGTTTGGCTACGTATTAACTCTTATAATGTTTTGGTACTTAATGTAGTATTTTGAAATATATAACACCCAGTGAACATACTTTAATTCTACATTAGTATCTTTTATGTATGATGTTTTGGTACAATAAGATTTGGTATATGTACATATTTTATATGATGAATATATAATGTTATTTTGACCAAACGCTTCTGATATAAAAAAAATATGGTTCTGATTTAAGGGGTGTTATAACTATGGTAGATTTATAAAAAAAATGGTGGAAATATCACCACCCTTTTTGATTGGTTCAAATAAGAAATGAACATTTATAAATGGGACAAGTATTGGTTCAAATAAGAAATGAACATTTATAAATGGGACAAGTAAAAAAGACATGTAGGCATGACATTTCTAGTGAGACTGGAGAGTAATTATTTCTTCCTATATGGTAATTATTTTTTTTTATCAAGATCTCCATTTATTTATCATCTATTTGTATCGTTAATCACATATGATCATTACGACATATCACCATAATAAGTACGTAAAATAAACAGTATCAATCCTCATAATGATTATAATTTTGCTAAAACCTGTATTATTTAACACAACTAATAGTTGAATGTAAACACTTCATTCGATTTTCATAACAGTATCATAATGAAAATGGTAAATTCAATGTAATGTAAGTATATAGAAGTTATATTGTTACTAAGGCTATCTATAGGTGGTGCATTGTAATTTTTTTTATTACTGTTAAACCATAAAAACAAGAATTAGGAGAACAACATAGTTTTCATAGTCAACCCTTACTATTTTTGCGTTTCAAGACACATAATCAGTGTTCATGGCTAAATGGGTAGTTTAGGTAGAACAAAAAAAATACGTAGTAGTATTAAAAATTTATAATTTATTTAATGCTTTACACATGTTAAAACTAATCCTTTACATGCATTAAGAAGCAATTTATGGACTTGAGACGCTTGCATTAAGCAATAAGTGAGCATCGAGAGCACCATGGTGTATGTTTGGTGACATTATGGTCGGTATGGAGATGGAGGAATAAGGTCATTTATGAAGGGCTCCCGGCACTAATTATAGATGTATTCCCGAGTATCCCAAACACATCCCTATTGTGGCTGTCAAACAGATGCAAGTGGATGAATTTAACTTGGTGGGGGTGGATTCTAAACCTTGAGCGGTTGGTCTTATCAGATCAAGATTAGGAAGATGGTAACCACAGTATTACGAGTATCACTCTTCACTTTATAAAGTATAAGTATCTTCTTTTGGGTCTTGAGTTTCTTGCTCTGTCTTAGAGCTCTCAAGCCTTTTATTATGTACTCTTCTTATCGCATTTTGGGTATATAATAAAACTAACCTTTAAAAAAAAAAAAACTTTATGGACTTGAGACCATTTTATATGATTTCCTTTTCTTTTTTTTCTTTGCCCATTAGACACATTTGAGATAAATAATATCCAAATCGACCCCTTTATAAACAGATCGTAAAAAATGCAACTTCTAAATACGAATGTCGAGTAGAGTTTGGCATAGTTTCTTATCCATTAGAGTGGCCTTTTTATCCCCTACAAATGGCAATACCAAACCCTCATATAATACGTTTTAACGCTGTTGGCATGAGTTTCCTATGCTTTTTAAGGTAGCGTCCTTTAAACAAAAAGAACTAGAATGGTTTATTGGGAATAATTTTCCTGTCTTTCTTATTCCAATGGAGAAAACATATATACAAGTTAAGATGTAATATATTCCTAATTTAGACCCACTAGTTAAGTACATATCAATTCTAAGAATAATAGAGATATGTATGACACATTTGCAGTTGTACATTCCATTGGTATCTCAATACTCCCCCTCAAGTTGGTGCGTGAAGATCGTGAATGCCCAACTTTCGAAGAAGGTACTTAAATGGATGTTTTCTGAGGGCCTTATAAAACTATCATCTGGTTGTTCAGTTGTTGGAACATGAGATGTAACGATATTACCCTCCTGTATGTGTTCCCGTACGTAATGACAGTGGACCTCGTTATGTTTGGTACGATCATGACAAACTGGATTGGCAGCTATATGAAGTGTTGTTGTATTGTCATGATGATGAGAAGGATGAATGTAATAGGGTGAAGAAGTATCCACTATAACCTTTGGTTCCTTCTTATAACTGTTTTCTTCTCCCATGGTGACCGATAGCACCGATCGAAAGATAAAAATTAATTTGCCAGGGATGGCTGGCTCTGATACCATAAACAAAAAGAATGAGAATGGTTTACTGGGAATAATTTTCGTGTCTTTCTCATTCCAATGGAGAAAACATATATACAAGTTAAGATGTAATATATTCCTAATTTAGTTAGACCCACTAATTAAGTGTTGTGGGTAGATTTTTTACTAACATTGCAGGATCCTGATTAGCATCATATATTCATCTCACAGGTATGAAAATCATTTATATTTAGTATTCGCATATTAGGATAATGATAGTTTGTAAGTATACTTTCAGGATCATAGTCATATTTAAGGATCCTGGAAATACTCTTGTTATTTATCTTGCAGAATCCTAGTCAGGATATGTTTGTTTAATATAATTATGCAAGATAATGAATAAGCGGGATGAGTAAGTAATGATCCTATGTTTATTCTGGAGTGTGCATAGCTCAGGATTCTGAACCTATATTAGTTCAGGATCATGCGTTGTTTAACGTGTTTATTTTCTTTGAGTATTGACCAGGTCATATATGGAACGCGTTAATGAGATATGCTCCGGATTACGTGAGGAAGCTTTGATATGATTCAAGGATGACCAAGTCAGCTACACGTGTAAAATGAAGTCAAAAGAGACGTTGGTGGTCTTCATCCTTCATCGGAGGATCCCGAGATTCTCATAAATATTGTTATACGCTCTTAGTATATAATTGAGGCATGGATGATTGATTAGGTTAACGAATGCACACTATTTTCACCTGCAAAACACATAAACACTCTGCTATTACTCTCGTTGATACTCTTTTTCACCAACACTTAGCTAGATTCACAAACATAATCACTTAGCCGATCATCCTTGTGCTCTTAGCTTGTAATTCATTATTTTCATTTTAATAAAATGAACAAAGGCAAGGATCGTTTGATCCTTTCCGAGGTTTTATGCCAGCGATCAATCTTGATCAAGGGTTTTCCTTGTATATCCTCATGTCGATTACATTTACTTTACCTTTTTTCATTGTTTATTTAGCATTACCATCAATCTGTTCTTGAGCTTTTGTCTTAAATCTTTATTCAACAAGGATCAACGCACTTAAAGTGTATTTTCATTCAAAATTCTTATTTACTAATATAGATAATCGTATAACAACGTAATTATCTTGAAAGTAATTCCAACACTATACCTCACAATCTAAAATTTGATCACTTAATTGCTTAGTGTAATTTTTGACCAAAACAATTTGGCGCCCACCGTGGGGCAAGTGGTGTTTTTCTTAATCAAACTTTTATTAAAATCCTTGTTGAGTCATCTTTTCCAAAAATTTCTGTTAAGAATGTCGAGCCAAGGATGATCTACATCATCCACCATGCCATCATTATCATCTGCGAGAACCACTTTTCCTCCTGCTCCACCTCTCACATCATCTCAACAACAGCCACAAAATATCTATGCAAGGCTATCGTCGGATGGATCCACTTCTATAGGGGTTGGATTCTTTTCAGATCCGAACCCTGTTATGATTTCTAACCAGGATATTGTGTCTATATTTGCGCAGGTTAAGGAGCAGCTCAAACGAGTGGAAAGGAGCAATGAAATCCTGAAGAAGGATATGGAGAATATGAGGACTAGGAACAATGTCCCTGCTTCTCAAGTCACTACTCCTATCCGCAACAGGATCCTTGATTTTGGTACCCCACCATCTGCTGAACGATAATGAGATTTCGTGTCCATGAAAGGACGTACCAGGATCCCAGATCCAATATTTGCTATGGGAGTTTCTACGTCGAGGGGGCAACAATCGGATCCAAGATCCTCATATAGAACTCCTGACGGCGGTAACACGTTTAATAATTATACTTCTAATAATACTGTTGGGACTAACAATTTTCAGGATCCAGGGGTTAGCCCTGTGATGGCAAGGGAGATACAGAAATTGAAGGATATGATATCGAGTGTCCCTGGAGTTGTACAACCAATTCCTGAAGTTGCTCCAACAGTGCATAGGATCTCAAGATTCGCACCACCTATCTGTGATGCTGAGATCCAGAAAAGATTTCAAACTCCAAATATGAAGTTGTATGATGGAACAACGGATCCTGAGGAGCATATTGCGCAATACAGGGACAGGATGGAAATCATTCCAATTTCTTCTGATCTAAAAGAAGCATGCTTATGCAAGGGCTTTGGATCTACCCTCACAAGATCCGCATTAAAATGGTTGTTAAACGTTCCCCCTTACTCTATTACTTCATTTGCTCATCTAGTTAATTTATTTAATAACCAATTCTCTTGCAGCAGAACATTTGAAAAGTTAACAACCGATTTATACAGAGTTGTTCAAAAAACTAATGAGTCTCTTCGAGATTTTGTAGGAAGATTCGGGAGAGAATCCTTGAATATACCTAACCTGGATATGCCTAATGCTGTTCAAGCCTTTAAAATGGGGATCAAAAGGGATTCCCCATTCTATGAGGATCTTGTTATGAATCCTTGCAGAAATCTTGACGAAGTCGGAAATAGGGCCTTAAGATTCATCAGGCTAGAAGAGGATGCTGAGATACAGAAAATGGTTGATGCTTCATCAACATACGATAGACCCAACAGGAAATCGGACTCATCCTCATTCAGATCGAGCAGAAGCAAGCCTTATGCCAGAAATGAGGATCGTCGTGTGAATACTATCGACGAAGATGATGAAGAGTATTCTAAAATAACTGACTATAATTTTTCTGTAGACACAACAGGTATACTGTGTGCCATGGAGGATCTTGGAGACAAAGCAAGATGGCCCAAGAAAAATGAGAAATCTTTTAGATGGAAAAACAAGTCTAAATGGTGTGCGTACCATGGAGATTTCGGTCATCTGACTGAGAATTGTATAGCTCTCCGAAAAGAGATAAGCCATCTTCTCAACAAAGGATACCTGAAAGATTTGCTTGGGAAAAAAAGGATCACGAAAAGGATCATGATAGAGTTCAGGATCCTGAATCTCAAGATAATCACAAGATACCTACTAGAGTAGGATCCCACATTCAGATGCCAAGGTAATCAATTTTATTTCTGGTGGCTCTGATATATGTGGTACTTCTTATTCTGCAGCAAAGAGGCACGCAAGAGAATCCAAATCAGAAAAGCCATATAAACCAACAAGGACTTCCATGAAGAAAGACGAGAGGGTCATAGTATTTGATGAGGATGATTTGGAAGATATTTAGGATCCTCACCATGATGGTTTGGTTATTACTCTCTATGTTTCCAATCATTTTGGGCGCAGGATCCTGATCGATGGAGGAAGCTCGGTTAACATCATTTGCTTGAAGACCTTAAAAAGAATGGGTATTCTAGAATCAGAGATCACCTCCAGATCTACTGTATTGGTAGGATTCAGTGGAGAAGCAAAAATTACAGTTGGTGACATCAAATTGCCAATTTACATTGAAGGGGTAAATTCGATTCAAAAATTTTGTGTTATGGATTGTTTGTCAAGCTATAACATTATCCTAGGTAGACCCTGGTTACATGATATGAAAGCGGTGCCATCAACATATCATCAATGTGTCAAATTACCAACTCCTTGGGGGGTGGTTAAGATAAGCAGTGATCAACAAGAGGCAAAGGATTGTTACACAACATCGATGAAGTCTACTGCCAAGTCTCCGTCAGCATAGCAATTAAAGAATAAGGTGTGGGATGTTCTAGATACAAGCGAACAGGATGTCAAAGAAATGCCGCTCGATTCCAAGGATCCTGAAGAAAAAGTGCTCATAGGATCAGGGATGTCACAGGATCTTGAACAGGATCTCATGAAATTCTTGAACCAAAGAAAATCAACTTTTGCTTGGAAGCCAGAGGATATGACAGGTATATCTAAGGATATTATAACTCATAAACTTGGAATGGATAGTAGTTTCAGGCCAGTTCAACAAAAAAGAAGGAAATTCGCGCCGGAAATGAATGCTATTATCCAAGCGGATGTTGAAAGGTTACTCTCTACTGGCATGATAAGGGAAGTGAAATTTCCAAGATGGTTGGCAAACATGGTGGTAGTACAAAAGAAGAATGGGAAATGGAGAGTGTGTGTGGACTACACTGATCTTAATAAAGCCTGTCCAAAGGATCCTTTCCCATTACCACACATCGATTCGATGGTAGATGCTACGGCTGGGCATGAGATCCTAACCTTCATGGATGCATCGTCAGGATTTCAGCAAATCCAAATGGAACCATCGGATCAGGATGACACAACCTTCATAACCCCCACAGGTATATATTGTTATATTGCTATGCCTTTTGGTCTTAAAAATGCAGGTGCCACTTATCAAAGGCTGGTCAACATGATGTTCAAAGAACAACTGGGAAGCACGATGGAAGTGTACATCGATGATATGGTGGTAAATTCAAAGAAAATTGAGGATCATCTTTAGGATCTTAAGACGGCTTTCGACATTCTGGATCAATACAATATGAAGCTTAATTCTGCAAAGTGTCACTTTGGAGTGGGGGAAGGAAAATTTTTGGGGTATGTGGTAACCAAGAAAGGAATAAAAGGTAGTCCAGAGCAGATCAAGGCTATCCTAGACTTGAAATCTCCATCAAGTCCTAAGGATATACAAAGATTGACGGGAAAAATAGCAGCTCTGAACCGTTTTATTTCAAGATCCTCAGACAGATGCAAGGAATTCTATGATATCCTAAAGAAGAACAAAAAGTTCGAATGGGCAGAAAAACATGAAACTGCGTTTCAAGAATTGAAGAATTACTTGTCATTAGCTCCTTTATTGATGAAGACTGAGAATGGTGAGCCATTGTTCCTCTATCTCTCGGTATCCCGAAATGCTGTAAGTGCAGTACAAGTAAAGGATCATGAAGGGTGTGACACCCACCAAATTCTGACTGTAATTAGTGCTTAAACTACTTGTAATTATGTGTATTTAGTTTTGTATTAATCTAAATATACGTTACATTTCGTGTAATTTCATACACGCATTCACAATTTGTTAAATCGTACACTTATGAACCAGATGAGGTCCGACATGTATGTAATATGAACGTTGGTGACAAAGTTAATAAATAGTGTGGAATTATCCAAACAAACATTATTTACTATAATATATTATGATAATATATTACACGAATTTTTGTATTTGTTTAAAACATATTTAAAAACTCTTAAAAAGATTTCGCGATTAAACGACTACGGGATTTAACCGACTACGAGACATAACACGATTCAGAAACACAAACACGCGAGCCCGAGACCCAAGTTGGGTCGGCCCAGACCCGCGAACCCAACCCCAAACCAACCATTACCCAACTCCTTTTAAACCCATTTTGTCGCACCCCCAAATTATGTTGCGGAAGCGGGTCGGTTCGGGGTGCGACTAATCAAATATCAAGCACACAAGGCATACAATGAACGACTCTATATGCGTCGTTTTACAAAATACATTGATATTATAAAAGTCTTGCACTGTTATAATATAGTTTACAAAAGCTCTTAAGCCAAATGGCAGAGATTCTATGGCATAACTAAATTATACAAAATATAGTAATGCATGACAATCTCTTGATGTCTGAATGCGACTCGAGCTAATGGGCATCCTAAGTGAGCAGACCTAATGCTGCTGCGAACCTGAAAATACACGCTAAAATGGTCAGCTAAAAGCTGGTGAGCTCGCAGGTTTAATGATAAAGTGTACTGTATGAACCGCAAGATTTAAGTATGAATATTTGTAATTAAACAAATAAGTAATTGATAAATGATGTATATAACTGCCATGAGCACATAGTCTGAACTTAACTGAGGTGTCAGGATCACAATTAAGTGCCTGAGCGAGGGTGCCTCTATGCGTGTGCCTAATCAACACACGTTTGAACAAATGATAATGCGTCCGTTTGACCAGTTAGTGCTTGCTAACCCGGACGGGGATTGTCAATCCCATATGGTACCATACACTAACATTCACGCTACAAAGTATTACCAAACTATGCTTGGAGGACTTAAAAGATTAGATGATAAACTCATGCAGAATATAGCGATATTTGATACTTGGGTTCACATGTAAAATAAAACAAGCATGTATTCCCACCCCTAGGTTAAAAACAGTAAAATAGGGGCTATGAGACTCACCTGAGTCTAATGAGATGCTATCAAGCACAATTGATGGTTTACAAGAGAAATGATGTCGTCTCCAACGACTGAAACCTGTTGGGCATCCTAAACGCGCAAGGTTTTAATGATTAGATGTGGAAACCTGCTGGGCGTGTTAAACGCGCAAGGTTTTAAATGATTAGAGGTCTCCACAGACCATCTATGCTAGTTGTTCTGTTCACTAGTTATGTCCAAATTGATTTGGTTAATGTTTATATTTGAGTTTGTGAAAAGGTATACGACACGTTGGTGACGGTTTGTAATAATAATTTCAAACTATTATTATTATACATGATTTGTTGTACTTATAAAAGTATATGTGTTTCATGTGTAAGTCGTATCGTATAAGTTTAGTTGTTACTCAATTTCGTTATATCCATTACATTTTATTTCATAAGTTACGAAATTTGGTACGGGTCCGAAAACTAAAATATGCCATTTTCGACCCCTAGACGACCCCGAAAGGCCTAAAACCGCCTAGGCTATGGTACATAGCCTTGATCATTGAGCCGTTTTCGAGTGACCGTGGGACTTTTAGCCCAATCCGTTATAATAAATTTTTCATCGAGAAGCTACCCTGAAAACACTTGTGAGATTCTTGGACATAATCTACTTGATAGAACACTAATATATGATGATATAGGTTATTTAAACATGTAATTTGAATAAAAAGTGAGTGATTGCTTACGTATTAAAATGGAGACCAAATGGTGATGATGATGGCGATGAAGGTGAAGAAGATGATGAAGATAGTGATGATGATGATGATGCTTATTGCTGCTGCTGATCTTGCTATTGTTAATATTGTTGTTGTTTTTGATTTTGAAGGAGGTCGAGAGAGAAAGCAGAGATAGATCGATGATGAAGATGAAATGAAGGAGAAGAAGAAGAATAGGTCGGCCACCTCCAATTATTGGAGTTGGTTCGCTCCCACGCGTAGCACAAAATACCCGTATTTTTGTACCCGATCGTAAAAGTAGTATAATATTTTCAAATGATAAATTTCTAAAAATGAAATTGTATATACTTTTATTCGAAGTATTTTATAAAAATACTTTTAGTGAGATATAAAAATATATCTTTGTTTTAAGTTTGAATGACGGATATGGTTCGAATGGTTTCGTCACGTTTGAGTAAGATTGAATAAAACGAATATGTTTTATTTTTGTCTAATGTAAATAATAATTATTATTTCCAATAATAATACATTATTTATAAGTTTTGTCGCGAATGTTTTTACTTTGTACGATACGAATACTTTATATATTATCAAATTAATATATAATAAATACCGAGTATATTAAATAATAGGTTCATATTACTTAATATTTGTTTTCACCAACGCCCGTGTAAATGAATCGGAATTTGACCGATTTGAAAATGCACGATTAAATTTAATCGCGTACTGATATATATTCAACAATATATATATATATATATATATATATATATATATATATATATATATATATTGATACATACAATTAGTCTAACATAGAACTAATTACATCTATTACAAAATGATTAGGCGAAAATTCCTAGCCCTAATTGGTCGGGTGTCACACATTTCTTCCCCAAATTCATCTCATTTCACACACACATCCACCTCAAATTCTCTCATCTCTCTCAACCTCAGCTACATCTCTCTCTCTAAAACTGAAACTCAGCAACATCAACATCACCACCATCAAAATTGTCCATCATCATCATCAAGAACAAGCTTACGGATCATCACCATCTTCATCTTCTTCATTTTCCATTTTGGGGTATGAAAGCTTTAAACTCTTTTAAATTACTTGTAAAGCTTAGATTTACATACTAGAACATTTGCCCAACAAGATTATGTCCAAAAACCTCATTAAAAATGCTTTAAAAACCAAAATCCACACAAAATTCGCGAACAACTCGTTCTGCGAACCGAGATCCAACTCAGTTCGCAACCCGGATCTGCGAACTGAGTTTTGCGAGTTGATTTTGACTTACAAAGTCAAACTGCGAACCAAACTGACTTGCGAGTTGACCTGCGAACTGACTTGCGAGTCGACCCGCGAACTGACCTGCGAGTTGAGTTTTTGCGAGCCGAACCTTGTTCTGTGAACCGAACTCGGTTCGCAGCCTACCCTGCTTTGCGAGCCCAAACTCAGCTCGCACCGTGAACTCGGTTCGCAACACCTTTTCATCCCGCAGCCAGACTAGGTCAATTTTCCCGATTTTAAATTCCGGATGCGATTTTAACGAAAGCAATGTAGTAGAAATAAAAAATTTCCAAGCTCGACCTCAGCCAGGGGCTCTGCCCCTTGGACCCCGCTACCAGGGGCGCTGCCCCTGGACCCCCGTCATCCAGGAACTTGTAAATACTTTACACACTAAGTGTCGAACACTCACAAATAATGAAACCTGATACAACGATACATATAATAATAACACCTTTGGATTATTATTACAAGCCGTCACCAACGAGCCATACTTATTTTCAAACTACAAATGAAATACTAAACAAACACTTGGACATTTCCTAGTTGAGTAAACAACAAGCATGGGTGATTTTTCAAGACACTAACCTATTTACTTATTTACTTACAACCTTGTGCGTTTCGGACGCCAGAAGGTTGCAGGGTTCTGAGAACCGATATACGGACTTACATCCGCTTTACTTGGTTGATTTCACATCATACTTGCTAGACTCAGGTGAGTCTTCCAACCCCACTTTTTCTGTTATTCTACTTTGGGGTGAGATACTTAGCAACTGTTTTACATATGGACACAATGTACTGAACTGATTACACTACTTTGTACACACGTTGCATGAGTTACTTTTATCCACTGAAAGCCTCCTATCGTAAGTTGTTAGTTATGGACTTAAGCGCGATTACTAGTAAATGGATCCATTTGAGACTGACAATCCCTGCCTGGGGTAGTAGCGCTACCACGGATTTCACTGTAGAAATGGGCATATTAGTATTTGTTACATATGAGTATCGGGATAGCACTCACGGGGGTACTTTATATGATTCTTAATTGATTCATACTTACACACTGTTAAGCTTCAACTTATGAGCTCATGGCAACTGTGTTGACTTACTGATTTACTTAGTTTGCTTGATAGAAACACCGGTACATACTTGTGGTTCATAACTATTACTTTACTACTAAACCTGTAAGATTCACCAACCTTTTTGGTTGACACTTTTTAGCTTTGTATCTCAGGTACACAGGTGGAGTAGCATTACCCCAGGATACTAGCTAGAGTCGCATGATTTCTACATTGAATTTAACGGAGATTCTTAGCATTATCTTTTGTATATTATGATTATGTAATAGCATCTCCCGCTACACGTGTAGACTCTAGGGAACTACATTTTTGTAACTGAAAACACCATGTTTTCATACATTATATATTTAGAAATGTAACCATTTTTAAACGTCTCATTTAGAGGTCGTTTGTTGTATACTTTATGTTGTTGATACTTGATTAGTAGCACCCCAAAGCTTGCTTCCGCTAAAAACAGAATTTGGGGGTGTTACAAAGGGCAACAACATCCTGTTTACTATGTAAGTAAAAGCCTACTAGATGTTGAAACCAGGTACTCCCATCTTGAGAAACTTCTACTTGCATTGGTTATGGCATCTACTAAACTTAGGCATTATTTTAAAATACATCATATTCATGTAAGAACTAATTATCCCATTAAAAACGTGTTGAGAAAACCAGAAATGTCAGGACGCCTAGCTAAATGATCTGTAAAGTTAAGTGCTTATAATTTGATTTATGAACCTAGGAATGCGATTAAATCCCAAGCTTTAGCCGATTTTATTGCTGACTTCACTAGTGATCTTCAAAATGAAGTAGATTTAGAAGTACAAGAACTTAATCAAATAAGTGAGAAATGGACACTATATACCGATGGTGCTTCTAATATAAGAGGAACTGGATTAGGAATTGTATTAAAATGACCTCAAGGTGATATTATGCCTCAAGCTATAAGATGTGAATTTCAAGCCATAAATAATGAGGCAGAATATGAAGCATTGATTGCAGGATTACAATTAGCTAAGGATATCAGTGTGAAATACTTAGATGTATATGTAGATTCATTGTTAATTGCTAATCATTATAATGGAACATATACTGTAAAAGTAGATAGATTAGCCTCGTATTTGGAAATCGTTAAGGATCTTGCAGATAGTTTCGAGATCTTCAAGATTCAACATGTACCACGTGAGGATAACACTGAAGCGGATGCTCTAGCTAACCTGGGGTCAAGTCTAAGGATCCCACCAGATGTTAAAATACCAATTATACATATTGCAGCACCTGTCGTTGCTGACAAGGATAACAATGAAGAGCAAGTATGTGATGTTGAGGATCCTCAGTCTGGAGACAATTTGAATACATCAGGTTCTGGGGGCAAGTCAGGATCATGGATGCAGCCGATCATGGAATATCTACAACATGATGTGATCCCTAAAGACGAAAATAATCCTAAGGCCTTCAAATTAAAGGTACCCCGTTTTACTATTGAAAATCGTATATTGTATAGAAAGTCACTTGCAGGACCACTATTGCGATGCCTCGAGCATCTTGAAGCAAAAGCAGTACTTAAGGATATACATGAAGGTGATTGCGAGAATCATTCTGGGGGCAGAGCATTATTTTCAAAAACATTAAGGACATGATACTTTTGGCCTACTATAAAGAAGGATTCCATGGATTTTGCTCGCAAATGTGATGCTTGTCAAAGACATGGGAACATCCATCATCAACCAGCAGAACCGATGCATCCGATTATCTCACCATGGCCACTTATGAAATGGGGAATGGATATTGTGGGAAAATTACCTACAGCTCCTGGAGGAAAGGTGTTTATGCTTGAAATGATGGATTATTTTTCCAAATGGATAGAAGCTGAGGCATTTGTTCAAGTAAAAGAAAAGGATGTAATATCGTTTATCAAGAGAAATATCCTGACAAGGTTTGGGATCCCAGCAGAAATAGTATGTGATAATGGATCTCTATTTATTGGTAAAAGAACAACTAAGTTTTGTGAGAGTTGGGGAATCAAGATGATAACTTCAACACCAGTTCATCCTCAAGCTAATGGACAAGCGGAGTCTAGCAATAAGATCATAATCAATAATCTCAAGAAGAGGTTGGATGCCAAGAAGGGAAGATGGGCTGAAGAACTGCCTTTTGTTCTATGGGCCGATAGGACCACAGACTAAGAGGCAACTAAGCAAACTCCTTTTGCTTTGGTGTTTGGATCAGAAGTTGTGATCTCAACGGAAATGGTAATCCCAACGGCAAGATCCCAGATGCAGACTTTGGAAGCGAACAAAGAAGCATTGAGTCGGGATCTAGACACTGTGGATGAGTTAAGGGATCGTGCTAAATTCAGGATTGCTGCATATCAACAGAGGATTTCAAGATCCTACAACAAAAATGTTAGAATAAGAAGGTTTCGAGTAGGAGATTTGGTATTAAGGAAAGTATTTCAAAATACTGGGAATCCTGCAGAAGGAAAGCTAGCACCAAAGTGGGAAGGTCCATATTTAATAGATTCGGATGCTGGAAAGGGGGCATATTGGTTGGCCAATATGGATGGAGAATTACTTCCAAGATCATGGAACGCCATTCATTTGAAACTCTATCATGTGTAAGTTGAATGTTTTATTTCAACATAAAAAGGTACTCCTATGATCCTTAACTCTTCATTGATTTTGATACTCTTTACTATATATATATATATATATATGTGTGTGTGTGTGTGTGTGTGTGTGTGTGTGTGTGTGTGTGTGTATTATAATATATTAGTATATGCATGAGATTTTTTCATAATTATTATTCTCATTGAATACTGTACTGACTTAAGCATCGAAGGGGTGTTAGGCAAACTAACACCCACCTTTACCCAAGATTTTGTATTTGTTGTACTTCATGCATTTAAGGATCATGAAATGAAGATTAGAGGTTGGCCACCTCTCCCCCGTTAAGGATCCTATCGATCCTCTAAGGTTTAGAGGTTTCCAAATGGATAAACACCTCTAGGGTTTATACACCCCGCCAGGTGCGCATGATGTTTGATTATAGTGTCACGGTTAGGGAATCGGTGATGCCTCTGGTACCCGACAACTTCATTTCCATTGGCCTATAGATCAAACGCTAACGAATGTCGACACTAATGTGCACTAGATGTGTCGATCTAAGGTTTGTGTCATTTTCACATCACTCTAAGTTTTGTAATGTTTTGACATTACTCTTTGGTTAGACATTTTCATGTCTCAAATGGCTTAGCCCAATAATCAAACGGTTTGTAATGTTTTCACATTACCTAATGGTTTGGCATTTACATGTCATTCTTATAGTTTTATTAAACTATCTAATGATTATAATGTTTTCATATTATCAAAGTTTTCATTGGTTAAGTCTAATAAATAACTTTATTAGCTCTAATGTTTTCATAGTTGTCAAAATTGTTTTGATCTAAGGATCACAAAACCTTTATAAGATCACAACATTTTTCAAAAAAATAAATTGTTTTCACAATCAATTTACAAGTTATCAACATTTTCATGTTACAGGAAATATCCACTGGGATTCATCATTATCTACAAAATATTTTAGGATCTTGAAATCTTAGGATCCTAAACTCAAGATTATCTTAGATCCGTTTAAGGATCCTTGAAACCTGTAATGCTGAATGGGTATTGAGAGAATCTTCTCATTATCCTGGATGTATCCTGAGGGAATCTCCTCAGGATCTTGTTTTTAAGCAACTGTCAAGAAAATATGCCGAGGGAATCTCCTCAGTATCCTGAAAACACAAGATGTAGATAATATCCTAATATCATTCATAACAAAAGGATTTCAGGATTATTCATCCTGAATCAGAGTTCAAAAGTGCAGGAAATAAAATTGTTTTGTAGCCAACATAAACCACAATTAGCACCACCATGGTTGACCATACCAGATCAACCTTACACCAAATGAAAATGTTTAATTACAATCACAACCCATATAAAGTAAGAGAGCATCAAAATAAAATTCGGGCTCCGGCTAGTCATATGCCATTCTCGCCCGAAGATTCCTCACTGCTAATTGCGTCATCGGCCACCGCCATGTCTTCATCATCCTTGGAATTGGACACCTCACCCCTGATCGGTGTGTCGGTGATCCTTGTCTTGGGCGCATTAGTGGCTCTCTTTTTTGGAGCTTTGGATCCTCCGAGACCAATGAAAAATGGGTTTGGGAGATAATCATCTTTCATTCTTGCTAACTTGTCCTTCTGACCCTTGACATCCCACAGGCTAGCATCTAGTCCGTTTTCAGCAGCTTCCGTAGCCATGTGGATTTTGGATTCCAATATAGCGATAGTGGCATCTCTCTTTGCCTCTTCCATCAGGGTATTGTTCATGTCTGATCCCTCCTTGTTGGTATGACTGGATTTTGCAGCAAGCTTAGTTTCAAGAACTTCAATCTTTCATTTGGCTTTCTCCAGCTTGAGAGCATTCTTCTTCTAGCTAGAAATCAGATTGTCGACTGCTTCGACTTTTTCTGAGTATCTGTCTATCATGATGTCTGCAGCCTAATAATAGTATCGATGTTAGAAATTTTGTTCAAAAAGAAATTGGAAGTAAAAGGCCTTACCATCAGAAGATTGGAAGCAGGAGTCTCAAGATCATATAAGTCCTCAACTTTTCTCTTTTTGGAGAGAAAATGTGTGGAAAAAGGCTTGAACCTCGAGTCACCAATCTTGATTTTCTTTTTAAGGAAGAATCTCTGGATCAATGTCGGATAAGGTGAAGTGCACTGAAAGATTATTGAAAAATTAAGAACGAGAAGAATAAAATTGTGGACGGTAAAAACAGAAAAATACCTGACATGGTTGCATTTTTTACAATTGCTCCGATTATTCTCGGTAGCATTGGTATGAGAATGAAATTGTGGAGTAATTATAAATTAAAATGGCGAAGAAGGAGGATGAGAGATAAAAGGACTTATGTAAAAATTTAATGGCGATTTGATGTAATAAGGGTTTAGAGGTTATCATTAGTATTTGGACACGATTTCCGATACGCGTAAAATGTCTCACCTAACACGATTTGAGGGGTTATCTTGAGAAGTTATAACGTTTAGGGATCCTGAAAAATATTATAACTTCGGGGGCAATTGTTGTGGGTAGATTTTTTACTAACATTGCAGGATCCTGATTAGCATCATATATTCATCTCACAGGTATGAAAATCATTTATATTTAGTATTCGCATATCAGGATAATGATAGTTTGTAAGTATACTTTCAGGATCACAGTCATAGTTAAGGATCCTGGAAATACTCTTGTTATTTATCTTGCAGAATCCTAATCAGAATATGTTTGTTTAATATAATTATGCAGGATAATGAATAAGCGAAATGAGTAAGTAAGGATCCTATGTTTATTCTGGAGTGTGCATAGCTCAGGATCCTGGACCTATATTAGTTCAGGATCATGCGTTGTTTAACGTGTTTATTTTCTTTGAGTATTGACCAGGTCATATATGGAACACGTTAATGAGATATGCTCCGGATTACGTTAGGAAGCTTTGATATGATTCAAGGATGACCAAGTCAGCTGCACGTGTAAAATGAAGTCAGAAGAGACGTTGGTGGTCTTTATCCTTCATCGGAGGATCCCGAGATTCTCGGAAATATTGTTATACGCTCTTAGTATATAATTGAGGCATGGATGATCGATTAGGTTAACGAATGCACACTATTTTCACCTGTAAAACACATAAACACTCTGCTATTACTCTCGTTGATACTCTTTTTAACCAACACTTAGCTAGATTCACACACATAATCACTTAGCCGATCATCCTTGTGCTCTTAGCTTGTAATTTATTATTTTCATTTTAATAAAATCAACAAAGGCAAGGATCATTTGATCCTTCCCGAGATTTTGTGTCGGCGATCAATCTTGATCAAGGGTTTTCCTCGTATATCCTCATGTCAATTACATTTACTTTACCTTTTTTCATTGTTTATATAGCATTACCATCAATCTGTTCTTGAGCTTTTGTCTTAAATCTTTATTCAACAAGGATCAATGCACTTAAAGTGTATTTTTATTCAAAATTCTTATTTACTAATATAGATAATCGTATAACAACGTAATTATCTTGAAAGTAATTCCAACACTATACCTCACAATCTAAAATTTGATCACTTAATTGCTTAGTGTAATTTTTACCAAAATATTAAGTACATAATAATTCTAAGAATAATAGAGATATGTATGACACAATTATAGTTGTACATTCCATTGATATCTCAATATCCTTGAATATCAAAAAACAAAAGGGTTCAATAAAGAGCATACCGGCCCATGTATTTATAACTCCCATCTACAAAAATTATCTATACTTTCTAGCTATTGTTGCCAATACCAGAACACAATCATAAACACAATAAACAAAAAAACTATGATTTTGTTAATGATACTTATTTGTAATGATAGATGCATGCATAGCTTTTCCAGGTACATTTAACTTATAAAAAGGTAGCGAGTGTATTGTGTATACCCCTTTTAAAACGAACAACCAAGGACATTTGATATGTGGAAAACGTAAGAAATAAAATAAAACTTGTCCCATAACAGCATCAAAAAGGATCAAAAACTCAAAAAAAACTAAAATAAGAGATGAGATCATTAGAGTGCAAGCATTATTGAAAGAATGGAAGTATCAATAATCTTGTATCATGTGTACAAAGAGAATGTTCCACATGTAGACAACCCATTTACCCCCAAACTTAAATATCTCACAAACAACAAATTGAAAAAATATGAAAATTGCACCATTAAATTCAGCGTTTTATCCTGACAGTTCCGTAATCACTATAGCTTAGTGATATGGAATCGCAACTTGTAAAGTTTAATCGTAGAAGGGAGGTTGAATACAATTAAAAACTATTTCTTAGTTTACTTGAGTTATTTAGCTAGATTTTAATTGATTGAAGGCTGACAGAGTATGATAATAAACAGATATGACAATATCAAAGTAAATACATAATAAATAGCTGAACTGTGGATTTTATTAACAATAGAATTCACTGAATATTGATTAAGGAATGAATTAGCCAAATCTAATTCAAATCAAATACTCTTAGCTAACTTATTACAAAATTGAGATGATCAGTATTGGACAAACACGCTAACTGATCACTCGCTGGACGATCGTACGTGCTTAGACAAACTACTCACTGACTAACAAGTGATTAACACGTACAAACGGCAAGTTTCTAAGTACAAAGTACTACTCTATTTATACTACAAGTATTCCTAATATATCTCCTATAAAATAGGATCTGGAATGACACGTGTTGCTGCTTGATTAGATTTTTCTCAGATAAATCGACATTCTGCGGGTCCCAATCCTGTTACCGTGAATATCTCTTCTTCTTCAACCAATCACTTGCTGCCACGTATTTCTTTTTGGATATACTTTCAAGTATAAGGAATACTTGCTGAAGAACATATGAAGAGAACTTGTACTTGTGAAGAAACTTTATTGATGTAGTTAGTGAAGATGCATTAATCCTCCTCACTCACTGTGAGCTAACGTGCTCTTGTAGAAAGACTTAAATTATTGTTCTTCAGAAACTAGCTGTTAATCGGGCAGTGGCTTTTGCCTTTATTACATTGAAGATATAGAACTCTCGCTGCTTTAATCAGCGACACACAAAGTTGAGTTTTAATCTTCCTCATCATGTTTAATCCCAGAAGTAGAATGAACAGCGATCACCAAATATTAGCTTTAGCAACAACAGCTTTGATATAGATCATTTCTTCATTGAGTTGTATATTATTGAGTTAGTCAGCGACCAGTGACTTATCAAGGTCAGCGACCAGTGACTCAACAATCTTCCCCTAAATGATTGTGATCAAAGCTCCCTTTGAGCTGGTCAGTGACCAGTGACTCATCATGGTCAGTGACCAGTGACTCAACAATCTCCCCCTAAATGCTTGTGATCAAAGCTCTCTAGACAAACTTGTTGCAGGTAAAATTTATAGTCAGTGTTTAGGGATTTAAACATTCAGTGACTTACACTTGTGATGCATTCATTTTTCTTTTTAGATTCTTTTAACATGATCTGAGTTTTGCACAATTCTCAATAGATCAGATATTATTGAACTTGCAAAATATAAATATGACAGATAACTTCAGTTACAATAAATATAGTCTAAAAAATTCACTATGTATATCTGCTGATCAGAACAGGTGTGGCTTCAGTGATCTTGAATTGTAGTAACTCTTTGACATATCAAACCTTCTGTCTTCAGATTCAGTGACAAACCTTCTATCTTCAGTTTCAGTGACAAGATTATAGTGACTCTTGACATATCAAACCTTCTGTCTTCAGCTTCAGTGATCTTAGATTAGACACCAAGGGTCAGAAAGTCCAGCTATTGATGGTCACTTCTTTCACTACAGTGTGGCTCTGTTCTACGAAACCACTAGAAACATGTTTCTAGAGGTTTCAATATCTAGGAAGGCTGTCCTTCATGAGTTCAAGGAAAGGATCAAGAAAACCAAGGATGATACATAGATCAGCATTTCTGGTGACATCATCACTTGCATCACAATCAACATTTTTCTCCCCCTTGATGTTAGCACGAAATGTTTTTGCTTTTCTGTTGACTTTTCTGAGTATGAGAGATGTATGTTATTATTGACAGAGCTTCCTCATCATCACCAGCTTGTGTTCTAGCTGATAGATCATCGGAAATAGAGGGGTCAACCTGTATCTCTCCATGTGTCTGTGGAGAAACATTGACGGTTGGTGCAGTGAAAGATGAGAGATGGCTCGGGTCTGTAGCCAGTGGTGTAGCATCAGTGATGGGTGTGCTATCACCCACTGATACCATAAGCCTTTTTGATGAAATATCATCCTTTTGTGAGGATGACAAGTGGCTGATAGGTAGACTCGATATGGGGGTGTGGGTTGCACCCGAATCACTGCAAACAATGGGTTGAGCCATTGTTGCTGTCTGTAGTTTTCCCTTTTTAGAGTCATTGAACTTTCGGGAGTCCAGTGAAGCAGTTGAAGGTTTGGGGTTAGCAAGGGTGCCCAAAAAGACTGAACGTTCAGCATTCGCTTCAACCTTGGCATCCTTGGACGTCTTCTTTTTGCTATGTCCCTGATCCGTTAATGTCAGGGACCCTAATTTGAATTTTCTTTTGAGAGCAGTTGAAGGATTTGGTAGAGGTGGTTGATCAGAGATAATACCTGGGGTGGTTTTCAGTGATTTGATCAATTTGTTGTTTTGATTTTCTAGGGAGCTATAGTGATCATAGCTCCCTGTTATGGTGCCCAATGATTTGAAGAGGTTTGAAAACAGGACATACCACACATCTCCATTTTAGTGGAAGTTTAAAAAGAATTGAAGGATGAGTGTAGTGATTCTATCAAAAATATGAAGTTAGAGCTAGGAGAGAATAGTGATTTTCTTTTGTTTTTAAAAAATTATGAGTATCTCCATGAGCTCTGTTTTTGAACAAATTATATTTTTCAAATGATCTGATTTGGAAACTGTAATATCAAGATCTTTGGTTTCTGCAAAGGCTCGAAGAGCTTTAAACTTTGCAGCGATGATGTAAAACAAAATTTTGATCTTGCAAAAAGAAATTTTACAAATTATTTCGCTTTTAGCAGAGTATTTTTGTTATGAAAACCAAGAAAGCGTAAAGTAAAATGAGTTAAGTTGTTGTTTTATAGCAAGCTTCTTGATAATCATGTGGTGAGAATTGCATCATCGTGGTCGATGATGGTGGTGAGTAGAGGTGGTGAAGAGGTGATGTTTGATGGTGGTGAGTGGTATAGGGGTGATGATTATGGAACCTGGTGGTATTAATGGTGATGGGAGAGGTTCGCCGGAAAAAGTACACTGACGTAAGATAGAGGATGTCAGACAGTATGACTTTTGCGTTGTATCATTTATTGAATTGTCTAAATGATATTATTTAAAAAAAATGACAACAGCAAGGAAATAAATTTAATCACTTATCTCACTGAGATTTTAATCTCACTGACTTAATCACAACTTAGAATACTGATTAAATCATTTTGCTAAAACCTCAGTTATGATAAAAATCAAACATATTAACTTACTTTTATTTAGAAAAATTTATTAAAGAGGATATGAATATGGATTATGTCTTATGTTTGAGTATATAACATGTTTCTATATTACCTTTTAACTGATCAAGTTACAACTTAGAATACAAACTAGATCAGTTAGAAATAATATAGATAAATGTTATTAACTAAAGATATGGACATATTGAAATATTCATAATATTTTATAGTATTATCACATTAGATTAACACAACAAGTTGAGCATTAATCTTGCTGATTATAGATCAAATAAGATTAATTTATCAGTGCATTGTGGTCAACTGATATGATAAAGTACAAAGTCATTTTTATTATAAAACAAAATTAAACAAAAATAAATGAATAAACTTAGGAAGTTTATTTATTCATTGAACTTTAACATACCAAGCTCGCTGATAAGAAAGTTAAATCTTTTCTCATCCAGAGGTTTTGTAAACAGATCAGCGAGTTGGTAATCAGTTGGAATGAAATGAAGTTCAATATCACCTTTCATCACATGATCCCTGATGAAATGATATCGTACATCAATGTGCTTTGTCCTTGAGTACATCATTGGATTGTTTGCAATAGCTATGGCGCTTTGACTATCACAATAGATTGGAATTTCTTTGAAGTCAAATCCATAGTCAGCGAGTTGATTTCTCATCCATAGAATTTGAGTTGTATAAGCACTGGCAATGACATATTCAGCTTCAGCAGTGGAGGTTGAAACTGAATTTTGTTTCTTGCTAGACCAACTCATAAGCTTTTCTCCAAGAAATTGACAGCTTCCAGAAGTACTCTTTCTATTCAGCTTGCATCCAGCGTGATCAGAATCAGAATATCCTTTTAGTGAGAAATCTGATCCGGATGGATACCAGAGACCAAGATTTGATGTACCCTTCAGATATCTGAATATTCTTTTGACAGGGAGTAAGTGTGATTCCTTTGGGTCAGCTTGAAACCTAGCACAGAGACATGTAGCAAACATAATGTATGGTCTACTTGCAGTTAAGTACAACAGTGACCCGATCATTCCTCTGTAAGCAGTGATGTTTACAGATTTACCATCAGAATCAGCATGTAGTTTTACTGCAGGTAACATAGGTGTAGCAAGGGATGAGCAGTTAGTAAATTCAAATTTCTTTAATAAATCTTTAACATATTTTCCTTGATTTATAAAAATTCCAGTCTTGGTTTGTTTTATTTGTAGACCAAGGAAAAATGTTAATTCACCCATCATGCTCATCTCATAACTTTTGGTCATGAGATCAGAAAGTTCCTTGCACATGTCACTGTTAGTAGACCCAAATATGATATCACCAACATAAATTTGGACTAATATGACATCTCTCTTATCTTTTTTAATAAATAATGTGCTATCAATCTTTCCTCTGACATAGTCACATGTTATCAAGTAGACAGAGAGGGTGTCATACCAGGCTCTTGGAGCCTGTTTTAGTCCATACAGCGCTTTATCAAGTTTATAAACACAGCCAGGATGTTTGGGATCGATGAATCCAGGTGGTTGCTTAACATAAACTTCTTCCTGCAGCTTGCCATTCAGAAAAGCACTTTTCACATCCATTTGATATACTTTAAACTTCTTGTGAGCTGCATAGGCTAGAAACTGTCTGATTGCTTCAAGTCTAGCCACTGGTGCAAAGGTTTTGTCATAGTCAATGCTTTCTTGTTGACAATAACCTTGTGCAACCAATCTATCCTTGTTCCTGGTTACCACACCATCAGAATCCATCTTGTTTTTGAAAACCCATTTTGTTCCAATCACTGATTAGCCAGAGGGCTGAGGAACCAACTTCCAAACTTTGTTTCTTTCAAATTGAGATAGCTCTTGTTGCATAGCAGTTATCCAGTGATGATCAGTGAGTGCTTCATCCACATTCTTTGGTTCCACAAGTGACACAAAGCTTACAAATAAACAAAAGTTAGCAGTTGCTGATCTTGTTTAAACCCTGGATTGCGGATTACCAATAATCAACTGATTATCAATGTGTTTTGTCCACTTAGTCATTCGCCAAGGTTCAACGGTGACTGTCCTATCCAGTGATGGCCCATGTGACAGATTGGCATCAGACGCATGATTATTGTTGTGCTGAGAGTTTTGGTTTGGACATTGAGTTGATGATGATGGGACATCAGTAGGTAAAGATGATGTCCCTGAGTTCTTTTCAGCTGAAGTAGAGCTAGAATTGATTTCAGGAACATTATCTTCCCCTTCAGAGTCAAACGGAAAATTTTCATATTTCTTATCCCTTGGTTTTCCTTCATTTGATGAGTCACCATCCATTTTGCTAAAAACAAGATTTTCATATTCTTTTGGATCAGTGAGTGACTCATCATATGATTCATCAAAAGTAACATCCATTGATTCTTCAATACATTCTCTTCTTTTATTATAGACTCTGAAAGCGTTAGAGATGATTGAGTAACCAACAAATGTTCCATCATCAGCTTTTGGATCAAACTTTCCTAAGTGATCTCTTTTGTTTAAAATGTAGCAGGTGCTACCAAAAACATGGAGAAAACTTATGTCAGGTTTTCTCCCCCTTAATACCTCATATGTTGTCTTATTATGTCGTTTGACAATCAGTGACCTATTTTGGGTATAGCAGGCAGTGCTCACTGCTTCAGCCCAAAAATAGGTCTTAAGACCAGCATCGATGAGCGTTGATCTGGCAGATTCAATTAAGGTCCTATTTCTCCTTTCAGCAACACCATTTTGTTGAGGTGTTCTAGGTGCTGAAATTTTTTGAGAAATACCTTTTGAATCACAGAAACTTTCCAGGTCAATATTTCTAAACTCGGTACCATTATCACTTCTTAAGTGTTTTACCAGAATATCATTTAAGTTCTCCATTTTCTTGACAAAGGATATGATTTCACTCGCTGCTTCATTTTTGGCCTTGAGAAAGAATATCCAAGTGTATCTAGAGTATTCATCCACAATTACCAAAGAGTATCTCTTCCCACCAAAACTTGAAGTACTCACTGGTCTGAATAGATCCATATGGAGTAGATGGAAACATTCAGTCACTGATGATTTTTGTTTACTTTTGAAGGATGAACTATGATGCTTTCTTTTCTCACATGCTGAATAAAGTTTGTCTTTGTTATAGGACAATTTTGGAAGTCCAGTGACTAAATCATGTTTGCTTAACTTGTTGATAGCTTTTAGATTCAGATGAGAAAGTCGCTTATGCCATAACCATTTTTCTTCTGAAACAGTTCTGGAATAAAAGCATGTCCCTGACTGGGCTGAGTCCATATTGACTACATAAGTGTTACCCTTTCTGTTAGCAGCCAACACAGCACTTCCCTTCTTGTTGTATACCTCACCAGCTTCATGATCAAACAACACCTTATTTTTGGAGTCACAGAATTGACTGATACTCAGCATATTATGCTTTAGTCCCTCCACATATGCAACTCTCTTGAACATTACATTTCCATTTGTCACAACACCATATCCTCTTGTTTTACCCACTTTGTTGTCACCAAATACAACATCAGGACCTCTCTCATCCTGATAATCACTGAGCAGGGACTTACATCCAGTCATGTGTCTGGAACAGCCACTGTCCAGATACCAGATAGTCTCTCTTAGAATGCCTTTGTAGATAGATTCATAATCCCATCCAGACGATGAGCATTTATGAGCAACTTCCTTGATATCATCATGAAATTCAGCGTCATCAGCCATCAGACAGTAATCTTTATCTATACAGATCATTGCTTCTTCTTCATCTGATGATGATGATGAGTCAGAGTCATTGAATGAGCCCTTTTCAGCGATAAAACCTATACCCTTCTTTTTCTCAGATTTGGACATTGCCTTCAGCTTCTTGTACTTTGCCTTGTATTTGTTGAACTTATCATTTCTGAAGCTGGACATTGGTTCAGGGAGAGTATTAATTGATTTTGATCTACATTCAGCAGCGAAATGTCCAGGTTTACCACATTTGTAGCAGTCACCTTTAGACTTGAAATTTTCAGATGATGGAGCAACATCGAATCTTTTTGATCTGGTATTCCTTCTGAAATTTGCAACCATCATTGCCATATCTCTTTCCAACTTCTCTAGACCCTCATCATACTCATACTTGATTGTTCTTCAGCTTGACCATCTTCTTCATCTGCTATCAGCGACTTTGAGCTTCGCTTAGAAACTTTTGATTTCTGTTTCTGATCAAGCTCTTCAAGCTCAGCTACAATGGCATTGGATATCTTTTGACTTCCAAGTGTTGCACGAATGTGCTCATTTTGATCAGCTTATTTTTCAGACTGCTCTCAGTTGAGTAAGATACCATAGACTTGAGTTAGATTAAGAGTTGTATAATCATTCCTCTGTCTTGTACAGGTAGCAATAGTTCCCCAAACTTTCCTTGGCAATAATTCCAGGAATTTTTTAACAACAAATCTCTGCTCCTTTCCTATTTCAGCCTTCTCCATTTTGTTCATCAGTGACTGGTATCTGGTATAGGTAGAAGATAGTGACTCGTTGAGTTCCATTGCAAACAACTCATACTGGCGAGTGAGATTTACTTCCCTGCAGCGAATAATATCAGGAGTTCTAATATATATATATATATATATATATATATATATATATATATATATATATATATTCCTAAGGGTATCCCACATATCTTTTACAGTTTTAAAAAGTTTTAAAAAGCCTGATTGATTCAAACACTTCATCAGGAAGTGTCATGCCAATGTAGATTTTAGCTTGTTTATCTAACCTAACCAATCGTCTATCCTCATCCGTCCACTGTTCCTCTCTCTTAGGCATAATCATTTCTGGTATGGCCGGAGTAGTAGTAGTAGCTATAACAGCAGGAATAATAGTGGTTGGAATATGGGGACCATTGGTTATGTTATTACAAAGACGATCATCAACTAGATCAAGAAACATCATCATCCGGGACATCCAGGTTTCAATCCTAGAGGGATCAAACGCTAGAGGTTTGCTAGTAGAACCATTTCCCTTTTGATACTCAGAGTCAACACAGCTGTACTTTACTGATTCCATTGCAAATCTGGTTAATTAGATTAAACCAACTCTGCTCTAATACCAATTGACAGTCCCGTAATCACTATAGCTTAGTGATATGGAATCGCAACTTGTAAAGTTTAATTGTAAAAGGGGGGTTGAATACAATTAAAAACTATTTCTTAGTTTACTTGAGTTATTTAGCTAGTTTTTAATTGATTGAAGGCTGACAGAGTATGATAATAAACAGATATGACAATATCAAAGTAAATACGTAATAAATAGCTGAACTGTGGATTTTATTAACAATAGAATTCACTGAGTATTGATTAAGGAATAAATTAGCCAAAGCTAATTCAAATCAAATACTCTTAGCTAACTTATTACAAAATTGAGATGATCAGTAGTGGACAAACACGCTAACTGATCACTCGCTGGACGATCGTACGTGCTTAGACAAACTACTCACTGACTAACAAGTGATTAACACGTATAAACGGAAAGTTTCTAAGTACAAAATACTACTCTATTTATACTACAAGTATTCCGAATATATCTCCTATAAAATAGGATCTGGAATGACACGTGTTGCTGCTTGATTGGATTATTCTCTGATAAACCGACATTCTGCGGGTTCCAATTCTGTTACCGTGAATATCTCTTCTTCTTCTTCAACCAATCACTTGCTGCCACGTATTTCTTTTTGGATATACTTTCAAGTATAAGGAATACTTGTTGAAACACATATGAAGAGAACTTGTACTTGTGAAGAAACTTTATTGATGTAGTTACTGAAGATGCATTAATCATCCTCACTCACTGCGAGCTAACGTGCTCTTGTAGAAAGACTTGAATTATTGTTCGTCAGAAACTAGCTGTTATTCGGGCAGTGGCTTGCCTTTATTACATTGAAGATATAGAACTCTCGGTGCTTTAATCAGCGACACACAAAGTTGAGTTTTAATCTTCCTCGGCATGTTTAATCCCAGAAGTAGAATGAACAACGATCACCAAATATTAGCTTTAGCAACAGCAGCTTTGATATAGATCATTTCTTCATTGAGTTGTATATTATTGAGTTGGTCAGCGATCAGTGACTTATCAAGGTCAGCGACCAGTGACTCAACATATCCTCTTCGATTTGTCGTCCCTCAAGGCATACTTTCGACGAGTTTTTTTTCTTCATTTTTTGGTGGGTTTCACATTTTACCAACACGTGTGTTAAAGTGTTGCGCTTAGGGTTTAGGGTTTGGGCTTTAGTGGTTAGGGTCTAGGGTTTGGGCTTTAGTGGTTAGGGTTTAGGGTTTAAGGTTTAGGGTTTCTCCCCGAAACCCCAAACCTCAAACCCTAAACCCTAACCCCTAAACCCCAAACTCTAAACACTTTACAAAACTCTAAACCCTAAATCTTACTAAACCCTAAACCTTATTAAACCCTAAACCATAAACCCTACTAAATCCTAAATCCCACTAAACCCAAAACCCTAAACCCTATATCTAAATTTAATGTTCAACCAAATATTAACACATATGTTTGTAAAATGTGAAACCCACTAAAAATGAAGGAAAAAGAACTCGTCGAAAGTATGCCTTGAGGGACAGAAAATCGAAGAGGATAAAACGCTGAATCTAATTGTGCAATTTTCATAATTTTTCGATTTGTCGTTTGTGAGATATTTAAATTTGGGGGTAAATAGATTTTCTACATGTGGAACATTCTCTTTGTACACATGACACAATTTGATTGATACTTTCATTATTTCAATAATTCTTGTACTCTAATGAACTTTTCTTACTAAAACAAATGCAATTTTGTATAAAAAACACTAAATTGGTAGTAATTATCTCTAGAAATATACCATATTGACAATTCTATTTTGAATTTTTCACTTCACCATATTAAATAAAAACTCAAAAAACGAGTATTCTAATTGATATTTTAATGGCTGATCATTTAGTTTTAAAATACAAGAAATCCATAGGCACTAGTAATGAATAGAGACAACGTTGTTTGTAATAATATTGTCGCTCCTACCATACAAATTTTTGGTCGGCAAATATTATACTATCCAAGCCACCACTTTGTTATTTTAATCTTAATGAATTGTTTGCTTATGTCTTCAAAAAATGGTCTTTTGACTTTATTATATAGCTAAAATAAATATCATATAATTGTTTTCTTTTGATAGTATAGTAGCACTATCTTTCAATAATTGAGCAGTTATATATATAAATATATATATATATATATAGATAGATAGATATATATATATATATATATAGATGATATAAGAATGATATCTTAATATGGTTTTCAGTTCCTTTCTATCATGTTCGATGTACAATATTAAAGAAATTTGACTCATGATAAATAAAAGAATTTGTACGTTTTTATGTACCCGTATTATATAAATAAGGATTTTGCTAAATGTAACCCCACTACAAGAAAAATGTCCTTTAGTGATGAAAATTTAGTGACGACTTTGATTAACATCACTATGCAATAAACTTAGTGACGAAAAAAAAAGATATCGACACTAATTAGTGACGTAATACTAGTTGTCATTAATCCATCAATAAATTACTTATGAAAAACATTTGTTTAAAATTAGACACAAAAATTAGTCACGAAAGATATATGTCACTGAATTCAGGTATAATGTTGTTGGTTACTTGACATGTATAAGTCATATATTGAAAAAATAAGTTTAGATATAATGTTCTTGGTTACTTAATATAAATATATCATTTACAAAAAATATGTTTGATAAGAATTATAAATTATGTCATTTTTGTTAATATTCAAAGAGTATTTTTGTTATGTACTAATCAAGCTATACGTTATAACCATCCTACTTATATGTTAACAGTATCTATAAAAAAAAATTGTTTCTCATTATCACCAAAGTTCACTTTAGTTTTTGAAGCTTAAAAAAAAGACGCGGATCCAGATCCGACCCGGAATCAAACCCGATATCTTTTTATGGGACACACGTCAATCGACTACACTAATTGCTTGTTATAATGTAATATATTTCAAGTAGTCTCCTGAAATTAGAATCTATGTAATAGATTTATGGTGGCTAAATCATCTGTGTAACGAGATTCCCCACTTCAATTGCACGAGTCGCTGATTTGGTGCGTAGATTTTCTACAACATGAATGTTTTCTTTCTGTTTCTGCATATTTGAAACTGATATTGATATCAAACAGAAAAGGAAACAAGGAGAACAAGTGTCGGGCAATTGACCGATTCAAGATTCCTCATCATCTAAAATGAAAAAACAAAATTATTGATGAGTATTGGTATTGTGTGTTACATTAAAATAAAAATGATGAAGGATTGTTTGTTACTTGGTTCATTAAGCAACCGATAATATTTTGGTTTACATTTATTAAGTCTCGTGAGGGCACATGACTCACATGATTAAGTATATTCAATTTTACTCTTTTTAGTGTTATTATTATTTGCTCCCCTAGCCTCAAACAAGTTGTTTGAAACAACTTCCTTTGCAAGAAATGTCAAAGCATAAACAAATAAGTTAGACAACCCAACTTATATATTTGGGTTTTTGAAAAAGCACACGGATCTGATATAACCCGAAATCATTTTAGAGGATGATCGTTTCAAACACAAATGTGTCCCACTCATTTTTACTCAACTTATAAGTTATAACATTTTCTATTGAACATTTTGAGATTTAAATATCATTATATCTACAAATGTTATGTTTTTCAGGTTCGTTCTGTCGTATGTTGTTGCCGATACTGATATGAACGTTGGTGATTATTCTTTTCTTAACATCTGTTGTCACATAAAGGTAAATTATGATATAACTATACTTTCTTAGGTTCTCGTTAGAGTTCGATTATAGCCTTGGGTCTTGTAGCTATTGAATTTATAGTTTGTGTTAGTGTTAAAATGTACCGATCTTACGATCCATTCGAATTACATGAAAATCCTACTATCTTATTTCCGACACAGGTTTTCAGTTATCTTGTAATTTCAGTCTATTCTGGGGCCAACTCCTTTATTGGTTAGTTAATTTATTTTCTAAATACTCCGGAAAATATTCGGATACTCATATATTTGTTAGCAAATGGTAGTTCCTTCCCTACAGTTTGCTTAATGGATTATGACTTTTGTAACATATGTTGCCTACTGATTTGTTTTTATGTAAATAAACTTAATTTAATTTTCTATTTAAAGGGTGTAGAGTGCCCGATTAAGTTGCTTTCAGAAGATATGGTACAGTCTAGGATAATGGTCCTATTAACTTGGCTTGTGAGACGCTTGAATATTCTTTTGAAGGCACCAAGATCATGTGATCATGTAATGCAGGTAACTACTTTTCACCGGCTCATTGATATTTTTATCCTAATTTTTAACTTTTCTATTCATAGTGAATGTAATTGCTAATATTATTCGCAGATTGGTGAAATGCCATGCCCCATTGATCCTTGGATTATGGTCCCAGATAGAAGCAAGTATGTTGATCAGCACACATTGAAACTTTTAGAAAACCCTGATGTAAGAGTGTAATCTAATGAGGTTATCTATCAAGGTTTATTGCTATAGTCTTAACTATACATCAACTTTTTGGCCTTTTTGGTGTTTCAGTTGAAGGATGTTCCTACTGGAGAGCTACAAAGGAACATGCTTTGATCAGTTGACCGAAATCTTATACAAACATTTGACTGGAACAATACCGACTAGAATGGGAATTTACAGCATTTTTTAGCTTCCAAGTCGTCCACATCGTAAGAGTTTCCATGTCATCCCTCCAGTATCAACATACAACTTTTCATATATAATGTAAGAATCTTTCTTAATTTGATGCTATATAATGTGTTTTGTGTTATGACTAGTAACAAAGGAGCATTTGCAGTTAGACAGACGTATATAAGAGTTGTAGGAATAGAAGAACCAAATGAAGCTACTCATGGCCCTGCTAAATTTACAACATGAGGTACTTTTATTTAGTTGATCATGCATGATGTTGATTGTTAGTTCTAAGATGCAGAATTGGTGACTGAAGAAATAGCTTGTGACTATTAACAGATGCATTTTTTTTGTCTTTTGAAGCATATTGAGTTGAGTAGACTGATAATATGATAGATCTTTCTGTATAAGTTTTGTTCTTTAATGAATAGGGAAATAGGGATTTTGCTGCTTGGATCTGGTATGTCATTACCAAGTTATTAGCATTGTTATGTTTCCAGGTTGAAGAGTTCAAAAATTTGCATCAGAAGGCAATGTATATGAAATATATGCTCCAAAATTGCTCCATCCATATTTGGCCATGAAAACGTAAAAAGGTTGTGGCTTGTCTCTTGTTTAGAGGATCGAGGAAGGTATACTCTCATCTTAATTCTTTAGTGTTGATTACCTATGCTTAATAGTTTGGTAATTAACTTTCTTCAATAGCACATACTTTGCTAGATGGTGTAAAATTGAGAGGTGATATTAATGTTTTGCTTTTGTACTGCAAAATCACAGGTCAGCTTAAACTCCTGTTTCTTTTGGGGATCATGGATGTCCAAGGTCTAATGGTTGCTTGATCTGGTGGTCATTATTATTAACAAGAGTATTTGTCCTTATAATCAAATGTGTGTAGTTATTGAAATTTGTGGAGAAGATAGCTCTTGTAATAGTATATAAAAAGGGGAAGGATCATCTGCTGTCGGGTTAACAACCTCTGTCATTCATGATAACAACACTGTAAGTAGCTAGGCTTGTTTCTGACTGGAAATCTCATTAAAAAGCCGTCCCTTTACTCAAATACTAAAAGCTTCTTATAAAGTTCATTATCTTTTGTCAAGTCGATCCTTTATATACCATAATAATAGTAAGACTAAGCTTGGTATTGATCATTGATAGGTGAATGTGCTTGAAGGTTGCATGGGAGCTGAAGACATCTTGGATTAATCTTGGAAGCTAGTATAATTTTTAGCATAACCGAATTAGGATAAAGATGGATTTTTAGCTCATGTAGGATCGTCAATTATTTTTTCGTTGTCAATAATCACATAAATACCTTATAGACATTCTAACTTTATAAGTTTTTATTTTTTCTCCAGCCTAATTAATTAATAAGCATAGTTTTGTTTTTTTCTCAAGTGTAAATATCAAAGACTAGAATTGTGACATGTGTTGGTAAGTTCGGGAGAGTTTGATGCAATTTGATTTGTGTTAACAAAATCGTATATTAATTGTCATGGTCTTTTAATATAATTGTGAATGTGAATTGTGAATTAGGTTTATGTGAATTTAAGTATTTAAGCTTGGCTTTGGCACCTCATCAATTAGTGACGTATTTATTGCTTGGTGGTTTCTGTCACTAATCTTATCAATTAGTGAGAAATTTAGTAACTAATGATGAAATTTTAGTGACAATTCCCGTTGTCACAATGATAGTGATGTCTCAGGTCCGTGACTAATCAGTGATGAGTTTAATCCGTCACTAATCAGAATTTGTGACAGACCTATAGTGACAAAAAGTGACAGCTTAATTTTCGTCACTAAAGTATGTTAGTGATGATTTTTTGACCTTTAGTGACGAAAATTGACATATCACTAAAGCCATTTTTTTGTAGTGCCCTAAGGGCTATGTTTAAGAATTAATTTAGTGCTTAAAGTGGTGGTACATTAAGTTGGTTGGGAGGAGTTAAATTCAGCGGTGGGTGGTTATTTCATGGTATAAACGATATATGCGTGTATAATAGTTAAACATTAACTTACCAAAATCGAATCTGCGCAGTTTATAATCATTTCTACACAATAGTGCGATTAAGGTTTAAGTCGTTAAAAAGAAAATCAAAAGGAAAATATCACGTCTTTATAGATACTTCAACGAACGACATATTAATTAAGATGCATTTATCTTAAATTAATGTTGATAACTCATATAAAATATTGAAATAAAGATTAATATTCGATAAATTTATTTAATGAAGCTTAATATATACCCTTATGTTAATCTAAAAAAAATTGCATAGCAACTATGTTATTGGAAGCACAACATATATCTCTAAAATATATATGATTCCGATCAATTAATATCCTAACCATGTTGTATAATTTACATGTTAACTTTCATTTTTTTTATTATATATATTGGTGTAACTAACACTACGGATTATTGTTCCTAAAAAAAGTAGGTTGTATAAATTGAAAAATATGAAAACGAAACTAAGTAATACGAAGTATAAAGCAAACATAATAATCTAAATAGTGTTTTTAACGCATCGTGAAACGTGGACTGTAACACCCCCAAATTTACAGTTTCGCGGAAGCATACTTTGGGGTACTACTAATCAATAATCAAAACACACAAGGTATATAATGAACGACTCTATATGCGTTGTTTTAACAAAATATATTAATATTAAAAGGTTTACAATAATCATCCCATACATAGCTCGTGTTCGTAGTATGAAGAGATTTGAATACATAATTAGTTGTACAAAATCTAATAATGAAGTAAAATCTCTTGAATGTTTGCATGAAGACTCGAGCTAATATGCATCCTGTTGGGCAGTCCAGTTCTACTGTTGTGTACCTGTGATACATGCAAAAATGGGTCAGCTAACGCTGGTGAGCTCACAGGTTTAGATATCAAATAAATTGAGTGTGAACCGCAAGATTTAATCGTTGATTTGCATCCAGCAAATGATAATAGTTATGTATACAGCCATGAGCGCATAGTCTGAGCTTAACTCGAGGGGTCAGGTCCCATATAGAGAATTCCGAGTGAGGTGCCTCCACGAGAGCCTAATCTACTCTCGTCTTCCCAAATATTAGTACGTCCGTTGCAGAGGTTAGCACGACTAACCCGGACGAGGTGGGTCAATCCTATATGGAACCATATACTAATATTCACGCTACTTTCGTATTACCAGACTATACTGACGGAGGACTTTGATTTAATTAGTTGAAAAAAACTCATGTAGTATATTGAAATATGTACTCGCGTTCATGTGTTAAAAACAGAGCAATGTATCACACCCCTAGTAAAACAGTAAAAAGAGGGGTCATGAGACTCACCTGAGCCTGAAGAGTTTATCTAAATAAACTGAGGTTGATTAGCCAAGAATCGAAGTCCAAAGACTTGTAACCTGAGGGTGTCCATGACACGCGATGGTTATAACATGTGAAGGCATCTAATAAGACTACCTTGTAGTTGTTTGTCCAACTAGAATGTCCAAATGATTACAATTTGGTTGATTGTCTAAGTGTTTGAAAATGTGTACGGCCCGTTGGTGATTGTTTGTAATAATAATCCCACATTATTATTTTGATGATTTTAAAGTATTATACCTAAAAGTAAGTTCCAATGTGTTTTTAGAAGTTGTGTCGCATTCGTGATTGATGTCATACAAGTTTAACACCTTGTGTGAAAGTTTAGATGTAACACTGTTACTCGTGACCCTAGGGTAAGGGCGAAGCCCGTTAATGACGGGGGTCCGGGGGCAGCGCCCCTGGTAGCGGGGTCCAAGGGGCAGAGCCCCTGGCTGGGTGAAATTGCTTTGGTGAAGACAAGAGTGATACTAAATTGCTTTTGTGAAAAACGCATCTGGACTTGAATTTGGGTGAAATCGAGTGATAAAATTTTAGGTCTCGACACTTAGTAAAATTTGTGTTTTCTTGGTTCTGTTTCATGCGACATACGGCTTGTGTCGCTAGGTGCGACATAGATTATTGTGTCGCAGATCATCTCTGCGACATAAGGGCTTGTGTCGCTAAGTGCGACATCCGCAATTTATGCGACATAAAATGTTGTGTTGCTATATGCGACGGAATTAGGTTTTGCGACATATTCACTTGTGTCGCTATATGCGACATAAGTGAGAGTTTAGCGACATAAGGGCTTGTGTCGCAGATGGCCTGGAGCCTCTGCGACACAACGAGCTGTTGGCCGAAAAATGAGCCGAAACGGTGTTTTGCGGCCTCCGTTCGACCTGAGACTTTTACCCAACCCATATTTGGACATTTTAAGCTTAAACAAACTATAAACATGTAAAAATAAGTGAAAACGATGAATTTCGAGAGTTCGCCGGAAACTTACGAAGTGATGAATCGAAATTCCGGAAAGGTAGGAGTGTAGATCGTGACGCGGTGGATCTTTTCCTTCAAACGGGCTAGAGAATTCGAGGTGGTTTGGTGGTGGTTTTTAGTGATTGTTTGTGGTGGAGGTGTGGTGAAAGTTGAGAGGAAAAGGAAGAAGAAAGAAGGGGAGAGGATGAGAAAGTGAGGGAAAAGGGAAAGGGGGAGGGGTTTTCCCCCCCATTTGGGCAGATTTTTGGTAGGGGCCCACCGAAGTGTGGGTCTCCACTTTTTAACTCCGTGTATTCGCGCTCCGTGCGGTGTTCGTTTCCCCGGTCGTTTAAACGTTAAATACTGGTTTTACGTTTAATTAAAAGTTCCAGAATACAGTTATTTGTTCAAAATTATACTTGAAGTATTTCATCAAATACTTAATAATTGAGTCATAGATTGTAGCTTAAATTTTATTTCGGTTGTTCGCGCATTTAACATTTTATCGCGTTGACTTTGTTTGTACGATACAAAATAGTTATGAAATATTATCAAAATAATATTTGTGATATAATAGTGTCCTTAATTAATATTACATTATTTGATAAGAATGTTCACCAACGTCCGTATGATTTGAATCGAATTACATTCGATTTGAAACTTGTACGATTTAATCAAATTGCATATTCGTATATATATTCAACAATATATATATCGGTACATTAATCAACCTATCACAGAGAATTAGGCACTAATTACTAGTCCTAATTTGGCGGGTGTTACATGGACAAAGAATACCTTCTTACATGCCATTTAATATATACATCCATGTTGATTATACTGTATTGATTCTTTTCAAATTTAGTTGTGGGTAGTTATATCATTATTATTGTATGTAGGGGTGATAGTGTCTTTTTCGATCTATAAAGTTGTAAGGTTTGGAAGAAAATGTTTAACCCCTTTATAAGGGTGTATGATCGATAGACTCATTTGCTTTTAGTATGATACTATATAGTTTTTCAGCATTTTCATAAATTGGTGGAAAATTGATTAATGGATATTTTTTGTTTAGTATTTATGAAGGTTTGATTGAAAACAAGGCAATACCAATACCAATAATTATTTATAGGAAAATGCTAAACATATCTCTTATGTTTAAGAAATTCAGACACGCATATATCGTTTGTATCATGATAATAATCACTCACCCCTGAATTTAACTTCTCTCAACCAACTTAATATACCACCACTTTAAGCACTAAATTAATTCTTAAACATAGCTCTTATGGTTACATTTAGCAAAATCCATATATATATATATATATATATATATATATATATATATATATATATATATATTAAGAGTAATACTCGACTTTTCATTATTTAGTTCGTCTAATTTCAATTATATTTTTTACATTATAATTTTACCTATTTCACGTTTTATCAATTTTTATCAAATGTATCACGAATATTAAACTTTACATATAAGCAAACTATTGCTATCAACTCATCGTCACGGGTAAGCGAGTATTGTTAGGCACTATTTATATAAAAAAAATATACTATAGTCAGCTACATAGCGCAAATACTATGCTAATATATATACACGGCTTGTATGAACATTAATTAACGGGTCGATTAATCATTCAAATATGTAAAGGACTAAAGGTTTCTTTTTCTTTTCTTTTTTAAATACGTAACATGATTACATGAGGTGAACTATAACAACAAAGTTACAAAAACCTCAACATTAACACGATCAAACCCTCGACACGTGAGATGTTGCATAACTATGAATGCGATGAGTGTAATATGATATGCCAAGTCCGCTCCCGATGACGTCATCCACCTCCACTACTTTATGTTTGGTCCCATTTCAAATGCTGTTATTTATTTTGACCCTCCCACTTATTAGTTTTCTTACATATAACCCATGAGCTTTATATTTTATCATTTATTTCCACCTTATTTTTACTATCATTATCATTTTGATTTTCTCCAGAATTTATACATACTTAAAAAAATATATATAACATTTAAGTTCGCTGTATAAAGTTCCAAATGAAAGACACACAAGATTCGTGGCTAATAACATGAGTTTGTGGTGTTTATGACCGTTTAAACAAACTCAAATACCATTTTGAAACTATGTATCTATTTATTATACAAGAAATAATAACTTTAAAATAATGTTTACACATTATTATTTTAAAGCCCATAAGACATTTAAAACGATCTTTTAATACAAATATTTCAAACACCCATTTACTATGTATATCTAATGTAAGTTATAGCAAAACAAACAATAAAACAACCTCTAACATATAACCTAGGTCATTTCGGAGAGCTGATATTTGAAGTATCACACTTTCAATTAGGGCTGATAATTTTCGACACGACCCGAAACACGATTCGAGACTGACTTGAAAAATAAGGTGGTTGGGTCATAATTTTTTGACCCCTTGACCCACCAACCCGAAACCCAATAACTTGATTTTTTTTCAAGTCGGGTTCGGGTAAGCTGATGGGTCATCAGGTCAACCCGATGACCCGAAAATAAGAAAAATAATAATTCAAAATTATAAAATATTTATACTTTTATTTTTAAATAAAACATTTGAACTTCTTTTTGTCCATAAACCATATTAGGGCTGACAATTTTCGACACAACCTGAAATCCGGCATGAAACCGACAATAATAAATTAAAAATGTGGTTAACATTTTAAAATGTTTTATTTTAATTTCATAAATCAAGTGTTTTTTTTACTGGATTTTGATAAACATACTAGCTAATATGATTGTTTGGGTATTTAATAGATACTTTTATCTTTATTAGTGACGAATTATAAATTTAGAGAGTGACCCATGTAACCTATTTAACCCAAAATTGACCCATTAACATAAAATGAATCAAAAATATGTTGATCTCGTCAAAACGTTAGGTCAACTGGGTTGGTTCAGGTTGTGTCAGGGTTGAGTTGGGTTGAAATACTCAACCCGATTAGAAAATCAGGTAAGATCTGGGTCAACTGCTTCTGACAATCCAACCCGATAACCCGAGCGGGTGTCAACTCGACCCGACTCAAATTGTCACCCCTACTTTCAATCCTTCCATGATATATTAAAAAAGCTTCACTGATTAGTTTGTTAGTTTTTGAACAATAATATAAACAAAGACTTAGATAAATTCGATAAATATCAAAAAATGTAAAACAAAATTATTATTTCTAGATAATCGTTTTTTTTATAGGAACAAAAGCTAAACATGAAGATATATACTTTTAAATGCAAAACAATCATCTCTTAGACCCCTCACTATCGTGAACATCAACTGACGCATCAGTTGGAGTCACATCAGCGCCACGTCAGCTTTTTCCAAAACTGACACAAACTTACACTCCACTGCCTACAGTGAACATCAGTTAACATCACTTCTCTTTTTTTGGGACCCACACACTAATTTCTTTATCTATTTAAACACAAACTTAAATAAAAATAAAACATTACATTAAATAAAAATAAAACATTACATTAAATAAAAATAAAACATTACATTAACGCAATCGGAAATTTGGTGGGAGAGTCGAAATGTGCGCGATTAGAGCCTCGCGGAGTCGATGATGCACGACACGATCGCGTAATTCCTTATCCATACGTAAGTGCGTTGCAACCCTTTCTTCCCACGAACGTTGAGGCATATTATCCGGGTTTGCCATATAGTCTTCCTCAACTGGACACATATTTCGTCTATTGTCTTCGGTTATCATGTTGTGTAAAATTACACAACAATACATGATTTGACGAATTTTGTTGACGCTGTATGGTCTAGCAGGGTTTTTGATGATTTGCCAACGGCCTTGAAGAACTCCGAATGCCCGTTCCACATCTTTCCTTGCAGATTCTTGGTACCTCTTGAACCTCAACTCGGCTTCAAATATCGGGTGCTTAAATGACTTCACAATCGTCGCCCATTCTGGATATATTCCATCGCCGAGATAATACCCTTTGTTGAATTGTTGACTGACAATATTGAACACTACTTCAGGAGCTCTATCTTGTAGTAAGTCTTGAAATAAATCAGATTCATTAAGAACGTTGAGGTCGTTGCTCGATCCCGCAGGCCCAAAGAAAGCGTGCCAAATCCATAAATCGTAAGAGGCAACAGCTTCGAGCATGATTGTTGGATATCCGTGATCACCTCGAGTGTATTGACCTTGCCATGCTATTGGGCAATTTTTCCAAGCCCAGTGCATGCAATCGATACTTCCGAGCATACCCGGAAAACCATGTAACTCCGCATGTCATTGATGTAAACGTTCCACATCATGGAGTGTTGGCCTTCTTAAATACTCATTTGAATATAGATGGAAAATATAGTTACAAAAGTTGTCCAAACAATCGTACGCTGTTTGTTGACCCATATGTAAATATTCATCAAATGCGTCGGCAGCACAACCATATGCCAATTGGCGTAAGGAAGACGTGACTTTTTGATAAACATTAAAACCAAGTTTTCCGGTTGCGTCTCGACCTTGATGAAAAAACGCAAAGTAAGAGGGTAACGGAGTGTGAGAGTATGATAATATACCTTGACATATACGGATAAACAATGGGCGACTCATCCAAAACCGACGCCGAAAATAATCTAGAGGGAATGTCGGGCTCTCGGCAAAGTAGTCTTGATATAAACGTTGACCGGTACCCACCCGATCTCTACTTGAATAACGTCTTGTTTGTGGAATACGAAATGTAAATTCGATATCCTCGTCCGAATCCTCGTCCGAATCTTGTACGTCGAGATGATTTAGCCTAGCGATCGGACTGCGGACGGCCATGACGGCACTCAAATCTTCTTTATCGGAATCGGATGATGACATTATAATTTTTTTAAAATGTTTGAAAAAGTGGATGAAAAATGGGTATAGATATGTGTATATATTGTGGAATGGAAAATGTTTATAAAAAGTGGTGGTTTTGGTGTGTATATATAGAGGTTAAAAATGAAGGTTTGCGTTTGGTGTATAAAGGTATGTTGGTGGTTAAAAATTGTGAAATAGAATGGGTTAAAAATTGTGAAGTAGAGGTGTGTATATATAGTGTTAAATTGTGAAGTGAATGGGTTATTTTTTTGGTTTTTGGCTCCTGGAACTACCCCAACGTATACATCATTTATTTATTTATTTTTTTTAGCCGTTGCTAGCTACCGACGCGGGCCCAAGGTTTTTGGTTTTTACTTCGGCTTGGCGACGTTTTTAACCGACGGACCGGAACCGACGCACCGTGCCTATGACGTCGGTTCCGTCACTCCAACCGATGCTTTCTACCGACGGACTATAGTGAGACCCCTTATAACCTAGGGGTTAACATAACTTTCACCGAAACTAAAAGGTAGCTAAGTGTAACTTTAGTATACAAAATTTCCACCAACGTTTAACAATGACTCATGCCTCTAAATTCGCCCCACGTGTCCCTTGTTCACAAGCCTTGATGAATCACCCCCAATCCCCCATCTTCTTCAAATATTCTCCACTTTCCATCTCTATCGAACCCCTTAATTAATTAAAATTCCCTTCCACCGATTCTACTCAAATCCCATCTAATTCAGGGATCTTCATTTCTATGTCAATTGGGGATTTTCAGTTCATATGCCTAAAGTTTTAATCTTTCTAGAAAAAGATTAATCTTTTCGAGTTTCCTTGAAGAAAGTCATTTTTGGATATTTTATATGTCTCTTTGTTAAAAAAGGATTTGATTCTTGAGCTTTTTGGGAAAACTTTGAATTTTTTGAATTTTCAATTTGGTAGAAAAATTAATCTTTTCGAGGTTTTTTTTTTTTTTTGAAGAAATTACCGCTTTTAGCATTTGGGTTTTTATTGTATCTTATATATTAACCCAAATTTTGTTCTTTGTAGAAAAAGTTTGAAACTTTTTAAGCTGTCATCAAGAAATAATCATTTTAGTGATTGAGTTATCATATAATCTCATAATATACATATGTCAATGGCTGGGTCTTCACCGTCATCATCATCATATTGGTGTTACAGATGCAGCAGATACACCACAGTTCCATCTCACCAGCAAGATTCAGCTGTATTTTGCCCAGATTGCAACGGTGGATTCATTGAGGAACTTGATAACCCGACCACTATACCCGAATCCGCAATATCGGATTCTCGCCGGACCAGTTTTCCATCGTCGGATATACACCCGGCCGGCGACGACCAGCAGAGTCCTACCCCGCCGGTGCTCCGCCGCGCTAGACGGAACACCGGTAACCGGTCGCCGTTCAACCCCGTCATCGTTCTCCGGGGACACAACTCCGTTGACACGGTCAGCGGTGGAGGGTTTGAGATGTATTATGATGATGGATCCGGGTCGGGTTTGAGACCGTTACCGTTAAGTATGTCGGACTTTTTGTTGGGTTCGGGTTTTGACCGGTTATTGAATCAGTTAACTCAAATTGAAGTCAACGGATTCATGAGAGTTGACCCGAACCCACCGGCGTCGAAAGCCGCCGTGGAAGCACTTCCGAATGTCGAAATTCAAGAAATTCACGTAGTAACTGAATCACATTGTGCTGTTTGCAAAGAAGCATTTGAATTACTAACACAAGTTAAAGAAATGCCATGTAAGCATTTATATCATTCGGATTGTATCCTTCCGTGGCTAAATTTGCGTAATTCGTGTCCGGTTTGCCGCCACGAAATACCGCCGGAAAATCAAGATTCGGGTTACGGTAACGAAGAAGCGACGGGGTTAACGATATGGCGGCTGCCGGGTGGCGGTTTTGCGGTGGGGCGGAGGGGGAGGGAGAGGGATGTTCCGGTTGTGTTTACGGAAATGGATGGTGGATTTGGGAATAGTGGTGGTCCGGTGAGGGGTTTATGGGGTGGTTTAAGAGGGAATGAGGGTGGTAGGAGTGGCGGTTTGAGGCGACTTTTGGGTGGTGTGTTTTCGTGTTTCGGTGGTGGAGGGAGGAGGGGATTCTCGTCGAGTTCGAGTTCAAGTTCGGATGATGGAGCTAGTAATAGAAGTAGGTTTATTCCGGCGATCTTTAGTAGTTCGTCTCGCCGGAGTAGGGGATGGGAGTTTGATGTAAATAATAGGCCTCAAATGTGGTGATTGTTATTGGGGAACAAATGTACTTTTATTTATGTTGAATGTAAATAACACACGTAAAAAGAAAATAATGAAGAGTGCAATTTGTATGTTTACGAAATTATAATAAGAATGGAGTACTTGATTTTGGAGATTTGATGCACAAGTATTTTGTTAATGCGTTTGACGTAATCTTAGATTTTTAATTTATGAGTTACTTCTGTATTTTAATAGCTAGATATATATATATTGATATGATATGATGATATGTGATTAATGAATAATTTTGTTACTTAAAAACGGATGTGTTTTTGTAGTGGAAATCTTAAATTGGACGGAAGATGGAAGGGAGTAGTATAAATAGTCATTTTTAAAAAAATAAAAATTAAAAAATAGGCGATTGGGCTAATAGTAGTTGGGCCTTCTTTAGTTGGAAGTCATTGGACCCAAATTGATGGTTTTGGACTAAATAATGTTGTTATTGAAGATTTACTAGATTTTTTTTTATGGTTTCGGACTAAGCAAAGTTGAATCCATAGTATTTTCTCATTTTTATAACCATTTTCTTAGGGTGTTGTACACATCTTAATACTTACGACATAATTTGACATACATAATGCATATTGTACAACTTGTTAATAGAGATGCACACAAAAACCGGTTTGGCCGACCCGACCCGATTTGGACCTGAAACCCGAACCGGTCAAAACCGGGTTTGACCAAAACCGGTTCGGGTTTGACCCAACCCGACGGTTTGGAACCGGTTTGATTTCCTAGCCGTTGGAACCGGTTTGTACCCGGTTTATCCAACCCGGTTTTTCAAACCGGTTTTAAAACCGGTTTGAAACCGGTTTTGAATTTACTAGCCGTTTGTAGCCGTTTTATGACCGTTTTTTGTGATTTTTTTTACATTTTTGTCATTCCAAATTCACTATAAATACAAGGCTTGAGTAGTGGTTCATTCACAACTTCTAAACACTCATACATATCTACAAAAACTCAAAAAACTCAAAAACGCATACTATATTCTCATTTCTCAAATAGCAACTCAATCTTCTTCGGCTTCCCATTGTTTTGGTTCTTCAAGTGCACCAACGATTGTGAAACAATTGCCCAACAAAAGAAATCCGGAGGTGTGGGGTGCTTACGACAAAGTGTTGTTGTCGGATGGTACGACTAAGGCACATTGTAAACGTTGTCGGAAATTCTTTAAACCCGACTCCAACACGACGTTGAAAAATCATACCGAGAAGCATTGTGAGGGACTCAAAGGTAATCCGGAAGCAAGTGGTCAATCTTCGATGGCACGAGACGGAACTTTGTTTGCATATGATGCGGAACGATGTCGAGAAGCTTTTGCGGGTTTTGTAATTCAAGAAGCTTTGCCGTTCAACCACTTCGATAACCCTCGGTTTACTAGGGTGGTTCAAAATACACTTCAACCGCGATATAATAATGTAAGTCGTACTACTCTTAAACGTGATGCCCTTAAATTGTGGAAAGAAGCTAAAAAACAACTAAAAATCGGTTTTGAAAATTTAAATACAAGTGTATCATTAACAACCGACGTTTGGTCGGCTCCTCATGGTTTGCCCGGTTCGTATCTTTGTGTTACCGCACATTGGGTTGATCCCGCAACTTGGCAAATGATGAAACGTACCATTGCTTTTGAAGACTTTGAGTATCCTCACACGGGTCAAAACTTATTTTACATGTTACGAAGTGTGATTAAAACGTTTAAATTGGAAGGAAAAGTATTTTCAATCTCATTTGACAACGCGAGTAATAATACACTCGCCGTTTCAAAATTAATTCTAAAATACCAACCACCATTGAGGGGCATTTTTTTTCATAGTCGATGTGTTGCACATATTATTAACTTAGTTGTGCAAGCCGGACTAGCGGTTCAAGAAATAGAGGAAATAAAAACCGCTTATAAAACTATGTTGCAAGACGTATTTCAAAGGGGTAAAGCTAGATACAAATCTTATATGAGATTGTGTAAGGAAACGAATTCGATTTTCTTAACCCCTAATTGGGACATGCCCGTTAGATGGAATTCGACCTACCATATGTTTGTTTGTGGTTTACGCCAACGTGACACTTTACAAGTTTTTCATGATCAACTTGTTGCAAACGGTCGTGCAACAACACCATTTCCAAACGAATTTTGGGAGATTATTAAAAAGATAACCGATTTGCTTAAACTTTTTAAAACCGCGACTACTTTATTATCGGGTGTTTATTATCCCACTAGTCATTTGGTACTTAATCAAATTTGGTTAATGACTACAAAACTAAACGAATACGAATATGAAGGTCCTTTATTTGAAAAGATGGTGGCTCCCATGAAAGACAAACTAAGAAAATATTTTCAAGAAATGCCACCGGTAATTACTTGTTCCGCCGCAATGAACCCGTGTTTGAACCTTGCCGGGGTGGAAATGCTTATCGAAAGCATTTGTCACAATTTGGATTTGAATGACGCGGACCCAACGTTTTCACTAGATGCAAAAACGAATTTTAGTAAATGTTTACAAGATTTATTTGGCGTGTATTTTCAAAAGTATGGTTCAACTACAAATGTGCCCGTTAGTTCGGTTAACTCAATATTTTCTTCATCTTCTTCCAACAATGCGATGCTAAACTTATATAATTCTTTAAGACAAGAAAACCATAAACGGGCAAGGGGTGAGGGTAACCAAAACACCACTAGCGAATATGGGAGATATACCGGAACTGATTTTTTGTCCACTATTCTACCCAATGAGTTCGAACAATTTGATATTTTGGCTTGGTGGAAAGAGAGGGAATCTCAATTTCCCGTTCTATCATGGCCCGAGATTTACTAACCGTCCAAGCTTCTACGGTAGCTTCGGAATCTGCATTTTCTCTTAGTGGTAGGGTATTATCTATACGAAGAACAAGACTCACACCGGCCTCCTTAGAGATGTGCATTTGCTTGAAGGATCACTTGGATGCCGCGGAACGTATACAAAATGTTTCAAGTCTTGAAGGTGAAATGGAATACGAAGAAGAAATACACAATATTGAGGTGGAAGAAGGTGTGACAATATCACTTTCCGACGAAGAAATTGCTCTTGATCTTGCTTCACGCGAGGTTACATCCGAAGAAGATTTCGACTTTTGAAGACTTTGAAGACATTTGAAGACTTTGAAGATGTTTGAAGACTTGAAGATTTGAAGATTAATACAACTTGAAGATTATAAAGATTATGAAGACTTTGAAGACTTTTTTCTATTCGATAATATTTTTAAGAAGACTTAGAAGACTTTTGTTTAAGTTATTGTTCAGTTATGTTTCCCTTACTAATGTTCTACGAATTCAATAAAAAAATTAGCCTCAAACATTGATTTTCCTTAAAAACGCCTTACGCTATTTCGGTAAATTCTATTATAGACTTTTCTGACCAAACATTTTTTTTAGGAAGATTGGTAAGACTTTTGGAGTAGTTCTTGATCAATTATGTTTCCATTACTAATGTACTAACATTCCAATCAAAAAGATTTGGCCCAAACGTTGGTTTTCCCGAAAACGCCTTACGCTATTTCGGTAAATTCTATTATAGACTTTTCTGACCAAACATTTTTTTTAGGAAGATTGGTAAGACTATTGGAGTAGTTCTTGATCAATTATGTTTCCATTACTAATTTACTAACATTCCAATCAAAAAGATTTGGCCCAAACGTTGGTTTTCCCGAAAACGCCTTACGCTATTTCGGTAAATTCTATTATAGACTTTTCTGACCAAACATTTTTTTAGGAAGATTCGTAAGACTTTTGGAGTAGTTCTTGATCAATTATGTTTCCATTACTAATGTACTAACATTCCAATCAAAAAGATTTGACCCAAACGTTGGTTTTCCCGAAAACGCCTTACGCTATTTCGGTAAATTCTATTATAGACTTTTCTGACCAAACATTTTTTTTAGGAAGATTCGTAAGACTTTTGGAGTAGTTCTTGATCAATTATGTTTCCATTACTAATGTACTAACATTCCAATCAAAAAGATTTGGCCCAAACGTTGGTTTTCCCGAAAACGCCTTACGCTATTTCGGTAAATTCTATTATAGACTTTTCTGACCAAACAATTTTTTTAGGAAGATTGGTAAGACTTTTGGAGTAGTTCTTGATCAATTAAGTTTCCATTACTAATGTACTAACATTCCAATCAAAAAGATTTGACCAAAACATGCATTTTCCTTAAAACGCTTAACGATCGAACGAAAAACCGGATTTTATAAAAAAAACTGGTTTGAAACCGGTTTTTTACCCGAACCGGTTTGGACCCTACCCAAACCGGGTTGGGTCGGGTTGGGGTTTGGGGATGCCCAAATCGGGTTGAACCCGAACCGGTTTTGGGCCAAACCGGTTTTGACCGAGTTTGACCCAAACCGGTTTCGGGTCGGGTCGGATCGGGTTTGGGCAAAATCGGTTTTTGTGCATCTCTACTTGTTAATACGCAGTTTTGTTGTATGAATCAAAAACCGTATTATACAACAAAACTGCGTATTATATCTATCAACTACCATTTTCTTATTTTAGCCTTTATGGCTCTCAATAAAAGGAGGACTAGCTCGGTTGGGACTAAAAGCTAAAGACACTTTCATGTATCCAAGAACTTTTATTGTGCAAAATTTGTTGTTTAATTTAAGCTGTTTTCCAACATTTCTACAATACTTCGGCAATCAAAATATTAACACATCATAATTTACTATCAAGTGGCCTTAATTTCTTTTTTAAATATTCCGTATTAGTGAGATTTTTCTCGATAGTTATAGTTTAATATGGAAGATTATGGGTTCAGTTTTCATTTCCAAATCCATTAAGCTACGAATTACATGATTTATCTCTCTTGTATTGACATATAAAAGCGGCATTTTGAAAGCAGCTATATTAAATCCAAATCCAAGGGAATGATTGTCAATAAATTTTATGAAAAACGTCTAATGCGGAACACTTGATGCACGAGAGTTGTCAATACAACGCATACTTCTTTTATTCGCATATTTCTTTGATTCAAAAGCGACCAAAATCACCAAATAACAACACGAATCAAAGCTCTAAAGATCTGCCTAGTGAGTCCCTTGAAACTTGCAACATCAGGAAAATGATATATCATGCTTTTTAGGAGTCGGGCCATAAAATTCTTTTTTTTTATGGGGCGATTTGACGACAAAAATTTTTGTGTGAGACAAATATCAAAAACACACTATATAATTATTTTTTCTTAAATTTCAAAGTGACAAATATTAATAATACCCCTAATAATATAGTAATATATTTATGTTGGGATATGACTTAAACTTTAAGGGTTTGTTTAGTAAATTTGGTATTTGAGTTGGTTTAGGATTAGTATTAGTTATTGAAGTTTGTTTATATTAGGTTTAATTAGTTTTCTCTATAAATAGAGATCATTAGTTTAGGAAATTTGTACCTTTTGAATTTGATTTGTTATTTTGTTTGATTCGTTTGATTTGAAATTTGATATTTGTTTCCGCTTCATATTCGTCTTTAGTTTGTTCTTTGTGTTCGTTTGGATATATCTATAACAAGTGGTATCAGAGCCAGGTTCAACACTTTGAATTAGTCATCCTCCGGTCGTTCACTAGTTGTTGGCAATCCGGAGGGATCCCGTTTGTGTTTGAGTTTGTTCCGTTTTGTTGGCTTGGTTTTTGGTTCGTCGGTTTTTGCGCAGCTGTAGGAAAATTGGTGCTACGCATTCGTTAACCGTTGGATCGTCATGAAATTTGAACTGTAATTTCTAGACACATAGATCTACACTTTGACCTTTGAGATCTTTGATTTGAGCTTCCAGTAGAGAAATATAGCTTGTCGATTTTGCTGGACAGTTTTGGGTTACGTTTTGAATTTGGTTTCGGTTATTGTTTGGTTTCTGGTGGAGCGATCTTTGATTTTGGGATCTAATTGTGATTAGATCATTATGTTTTGGATCATGTTTGAATTTGAAAATTTGGACCGTAATCCTTATCAAATAAGTGGGTCGTTTGAATTTGAATTGGATATTTGGAATTTGAAGATCGATTTGGTGTTTGAAGACTTGATTATCATCATGTCGTTTGGATTTGTTCGATCGTTTGAAATTTGTTAGTTTGAAGATCTTCGTTTGTCGGGATTTTGAATTTGTTGCCCGAGTTTGATTGTTTGTTTTGAAGTTCGTTTGAAGCCGATTTGGTTTTGTTTGATTAACCGTTTTGAATTTGTCGGTTAACGTTTGATTGTTTGGTTTGAATTCATCGGCATTTGATTTGGATCGCTTTTGGAAATCGATCGTTTGATTCGTTTGAAATTTGGCTAGTATCACTAGCGTGTGGAATTTGAAATTTGATTTGGTATGTGTTTGATTTGAAGTTTGAAGAAGTTCAAGTCACGGTGGAGATTGTTGGGATATAACTTAAAATTTAAGGGTTTGTTTAGTAAATTTGGTATCTGAGTTGGTTTAGGATTAGTATTAGTTTTTGAGTTTAGGATTAGGTTTAATTAATTTTCTCTATAAATAGAGATCATTACTTTAGGAAATTTGTACCTTTTGAATTTGAGTTGTTAGTTTGTTTGATTCGTTTGATTTGAAATTTGATATTTGCTTCCGCTTCGTATTCGTCTTTAGTTTGTTCTTTGTGTTCATTTGGATATATCTCTAACAATTTACGTTGTATAAATTTCGAAGATATATATGGAGATCGATATCAGGTGTGCTCGAAAGAGCAACGGTCTGATTAAGTAATGGTGCAATGGTCCTCTTAGCAGATGCTGATTGGAAGGATTTCTCGATTGCATATGAGAAAAAAATGATATACATACAGATCCAATAAAAATAAAAATAATAGCTTATAATAAAAGAAAAATTAAGGTTAAATGCAAACAAAGGTATTAAGGTGTGTTTGGTGAAGAACTTGAAGAACTTTTGAGAGCTTCTGGCTTTTATTTTAGTTGAAAAGGTCTTAGAAAAAATAAAAGCTCGGTTTGGAACGTCAAAGCTTTTAGCTTTTGATTTGTTTTAAAAGGCTAAAACTAAAACACTTGTAATATAAGCATTAAAAAACTAATAGAAGTTTTTGGTAACGTAAATTACTTACATGCCCTCGCAATAGGAAGTTTGAAACTTTAAATGGTTACTTAACAGATGTCACTAGCTTGTTCTCTTTTATTCAGTCATTCGGTGATCTATATCATGATAGATGCCCACTATATTATTATTACGTTACATATAATACTAGTGAAATTAATCACATCATAACAGAACCATCAGTAAATATAAATGCGTCACTACAACAAATATGTTGATTGTTCACAGCATTTTCTTCACGCTTTTAAAAAATGTGAAGTATATAATCAAATTTTTCACACTTATTAATGTGTATAAATTATTCACATTTACTAGTGTGGAGAAATATACAATCTTGACATTTATAATTGTGGGGAAAAAATGTTCACACTTACAAGCATGAACAAATTCAAACTTGTTCACACTTATAAAAGTACTTTCCATTTGTTACACCTAATTTCTTCACACAAGAGGAAGCATGAAGAAATTGAGTGTCACAAAATAATTTCTAGTCTTTAAAGTGTGAATTCTTTTTACATTTGTTCACACTTACAAGTGTGAATATATATTTTCCACTATTATAAGTGTGAACAATATTAGGACTTATTAAATTTATTCACACTTAAGAATGTAAATATTTTCTACACATATATAAGAGTGATGAACATAAAAAAAAATCACATTTTTTAAAAGTGTGAAAAAAAATGTGAGAAGAATGAACATTTTTGTTGTAGTGCGTGTTAACTAAAAAAGAAAAAATAGATAACAACATAGGTGGATGTTGATGCTAAATATTTGTTAAAACTTAACAATGAGTACTTCTAATTAAGATTGAACTTTTCATGAGGATATCTTCAATTTGTTGTACATACGTTATCATTTATTTTTATATTATTATTCTTTTATGTCATTTTACATTTTAAAGCTACAACTATAGTTAATTTGTCAAATTGTTCCATACAAATAAGGGAAATTAAATAAAATGCCCTTTTTTCGACGAGTATATATCGTTTTGCCCCCCCGAATTTTTTTTTGACGAAATGCCCCCAGAAATCGCAAAAGCAAATTTGCTTTTGCGATCCAGTATTTGCGTTTTGCGACCCCGATCACCATACCCACGGTACACGAGATCGCAAATCGCAAAACCTTATTTTGCGATTTACCTCCGGCCCCAAGTTTTTGCGATCCAGTGATTCTGACGTTTGCGTTTTGCGACCCCGATCACCATGCCCACGGTACACGACATCGCAAATCGCAAAACCTTAATTTGCGATTTGCGATTTACCTCCGGCCCCAACTTTTTGCGATCCAGTGATTCTGACGTTGTCGAGCAAAATATACAATCGCAAATCGCAAATATGCAGTCGCAATTTTTTTATTTTTTTTATGTATATCTTATTTGCGATTTACCCATTTATATATGTATATTAACAAATTTATGTACATATAAACATACAAATTATATCATATGAACATACTTTTATATATTATACTTTTTTGTTTATAAACATACTTTTTATATAAAAATTATTGTCCATATATCATATTAACTAATTTATATAAATATAAACATACCTTTTAATAACATAATTTTTATATGTATATATTGTTATAAGATTTTTATATATCAAACCATATATCATATTAACAAATTTATATAAATATAAACATACTTTTTATATACATATTTTGATATACAATTTTTTATCATAAATACACATTAAATATATACATTATTTGTTTTATCTATTTTTTCGGATAACTGGATATTTGGATAACATTTTCCGAGATTCTCGGGATTTAAGATATTTGAATAAATAATTTGGATAAGATTTTCCGTAGTTTGCGGGATTTGAGATTTTGGATGAGATTTTTTTTTATCTTCGTTATCCTCTGCCATTTATAAATACTGTGACTTCCAGCAGGATCACAATGTCAAATTTTTAATGAATTCTTAGAAAATACGAAATTAAATTTATAAAATGGTTCAATCAGGTCACTTTTGGCAATTTCGATCTCCAAATGAAGAATCATTTACTGAAGAACTATATGCTGAAGTTCCTGAGTTGTTTTCAATTGCTTTTCGTCACGGTGGACATTTTTAGGGCGCACAAAGAATGTATTGGCAAGGTTTGTTGACGTTTATTGATTGTGTATGTAACACCCCTCATTTTGCATCATTTAAATATAATAAATCCGAAAGCGTTAGTTCAATTTTCAATAATACCAAATTTACATTACAAATTCAACTTAATTTAAATCATAGTTTATCAATATGGATGTTATTTAAAAATCACAAAATAACATTAATTTGTATAATCAAATATCAGAGTAACGCCCAGATGTCAAACATTCCATTCAGTCCAACTTCTTGCCCACCCGATAAAATCTATAACCTGCAAGAAGTGTTAATGTGGGGGTTAGCATAACGCTAAGTGAGTAGATAGTTAATCAACAGTCTAACTTAGCATAACAACTTTGTGTACAACAACTAATCTTAAACATTTCAGTACACAATACAGCTTGTCAACAATGCAACAATTCAACAACATCACATCTCAATAATGAGGATCGGTGGTTCTTGAGAAACCCTTCTGCCGCGGTGGCTCTCAAAGAACACTTACCCAACCATATCCGTATGGCCATACGGACGAGACCGATAGCTAATTATTATCATCCACCAACACAGGAGATGTGTTAAATCTAGGATAATAATTAGCCCAACCAACAGTTCATCAACTCGTTGACCTCATTAACAACTGATGCCCGAAGGCCAAATATGTCACGTGATCACATATCCACATATTCAATTAGGTCAACATATCAGACTAAACAGTCTATCAACATTATTATTACTAACAACCATAATCATCATGATAAACTAGAACAGTAATAATAAGTTACTTGCTGTAACCAAACCTGTTACAACTAAACCACACTGAGGATTAAAGATCCACTCACCGAATACCTCAGTCATCCACTCAGTAGTCTAATATCACTGAGCCTTCTCCACATCTGAAAATACAATAGAATAACACCAGTTAGTAACTTGTCTCAACATTATTTACAACATTCCTCAAGCATATTTACACCCATCATTCTCCAAAATACTTAATTCATATAAGTCACGCAATCATCATAATCATCAATATTTAATCCTTACTTATATGAATTCATATCATAATTTCAACTAATCAAAACATCAATTTATCACTTCTCTTGAATCAATAATACTTAACTCGTATTAACAACAATTATTCATCATATACCACTAATATAATCTTTAAACTTTCATAATCATTTATCAACTATCATAACTACATCATTAACAATATTATTAACTTTCAACATCAACAATTCATCAAAATCGTTATTATCAACATAATCAATTGATGTATCATCAATTCAAACTTTATAATTCATTATTCATGAATAATCAAGTAAACTCATAACTTTATTCATGAACATATCTCAATTTCATCATTTCTAGCTTATCAAACTCAATTGCATAACTAGTTTGCAATTTAACAAAATTCATCAATTCAAGTATCAACTAACAACTATATCATTATTTCAAGCTTCAATTTCACATCAATCATACTAATTTTATCTAATACACAAAAAACCCAATTTCTAGGGTTTACATTAAATTCAAGAATTAACAATTACAACATGTTTATAATGATGATGGAATGATTAATACATGTTATTGAAGCTTAACTAACATCAATTTAATCATTTGAAACCCTAATTTCGGATTTAAGGTCAAGAACATCAAAACCCCCAAATTCTAGGTTTGAGAAACTGAAGAACACAAGATTATACCTTGATTAGGACGATTAAAGAAGCTTGAATCCCAGTTACGAAGCTTCAATTTCATGTTAAAGAGTGATTTCTTGAATCAATTTGGGGTTTTTAAGTGATACGTATATATGTACGAGATGTATGTATGTATGTGTGAAGATAAGAATCAAACAACCGACTTAACATTTGGGAGTATACTAGAAGTGGTCAAATTTCATTCCCCGTACTTATCATTGCCTGGAACTTAAAAAACATTTGCGGGGAAATATTATTTTATTTTACTGTCAACTGAATTAAATTAAAACAGTTAATAATTTATTAGTCACAATAGATTATTCAACTATTTTCACCTTTTATTTTAAATTAACACAACACACTTATTTTCTGACACATTAAATAATAGTTCACTATCAGAAAATATTAAAATACTTCTAGACCCGAGGAGTGGATGTTACAAATCTCTCCCCCTTAAAGAGATTTCGTCCTCGAAATCTGATCACACTTAATCATTCTAGTGTGACATAATGACCTATTCATTTCTATTTCAATTCACTATTAATATGTTTCTCATACACTTCTAACCACATAATTATTATTTTATTTGATACACACAAGATGTGGTTATAATTTAATTCACTTATGCATATCATCTTTATGCATACCCTTAACCACATAAACCCAAAATGTACCTATATAGGTATATATTATTTCATCAACTTACACATTACCAGTGTGTATTTCAACTAAATTCATATAAACACATAGGTTGTGCTTGGTATTACACTTAATTTATTAACACAAAGCACATTAACTGGCAACAAGTGAAATGTTCTCAATTACTTAATCACAATATTCCCAAATAATTGTAACATCATCAACTATTTCACAATTACAATTCTTTCTACATGTACATATCCTCATGTACAGGTTTCTATATTTTCCACTGCACAAATACTGTGCATAAACTCCGTCTTTGATAAGTTAGTCGACCATTTACATAGCTATTCACAACTAACCATGTATACAATTTAGAACACATAATCCCTTGATGTAGTGTTACTTATAGCCATGTAAAATTTCATCTATACCACAACAACAACAACAACAACAACAACAACAACAACAACAAGTGGTAATGAATACCACAACATGCACATTAGCAATAAAGTTCAACTCAATTTACAACTAACAATTTAGCTAACAACTATGTATTTCTTTAGCTAACCACTTGCTAGAAATTCTCACTTTTGCAACTGTTTAATGACCACTTTACAACTTGTAATTATAAACACAACCTGATTATATGAAACCCGTTATTCAAAAGAATCACAATTCATATAATCCTACTCACATAAAAGTAACAGTAAGTAGTATGTAGAGGTCAAATCTTTCAAGTAAAACCCTTATCACATAATCAATTAGCATCCTATCATATCAACCTGGATGCTAAATCAACACCTGTTAATACCATGCATCATTAGCATAGGTATTTTAGCAACACAAGGTGTTGTCACTAGTCATCTATTCAACAACATCAACACAATATTATTTGCAATCAATTGACCTCTACTTTGCTTAAATCATCTGTTTATTATCACTAGTTGCAATTAACCATATACACATCACTTGTACCATAGGTACCACATTAACAACAATTTATGGTTTACTACTCTTTCATTTCAGTCAATCATTGACTATTTCAACTACAGGTCAGCATATCTCACTTGTTATTTCAAAATCACTTTAAGTTCTCTGGTACTTGGTAACCTCAACAATTCCATGTAAAATGGCATAATATAAATACGTTGGCCAGACGTCGTCATATTATGTCAGGTACACTTTATTTTCAGGTTACTTCATACCATCAATCTCCAAAGTGATTAACTCTTACTTTTTATATCTCACAAGGTGATATTAATAATTATCACACATATAAGAACACTTTGTAGCAGTTATATGACCACTTATTAACTTGATACCAATTTCATTTATCACTTTGAACAAATAATTAATCACATAATCAGGTAGATATAATTCTTTTTACTATTTCATTATCACAGATGTAATATCCAACACAATTACATCAATCCAACACTTTTATTACCTGATTCAATATTAATTACTAATATGGTAATTAATACTTAGAGTACTGGATAGAACATTTAGTATTAATATCTTGTCAACATTATGTGTATTATTCAACACATAATCATCAATCTATATACCCTTAGTTAAATCACAATGGAGCATTTTATGTTCAATTATCACATAGTTATAAACTCATGTACTTGGTTTACAATTTCTTAAAATGCTCAATTTAACACTGTATATTATTCTACATGATTCAAATACTTTATCATGTTTCAATTAATTCACATATATGATCCACATAACTCTATAATCAATAGTTACTAACCCTTGTTATCAACAATTAACAATATCAGTTACTAGTATATTTCGGCAGTTAAATAAACCGTCTGAACACAACTTATATACAATAACATAGGTAGACCCCTTAAAATAAGTTTTACTATTGTATATAGTCATAGGAACGATTCCTGGGCTTAAAGAAACAAAGGCCCAATACTAAACGTAAACTAAAAGTCCAAAATAAGGTTCGAAAAACAATAAAATGTCATTTTCGGGCCCCAAACGACCCCGAACTGCCCAAAACTGCCAGGGCTCATGGCGAAGCGATGAGCTTTGACCGTTGGGCCATTTCCGAGTGACCCTGTAAATTTCATCTCAATCGGACACCAAAATTTTGTAGCGGAAATTTCTACGTCAAACGTTACGACGAACGTTGCAAAATTTCGTTCCCACTATTTACTAAACTCATTACCACTGTTTATTATACTTGTTACCACTGCTAGTTACAATCGTTACCACTGTTTAAGTTCTGTCGTGTTTTTGAACTAGACTAGCCGTTCGGCTAAGAGAAGCCGTTCTGTTTCTCATGTCTAGCCGATCTGCTTTGTAAAGCAGATCTGCTTCTCTAGTTCATTTCAACCTTTACATTCCTGGGTCAAGTTCTGTTGTGTTTTTGCACTAACTTAGCCGATCTGCTAAGCATAGCAGATCGGCTATGCTATTAAGCTATAGCCGATCTGCTCAGTAACCATAGCATATCTGCTCAGTATCTGAGCCAATACTATGTGCAGTTTTTTCGATTTTCAAACGTGCATATCTCCTAAACCGTAAAGAGTTAGACTCTGAAATTTTGCAGGCACTTTCATCTAACCAGGATGAAACTTTCTCTTTTTACACTTTTTCAAGTTACACATTTTACGAGAAAACGGACGTATGATTCATTTTGAGCCATTTTCGACTATTTAAGTTGACACGCCATATTCCAAATGGCTTAGTTTCTGACTCTAACCTTTCAACCACATGTTTACACATATATTTGGGACGTGTGGGCATATTCACCACTCTCATATACCCATTTTATCATGTTTTTACTAATTGACCCGTTTAAGGGTCCAATTGGACACTTTTACCCAATTCAACCATTTTGACTATCATAACATTTTCAACACACATTTCCACTATATGTAGAACTTAAGGTCACTTTGACATTGGTTATAACCAAACCACTACTTATTTTAACCGTTTAACCATCAAGTGACCCATTTGGGCACTTTAACAACCCATTTGGGTTTCAACCCATATAATCACTATTCTAACACCCATTTCACATTACTTTGACTATTTTAAGTCAAACCAAACTGTTTTCACTATTGGCATTGTACTATAGCTCTAAAACACCAATTCACATTAAAATCATTATTTTTAACCCAATCACAACAATTTTCAACTTTGACTTCTTTCAAACTCGTCAACAATTATAAAAGTTGGTCGACTACTTTGACTTTCTTACTACACCACTTTTAGTAAATAGATCATAATTTAACCACAATCATGATCAATATTATACACATACACATCTTACCACATTTATCACTTAATAACATAGTCAATACACAATTTGACTCTACCAATTTCTACCTTGACTTTTTCCAGTCAAAGATACACATTTCAATCAATGAACACTTTCTAATTTACACAACAACAAGACTCCAAACTTATTAATTGAGATTACCAACATCTCGTTAAATTTACTATATGGAGTCATATCAACTTTGTTTTTCCAAGATTTATTACTACACTTAATCCAATTGCTCCCAAAGTCATTATTTCACAAAAGCAAATAATTCCACACACACAATTCATAGTATCACATTAACATATATTGATTACCAAAGACTCACAACTGGGGATTCATATCAGTCTGACTCAATTTACTTTACTACCAATCATATCATAGCAAAGTAAACAATTCAAGTTTATTGAAATACACCAAGCTTATCGAAAAGTACCTGATATACATAGGCCCACGAAGGTTGAGGAATCATTGAGAAAACCAGACGGTTCCTCATGTTCCTCCGTCTCTGCAACCAAAATAACACTTTTGCAACTTGTTATAGGTTAGTACACATTTAGTAATCACTTTCTCATACCACCACTAATCCCCACACCCCGGAATGTTTGACTTGACACAATTCTAAGTTTGGGATTGAACATCTTTAAATATCCAATTCACCCAAACTCATGCTCTGATACCAACTTGTAACACCCCTCATTTTGCATCATTTAAATATAATAAATCCGAAAGCGTTAGTCCAATTTTCAATAATACCAAATTTACATTACAAATTCAACTTAATTTAAATCATAGTTTATCAATATGGATGTTATTTAAAAACCACAAAATAACATTAATTTGTATAATCAAATATCAGAGTAACGCCCAGATGTCAAACATTCCTTTCAGTCCAACTTCTTGCCCACCCGATAAAATCTATAACCTGCAAGAAGTGTTAATGTGGGGGTTAGCATAACGCTAAGTGAGTAGATAGTTAATCAACAGTCTAACTTAGCATAACAACTTTGTGTACAACAACTAATCTTAAACATTTCAGTACACAATACAGCTTGTCAACAATGCAACAATTCAACAACATCACATCTCAATAATGAGGATCGGTGGTTCTTGAGAAACCCTTCTGCCGCGGTGGCTCTCAAAGAACACTTACCCAACCATATCCGTATGGCCATACGGACGAGACCGATAGCTAATTATTATCATCCACCAACACAGGAGATGTGTTAAATCTAGGATAATAATTAGCCCAACCAACAGTTCATCAACTCGTTGACCTCATTAACAACTGATGCCCGAAGGCCAAATATGTCACGTGATCACATATCCACATATTCAATTAGGTCAACATATCAGACTAAACAGTCTATCAACATTATTATTACTAACAACCATAATCATCATGATAAACTAGAACAGTAATAATAAGTTACTTGCTGTAACCAAACCTGTTACAACTAAACCACACTGAGGATTAAAGATCCACTCACCGAATACCTCAGTCATCCACTCAGTAGTCTAATATCACTGAGCCTTCTCCACATCTGAAAATACAATAGAATAACACCAGTTAGTAACTTGTCTCAACATTATTTACAACATTCCTCAAGCATATTTACACCCATCATTCTCCAAAATACTTAATTCATATAAGTCACGCAATCATCATAATCATCAATATTTAATCCTTACTTATATGAATTCATATCATAATTTCAACTAATCAAAACATCAATTTATCACTTCTCTTGAATCAATAATACTTAACTCGTATTAACAACAATTATTCATCATATACCACTAATATAATCTTTAAACTTTCATAATCATTTATCAACTATCATAACTACATCATTAACAATATTATTAACTTTCAACATCAACAATTCATCAAAATCGTTATTATCAACATAATCAATTGATGTATCATCAATTCAAACTTTATAATTCATTATTCATGAATAATCAAGTAAACTCATAACTTTATTCATGAACATATCTCAATTTCATCATTTCTAGCTTATCAAACTCAATTGCATAACTAGTTTGCAATTTAACAAAATTCATCAATTCAAGTATCAACTAACAACTATATCATTATTTCAAGCTTTAATTTCACATCAATCATACTAATTTTATCTAATACACAAAAAACCCAATTTCTAGGGTTTACATTAAATTCAAGAATTAACAATTACAACATGTTTATAATGATGATGGAATGATTAATACATGTTATTGAAGCTTAACTAACATCAATTTAATCATTTGAAATCCTAATTTCGGATTTAAGGTCAAGAACATCAAAACCCCCAAATTCTAGGTTTGAGAAACTGAAGAACACAAGATTATACCTTGATTAGGACGATTAAAGAAGCTTGAATCCCAGTTACGAAGCTTCAATTTCATGTTAAAGAGTGATTTCTTGAATCAATTTGGGGTTTTTAAGTGATACGTATATATGTACGAGATGTGTGTATGTATGTGTGAAGATAAGAATCAAACAACCGACTTAACATTTGGGAGTATACTAGAAGTGGTCAAATTTCATTCCCCGTACTTATCATTGCCTGGAACTTAAAAAACATTTGCGGGGAAATATTATTTTATTTTACTGTCAACTGAATTAAATTAAAACAGTTAATAATTTATTAGTCACAATAGATTATTCAACTATTTTCACCTTTTATTTTAAATTAACACAACACACTTATTTTCTGACACATTAAATAATAGTTCACTATCAGAAAATATTAAAATACTTCTAGACCCGAGGAGTGGATGTTACAGTGTAGATGTCGATGAATTTGACACCCAATTTCTGGACTACGCTTTGTCAGAGCTAGGTTATTGTGCTCCAGAGAGGTGGTTTTGTTACTTTAAAGAGCATGATAAAGACCTAGATGATGGTTTGCAATTGATAACTGATGCTGCCGAGCAACTGAAGCAGATTACTGACTACGCAAAAGTACATAGAGAAATTGAGGTGTATGTTACACGTAACGATCTGTCACATCCCTCAAATTCTGGGACAATGATGCCAGTAGCAATTTCTAAGATTATGACTGGTGCTTCAAGTGCAAGACGGTTATTCGACTAGTGATAAGTCACATCTTGCATTTCGTATGTACGTTTCAATCAGTTGGATGGTTGCCAAATTATGTAATTTGTTAATCGTTATGTTGCTTATTTAGTATCCATTTACTTGTTATTTGTAATGCGATGTTTTACTGATTGTGTTGACAAGTAAAAGTGAACATATTCTAAACTTATTGACCTAAATTAACCATGATAATTAAAAGTCCCTAGTAAAAAACAGGAATAGCATTGCAAAGTAGTACATCACATAGGTCTAACAAACTTAAGGGTGACTCAAATGAACACTTGGATAACTCTGAGTCGGTTGTGACGGCGTTGCTGCTTCGTCCTCGAAATGGGTATTTGTAGACTTTGTGGACTATTGCTGCAAGGAAAAATTTAACCTTGATATTAATAATACAATGTAATATTTTAGTTTTTATACTCATACAGTACGAATTTACCTTTCGCGATCTTGACTTGGATTTTGATTTGGACCGTGAGTTGGATCTTGTTGTGGTTGTTTTTTGCTTTGCTCATCTGTTCTATCGTAAGGAGCCATACAAGTAATTCGACTATGTCCCTGTTCCTTGCAACGACTACATTGTTTTGTGTATTTTCCTTTCTCCTCTACTTTAGAAGGAATACGTGCACGCCCAGGTGGACGACCAGATTGCCGCTTCACAAGTATCGGCAGTAAGCAAATTTGTAGATTACCTGGATCGGCCCATTCTGAAGGATGAGGCAAAGAATTTATAGCCTCACTGTAGGCCGCTCAATATGTTTCTGTGGTGAAATACCTCTATGCATAGCATGTCACGCTGTCTATTTTAAAGTAGCGGGTCACTGTCGATACGTGTCCGTAAGATAAACCAGACAATTGCCATTGCATGCAAGTGCATGTTCTTGCTTCCAAGTTAACTGTCCCATTCTTGTTCCCATCAAGCACCTCACATATCATATTTGTCGATGGCTTGACCTTCCAGCGTAGTGACTTGCCAACCCTCTTACCGATTTTGTGCTCCGCATATGGTGTCACAGGTGTTGTAACACCCGCGGCAGTGTTTCGATGATTGAAATACCATTGTTGTATTGAAGATCTAAAAAACTCCAAAAACATTGTGACTGGGAGTTTTCTTGCATGCTTGGTCATGGCGTTAATGGACTCCGGACTGTTAGTTGTGAGGTAAGCATATCGTGTCTTTATTGAATGATTCCTTGACCATCTTTGTTTCCCCATGTCGGTAAGAACCTTAGCTGAAGCTGGTAAGTGCTTGGCAATGGCACCATAATGGTGATCGAAATCTGACTGACGGTACGCCTTACACATTTTCCAATAATGCCATTCGAAGTGCTTGACTTTTGAAGATTTGCTTTTCAAGTTTCCCAAAATATGACGACAACACAGGGCGTGAAATGCATCTGGAAACACAGCAGAGATGCCAGATGCAATAGATGGAGCCCTATCAGAGATGAATGTCAGATTGTCAATCCCACCAGCAGATTCTATGGCGTCACGTAAGTTCCCTAAGAACCACGTCCAAACGTCGGACGTCTCTCCCGCCCCAATTCCATAGGCTAGCGGCAAGATGCCGTTATTTGCGTCCATCGCGACGGCAATCAAGTTGGTACCCAAGTAATCCCCCTTCAAATGGGCGCCATCAACGATGATAATTGGGCGTGTATGGTTGACAAAAGAACGTATCTACAAGGGCGTAATAAAAAATTATATAAAACCAAACATACAAATATACGTATACGAACGTCAGATGTAAACCAACAATCATAACTTACAGCTGCACCAATTGACATGTAGCACATTACAAATTTATTCTCTTCATCTGTACGGGGATTTGTAATGCTCCCCGGGTTATGTAGCTTTAGGTTGTGGAGGTAAATAGGAAGTTTCGTAAACGATTCAGCTGGAGTACCTCGCAACAACTCTATAGCATAACATTTTGCCCTCCATGCTTGGTTGTATGTAAGGATGATTTTAAAGCGTTCCGTCATATCAAGTTTGATCTCCTTACCTCTGTATACACGTCCTTCCAAACTCATAGCCTCTTTTAAGATGTTACCAAGCACTTTCTTGCTCGCAGAACGACTATTGGCCAAGATTTGAGTACGAGAACAAGTGTGAACATCACGTAACTTCCTAACCTGGAAGTTGTTACAATCTTTGATGCACGCTGCACTTATCTTCCAATCACAGTTAGGCAATATACATTTTGCTGTGTACCTTTTCTTGTCTGACTTCTTCAGCTTAACCTGAAAACCTTCTTCGAGGCACTTAGTATGCAACTGAAGAAGAAATTCATCTTTAGTTTCAAATGTTTGGCCCTCTCGAATCCGACAAGATGCCTCATACATGGTAACTAGTCGTTGTTTAACTTCTTCTTCTTCCTTTCCTAGTGGCGAAGGCATATTCCAGAATATATCCTTTTCTGCTGGTTTTTGAGGTATTGGTATGTCGTAGGTATCTCTTGGATCAGGCTCATCCTCATCATCACTAACAATGTGATTAGAAAATGGATGGTCAGGATTCTTAGGTGGATTGACATTTTCTTCATCATAATGATCAAAATCATTAGGATGTGTATCCGGCTCCTCCACATAGTATTCTGAGTTAGTGTGCTCATATTGCACATCCTGATGATATTTATAAGCATGTTGGGGTTCTTCATCTACCTTAAAAGATGTGTGTTGGGTATGATGTGTTGGATATGCGTGATCTGATGTGTTATGAGGAGCAGCATGATAATGAAATTGATATTGTGGTTGAAAAGGATATGGGAAATTTTGAAATTTTGACTGATATTGGTGTTGTTGATTGTATTCATTGGTGTGTAGTTGTTGAAATTGTTGTTGAAAACCGGAACTACTACTGCTAGGTTGATTGCTACCCTTACCCGATACATTTTGGACAATATCAACTATGTAAACTTCTATCGGAGTGTTGTTTATTGCATGGCACAAAAAATCTCCAAAATCATCAGCATCATCATTTATATCAATGACATACTGATCTACCTTGTATTTTAGACATACTCGTGTATCAAGAGGTAGACCTAGTTTCTTTAAAATATTTTTCAACAAAACTTTGGCGGTCATTGGTTTTTCCGGTGCCACCGGAAGTTTCAATGGCACCCTAGTACATTCTATTGACAAATACATCGGCATGTTGTTAATGTATTCAAAACGGCCTCCATAACAAATATAAATTTTGAACTTCTCCATAGTCAAAGTAAATTAAAAAACGATGGATCAAAAGTTGTACCTTATATGTTTTTGGAACGTCCGGCTGAATGTTGTTCCAAGGACGAATGTATAATATTTTGAGTAGTTACGTTGTGAAAAAAACTGAATCTTTATTACGTATTTAAAGGAAAAATGTAATAAAGGTACAGTTATCCAACAGAATAAAGAAAATCTACTGAAATGTCATGTATCCCTATCCAAAACGTTATCCACAATGGATAAGGAACAACGGAAAAATCTAGAGAAGTGTCAGAAAATCTAAGCGAGAATCTTATCTATAATGGATAAGCTGGTAGTCGCAAATCGCAAGTTGGTAGTCGCAAATCGCATGTCAATCATTTGGAATAACATTGGAAATTTCATAGAACACAACATTCTTATCACAAACTAGAATCTTTATTAGACTTAGAAATTTAATACACCACATCACAACAATTTATGTCAACGGAAATGACAACAGATCGCTGAAGCATTAACATACCCACTGAAATCAAAAAGATAAACAAACTAGAATTATAATCCTACACATAACACAAATCAACCTTCAACAGAGGTTGTGTTACAAAAGAACAGACAAATCAACCTTCAACTGAGGTTGTGTTATCTTAAGGAAAATATTTGGGTGCCGTGTGTTTCCCTTCTCGTAACGTTCATCGGTAGTAATGTGTGTTGCTGTCATCACTCTCGTACTCATCGAAATTCAATTCGGGTTCTTCATCCATGTATACAAGATATAACTCAATACATTGGCAACATTCTTTTGCATATTTTACTACTGTACTCCATGCTTCATCTGACATAAGCATACGAGCACCCGTATTTTCAAGATTGCCGGCTTCACAATAGTATACGTCAGTAAAGGTGAAATTTATATTTTCCTTAAGATAGGAAAACAATTTACCGAGATCAAACTCAGTAACATCAAAATTTTTGATAGTTTGTTTCACCCCGTTTTCGTACGACTTATTATCATAACGAAGTTCCCCCCCAAAAAAAACCTTAAGATCAATCAGTTGCATTCTGATACCAAAAATATAATTGATTAGTCAATTTGATATTGAAATACTAGCCTAACTGTGACGAGATGTGAATGCAGACAGATCTAATGAGGTCAATTTATAGGTAAATTTCATTCTAGATAAGGTTATCCTGAAAAATATATAAAAATCCACGAAATGTCAGATAATCTTAGCCAAAATCGTATCGATTGGATAAGGCCAGTCGCAAATTAAGTAGTGACATCGCAAATCTATTTTAAGTGTAGGCCCCAGTACTCATTAATAATTGTTAATTTGAGTAATGTAGTAATCATATACCAACATGGCGAAACATTTTAACATGGCGAAACATTTAAACATGGCGAAACATTTAAACATTTACGAACATGGCAAAACATTTTAACATACTACATAAACAAAGTATCCAATATACTACATAAACCATCGTATCTACACAAGACCGACACAGAAAAACTCAATCATGCTGGTGGAGGTGCTGGTGGGTTGGGAGGCTCCCAATCATATCGTGCCCTGAAGAATGTATCCATCATCCGCTTCCTATATTCCCGAGCGAACCACTGTCTATCTCCACTAACCATCCTCTCTTGTCTGTTGACATGCGTCTCCATATTTCTACAGACCCATACTCAACAATCCCCTAAATCCCCATCCTGCTGAGGCACATCATCTAACATGTCTAATATAAACTTCGTCGTATCTTGTAGTTCCCTTTTCCTATGGGCATGCCTCCAATACTCAATAGCGTCCAAAAATCTAACTATGTTACGAGCCAATTCTTCCACAATACGATTACGCTCGTCATCCGTGCAGTGGCCCATCATGCTATCGTATCCAATCACAGCCCAATCTCGAAGATCCAACACAATCGATATCCAGTGGCTTTTGTTCGGAACTAGGACCGGAAATAGTATCTGTAAATGTTAAAAAAGTATTAGTCAAATGTACATATTAACTTGCTTTTTTTACCAACACTGATTTATATATATACATATACATATAGATATACATGTATACATATTACTTACCATCAAAATTAGATATATGACTGGAAACGACAAAATAAATTTTTAAAAAAATTTGGAAATGTCCTTCCTATAAAACGGACAAACCAGCTAACATTTTTAGCTTTTCAAGTCATCAAACTTTCAACAATATTACTCATTCAACAACACTTATTTATCAAGAAACATAACGGAAACTTAAAAGCAAACATTACTTACCAAATCAATCGCCCACCACGGAGGAAACGGTACACGAGTCCCGTCTGCAAATCCCTTCAAGAACTTATAATTTTTCATTTTCTTCTGCTTCATGTCCTCCCTGTAGTTTGCAAAACAGTGTATGAGCCCGATAAAACCTACAGGCATAATCGTCCAGCTCAACCGCTTATCCAGCTGCGTTGGGCGTGTGTAGGTCCTGTATCTCCACCACAATAGTAGGCTCGCCCAACCGTCAATATGCTAAAAAGAAAAATATAATAGAACAAATTATCGAATACAATAAAGTTTTGAAGTTGTATTAATTTAACGTTATCAAATATAAGCAAAATATCTCAACTTACAGTGTTATCCAAGTATCCTTCGTCGATGGATCCATACAACCGCCCCCAAAATTCTTTATCCAGACACATAGACGTCCTGCCTTGTCGAACAAACATACACCGCACAGTGCCACCGGACATCTATAAATCCCGAATAGTGGATGGACCGGGGATAGTCCCCGGTGGAGCAGGGGGTGGAGTCGTCAAATAACCAGTCTCGCCCACACATATCGAGACCATGTCCATAAATGTGTCCTCGGGTACCTCATCCTCATCATCATCCGCACTCCTCCTTCTTGCCCTACGCTTCACCCTTTTGCCGCGCATAACAGACACATCTTCCTCTACAACCCGATCAACAACCGGCTCAACCGCCAGCTCAACCACCGGCTCAACTACCGGCTGCACCACCGGTTTCACCACCGCCTCAACCGCCGGCTCAACCACCGGCTCAACTACCGGCTGCACCACCGCCTCAACCGCCGGCTCAACCACCGGCTCCACCACCGCCTCAACCGCCGGCTCAACCACCGGCTGCACCACGGGCTCCACCACGGGCTCAACCACCGGCTCCACCAACGGCTGCACCACCGGCTCAACCACCGCCTCCACCACAGGCTCCACCACATGACCAAACGTATCATGATCGTCTCCCAAGTCAATAGGTGGTTCATCATACACCTGCACAGGTCTAGAGGCAAACATTTTAAAAAATTTCGGTGAAAGATATATATATATATATATACATTTACATACAAATATAAAAAAATAAAATACACACACCTTTTAAAATACGTGGGTGTAAGATACGGTGAGAGTACGGCTAGCCCACGTCGGCGTTCTCTCATACTGCGATGCAACATAAAGGGCCCCGAGAGCTTCCTAGCAGTGGTGAGTGGCGTGTCAGATACATAACCATCATGGAAACCATCCTGGTCATCACCGTCAAACTGAAAAGTGAAAAAATCGAGCGTTAGAAACAATTATACGATAACTTCACATACAATATCATAATTGTAAACTAACAATAAATACCTCATTCGTCTCGTTCTTCCCAACTTGCTTTAACAACTTTTGTATAATCACATGTTGCTCATCGACCCGCTTGTCTTGCGCATCAACCCGCTTAACCAGGGTTTCAATAAGCGTAGCCTGAGCATCCACCCTTTCGCGTAAGGAGCGCCACTCTGCCTCGGACGTCGACGGATAGGTCTGATGCACATCTGTACCGGGAGCATCATCAAACGTGCCAGCATCATGAGATGGAGTGGGATCTGATGGCTCGCCATCCCCCTCTTGACTCTTCCGTGCCTTCTTCAATGGCCTCTCAGCAACTTGCTGCTCGTCAAAGTACTTCCAACTATCAATCAACCATTGGCACTTCTTCTCATATTTATTCGGCTTAAAAGTTGTTTTCGGAAGGTGCTCTGGTGTGGTATCCTTCTGCATAAAACGAGTCATCTATTTTTCATCAAACGACTTTTATAATAACTAATATATATATATATATATATATATAGACACACATACATATATACACTAAATCAACATACACATACATGTAAATAAAAATATATATGTCCGTTTACTTTTACATATATATAATTTTTAAAACGGATATACCATCTAATAATTTTTAAAAAAATTTGGAAATGTCCTTTTTGTAAAACGGATATACCAGCTAATAATTTAGCTTATCAAATGACAACAATTCATCAACATCAACCAATGCAAAACACTATATTTATGTCCAGCCAAAACACATACACATAAACATACACATAAACATAAAATCGCTTACCGCAATACGCAAAAAATGACCGAATTCTTTAAATTCGGTAACCTTCCTTTTTCGCTCCAAGTAGATCCCACGTGGTATTTGATCTCGCTTAGGCCTAGTAGCAATTGTCTCAACCTGACGATGAAAAGCTTCCCAAATCCAAACCTTGTAGACAATAAGCAAACGACAATCAAGCATTTAAATGTTTTAATATATTATAAATTAAATAAACAATAGTATGAAATAAATCTAACGTGAATAATTAAGATGTTGCTACCTTACACGCCCAGCCAAAACTACTCAACGTGTACTGCATCCCGTCTTGAGTCAGCCGAGTCTCCAAACCTTTATCCAGCTGCTCATAAGTTCTCGCCCAAATAATATTACCCCAAGGGTACCGGTCAAAAATATCAAAATGCTCAACTATATGCATATGGTCATCCTCAATGTTATGCACACCCTGCTTTCCTAAAAACCCTTTATATATCAACATAAGCATACACACGCGCACACAATCCTCATCGCTCAATTTCCTCGGCCCACTAAACAAACCTTTATCGTGAAACTTATTAGAAAGGTCTGACACACGTACGCTGCGTTTCAGAATGTCCGGGAACAAACGCGCTCTAAATGCCGGTGTAGTCCGTCGAACCTCCTTGGGTATATGATCCGATATGTTTTCATTGGGCCCAAACCGTAAACCTGTCACCAGACAAAACTCCCTGAGTCCGAATCGTATAAAATGGTCATCCGTATCCGCCACCCTAAACCACAACTCACCCGCCTCCGCGCGGGGGTGCTTTGACCCTGGACGCTCCTTTCGGCGAAACTGCAGTATATGATGCACAAAACCAGGGTCATTTTCCGGAGCCTTCACATCCAACCATTGCCCTAAATAGTGGTCTCTAAATATCTTTTCTTGCTCGCTAGATAAGTGCAACTTGATATGTACGGTAACAGTTAGTTGACTTTTCAAAGTCAGCCTTCCATTAAAAATGTCCTGCACATTGATCAATCAAGCAAAACAAGTGTCGTTAATAAAAGCGATAAATAACAATTGTTTAATACATTCAAGTTATTTTCAGATTTTAATATGAATATGTATATTAAAATGTCAGTTACAATTGTTTTAATATAATATCAGTGAAATAAAAATATTATTCTCAAATTTTAATCTCAAGTATATTGAAATGGTCTAACTTTCATAGAATCAAGTTCTGATATTTAAATCTTCATACAGATTAACCAAATTAATCATTACCATCTAACCGGCTAAACATATTTACTTAAGTTTATATAAGACACGATAAATATGACACAAGATATGTAGGTAATTAAACTTACAAATAAGGCCTATTTTAATAAAAATAAGATTTTTATTTGGAGTTATGATTGAAGGTTTTATAAACCCTAATTATAATACCCTAGACACAACTTTCATATACAAAAGTCTCATTAAGAAAACAACAAATTAAAATTTAGAACGAAACAACAAACGACACATTATAACTAAATTTTATCACATTAACAAACGACACATTCAAACTTAACAAGCCAAACACTTTAAATTTTATATAAGGACTTAACCATTATAACTAATCATATCGATCATCATTATCACAACAAATACATATAACTTCTTATTTAGATCACAAAATTAAAATGAATACTATAGGTCAATACATATAACGGACGGGTGGGTGGGTTTGGGCAAGCGGGTCATTACGGCCTTCATTACAAATTATAACAAATACATATAACTTCTAATATCACAACAAATATATATAACTTCTAATAACACAACAAATACATATAACAAATCACAACAAATACATATAAGAAATACATATAACAAATTATAACGACCATCATTATCATAACATTAAGTAAACGGCAAATCACAAAAATAAAATGAATACTATAACGAGTTATCACAACAAATACATATAACAAATAATAAAGATCATCATTATCATACATCATTATCAAATACATATAACAATAGGCTCGGGTCTAACAAATTATACGTACATCATTATAATAACATATCACAAAGAATGGCATTTTAAGTTTAACATTAAAACATATAACGAGTTACAAATTATAACAAATACATATACGACCATCATTACAAATTATAACAAATACATATAACTTCTAATACCACAACAAATACATATAACAAATTATAACGATCATCATTATCATACATCATTATCAAATACATATAACATATAACGACTTACAACAATCCATAATATATATATAATCAAACAAACATTGTATTAACCTACCTAGCTTCGTTACTGTTATTAGCAATGCTTGAAGAACAATTAACTCAATAGATTTGTGAACATTATATTAAATCTATAACCTTCGATGCATAAATCTATAACATATATATTAAAATCGAGTCTATATACTCGTTCAAAGCCTAACCAATATTGGCTTGGGACCAAATGGTAATGAACAACTTTAATTGAGCCTAATATTGATACAAATCAGTCCGGCACACAATCAAAACCGAAAATATTTAAAAACAATCAAAATATATGGTGCACACCAAGTGTTCGACGAAATGCCACAATGAAATTTCGGCTTTAAACACATTATATTCAAAAACAAACGGTAACTTTAGCAACTATAATACAACAATAACATAATACCTGAGAATCATCCATCGTTTAACTCGAAACCCGAATATTTGAGCATCCACCTTCGTTCAAACCGTGGCCGAAACCTTTGGGGTCGTGAATCCCGTGGCCTACAACGCGGTGGTACGGTGGTGGTGGTGGGGGAGGCGATGGAGGGTGGTACGGTGGTGGGGGTGGTACGGAGGGTGGTACGGTGGTGATGAATGGGGCAACGGAGGGTGCTCGGACGGTGGTACGGTGCGATTTGTGGAAGAACAAAAGGGTTAGGGTGAATGGTCGTGAACTTGGAACCGGAACAAAGATGGTGGACGGGATTCGTAAATCGCAAATCTTGCGATTTACGGGGGTGGTCGTGAACGTGGAACCGGAACAAAGATGGTGGGGAAGAACAAAATGGGTTAGATAAGTGCAGTGTTTTATTTAAATTTTGGGCGGTGGCAAAAAGCAAAACCCAACTTAGCCATTTGCGAACTCGCATACGTTAACGGGTTTAAATTGTGAACTCGTACACCGTTTAAATTGTGGCCACGACTTAGCCATTTGCAAATCGCAAATCGCAAAAAAAAATTTGCTTTTGCGATTTGCGACTGAGGCCACCAGTACTTTGCGATCCCGTTGACGGTTAAAAGAGTGGGCCAAACACATGCCATCGCAAATTTTTGATGCCATTCGCAAATCGCAAATGGCAAAACACTTTTTGCGATTTGCGATTTGGCCCAAAACTATAGACGACTCGAATACGTTAACGGGTTCGCAAATGGCAAACACGGGATCGCAAAAGCAAATTTGCTTTTGCGATTTCTAGGGGTATATCCTCAATTTTTTTTCGCGTAGGGCAAAACGGTATATACTCGTTTAAAAAAAGGTATTTTTTTTAATTAACAGCTACATCTTACAACTACTTACCAAACAAACAACAGATGTGTCTCTAACAATGTTAAGGGGTCTATTAATTATAGAGCTACTCTAATTCGAGCTATGTATACCCTGATTATATATGTACATACACATCTAGCTAATGAGAAAATTACAATATTCTCGATCTGTTGTTGAGAGTAAACTACATTTTTGAAGATATAATCACAAAGAAGAATTTGTCACGTGAGGTCGATTTAATACAACTAAGATTCCAATAATTTGATTTTTTTAAAAAAACAATACAGTGATATCATATTAGATCTATAAGTGTCGTAAGAAAACTAATTTATGTGTCAAAAGAGTACTCGTTTAATTTTCTTAGATTAATTTGTTTGTAGAAACTAAAACGTTACATATAATTAATTTTGTTAACATTCAAATGTTTAGTTGGTTGGTAAAAGCTTAAAACAAAAGAGATATAAAAAGTAAAACCCCTTTTAAGATAGCTTAAAAAGAGTGTTAATTTCATATATACCCTATTTAAACATCTAAATATCATATTTACCCAACTAATCTTGATAATATCATATATACCCAATTTAAATACTAAAACTATCATATTTACCCATTTCATTTCTTTGATTACTGAATTCCCCTTTTACCCTTCACCATGACCAAGCAAGTGATCCAAGTCCCAAATCCCAATAAAGAAAATAAAACTCATACCAATACCAAGGAATTATTTCAGACGCAAGATGTTTTTAGTATCATATATAGTTACATGATATTTTTTATTTTTTATTTTTTTGTAAATGAAATTGATTTATTATTTTTTTTTCAAGAAGTATACTAAATTGTTACTAAATATAAATTAGTACAAGTGAATAAAATATTAAGATAAAGTTTGATAATGTATCAACATTTAAGAGCATTAACAAAAGAAGAGGTTTTCTTTGTATAATAGTTAATGATATAAAATGGTCCAATTAATTACATTTTAATCGATATAATTACTGGGGAAAAAACATAATAATAATAATAGTAGTAGTAGTGGTAGTAGTAGTAGTGGTAGCAGTAGCAGTAGCAGTAGTAGCAGTAGCAGTAGTAGCAGTAGCAGTAGCAGTAGCAGTAGCAGCAGTAGCAGTAGCAGTAGTAGCAGTAGCAGTAGTAGTAGCAGTAGTAGTAGTAGCAGTAGCAGCAGTAGTAGTAGTAGTAGTAGCAGTAGCAGCATCAAAACTGAAAACAAGAGCCACAAATCACCTTCAACATACTGTCAAGGACTCAATTCCTGATAGGCACATTTTATGTACACTTAAATGTATTATAATTCGTTAATTATGTATCTATCTTTCTACAAAACACACTACTTTGAGTTGAAATTAGTATTTTGTAGGTTGAATGTAAATATTACAAAACCTTAACAAGCAAAAAAAAAAATCTTGATCATGCTTTCATCCGTCATTTTTTTAAATCGTTCAACCTAGAGATCTGGATACCAGTTTTTAGGAATTGCAGGGGAAACATGCAACTAACAACAACCAATTGTTAGCAAGAAACAAACCCAATAAATGTTCGTGTGTAACACTCCAAATTTTAGGTATTATTTAAATTGAATAGTTATTATATAAGTATTTTTAAATTAGTATAATTATAAGTAATATAAAGTATCATAAATCGCAAATAGTTTTATAGTTCCAGACAATAAAAATAAAAGGGGAACAAGATATATATTAAAATTCACTTCCTCTTTATTCCAAACTCTTCCCCATCGTTTAAGAAGAATAAGAATACACAGAGTAAAATCGCAGAAGTAGAGACAAAGACTTAATCAATCAATTTCACTCCAAATTCAAGTATTCTAAGCTTCGATTCATCATTCCTCTTTCCTCCTCCAAGTCTTGTAAGTTGAATTCTTCATATTCTTTTACTTAGAAAGGGGTTTCTAGGGTTTTATCTAACTATTGGATTTAAACCCGAAATTAGGGTTTGTAAAGATGGAATTGATGATAGCTTAGTTTGATAGTGATGATTGTAACCTAATTTCATGATTAGAAGTGAAGGATTGTGACTAGGGTTTATGAGAGTTTCGAGCCATGGTTCAATTAATTGAAGTCTTCTGTATTGGATTAAAGTATGATTAAATGTATTATTAGATGGTGAATTAGTAAGAAAATTAGTAAAATAAATGTGTAGACATAAATTATGATCATGAAAGTGAAAGAAATTTATTTGTTAAGGTGAGATTAGTTAACTTAAAGTGGGGGAGAAGGATTTAAATGAGTTAAAGTGTTATTACTTACGATGTTTAGAATAGTGGTAATAGTAATTAAAATATATATTGAGTTGAGTGAATTTGATATATTGAATCAAAAGTTGAAATAAGTGTTTTTGGCAAACTTTGAGAGGCTGTAACTTTTTGGGTATATTGTTTTGAAAAACTCTTAAAATAGAGAATGAAAGTATGGTCGAAGACCTTTAAATCGATATAAAGTTTGCTGAAATCGGATATGTCTAGCTAGATCAAAAGTGGGTTAAAAAACAGCCACTTGGTGCTGTTTGCTAAGAATTCAGCAACAAGAAATGACTTTTTGCTGATTTTAGAAGGTTATAATTTAATATGTATTGTGTTTGATAAAAAGGTGAAAGTTGTATATTAAAGTAGTAATATCTTCGGAACGATATAAAATATGCTTATTTTAGAGAGGTTAGAGGGTACAAAAGTGGGGCTTAAAATAGCCACTTGGAGCTGTAGTAAAATGCACCAATTTGATGATAAAAGGTGTGATCTATATAGATTAATCAAACGCATGAGTAGTCTTATATATATGAATACTTATATGATGTATTATATTTGTTTAGGTGCGAAAAGGAAATGGTGATTGTATATGTATATCTCATGCTTTCGGGTAATCTTGTTAAAGGTGAGTTATATGAAAGTAATTAGATATGTGTTAATAGAACCAAATTGCTTTCGAGCAAGAGATTTATTTAATTGTATAATGTGTTAATGATTAGTTCTATTCACGTGAAAAGATGATGATAAAGATTTAATGATTAGATTGGTTAACTTATGTTAATCATGTTATGATTAGAATGGTTAATTCATGTTAGCCATGTGTGATTAGAATAGCTAACCAAGGTTAGCTATGTCATGATTAGTAGCCATTTATGTTGGCTAATTGTGATTAGACTAGCTAATTGATATTAGCTAGAATGATTAGTAGATATGTGCACATATGAAAGTGGATTCAAGAAAAGGGAAGTAGCTCGTATACTTTGCTTATTATTTTGTTATTATGTAATAATGCGTTGTATTGATTAGTTAATAATTTTGATTAGTTATTCATATTCTCACTAAGCTATATGCTTATCTAGTTAAGTATATGTGTAGGTACAAGTGGAAGCACTTAAGGAAAGGATAGAGCTAAAGAATAGCGTGGATTGCTTGTTGTAAGTAATGACAAGCTTTATCTCTTTAATTATCGTTAAGGTCCAAACTTGTGTAAGTCGCCCAACGAAAGTATTTTGGTCATGTTAAAGGTTTCAGACATGTTTAAGCTTAGAATGTTGATCCAAGATGTTTGGACTTATAACAATGTAATTAGTAGTTTAGTGTGTAACCTTAATGAAAGTTGGAAGTAAAATGTGTTTGTTAAGTTGGACAAGTTAAAATTATGTAAATTTAGTAGAGAAACAGTTTTTTTTTGTTGAAGTGTAGGCCGTTTTTAGAAATTAGTCATAAAAGACCCAAACGGGTCATTTTGGTGCCCAAACGGGTCACCATGTGGTAACTGGTCAAAATAGGTTAGAGTTGTTGAAAGTCAACTCTTTTTACACCAATAAGTTTCATTTATAATGGTAAAAGTGTGGTCAAAGAATGGGAATCAAATTCCTCTTGGTTTAGAATTGAGCATGTTGGGCAAATGGTACAAAATAGCCGAAAATGAGTCAAAGGTCCATTTCAAGATAAAATGCGAAAATTTGAAAAGTGTGAATTGAAAGATGTTTATTAGACCACATTATATGTGCCTACAAAGTTTTACATGCCCAGGTGTTGTTATTAAAAAGTTATGAGTTGTTCAAGTTCAAACTTTGGTATAGAAGTGTGCATATTTTTGGTCTGCTGCTGAAACTGCAGAAATTTCTGCAGAAATTTCTGCAGAATCCGGCGGATTCCAGGGGCCGGATTGTCAGGTTTTTGTTCTGATTAGAAACTGGACTGGAGGATTCAATGGAAATCCGGCGGATACAAGCTATTTTCAAGAATTTTTAGTTTCATTTGCTAAGTACTGTAAATAGTAATCGTAAAGTTAACAAACAAATTGTAATGAGTCATGTAGTAGTACTAAACAATAATATATATAAAAAAATTTTTTGGGCGTTTCATCGTGTAATCGCGTTACACCCACAAACAATGAACGATAATAATTGCAAACTTAACAATAAAAAAAAAAGCAAACAAGATAAAGAATTGAACAATATGACACAAGGATTTAATGTGGTTATATTTGATATGATTTATACTTGACATGATATGATATTATATCAAGTGTTCACTTATCATGTATCATATTAAACTCCGATCAAACAGACGAACTATATGAAACTTAACTTAATTTAATAGGAGCTACATATCAAGTATGTTATCAAATTACATTATAATAAGTCCTAGTCAAATAAGTATCCTATAAAACTTAACTGTATAGGAATTTTATATTGAGTGTTCTATTAGGCTATACGATATTAGGATTCAACAACTAAAGAGTCTTATTAGACCTTAGGTTATACGATATTAGGATTACGATATTAGGATTCAACAACTAAAGAGTCTTATTAGACCTTAGGCTATACGATATTAGGATTCAACAACTAAAGAGTCTTATTAGACCTTTTTAGGACGATGCTCAAATCAATATCGTATAAACTTAATTTAATAAAACTAAAAATAAGGTGTCCTATTAGATATTATCAGAATGGTGAATCAAAAACTAAAGTGTCCTATTAGATTTGTTTTTAGAACGCCAATCAAAAAGTCTCTCTCGAAAAAAGGTCCCAAAAGGCCCATTTCTTGTAGTGTTATTAGAAGATGGATATATGGGGTTATTATGGCCAAATAATCACTATGGAATCTAGATTCAGTTGAAGATAATAATCGGGGGGAAACAATTGGAACGACACAGTTTTAGGATTTGTTTGCAACATCTTATTGAAATCGATATACTCTTTTTCTTAGATCAAGACAAAATAGGCTAGTTAGTTTTTCCGGATTGAACTAGTTAGGATTTTGTCTGGTGGGTTGTGACGTGATGACATGGAAGGGTATCGATTGCATTATGATGGTAATTGTTCACGGCGCTATTTTTCGCTTGGTGATTTGTTGCGAAGATATATTTATTGGTTATAATTTTGAATTCGGGTTTATCATTCTTTGTGATTCCGTACAAAAGAATAGATGAACGTTCAAACTTGGGGTATGATGGTGCGAGTGTAGGGATGTGATGTCTCGAAAACTTCATTGATACGGACTGGATTATTCAAAGATATGAGTTTTTTTCAGTGCTCAAGAGGATGATCTTTTCTTGGTTTGGGTAGATGGGTAATAACCGGTATAGTACTACATCTGTTTGGTAATCGACAGTGTGAGTTATCGAGGGATTTAGTACATCTGTTTGGTAATCGACAGTGTGAGTTATCGAGGGATTTAGGTATCGCTTGTAGGTTGAAACGGGAAACCATGATTTCGGTTGAGTATTCCATGTTCTTGGAAGGATTAGGCATGTTAGAGCTCTTATACTTGAAGATATTGGTTGTCGAAAAATGTTAGATAGAATGCGTTCGACTGGGCACAGATATAGGTTGATATTTGGTTCTACGATAGAGCGATTCTTCTGGACGAATCATTGGGAATCTTCAAGTGGGTTTTAGATGGATAACCGTGTATGTCCTAATGTTTGAACTTTCGAATATTGTTGAGAGTGTCGGGAACTCCTGGGAGTTTGGTAACCGAGGAAAACATCGAAGCCAGTGGAAGTTTGACAACTAATGGGAGCTTTAGAGATTAGTGTGCAACTATTGGATCTCAGTTTCTACGAGTTTAGTGTGCGGCTTCCAACTAACACTAGAGCGTTCAGATCTTCATTTTTTACTCTCTAATGGCAAAGAAATTTACGACTGGACATTGATTATGAACCAGGGTCTTCTTAGATAGCCATGACTGTGCTCTTAATATGTACAATGGGAGCGGGCAGAATAGGATAATATGAGTTCATTGAACTCATAGCTACTTTTTGGGTCAGTTTAACAGCGAAGCTTAATAGGGTCGTTATGTCCAGGTGCAGGTTGTAACACCCTCAAATTTCGGGTTGCGGAAGCGGTCGGGTCGGGTGTTACCAAATCAAATATCATAACACAACGGTACATAATGAACGACTCTAAATGAGACGTTTGAAAATAGTTATACATTTCCATAATAAAAGTATATACAAGTTGCGAGTTCGCAAAATAATTTCAATACATAATTTGTAATACAAGAGTTATGCAGAGAAATTCAGTTGTTTGAAAATATGCGACTCGAGCTAGCAAGGCTTGTAGCAATCCTAATCCTGCTGAGCACCTGAGAACACATGCTAAATTGAGTCAACTATAAAGCTGGTGAGTTCATAGGATTTATAATTGAAACATAAAGTATATATATCTTGTATGTTTTGAAAGATGGTTTCAAAATCCACGATTTTGATTTGTTTTGTTATGTTGTTGTAATACCAGTGTGTGTATACATCTAATGGGGTATGAAGTAGTGGTGACATGTACCTAAGTACATAAAGATTGTGGCTTACCATGTCTCGATACCTATCAGGTATAATTGAGTTTACAGACGTAAGGCAATACAGGCCTAAGTATGAATCGGTTAATTATATGACCGCATCATATGATAACAAGTAATAATATTACTTATGTTGTAGTAAAGCGTTAAGATGCCCGCGTGGCAAAATATGTTGTGTCCAGCAAAAATATATTGTAGTCCCGCAGAACTATGATCGAATGTTTATTGTGTTGCATCCAGCAATAGTTGATTGTAGTCCCGCAGAACTATGATTGAGTGTTTATTGTGTGTCCGTTTGACCAGTTAGTGCGTGCTAACCCGAACATGATTGAGTATTTATTATGTCCGTTTGACCAGTTAGTGTGTGCTAATCTGGACATGATTGAGTATTTATTGTGTCCATTTGACCAGTTAGTGTGTGCTAACCCGGACATGATTGAGCTAACAGCCTGGCGTGGAAACTCCATCGACCCGTTAACTTGTTGCGGATCACGAGCATGAGCTCGCCCATCCGTGAATGAGTGTGAATCACGAGCATAAGCTCGCCCATCCATCGATTGTATCGCTTTACCGCGATATCGGACTTGTGCCCATTGCAATACCGTGGCATCGTTTTGTGCCCACTTTACCGTGGCATCGTTGTGTGCCCAACTGGCATCGACCGAATTGCTCACAAGCAAAGTTTGAAATTGAGCCGGCAGTACTACGATATGCCCGACTTGAGTAATTGAGCCGACAGTACAACGACATGTCCGACTAGTTTGATTGTGTTCGTATGCGTGCATGTATACCTATTTACATAACTAAATTGTAGGTGGCACCAAGTGCTCGAGATGAAGTACAAGCATGTGTGTGTGTATATATATATATACATATATATATATAAGTCGAATTAACAAATACCTCAGATAGAGTATCATGTAGCACATGAAATTGATTTATTGTAGCTAAGTATGTATATACAACACTTAACTATTTTGTTGTGTTACAATAAGCCTATGTATAATTACTCATCACCTAGTTGTTTTGGTACTAGTATATGAAATCCATACTAACGTATATTTTTAATGTATACTCCTAGTCTCAGCCTAGCAAGTATATTGAGATCCTCGGTTGTTGTTTACTTGAGTTCAAATTCCAATTTAAAAGTTTTGGAATATATATGAGCAGTTTTAGTTCCTAAAAGGAAGACTAATCCTGTAAAAATCTAGATGTTGTCCAATGTGGGTAGAACTAACTAGTTCTATTGTATTCCATGATATTGTCTCACGACAATATGACCAAAGTATAATTATAACCTAACTAGGTTAAGTAGTGGTTTTATTCAATAGCGTTATTATGGGTGTAATTTCTAAGTATTACACATTTGTATTACATAATAGTAATTTGATTAAGTGTGAATTATAAAGGTTTATTATTATAATTCGAAAACAGTAATTGAGCATGCGTTTCACCCCGAAAAAAGTAAAACAGTTGAAAGAGTGGGGCTATGAACTCACCTGTGAGTTGTCAGCGATCCTGAGATATGCGTTTCGTCCGATGGGTAACCTCCTAGTGTCCTAAACACGTGAGGTTATATAAGTAAGAGACAAATCAATTTGTCTAAGCGAGTTGTGCAAATATTCGTTCATCTCTTAGGTTTGAAAACTGTGTACGGGGGTCCGGGGGCAGCGCCCCTAGTAGCGGGGTCCAAGGGGCAGAGCCCCTGGCTGGGGTCAAGCTGTCAGGTCAGCTTGGAAATTTTTTATTTCTATTATGTTGCTATAGTGAAATCTTAGTTTCGACACTTAGTGAAAATCATGTGTTTTCAAGGTTCTGTGTTTTGCGACACAAAGATTGTGTCACTAAAAGGGTTCTCCGACACAAGGGTTTGTGTCCCCAAGTGCGACATCCGCAATTTAATGCGACATAAGGCTTTGTGTCGCTACATGCGACATCGGTGATGTTAGTGCGACACAAGGATTTGTGTTGCAGTGATGCAACATAAGCAGCGACATCCATCGTGCGATATAACCTGTGACATAGGCTATGTCGCAGCACTGTTTTTAGTCCCCTGCGACATAACGGACTATTCGACGATTTTTCACCCAAAACCAAGATCTAACCCATTTTTAGGCCGAATCTTGTTGATATAATGTTAATACATGATATATTGAGTGTTTTTAACAAGGAATATCAAGAAAAAGTGAAGAAATCCTTACGATTTGAAGATTCAAGGGTATGGATGATGATGGTGTTCTTGATGATGAAGATGGAGGTGGTGATGATGATGAATGCTTGTTGATGATGATGATTCCGTAGATGATGATGATGATGATGGCAGTGGTGGTGGTCGCCGGTGGTGGTGGTGGTTGGTGTGGATGGAGAGGAAGAGATTGAGAAAGTTTTAGAGAGAGATGTGTGGTGTGTGTGTTTTTATAAAATTGAAATGAAAGAAAAAGGGAAGGTGGAGGTGGTTTTATCCATTCTCAGATTCCCCACTCTGGGTACTGTGGTCTTCAACCACTGTACAAAATGCCCGTGTTTTTGTACCCGATCGTAATTTAAAATAGTATTTTAAATTCTAAAATTCGTTTATATTAATTTGAAATGTTTTCGAGTTGAAGTATTTTATAAAAATACTATTTTGAAACTAAAATTTAATAGATTGTTTTCGCGCGGTTTTAGATTACCAGGATGCGTTTTAAATTAAAACGAGTTACATTTTTGAACACTTTGTTTACGTGTGATTACAGTAATTACGTATGTTTATATATATACAATTTATATATAAAGTTTTAAGTATTTAGTATTAATACGTAACTAAATACGAGTAAATTATGTTTAAATTGGGCGCGAAAATTGACTTTTTGACCAGGTGTTACACAGGTAGTCTGCATCTTCACAGATATGTCTATTTCATCGAGCCTCTCTACGAGACAGTGCCCATATCATTACGTCTTTTGTGCGAGTTGGAACTTACCCGAGAAGGAATTTTGCTACCATAGGACCGTTATAGTTACAGTCTCCGTTCACCAGGCCTTCAGTCGTCGGCTCTCCTGTCATCAGGTCAACAAATTCCTTGAACTTCTAACACTAGGCAAGCATCAACCCCTATTCACGGTGTTACAACTTTCAGAGACCCCTGTTTTTGGTAAATGGTCTCCGGGGCCTGGTCACTGCTACCTCCTTTGTAAGGAGGCACCCTTTCTCCCGAAGTTATAGAGCTATTTTGCTGAGTTCCTTAGAGAGAGTTGTCCCAAGCGAAAGTTGGTAGAATTACTCATTTTGGGCTTTGATTAATCTTCAAATGGGAGATTATTGGGAATGAAGATGTAATCAAGAAAAGATAAAATTTAGGATAGACAAAAGTTCGAGATGTGATATGCTAAATCTAGTTATTAAATTTATCGTTGAAAAGTAAATAAGAAAATACTGTGCTAGACCAAAACACAACCGGGTAGTGAACCCTATCGTGTAGTAGTATAGTTGGGTAAGTTCGGGTTCTGTAACACCCAACAAATTAGGACTATAATTAGTGCCTAATCTTAAGTGTAAATACATGTAATTAAGATTAATTATGTGTATCATTATGTGTATTAACATATTTTGATATACGTACACACGTACGCGATTTGATTAAATCGTGCATTTAGCATATCGGTTGAAACCGACACATCACAATACGGACGTTGGTAAACAAAATATTTTAATTATTTAAATATTTCTTAGTAAATCAAAACTTATGAATATTATGATAATAACATGCAATAAACAAATATGATTCTATAAAACGTCATAAACGCGACAAAAACGTACGAATTAACTCTAACCGATAACGACATATTACACGAACACAAGGAAGACAAGTCACGAGCCCAACCCACATATGGGTCGGACTTACCCAACCAGGGTGACCCACGGGTCGACCCAAGTCAGCCCAACTGTCTAAACCTAAAATATCCTCACTCTTGCCTCATTCCACACTTTCATCCTCTCACTACCAACACATCTTCTCTGCCCTCTCTCACCAAAAACGACTGGAATCCAGCCTCCTCTTCAACTAAGATACTAAGATCCCTTCCAAGGAGATTTAAGCAAGAACCATCGAAATCTAACACCTGGTAAACCGTTAGAACGCACAAAGAAGCGAAAGGAATTCCAAACCGAGTTGTTGCTGCCCGTCTGCCTTGTTCTCGCTCTAGATCCACTTTTGTTCGGTATAAATCTCTGCTCTTCCTTTGTATTTCCTTGGATAAACATGTACACACATGCTAGAACCCATCTCACTACTGATTATGTCCAAAACCACTCAGAAAATCATACGCGGTTATCCACCGGATAATAACAAAAACCACTGGACAATATTTTAGATCGGGATAGATCGACCATAACTAACACATATCTTAACGAAATCTCATGGTTCTTGGCTCTAAAATAAATTTCTTCGAGTCTAGTTTCCAAATCCATAAGTCTCATAATTTTCTGAGATATTTAGCTATTTTAAATTTTAATTAAGAAAGTACATATAAAGCCTGTTAAACCTGACCAGAAATTCAGTCAACTTGTAAGGGGAACCTCTCATAAATTACTAAACAAAAATCGATGAAACCACTTGGGAAAGATCACAAATTTTGTTATCTTTAATTTTCCTACTCACACATTCTGTGAAGTTTTATAAAACTTAAGTTATGAATTTTCAAATGAATGCATATCACTGAACTCACTTGTTTGACACCCAACACTTTCCAAATTTTTATCTCGAGTTCTGTTTATTAAGTTCATATGTAAAAATATGATTTAGAAAGCTAAGACATAGGGGAACGTCATATAAAAATTTCATGAATTTTAGCTAATTTTTACTTGGTCAAATAATTAATTAAAGTCGGATGAAAAATATAACTGGACTTCGACATTCTGTCCGTGAATCCCATTATCCGACAATGCCTATTGTCGGATAAAGCATTCCGTGAATACCATATTGTCGGAATGCACATTCCGTGAATCCTAACCCATGGACTTCGACATTGTCGCATGAAAACCCGAACCCACCCATATTGTCGGATAACCCGACCCGTTTACATTGTCGGATAAAATCATTATTGTCGGAATAAACTCAATTAAAATCCTTATTATTATCGTATATTATTATTGTCGGAGTTAATCACGGAAGAATCTAAACTCTTAATGTCGGAATAGTAATTGTCGGATAAATTAAAACCTTAGTATCGTATGTATTGTCGGAAGAAATCAAAAACCGAATGAATTCATAATTGTCGGATAAACAAACTTAAACAAATAAAAGTCTTACTGTCGGATAACCAAATCACGGACCTATTGATCCTTCTAGTGTGCATTGTCGGATAAATATAATCACATAAATATATGTGTCTCTATTGTCGCATACGGTATTCTCGAAACAATATATATCTATATACCTACAAGTACACCAGCACAGGAACTATACGAGGAAGTAATAAAATAAAACCAAACATATGATGATAACACCTTGAGAGTATGATTAATGTAAACTATCACCAACAAGCCATACGTATTTTTAAAACATAAACCCAATGTATGTGGACATAACTAGTGGGATGAACACTAGCATGGATGGTCTTACGGGACATCTACTTATATAACCTTATATGTCTAGGACATTAGAAGGTTACGGGTTCGGAAAACCTACCAGCTGTTTAGCACTATACTTACGTTTATAGATATAAACGCGAAGACTCAGGTGAGTCTCATAGCCCCTCTTTACTGTTTTTACCCAGGGGTGGGATTACATGCTCGATTTTGTTTTACATATGAACACAAGTACAAAACCTCGATATATTGATTGCATGAGTTGTTTTATCTAATCATGAAGTCCCTCACAACATAGTTTGTTTATATTATGATAGCGTGAATGTTAGTGTATGGTACCATATGGGATTGACAATCCCCGTCCGGGGTAGTCGCGCTACCACGACTGCGATCGAACGAACGCATTTTCATTTGTTCATACATGTGTAGATTAGGCACATGCCGGGGGCAAACTCGGTCAGGTCCTTGAATGTGGATCCTGGCACACTCAGTTAAGCTCAAACTATGTGCTCATGGCAATTATATACACTCATATTTTATTTGCACGTTTGCAAATCACTAAACTAAATCTTGTGGGTCATAACTTGGATTTCATCGATTTACACCTGTGAGCTCACCAGCTTTCTAGCTGACCTTTTAGCATGTATTCTCAGGTGCCCAGCAGAAGTAGATCTGCTCAGGATATTTTAGCTCGAGTCGCATTCAGATTACAGAAGATTCACATGCATTTCTACATTTTGTACAATTAGATATGCCTTAGAATCTTTTACATTTAGCTGAGAGCTTTTGTAACAAGAACAACAATGTAAAAATTTTATATTGTCTATGCAATGGTTTTACATGACGCATTTAGAGTCGTTCGCTTTATCTTATGTGCTTTGTTATTGATTAGTAACACCTAAATCTTGCTTCCGCTAAACAATAAATTTAGGGGTGTTACGGATTGGTATCAGAGCATAAGGTTATAGTGAACTAGGTTGCATTTAGTGAGCCTAGACTATGACCATTAGGCAGTGTTCCTTATTAGGTATGATGAGGTTCAGAGGCCACATGATATTGGGTTAATTCTACATAGCCTGATCAACTACGTATAATTAAAAGAATATGATGTGGGATCTGAAAGGATTCATGACCGAACTGGACTCATTAGTAGACTCTGACCACGAGAGAAACCGGGACTTAAACTTGTACGTGTTAGACACCCTAGGCTATTATGTGATATACTTATATATACATAGATATGCCTCACTCTTTCTATGACTTGTCTCAGAATGGCAAACTCATCACACAATTCATCACACACTCAATCTGGGTCGCAGAACCCGAGGGTAGCTAGGAGGAACAACAGGTTGCCTCGAGCTGGCCCGTATCCAAACAACCTCACTCTGCCGGCCTTGGCCGCTAGGCTAGACCGTCAGGAACAACAACTCCGCACCATGGATATCACCTTGCAGGAAACTAAAGAAAACTGGAGACTCACTGCACTCGAACGAATCAACCAAGTCGCCGAGGATCACGAAAACACTGTTAACAATACGAACGTACTCTACAACCAAGTGGTGGAATCAAGGGTGGAAAACAGACTCTTACGGCACAGAGTAGAGCAATGTGAACAACGCTTGCAAGAAGCCGAAGAATACTCAAGGATGCTGGTACAATGTTTGACCCTAGCAGAAGACAACGCCCGACAAACCAGCAGACTTGCCACCACTGTGGACCGACTTGTCACTCTAATGGAAAGGATAGACCTGCGTTAGAACTAGGGTGACCATCATCTTGTGATCTATATCTATCTATGTAAAACTTCTAAATCATGATTCCCGAGACTCTAATTAGAGATTTTCTATAATCATTCAACTTCGTGTTATGTATTGACAGTTTCTTTCACTGTTTCTGCTTTATGATTATTTCTTACAATGTTGCACATTACCGCTTAAATATGTGTACATCTATAGAGCTTATTATTTTGGTACTATTTCTCATGTACCTTTCATTTATCTTTTGAAGAACTATGCCACCAAAGAAGAGTTATAGTGATGCTGAGCTTGCTGCCATAGTTTCCCGAGCTGTGGCCGAAGCCTTAGCTACTAGAGACTCCCCTCAAAACTCAAGCAGGAATACTGATGCACCGGAAGTCATGCCTGTTGTCAAGCCTTGTTCTTACAAGGACTTTCTTAGCTGCAAACCCCTGAACTTCAAGGGCACGGAAGGTGCCATCGGTCTAATCAAATGGATTGAAAGGACCGAGTCTGTCTTTGGCTTGTGCAACTGCACGGAGGACAACAAGGTCAAATTTGCTGCATACACTTTCCAAGAGTGTGCTCTCACCTGGTGGAACACTCATGCCAGCTCTGTGGGAATCGAGGTGGCTAACCAACTCCCATGGGCAGAGCTGAAGAAAATGCTTAGGGATGAATACTGTCCCACTGAAGAGCTCCACAAGTTGGAGGAAGAATTCTGGCACTTAACTGTGCAAGGAAACGACATTGCTGGTTAAACCACCAAGTTCCAGCAACTTGCCCTTCTATGTCCGGGTTTGGTTGACACGGACGAAAAATGCACCAAGAAATATATCTGCAGCCTCCCAGAAAGTATTCAGGGAAATGTCGCCTCATCAAGGCCAACCACCATCCACAGTGCCATTCGGCTGGCACATGAACTCATGGCTATGATAGTCAGCCGTGAAACATCAACTACCTCCTCTAACAACAAGAGGAAACTTTCTGGAAACTTTAACAACCCACGAACCTTCAGAAAGCCCGAGACTGTCAGGGCTTACTCCTCTGGACTTGGGGACAAGAAAGGTTACACTGGGAGCAAACCTCATTGCTCGAAGTGTGACCGCCATCACGAAGGTCCTTGCAGTACTCCTTGCAACAACTGCAAGCGGTACGGGCATTCTAGCAAGGACTGCCGAGCCCCCAGAACCAACAACAACAACCGCAGCAACAATAACAACTCCAACCAACCCAGAGCCTGCTTTGAATGCGGTCTCGCCGGGCACTTCAGAAATAACTGCCCGAAACTGAAGAATGGAAACAATAGCAACAACAATGCAAGGGGAAGAGCCTTTGTTCTGAATTCGGGAGATGCCCGTCAAGACCCGAACGTGGTCACGGGTATGTTCCTCCTCAATGATCTTACTGCCTCTGTTCTTTCTGATACCGGTGCTGATAGGAGTTTTATTTCCCATGAATTTTGCCCACTGCTTGACATCATACCTGTTGCATTAAACGATAAGTATATTGTTGAATTAGCTAACGGTAAACTCATTGAGACCGACAGTGTAATACCTGATTGCACTCTAAACCTCGCCGACGAACTTTTCTCTATCGACCTTATACCCGTCGAGATCGGGAGCTTTGACATCATTGTCGGAATGGACTGGTTGTCCAAACACCGAGCTGAGATCGTTTGTTTTGAAAAAGTCGTCCGTATTCCCCTCGCTGCTAGTAGAACCTTAGTCATACAAGGGGAGACCAGCAGAACGGGACTGAACATCATCTCTTGTCTGAAAACCCGAAAGTTTCTCAGAAAGGGGTATCCTGCCATCCTCGCACACATCACAGAGAAAAATTCAGAAGAGAAACAACTTGAGGATGTGCCAATCGTTAGAGAATTTCCCGAAGTCTTTCCAGAAGAACTACCTGGTCTACCTCCACCCAGACAGGTTGAGTTCTCAATCGATCTTGTGCCGGGTGCCGCACCAGTAGCCCGAGCACCTTACCGCTTAGCCCCATCTGAACTTCAGGAGCTTTCCACCCAGCTACAGGAGCTCCTGGATCGAGGATTCATAAGGCCGAGTTGCTCACCTTGGGGAGCCCCGGTCTTATTTGTGAAAAAGAAGGACGGTTCCTTCCGAATGTGTATCGACTATCGGGAGTTGAACAAATTGACCGTCAAAAACAGATATCCACTCCCTCGTATCGATGACCTATTTGACCAACTGCAGGGGTCGAGTATTTATTCGAAGATTGACCTTCGGTCAGGTTATCATCAACTTCAAGTTCGCGACACCGACATTTCGAAAACTACTTTCCGAACTCGTTACGGGCATTACGAATTTCAGGTGATGCCCTTCGGTTTAACAAACGCACCGGCTGTATTCATGGACCTTATGAATCGGGTGTGCAAACCTTATCTTGACAAGTTTGTCATTGTCTTTATCGATGACATCCTCATCTATTCGCGCAACGAACGAGAACACGCACAGCACCTCAAAACCATCCTAGAGCTACTTAAGCACGAGGAGTTATATGCCAAATTCTCCAAGTGTGAGTTCTGGATACAATCCGTTCAATTCCTTGGACATGTTGTTAATAGTCAAGGAATTCACGTCGACCCATCGAAAATCGAGGCTATCAGAGACTGGCAAGCGCCAACTACTCCGACTGAGGTACGCCAATTTCTAGGGTTGGCCGGGTATTATCGTCGTTTCATCGAAAATTTCTCCAAAATAGCTCAACCACTCACGACACTGACTCAGAAGGAAAAGAAGTTCGATTGGACTGATAAACAAGCATCAGCCTTTCAGCTATTAAAACACAAGCATTGCAGTGCTCCTATTCTATCCTTACCCGAAGGCACCGAAGACTTTGTGGTATACTGCGATGCTTCCCATCAAGGTCTCGGTTGCGTGCTGATGCAACGAGACAAAGTCATTGCTTACGCTTCGCGATAGCTCAAAATCCATGAAAAGAACTACACTACCCACGATCTTGAGCTTGGAGCTGTCATTTTTGCTCTCAAAATATGGAGACATTACCTATATGGCACTAAGTGCACAATCTTCACCGACCATAAAAGTCTCCAACACATATTCGATCAGAAGGATCTCAACATGAGGCAACGTCGATGGGTCGAGTTGCTTACCGATTATGATTGCGAGATCAAATACCATCCGGGTAAGGCAAATGTTGTTGCCGATGCCCTCAGTCGAAAAGAACGAATGAAACCACTTCGAGTCCGAGCCCTCAGTATGACCATTCACAATGATCTAAACATTCAGAATCTCACCGCTCAGCTCGAAGCTCTGAAACCCGATAACATCAAGAACGAAGCCTTGCGAGGCATGAACAAACAACTCGAAATCAAACCTAATGGCATTAGGTACTTCTCAAACCAAATCTGGTTGCCTAACTTTGGGAACCTGCGAGACTTGGTGATGGATGAAGCTCACAAGTCTAAATATTCTATCCATCCGGGATCTGACAAAATGTATCACGGCATCAAGGAATTCTATTGGTGGCCGAACATGAAAGCCGAAATCGCTACATACGCAGCAAGTGTCTCACTTGCTCAAAGGTCAAAGTCGAATATCAAAAACCTTCTGGTTTACTCTAACAACCCAACATTCCGGAATGAAAATGGGAACAAATCGCCATGGATTTCATAACCAAACTACCCAAGTCTTCGAGCGGTTGCGATACCATTTGGGTGATCGTTGACCGACTCACCAAATCTGCTCATTTCCTGGCGATCAAGGAAACCGATAAAATGGAACGCCTCTCACAAATTTACATCAAGGAAATTGTTTCCAGAAACGGTGCCAACCTCGATTATTTCTGACAGAGATGCTCGTTTCACATCTCGCTTTTGGCAATCACTTCAAAAATCGTTGGGTACCCGTCTCGATATGAGTACCGCATACCATCCTCAAACCGATGGCCAAAGTGAACGAACTATTCAGACACTAGAAGATATGCTACGAGCTTGCGTAGTTGACTTCGGTGCAAATTGGGAAAAACACCTGCCATTGTGCGAATTTTCCTACAATAACAGCTATCATGCCAGCATTAAGGCTGCACCCTTCGAGGCACTGTATGGTCGTAAGTGCCGATCACCGATCTGTTGGACCGAAGTGGGAGACAACCAACTCACTGGTCCTGAACTCATACACGAAACCACTGAGAAAATCTTCGAAATCCAAAACCGACTTAAAGCTACACGTGATCGTCAGAAAAGTTATGCTGACGTGAGATGCAAACCACTCGAGTTCCAAGTTGAGGATTGAGTACTCCTGAAAGTATCGCCTTGGAAAGGCGTAATCCGATTCGGAAAATGCGGGAAGTTAAACCCCAGGTACATTGGGCCCTTTGAGATCCTTGAGAGGATTGGCCCCGTGGCATATCGATTGCAGCTGCCAGCCGAGCTCAGCATTGTGCACCCTACCTTTCACATTTCCAACCTAAAGAAATGCCTGTCCGACGAGACACTTATCATCCCACTCGATGAAATTCGCATTGATAACAAACTTCATTTTGTCGAGAAACCTGCGGAAATCATGGACCGTGAGGTCAAACAACTTAAACAAAGTCGTATTACCATCATTAGAGTCCGGTGGAATTCACGGTGTGGTCCGGAATTCACTTGGGAACGGGAAGACCAAATGCGACTCAAATATCCACACCTGTTCACAGACTCCCCTCATACCACGACTCAGAACTAAATTTCGGGACGAAATTCTTTTAACAAGGGGAGAATGTAACACCTGACAAATTAGGACTATAATTAGTGCCTAATCTTAAGTGTAAATACATGTAAATAAGATTAATTATGTGTATCATTATGTGTATTAACATATTTTAATATACGTACACACGTACGCGATTTGATTAAATCGTGCATTTAGCATATCGGTTGAAACCGACACATCACAATACGGACGTTGGTAAACAAAATATTTTAATTATTTAAATATTTCTTAGTAAATCAAAACTTATGAATATTATGATAATAACATGCAATAAACAAATATGATTCTATAAAACGTCATAAACGCGACAAAAACGTACGAATTAACTCTAACCGATAACGACATATTACACGAACACAAGGAAGACAAGTCACGAGCCCAACCCACATATGGGTCGGACTTACCCAACCAGGGTGACCCACGGGTCGACCCAAGTCAGCCCAAATGTCTAAACCTAAAATATCCTCACTCTTGCCTCATTCCACACTTTCATCCTCTCACTACCAACACATCTTCTCTGCCCTCTCTCACCAAAAACGACTGGAATCCAGCCTCCTCTTCAACTAAGATACTAAGATCCCTTCCAAGGAGATTTAAGCAAGAACCATCGAAATCTAACACCTGGTAAACCGTTAGAACGCACAAAGAAGTGAAAGGAATTCCAAACCGAGTTGTTGCTGCCCGTCTGCCTTGTTCTCGCTCTAGATCCACTTTTGTTCGGTATAAATCTCTGCTCTTCCTTTGTATTTCCTTGGATAAACATGTACACACATGCTAGAACCCATCTCACTACTGATTATGTCCAAAACCACTCAGAAAATCATACGCGGTTATCCACCGGATAATAACAAAAACCACTGGACAATATTTTAGATCGGGATAGATCGACCATAACTAACACATATCTTAACGAAATCTCGTGGTTCTTGGTTCTAAAATGAAGTTCTTCGAGTATAGTTTCCAAATCCATAAGTCTCATAATTTTCTGAGATATTTAGCTATTTTAAATTTTAATTAAGAAAGTACATATAAAGCCTGTTAAACCTGACCAGAAATTCAGTCAACTTGTAAGGGGAACATCTCGTAAATTACTAAACAAAAATCGATGAAACCACTTGGGAAAGATCAAAAATTTTGTTATATTTAATTTCCCTACTCACACATTCTGTGAAGTTTTATAAAACTTAAGTTATGAATTTTCAAATGAATGCATGTCACTGAACTCACTTGTTTGACACCCAATAGTTTCCAAATTTTTATCTCGAGTTCTGTTTATCCAGTTCACATGTAAAAATATGATTTAGATAGCTAAGACATAGGGGAACGTCATATAAAAATTTCATGAATTTTAGCTAAATTTTACTTTGTTAAATAATTAATTGAAGTCGGATGAAAAATATAACTGGACTTCGACATTCTGTCCGTGAATCCCATTATCCGACAATGCCTATTGTCGGATAAAGCATTCCGTGAATACCATATTGTCGGAATGCACATTCCGTGAATCCTAACCCATGGACTTCGACATTGTCGCATGAAAACCCGAACCCACCCATATTGTCGGATAACCCGACCCGTTTACATTGTCGGATAAAAACATTATTGTCGGAATAAACTCAATTAAAATCCTTATTATTATCGTATATTATTATTGTCGGAGTTAATCACGGAAGAATCTAAACTCTTAATTTCAGAATAGTAATTGTCGGATAAATTAAAACCTTAGTATCGTATGTATTGTCGGAAGAAATCAAAAACCGAATGAATTCATAATTGTCGGATAAACAAACTTAAACAAATAAAAGTCTTACTGTCGGATAACCAAATCACGGACCTATTGATCCTTCTAGCGTGCATTGTCGGATAAATATAATCACATAAATATATGTGTCTCTATTGTCGCATACGGTATTCTCGAAATAATATATATCGATATACCTACAAGTACACCAGCACGGGAACTATACGAGGAAGTAATAAAATAAAACCAAACATATGATGATAACACCTTGAGAGTATGATTAATGTAAACTATCACCAACAAGCCATACGTATTTTTAAAACATAAACCCAATGTATGTGGACGGGATGAACACTAGCATGGATGGTCTTACGGGACATCTACTTATATAACCTTATATGTCTAGGACATTAGAAGGTTACGGGTTCGGAAAACCTACCAGCTATTTAGCACTCTACTTACGTTTATAGATATAAACGCGAAGACTCAGGTGAGTCTCATAGCCCATCTTTACTGTTTTTACCCAGGGGTGGGATTACATGCTCGATTTTGTTTTACATTTGAACACAAGTACAAAACCTCGATATATTGATTGCATGAGTTGTTTTATCTAATCATGAAGTCCCTCACAACATAGTTTGTTTATATTGTGATAGCGTGAATGTTAGTGTATGGTACCATATGGGATTGACAATCCCCGTCCGGGGTAGTCGCGCTACCACGACTGCGGTCGAACGGATGCATTTTCATTTGTTCATACATGTGTAGATTAGGCATATGCCGGGGGCAAACTCGGTCAGGTCCTTGAATGTGGATCCTGTCACACTCAGTTAAGCTCAAACTATGTGCTCATGGCAATTATATACACTCATATTTTATTTGCATGTTTGCAAATCATTAAACTAAATCTTGTGGGTCATAACTTGGATTTCATCGATTTACACCAGTGAGCTCACCAGCTTTCTAGCTGACCTTTTAGCATGTATTCTCAGGTGCCCAACAGAAGTAGATCTGCTCAGGATATTTTAGCTCGAGTCGCATTCAGATTACAGAAGATTCACATGCATTTCTACATTTTGTACAATTAGATATGCCTTAGAATCTTTTACATTTAGCTGAGAGCTTTTGTAACAAGAACAACAATGTAAAAATTTTATATTGTCTATGCAATGGTTTTACATGACGCATTTAGAGTCGTTCGCTTTATCTTATGTGCTTTGTTATTGATTAGTAACACCCAAATCTTGCTTCCGCTAAACAATAAATTTTGGGGTGTTACATGTTCGAACACAGGGAACTTAAGTTTAAGTAATCAAGATAAGTGTGAGCAATTTATAAAGTGAAAACAAAAGTTGGTTTTGTGTAACCGAATTGTCACGTTGCTTTAAAATACAAATTTTAGTTAAACTAGGCAAGTGGACTCTTAAGAGTCAAAGTAATTTGTTTGAAACTTTCGTATATTAAAAACAATACTTGCTTGGACTAGATCCTTAGTGATTTCGGGGTGTGAAGTTAAAACCGGTTTATTTAATGGAAAAGCAAACTTTCATCAAACTTAGGCTTAACGTTCGCCATCACCTAGAGTCAAACTCTAATTTACAAACTTATGATTTAATCAAGTAACGGACATTCGCCATAGCTACCCATTTACACGTTTGAGCTTAAATTATTAACCCATTTCAAAACCACATCCGCAATCAAGTTCAACCGTTTATAGACAAACGATTGACAACAATTTACTAGATAGAAAACGTTCGCTATATCTATTAGCAAATTATCAAATAAGTTAATTCATTGACATCAAGCTCAAACACGTAAGTTGGAGACTAAACATAAGTTCAAGCTAAACTAGTTTATGATTCATCCATACAAAAACGTTCGCCATTTTCGATAACTTATATCAACTAATTTGCTAGTTTTACTTGTAACAATTTTCACATTCGCGAAAATAGATTCATTCATGCATTTCGTACAATCAACGAGTATTTTTAATAAACAACAAACATTCACTATAGTTGTTTAGCCAAAATACCGACAAGTTTCACCAACTCAAACTAGTTACATACAAATTTATGGATGAATCTTAAACTCAAAGCATAAACTCACACCAAAATATAACACCCCTAGTCACCAACTAGTTCATCCAAGCAAGTATATCTAAATCTAGCTAACAATCATGCTAACACCATCACAAACACATATCATTAAGGAAATCAAAGGAAACATAATTATGTTAAAATGAAAAGTGCAAACCAAGTGATTACAATGTCCGGAAGATGATTGTAAGTAACGAATTAAGTCGGACTTCAAGAGATCTTCAAGAAAAGTGAAAAGACCTTCACAAACCCATGAAAATCGTCATTTGGGTGCTGGTTTTCGTCTGAGTTTTCTTTGTATGAAAAGTTGGTGAGATCCAAAAGCAAAAAGTGTTTTTCTAGTACAAAAGTCATCTACCGCCCAAACGACCCGACGGGTCACTACTTCCACCCGGCGGGTCCCTTAAAATAAGGGGACCCGGCTGCTTCATCAACAAACATGGCGGGTTCAAGATTTGAATCGACCCGGCGGCTCCAACATACCACCCGCCGGCTTCTACACGCTTATTTCGGGCGAAAGACTCTGTTACCAACATTGTTGAGAATCTTTAAATCACCCGTCGGCTAGCACAAACAACCCGGCGGCTTCACATCTTCACCCGACGGCTTGGGAAAACAACCCGACGGCTTCTTATCTGATTCCAGCAGACCACCTTTTTACCATAATCTCATCAAACTTGAACCTACGCACAATAAAATGAATTTCTAACTAAATAAGTACCAAAAGTTCACAATATTTACACGAAACAAATGCAAAATAAATGATATCGCGAAAGATTCACGTATACAAAATGAGCGATATCAAATATCCCCACACTTGAACTTTGCTTGTCCTCAAACAAATCTTTATTTTACCATATCAAAAACCGCTCTTGCAACATTGGACGAGAAGATCAAGTTTATCAAAAATAATACTAACACAAACCACCGAAGTCGTTATGCTAGTAACACCTATATAGTCAATAAAAACTTGAGATGATAAATTTGTCAAGCCCGAATGCACGACCTAGCACCTCACAATAGGATAAGTGTATAATCACTCACTCTAAACCTATAAAACTACAAGGTAAGGAAGTAGATGATATAACACTCAATCAAGCCAAGTCGTGATGCAATGTTACCATAGGCTTGCAAAAGGATCAAATCTCCACCGTCTTGACGTGAGCACCAAGTGAGATCTCGAAGGAGGTATTCTAAACATGTTTTGCATAAGTGTAGGCTAATATGGAATAGGTATGATAGACGCAAAAATTGGTGAATAATGGTAGCTAAAACCCGCGAAAAGTATGAAATGTTACCTAATGGTTTAAACATGTGACAATAATAAAACTTAGGATTCTCATGCCAAATCAATTCAAATTATATTTCACTCTCAATTACAATTCATATTCAATGATTGCACCCAAATAACTTAAATTGATTTACGAATTCGATCGGACTAATTGCATTCTATGACTTTCTATGAACCCTGTGTAACGAACTTTCAGACCAACCATCCTAGACCGGATAAAGGCCTTAAGTGGCTAGGTGTAAAACACCCCTCGGGAACTACTTGTTCAGGAATTCAAAGGTCATTTAGTTGACTACAATCACCCAATCTTAAACATTAAGCTCTCTTGTTAACTTCCAATAATTTACTTGCTCTCAACTTCAATTATTCAACTTAATATTCAAAGAATTTCCATTTCACGCAACTCAATTATAAAATTTAACCCTAGAATCCCATTTCAAAACGATTTAAGTCACATTTGGATAAAACTCGGTAAAATCCCAATTAGGCACATCTTAGAAACGTAATGATTCGGGAATTGACTACACAAAAATAAGGCTAACATTTTTAGTGGAGTGTATGTGGAAGTTTTCTAAGGGTTTCTTAGCACTAAAGATGAGTGCTAACGACCTGGGTGGACAGGATATAAATGGTTTTAAAAGAAAATAGGATCCAAAATAGTTGAGGTTCCTTGACCGATTAGTAAGTTTGTACAATCCATAAAAGATCAAGCACAAATTCAATAATTGGTTAGAAAGTCCAAACTATAAGGATTAAGCTCCAGTTCCTAAGAATACCTCCTCGTCTTTGACCCCACCTATATCACATTTCTGTGATCCCTCAGCGGTCTCAAAATGCATCACTAAGGCAAGTTCTAGAACAAACTACAAACACCGGCACACTCATAGAAACAAACAATATAAACACTAAAGGCAAGTGTTTTTCTCAATAAGGCTCAAATTTCTCACAATTTATGATGGGGGCTACAAGTGTGCTAGACATGCAATTCACCCTATGCGGTTGCTTTTATGACACATCTCAAAAAGCTTTAGCAGCAAGAGGGAAGATTAAATTATCTTCAATTTTTTTTTTTAAAAGAACACAATATGATATTTACAAGGACAAGCGCATTTCTATCAACCTATTGTTTCCCGACCCCTTATCAGAATTCGCAAAGATCTATTGGGCCAAAGATCAATAATCGACCCATTAAGTGGCCAATAGCCCGTTAAGAGAATACGTAAAGTTCAATTTGGAAACCAATAGACTTTACAAACCTAATAAAAGGCAGGAAACAACAACAAGCTAGAAATGAAGTTCAAGTGAATTCACCTCCCCACACTTAAAGTTTGCATTGCCCTCAATGCAAAAACAGAATATAAGGATGAGTGCGAAAGGTCAAAAAGAACGAGAACTTCCCCGGGGGTTTGTTTTCCAAGCAAGTGCATTTGCTGAACTTATTGCCAGCCGGAGCACGAAGTCCAAATCCAAATAAGCGAAAACTTTAAGCAATTACCTAAAAAGAAAGCAAACATAGTAGGTTTACCTCGAGTGACATTGTACAAACTAGCACCCGAATGTCACTCGAGTCAAATAGTTCCAAATACTAACTAAGATAAGTATCAAAACATAAAAGAAAAATGTCTAACAAATGAGGCACGTAGGCACTCTTAATTAAAGCATAAGGATAGTAATAATAATGTCTGAAAATGAGCAAATGAGACCATCTACCATGGCCAGCCCCAACCGCTACTCCGGTTTTGCTCTTCCTGTCGTCTCCTCATCTCCTCCTCTGAAGGCCAAGGAGTCCACTCAGATGGTGCCGCATGCTCTCGCCATTCCTGCTGCAAACCTCTCTCGTACTCCTCCTGCTATCTTCGCTGGGCTTCCTCCAATGCGGCTTGATGATCGTAAACCGGAGGTGGATGTTGGCTAGTTTCGGGGGTGCCCCATTGGTACAAGGGCTGGGCGTGAGTGGTCTGGTATCCCTGTTGCTCAGCCATCCAGTTGAGGCTATCTGTTGTCCATGCAGATCTGTACTCAACGTTTCCAATCTGGTAGTCCATCTGCTGATGCCAATCATGCACCTCAGTCCTGAACTCGTTGAAATCATCCCGAAACTCAGTATTGCTCACTAAAATGCCTTGGATACCCTGCATAAGGTCAAAGAGAGAGGGTTGAGTTTGTCCTTGCTGTTCCTGCGGTTGTGCTCTTTGGCGTCTCTGTGGTTGTTGTTGGGATTGCTCGGGTGCTGGTTCCTCCAGATAGGGAATAAATCCCTTTTTGTTTTTAGACACTGCTTTAGCTGCATGGTACATGAGGTAACCGATACTTTTCTGATTTCGATCCAAACGAGTCAAAGCAGGCCTTATTCCAAAATTTACTCCTAAACCCCTAGCAATTAAGGTAATGAAGTGACCACCAACAATAGGACTTTTGTCCTTCAAACCACCAGCAGTCATGTCCAGATAATTTGCCACACAATATGGAAAATTAATGTGGTTCCTCTCATAGATTTGCCTCAAATACCAAATGTCCGCCAATGTCACTTTCTCGCTGTTCTCCCGCCTGTTGGCAATAGTGTGAGTGATGAAACGGTGAATGACACGAAGGTGGACATTATTCATGTCCTTGTAAGAGATCGAACTAGCTTCAAACTCTTTTTCACTGAACTGCTCCCAAAACTCCCCCTCAACTAACTCATGAGTGTCCTGAACTCGAGCCCCAGTAATCAAATAGTTATCAAAAAAGTCATAGTCGAGCTCAGCTTGAGTGTAGATACCCAAACATTCTGCTAGTTGCCTCATGGAGAGGAAGCGTGGCACGCCTCCTAGTCTGAACTTCATGAAATTGGCATCTGTGACCGAAGAGATATCTCTTTGCAGGATCAAAGTGGAATGGAACTCATAACAAAGTTCTTTAAACACTGGCTCTCTGATGTTGAACAATCTTTCCCATTTGGTGAACTCATACACATTTCCTCCATACTCAAACCTCTGAATAAGAAGTTCAGGAATCAGATTGGAAAGCCCAATTGCTTCAAGAGGTTCCCACTCAACGTATCTGGATAATTCAAACTCTTTCTGCAATAAATAGAACAAGTTTTTGGCATACTTAGCGTAGTGCACCCATCTTTGGTCAAAGCGTAACCATGGGTGGACGTCATTCGGGATGAAAAGGGCTTCAGAAACATCAGGACCAACATGGTGGAGTTCTTCCTCATCTTGCAATCGAGAAGTTGAAGTTTCAGCAGCTCTCTTGGAAGTGTTGGTTTTGCGTGATTTGCGCGAGGTGGATGCATTCTGCAAAAATAACAAAAGAAAAACACCATATTGTTCAAAGCAAATGTTAGCGTTAGTCATGATCGTAGACACATATCACATACAAAATGAGCGATAATATGTCAAGAATTAAGACCTCCCCCTAACAAATAACTTTCCCATAACAATTCATGATCGTAGACACATATCACATACAAAATGAGCGATAATATGTCAAGAATTAAGACCTCCCCCTAACAAATAACTTTCCCATAACAATTCATAGCATATAGGCAAGCATGCACCATAAACGCATTCAAACTCACAAGCACTAACTTAAACAATGTTCAAATGATGTGTAATCTAATATTACTCGAATCATGCAAATTTTCATTTAAAAATCATCTCAAGAAAGTCTTATAATCAAAATCACATATTACTTGAAACAATTACCTAAGTCATGGCCCTATCAACACTTGCAATCAAGTACAACTCTCAAACATTACACCATTACTCAAACAATCACTCAATACGGATCAAGAAACGCAAGAAATCAATTATTCTATAAGCAATGAGCAACTCCAACAAGCAACTTTATCATATCAAACTACTACTAACAATTATAGAATTAAACATTCACTTGAGTCATGAAAGGAAATAACAAATAACTTGTTTTCAAGTGAAGTATTTACAACCTATAACTATTCGTAGCACAAGAACACATAACCCATACTTCATCACCATCAAAATTTGGATTACATTATTCACAAAAAACCCTAGTCTTAAGAATTCAATTTATAACATAAATAAACAAGGATTCATGGAGTAGATAAGTAATCTAGCACATAAACATCATCAATATCACGAAAAGTACAAGATTAAACATCCCCACACTTAGAAATTACAAAACCCCCAAATTAGAACAATGTGAGAGTTAAAATTGCGAATTAGAAGTGAAAAACATGTTAACCCATACCTTAGGTGCCATTAAAACACAAATTAAGTGATGAAAATGTGAAAAATTTGAAAATTTTGATGGAGAAATCGTGGTGCAGCCGCCGTGTGAGAGGAAAAAGAAGAAGATAATTGAAGTGTGAGAAAATAGGGTAAAAACGGGTGGTAAAAACTGCAGAACTGGAAGAGAACCCGCCGGCTGGGGTACACGACCCACCGGGTTATGTCGGGTTGGGCGCGGGTTGGTCCCGGGTCATAACTTGTTACCGGGTCAAGAAGTATGAACTACCCGCCGGTTGGGTGACACAAAACGCCGGCTAAGTAGGTGAACCCGCCGGCTTATGTGACAACACGCCGGCTCCTATATCCCTTAAAAGGCCAAATTCTTCTGTTAACAAAAAGTGGTGGAATTTTTAATTAACCCGGCATGGTGACACATTGACCCGGTGGCTTACATGAACACCCGGCTGCTTATCCCGTTACCCGGCTGCTACCACTCGTTTCCAGAAAAAATACATTTTTTTAAAAAAATCAAAGGTAATGGCATAGTAATAACATTAAACGAACTATGTACTATCATAATAGTTAAAAAGGATATGAAAACGGGTTCGACCCGTTTGGTGCTTGATTTATTAATGAGTCGAAAGCTTGACTCGACCCCGAATTCATTTGTCCTTAGGGTAAGTTGCGAGCTCCTCCCACTCGCTTCCGACATCCTCCTCATGATAAAGCTTCAAACGATGTCCATTAACAATGAAAGTTCCACCATCCGACCCAAAAAGTTCCACGTATCCGGATGGGTAACCATGCTTCACAAAATACGGACCGGTCCACCTAGGCTTGAACTTGGGTTGCTTTAATTTGAAGCGAGATTGGAACAGAAGGACCTTGTCACCGGCTGTGAATTCCTTTCTCGTTTTCAATTTCCGATCATGCAACATTTTGATGCGTTCCTTGTAAAGACGTGAGTTTTCATAAGCTTGCAATCTAAGCTCATCCAACTCGTGGAGTTGTAACATTCTCTTTTCACCCGCCTCAATCAAATCCATGTTGCAATTCTTCAAAGCCCAATAGGCATTGTGTTCGATTTCAAGAGGCAAATGGCAAGTTTTGCCATAGAGTAACCGGTATGGTGTCGTGCCAATGGGTGTTTTGTAAGCGGTTTGAAATGCCCACAATGCATCTTCCAATTTCTTACCCCATATTGCACGGTTATCTTTCACCGTCTTCTCAAGAATTCTCTTCAAGGATCGGTTGGTGTTTTCAACTTGACCACTCGTTTGAGGGTGGTAGGAAGTTGAAAACTGGTGATTCACCCCATATTTCTTAAGAACTTTCTTCAATTGGGCATTAGCGAAATGGGTTCCCCTATCACTAATCAAAGCTTTTGGCATCCCAAACTGGCAAAACAAGCTCTTCAAAAAGTCGGACACAACTCTAGCATCATTCGTGGGCAAGGCTTTGGCTTCCGCCCATTTGGACACGTAATCAACCGCAACCAAGACGTACTCGTTCTTAAAGGAAGGTGGGAATGGATTCATGAAGTCAATGCCCCAAATATCAAAAACCTCACAAACTTGGATGCTCGTTTGAGACATTACATCTCTTTTGGAGATGCTTCTGGTTCTTTGACAAGCATCACAAGTTTGGCATAAAGTGTTCGCTTCCTTAAAAATCGTAGGCCAATAAAATCCCGCATCATACATTTTCCTGGCGGTGACTGAGGGTCCATAATGACCACTGGTGGGGCCATGGTGACAAGCATCTAAGATTTCCCTAGTCTCACCCCCCGATACACACCTTCAACCATGCCATCCGCACACACCCGAAACAAATATGGTTCCTCCCAAAAATAATACTTGAGGTTGGAGAAGAATTTGCTCTTTTCTTGATGGCTCATGCCTTTCCTCAACACACCACCTACCAAATAATTTGCCAAGTCGGCATACCAAGGTGCCTCGTCCTCATTTTCCGCCTCATCACCTACCTGCAAAAGAAATTCCTCGGGAAAGGAATCATCAATATTAGTATCGCCTTGCTTGTTGAGATTTGGATTTTCCAATCTCGACAAGTGATCGGCGGCAAGGTTCTCGACACCCCTCTTATCTTTAATTTCAATGTCGAATTCTTATAAGAGAAGAATCCAACGAATAAGACGCGGTTTTGCATCTTGTTTAGCAAAGAGATATTTGAGGGCCGAATGATCGGTAAATACAACGGTTTTGGATAAAACAAGATATTGCCTAAATTTGTCAAAGGCAAATACCACGGCAAGCAATTCCTTCTCGGTCGTGGTGTAATTTTGTTGGGCGTTGTTGAGTGTTTTGCTAGCAAAATAGATTGGTTTAAAATGGTTTTCCACTCTTTGTCCTAGGACGGCTCCTAAGGCAAAGTCGCTAGCGTCACACATAAGCTCGAATGGTTTGGACCAATCGGGAGAAACTATTATGGGTGCCTTGGTCAATTGGTCTTTCAAGGTTGAAAATGCACTCAAACATGGGCCATCAAATACGAATTGAGCATCTTTTTCAAGTAACTTGGTCATGGGTCAGGTAATCTTGGAAAAATCTTTAATAAACCTACGATAAAACCCGGCGTGGCCCAAGAAACTTCTAATGCCCTTAACATTAGTCGGTGGAGGTAGTTTAGCAATGACATCAATTTTAGCCTGGTCTACCTCAATTCCTAGACCCGAAACCTTGTGCCCCAACACAATACCCTCTTTCACCATAAAATGACATTTCTCCCAATTCAAGACTAAGTGGGCCTTCTCACATCGCTCAAGCATTTTATCCAAGTTGGATAAACAAGATTCAAACGAGTTCCCGAACACGGAGAAGTCATCCATGAAAACTTCCATGGAGGTTTCAACCATGTCCTGAAAGATGGCGATCATGCACCTTTGAAAGAAGGCCGGGGCATTGCATAGCCCGAAAGGCATTCACTGGTAAGCGTAGGTTCCAAAAGGGCAAGTGAAAGTAGTCTTCTCTTGATCTTCGGGATCTATGGGGATTTGAAAATATCCCGAGAACCCATCAAGAAAACAATAAAATTCATTACCCGTAAGTCTTTCAAGCATTTGGTCGATGAAGGGCAAGGGGAAGTGGTCTTTCCTAGTGGCGTCATTTAGCTTTCTATAGTCAATGCACACTCGCCACCCGGTCACGGTTCTAGCTGGAACCAATTCATTACGGTCATTAGTCACAACCGTCATACCCCCCTTCTTCGGCACACAATGTACCGGGCTCACCCAAGAGCTATCCGCGATGGGATAAATGATACCCGCATCAAGAAGCTTGATTACTTCCTTCTTGACCACATCCACCATATTAGGATTAATCCTCCGTTGCCTTTGGACAACGGGTTTGAAATCATCAACAAAGTTAATTTTATGCTTACAAAAAGAGGGGCTTATTCCCGGTATGTCGGATGTGCGCCAAGCAAAAGCTCCTTTGTGAGCCACAAGCACATCAATCAATTTGGATTTTTCATGAGGTAAAAGAGATGAAGAAATAATTACGGGTAACAAATTCTCCTCATGAAGGTATGCATATTCCAAATGACTTGGAAGTTCTTTCAACTCTAAATCCTTTGGCGGATCTTCCAAGGATGTTTTGATTCGCATATGGTCATCCTTTGTGAGCTCCTCAAAAGTGTCATCATCCTCAAGCTCATCCTCTTCAAACTCTCCTTCCATGCTCATTACTAGCTCTTCCTCGGTCATTCCCTCAACATTTGACTCTAGCAAGTCAACAAGCTCCGATTCCATGCCGAGTAGAGTTTGCAACTCCTCATCCACTGCTTCATCTATAATATCAATTCTAAAACAAGAATCATCTTTAGAATAAGGATGTTTCATGGCCTTGTCGACCGTGAAAGCAATCCTTTCATCACCAACTCCTAAGGTCAATTTCTTGTCCTTAACTCCTATTATAGCATCTGCGGTGTGCAGAAATGGTCTCCCTAAGATCAAGGGCACTTTACTATCCTCCTCCATTTCGAGGATAACAAAGTCAACTGGGAAAGTGAATTGGCCAACCTCTATCAACATATTTTCCACAATCCCAACGGGATATTGGAAAGATCTATCGGCTAACCTAATGCTCATGCGGGTGGGGGAGAGGGATCCTAAAGACAACTTAGCATATAACGAATATGGCATTAAGTTTATGCTAGCCCCTAGGTCCGCTAATGCATCACAAGTAATGATTTTACCCAAGGTGCATGAAATGATAAAACTACCCGGGTCACCAAGCTTTGGTGGGATTTGATTTTGAACGAGAGCGGAGCATACCTCATTTAAGAACATTGTTGATGCTTCCGATAGCTTGTCTTTATTGCTCACTAAATCCTTGATGAATTTGGCATAGTTCGGCATTCCCGCTAGCACATCCACCAAAGGCACATTGATTCTAATGGCCTTGATCATGTCAACGAGCTTCCCATATTGAGCCTCAATCTTCTCTGTCCGTAACCGTTGTGGATAGGGAATCTTCGGCTTATAGGCTTTAACAACCGGCGTAGGTGACACCGGTGTAACCGTTGGTGGAGTCGCATCAACTTGCTCTTCACCCTCTTCCTCTTCGATTTCTTGTACAATGGGGGTAGAGTCATTTTGGTTCTTGGTTTGAGGTGGTGGGAGTTCTTTTCCGCTTCTTGTGGTGATTACATTTACATGCTTATTTCTTGCGGGTGGTGGTTGGTAAGGTTTTGAACCGCTAGAGGAAGAAGATGATTGTCTCGGGTTTTGTTGGGTATTGCTAGGTAGACCACCGGTTGACCTACTACTTTGTCCCTCGGATAACCTATCCATCTTTCTCTCTAAGTCTTGTATGGAAGCTTGATGATTCTTTTGGCCTTGTTCCACACTAAGCCTTATGTTCGTCATTTGGGTTTTTAACTTCTTGGTGTAAGCGTCTTGCTTCGCCATGAACTCTTTCATCAGTTGTTCCATTGGCGACAAGGTAGGTTCTTGTTTTTGAACCGGTGGTGGATTGTTGTCTCTTGAAGAACTTTGGTGTTGGTTTTGATTGTAATTTTGGCTTGAGGATTGGTTGTAACTTGGGTTTGGTCTAGAAAACCGGTTATTTTGGTTGTAGCTTCCTCCTTGATAACCTCCCGAGTTTCTATTTTGGTAACCACCTCGTTGGTAGTTTTCACTTTGATAATTCCCTTGTTGAAGAAAATTTACATCTTCCTCATCTCCAATCATAGGCAAATCATCTTGTGCACAATTCGCCGTGGCATGGTTCCCACCACAATTACCGCAATCTTCTCTAAGCTCCTTGATTTCACCTTTTATTGTCTTGAATTGAGCATCAAACTTTGAAGACAATGCTTTTATTTCCTTCATCATTGCTTAATCGTTGGAGCCTCCACCTCCACTACTAGTTCCTTCCACAAAAGCAACATGCTTTCTCACCGGCTTCCCTTCTTAATCCTTAGCCCAATTCAAGCTTTGGATCACTTTATCTTCAAGAACCTTCCAAGCTTCGTTTGGTGTCTTATAAAGAAATTGACCACCTCCTGAAGCATCAAGAATACTAGCCGAATTGATGTTAAGACCATTGTAGAACAACACAATAATTTCCCTCTTTTTTAAATCGTGGCCATGACAATTTCTCAACATTTCCTTCATCCGACACCACGCTTCTACCAAAGTTTCGCCTTCTTGTTGTTTGAAGGCTCTAATCTTATTCAATAATCTTTCGGCCAAAGCCGGAGGGTAATACCGTCTAACAAATGCTTCTCTCATCTCGTCCCATGTTGTAATGGTGTTTGGTTCCAATTATTGAAACCATATCTTTGCCTCACCACATAGAGACATAGGAAAAGTCCGTAGGCGAATTGCGTCATCCATATTTGGCCCATACTTGAAATAACTCCCAATCTCAAGAAAACTAGCAATATGTTTGTGCGGATCAGCCCGCACCCTTCCATCAAATTGTTTATCCCTAATGAGTTGCATGTGATGCCCCTTCAAAGAGAAGTTATCATTTTCAATATCTTGAACCCGTATGGCCGACTCGGGTGTGCTACGGTTCTAATCCGTGAGCAAATAGGAGTATCATCCTCATCCACCATATTGTCCTCAATTATAACAATTTCTTCCTCTTGTTCCGGTGTTACAAGCTCGTCTTCAAAAACCTCTTCAACCAAGACGTTTCACGAAGATGTATCCGAATCCGTATGACTACTAGTTGAATCCGTTGGATTATTCTTTGGCTTCCTCCTTCGTTTCTTTTTAGTGGCTTTCTCCGGATTGGACAAGGGACTAAGAAGTTCGTGGCCCGAACTTCTTGTGCTCATCCACTACCAAATCAAACCTGTAAAGCACAAAAGATAAAACCGTCAAATGCACCGCAACACAACTTAAAAAGTAACTTTCAAAGAATAAATTCCGAGAAAGGATCAATCAATCACACTTAAATTAACTTCAATCAAACACTAAGTTCCCCGGCAGCGGCGCCAAAAACTTGATGTGCTAAATCTAGTTATTAAATTTATCGTTGAAAAGTAAACAAGAAAATACCGTGCTAGACGAAAACACAACCGGGCAGTGGACCCTATCGTGTAGTAGTATAGTTGGGTAAGTTCGGGTTCAAACACAGAGAACTTAAGTTTAAGTAATCAAGATAAGTGTGAACAATTTAGAAAGTGAAAATAAAAGTTGGTTTTGTGTGACTGAATTGTCACGTTGCTTTAAACTACAAATTTTAGTTAAACTAGGCAAGTTGACTCTTAAGAGTCAAAGTAATTTGTTTGAAACTTTCGTATATTAAAAACAATACTTGCTTGGACTAGATCGTTAGTGATTTCGGGGTGTGAAGTTAAAACCGGTTTATTTAATGCAAAAGCAAACTTTCATCAAACTTAGGCTTAACGTTCGCCATCACCTAGAGTCAAACTCCAATTTACAAACTTATGATTCAATCAAGTAACGGACATTCGCCATAGCTACCCACTTACACGTTTGAGCTTAAATTATTAACCCATTTCAAAACCACATCCGCAATCAAGTTCAACCGTATATAGACAAACGATTGACAACAATTTACTAGATAGAAAACGTTCGCTATATCTATTAGCAAATTATCAAATAAGTTAATTCATTGACATCAAGCTCAAACACGCAAGTTGGAGATTAAACATAAGTTCAAGCTAAACGAGTTTATGATTCATCCATACGAAAACGTTCGCCATTTTCGCTAACTTATATCATACTAATTTGCTAGTTTTACTTGTAACAATTTTCACATCGCGAAAATAGATTCATTCATGCATTTCGTACAATCAACGAGTATTTTTAATAAACAACAAACATTCGCTATAGTTGTTTAGCCAAAATACCGACAAGTTTCACCAACTCAAACTAGTTACATACAAATTTGTGGATGAATCTTAAACTCAAAGCATAAACTCACACCAAAATATAACACCCCTAGTCACCAACTAGTTCATCCAAGCAAGTATATCTAAATCTAGCTAACAATCATGCTAACACCATCACAAACACATATCATTAAGGAAATCAAAGGAAACATGATTATGTTAAAATGAAAAGTGCAAACCAAGTGATTACAATGTCCGAAAGATGATTGTAAGTAACGAGTTAAGTTGGACTACAAGAGATCTTCAAGAAAAGTGAAAAGACCTTCACAAACCCATGAAAATCGCCATTTGGGTGCTGGTTTTCGTCTGAGTTTTCTTTGTATGAAAAGTTGGTGAGATCCAAAAGCAAAAAGTGCTTTTCTAGTACAAAAGTCATCTGCCGCCCAAACGACCCGGCGGGTCACTACTTCCACCCGGCGGGTCCCTTAAAATAAGGGGACCCGGCTGCTTCATCAACAAACATGGCGGGTTCAAGATTTGAATCGACCCGCCGGCTCCAACATACCATCCGCCGGCTTCTACACGTTTATTTCGGGCGAAAGACTCTGTTACCAACATTGTTGAGAATCTTTAAATCACCCACCGGCTAGCACAAACAACCCGGCGGCTTCACATCTTCACCCGACGGCTTGGGAAAACAACCCGATGGCTTCTTATCTAATTCCAGCAGACCACCTTTTTACCATAATCTCATCAAACTTGAACCTACGGACAATAAAATGAATTTCTAACTAAATAAGTACCAAAAGTTCACAATATTTACACGAAACAAATGCAAAATAAATGATATCGCGAAAGATTCACGTATACAAAATGAGCGATATCAAGATGCGAACTACTTTGGTGACAAGTGGTAAAATTTGTGCTGATGGCGACGCAAAGTTATTTGGTCGTGACACAAAGTCATAGATCGCGATGCGAAATAATTTGGTCGCCACACGAAGTCCGTATCTGTTTTATTTGATGTTTTCTTGTTCAATTAGTTTGTCTTTCCCTATGTATTTGTAACCCTTGGAAAGAAAATAAGAAACAAAAAATTGTGGACTATACCAATCTCTATTTTGGATATTAGATATAATCAGGTTAAATCCTTATGTCATATTGTTCAAAGTTTGTTTGCTTGTTTTGATTGCTAGGTTTGCTATTATTATGCGTTTATTGTTTGTGGGTTTAATGTGATTACACGAGTATTTATTACGTTTATTTTTTTGCTAACAATTAATTGTTGTTAGTTGGATGTTTTCGTTGCAGTTTCTAACATAAACCACCTTGGTGATGGTTTATTAATTTCATATATATATATATATATATATATATATATATATATATATATATTCAACTTTAGTTTATTCATATAACTATGTATCATTGATAATTTCAATCAACCAAAAAAAATTATGTAAGCATTCATATACATATATACGGGTTAAGTGTTTTTTAATATATTAACTATTTGTTGAATTTTATTGTATGTATGTAATAAAATTCGACTGACATTTTATATATAAAACTATTTAGTTTGTACATTGTGTGTATATTGATGACCTGTCAACTTGTAAAGATGTCATGTATCATCTTATAACTAATATCACATCACCAAAATACACACATTTTACAAAAATAAATAATTTCGTACATACAATTACAGTTAATTTCGTTACGTACACATATTGAAGGTCAGCGCATAATTATATACAGTAAAAAGCAGTTAACCCATATATAGACTATTTGTATAAAATAATGTCATAGCAAATGATCGAGAACACTTTGGTTGCTCCCATCGGCTTAATTGGATGGGAATCGGTTGGCAACCAATTGGTGTGGTGGTGCCATCGGTCAAATCAGTTTCCAATCGATTGGTCGATAAATTAGTTATCTGATTGGTAATTGGATGAAAAAAGTGGGGCCTGTGAGGATTTTGTTTTTTTGTTTTGTTTTTGTTTAGTGTATAAAATGGTGGTATATTGGTAAATATGAGGTCCATACAAATAAAATGATTAGCCATTGATGGCAGGGAATAATCAGTTATGAAATAGTTAGTGAAAAGCTGACGAGACGCTGAGGTAGCAGAAGTGATAATTAAATGATTTGAGAACGAATTGGAGTAGTCTTAGTCCTTTTCATTTGATATGGAGAGAATTTCATTTTAAATATTAAAATATTGATTAAAATAACTAAAGATAGCATAATATGTTCTATATTATATTGAAGAGAATTCTAAAGTAAAAAGAATAGAACATAAGTTGCATCTTGGACCATAGTTATATGATTCAAAAAATGTTCTTATACGATATTATTGATCAATTAATTAATGGGTGGTGATTTATACATCATCACAATTTAGCCATGCACCACTAAATATGTTTTACTGTATTATACAATACAGCTCTGCAAAACACATTTGATAGTATATCATTAAAATGCAGTGGTGTACGAATCATCAACCTTAATTAATTGGATAAAAAATAGGGATAATTACCCTATTATTCATTTTGACCACCACATATCATAATTGTCAATCATAAAAGCACTTTCAACAAATAACACCATTTTCACAAAAGCCTTGCGAGTTTACACATGCCATTTGTGATTTTCCCCATTTCTTTTTTTCTTTGTGAATTTCTACCTCTCTACGTGACCAGTCACCACATTTCCATCCTTTTGACATTGATATTGCGATATTCATTTTGCTAAATTTATATTGCGAAATGCTATTGTTGTCTAATGGAACCTATATTGCGAATTCTATTAACTTTTTGTGAATTATTTCATTTTGCGAAATTGAGTGATATTTTGTGAAGAATAAAAGTTAAGTAGACAATTTATAAAAGGATTTTGCTATACATAGCCCAAACACAACTACAAAATCATGGATGCTTTATACATGACGGTTTAAAAAACGGTTAATGTTCACTAGATATATAACAAACTAAGGTTGACGGTTTCACAATAGTTGGCGGTTTTCAATAGAATTCGACGTTTATTTTCAGGAAGTTATATTGTTATTCGTAACCCTTAGGGCTATGTATAACAAAATCTTAAATATATAATAAGTTAAACCATAACGGATAATAACTAACTATATATTATAGTGCGATGATTAGATTAACTTTTGAACTAGAATTTCTAGTTCTTCCGAATGGGATAAAGATACCAAAAGCATTATTAATTAAAATTTGTAGTTAAAAACTTATTGGGATTTGTAAATCGTTACTTTGTTGTTTCAATTCATTATTTTAAAGTCTTTTTCGGTCGGACTAAACATCTTGCTAGAAGCAGACAGAATGGGTTAGATTTTACATTCAAGCTCGAGAACGATATCTAACATCGTTGAGAAATGAGTTTTTCCCGACGGTTTTCATGTCGGTCTCCAACCTGAGACGCTGAGAAATGAGTTTTTCTTTCAAACATTAATATTCTAGAAAAAAAGAAACTTAGAACATTGAATACTTAGTGCCTTTACTGCTTGTGCTCTAATAGTTTTGTTTTAATGAATTTATATGAAGGGTACGTTTGATAAAACTAACTAAAAGTTAGTAGCTGAAGCTTATTGTTTTATATGCATTTAACAAAAATATCTAGAATTTAGAAATGTGAATTGATCTAAAAGGATAAAAAATACATAATTAATAATTATATTATGGGTTATCTAATTTCTCATTTTATTAGCTACAAACTTTTAAGTTTTTGTTAACCAAGAACACTACTAGATTAACCTTATGTAATTAAATAACTTTTAACTCCAATCAGCTATATAACAACAAGCTAGTAAGGCAAACATGTCGTTATCAAATGAAATAATAGAATATGTATTCATGCCTCCTTTTTTTTCCACATAAATCACTAATGTACTCGAAAATTGTTGATTTGCTCTGAGCCTCTAACATCTTGCTAATAGCTCAGCTCGCTTATAATGATCATATTATGCCATTATTATTATACAATAATAATTTATAAGTTATAAATAACCAAGGGTTATGCATTTATTCTTCTTTTTTTTCTACATAATTCACTTGTATTTACTTGAAATTTGTATATTTGTTCTAAGCCTCTAACATCTTGCTAATAGCTTTGTTTTAATGACATTATATTTATATGCCATTATTAAATAAATTAAACAGATAAATAAATAAGCATTATGCATTTAATCTTCTTTTTCTCCACATATATTCATGTTCTTGAAATTTGTTTATTCTGTGAGTTTTTTTTATATCTTTATTTGTATTTGTATAAGCTTACTTGTTAATTTTTAACACAAAGGAAACAAACATCTAGTTACCATTTTTTTTTCTTCTAAGAGCACAGTCAAAGTAGTACTTATAATAAGTCAAAGAAATCAGAAATATCTAAGTGTTGTCATATTAAATAGATTAGACCTAATGGGATCTCATCACTTCACATAGCAAATCCAAGGAACTCAAAGTGGACCATCATGTAGAATAAAGCATCCCATGATTCAAGTGATACAGTACAACTTGCTAATCCACTCAAGTACTACATGGTACAAATATACAGTCATCAATTTTAATTTTATCAGGTGAGATTTGTATTCCCCTTGTATCTTTCTTTGTACTGCTGCAACACCTGAAAGATTTCCTAAAAGAGAGTGAGAGTACTTTAAACAAACCAATAAATTTAATACAAAACTAAGGACAATACAGACATTTTCTACACCTGCAGTACCACACCACCTTATTATTAGCAAAACCCTAACACCATAAACAAGACCAGGCATAAAAAGCAACAATATATAGAGAATAACCTGAAAAAAATTAAAACAGAAATAGTTTAAGATTTACTTATATATGCTCACCTCTCACATGAATCCAGCTGGCAGAATGCTACTTGGTAAAACAATATTTTTAACAATTAAAATAGCCAGCAATTGCCGCTGCAGCATCATCAAGATTCTCAAACACTCAAAGCTAGGGTTCATAAATTACTTTCTTTTTTTACTTTTTAAGTAAAGAAGAAAAAATCTCATGAAACCCTAAAAAAAGGAGTCTTATTTTTGTGAATCTTGAAGATGCTCCATCAGCAAGAGCTGACTGTTGGGCTTTACTTGATCAGATCTGCTTTCATTAATCCACCAAGACCAAAAAGGAAGCTAGGCATATGAAAAAGAAAACCCTAGAGAAAATAACTCAGACCTTCAATATTCTTGCAAGAAACTGCTGGAAAAAGGATATAGGAAAGATAGATGATCAAGATCAACAAAAAACTTAAAAAGGCAAAAGAATAATTTAGGTCAAAAAGATAAAAATAAGAAAAGGGTTTTCAACAAGATTCTATAACTATGAAGGGTTTTGTTCAAGAACCAATAGCTATGATGCTGAGGTTTTGTTCAAGAATGGATATCTAGAATGGGTTTAGGGTTACCTATTTATAGAAGGAGTTGGGAGAGGTAAAAGAGGGGATTGAGTATTAATTGAGAGATAGAGAGAGTAACTAGAACAGTTAGCAATCACAATCCAAAGTACCAAAAATTACCCAAAGCTTGAATACTTACTGCCATAGGCCCACCTCCACATATGTGAAGAGAATATTAATGGACAATAAATAGAAATTAAGATATGCCCTTTTGATCCGAGGAGGATATGTTGCGTTTTATACAAGTCTTTAATTTGGTTTGTCGATTATATATATAGTTTAATTAAGTGACAAAATAGGAGGAGATGAAGAATTATTTCAGAGTTCAGAGACCAAGTCTACCTTTTACAATGTAGTAATAATAATAAATATGTTACAAGGCGAGTATTCATTGGGGCATGCCCCTTGAAAACTTTATATTGTTGCATTTATTTACATATACGGAGTAATTCATTTCATTTTTAAATTTTTTTTTAATAAATTATTTAGCTGATGATTTCATGACTAATTAATTCATCTAAATTCGAGATTGATTGAATATGTTAATCAATGTACTTTTTATATGTTCAATGTTGAACGTTGAATCTCATTCTCGTACCGAGATCCAATATTAATGTAACTACTTGCAAAATAATTGTTAACACATGAAGAGATTTCATTTTTTATATTATACAAAAGAATCTTTGTATATTTCAAAATATTATGTACTACTCCCTCCGTTCCAAAGTCTATTATTCCATTTTCAGATGTCTCAAATTAATTGTCAACTTTCAAAAATAGATAGTGAAGTTTGGTCGTGATTACCATATTACTCTTCACTGAAATTATTATAACACACTTTTAACAAAGTAGTAATTAATTAGTTAAGAGTAAAACTGTAATTCTGCAAAAAGTAAGAAATAGAAAGCATAAATGATTATGTTTTTATTAAACTGCGTGTTTTTTATCGGATGACAATAATTTTGAAACGGATGAAGTATTATATTTTTTGCACCACATTGAAAGTATTTATTTGACCAAAAATGCTATATATTGTATGTATTCGATCACAAAATAGCTTGTTAATCGGTGACGTGATCGGTTTTGATGATGTGGTATATCGTAGGGTTGCCATGTCATCAAAGTTATCAGTTAATAGCCACCTCCCACCGGATAGTTACAATAGTACTTATAATATTTCGGGCAAATTCTGATAAACTTTCATACACGTAACCCTTAACATATGACCGGAACAATAACAAATCAGAACCCCCAATTTGAGAAACTGTTCGAACAACATAAATACAGCTAGAGTCGTAAAATATTAAGAAAATACAACGGTTTTTGTCATATATGATCAATTTATCATGATAGTATGCTCGTTTAAAATGGTTGGAGTTATTGCTTTTAGAGATAAAAGAACGTGAGAGAATGCTATTTGTATATTAACTAAAAATTATGAGTTGCATAAGTCATAAACGAGAATTATAAAATTAATGAGTCTTGAAATTGGTTACTGTAGAGGCGTAAATGCATTATACTCCATATAAACTAAAGGAACATGTGTGTAGAGTGTCGAACAATACTTTTTATTTCACGATGTGTTGAATTATATTCAAATCATCTTTGAAGTGTAATTAAGTGATGAAAAGTGTATTGCTGTTACCAAGCATCCATTAAATCCTCTTGCACAGAAGCCATAATGTATTGCTGTTGCCAAGAACCATATTCAAATCATCTTCACAGATTACACATCTATGCATGCCATCTAAATTACGTTGTTACAATAGCTTGACTTAAATGTATAAACTTCAATATATACTCCCTACATCCCATTTGAAGTGTAATTAAGTGATGAAAAGTGTAATTACTGGAGATTTTTAAAATTATGTACATATTTAAAATGGACATTTGATGAAGCGGATGAAGTATGTACAATTTGAAAGGTAAGACTTCAATTGGTTCATTTATTTATAAATATTTAAAGGTTATGATTGTATTTATACTAAAATATAGAAGTACGTACCAAGTAGATATAGATAAAGGGGGTAAATATAGGTTAGTAGTATACATACAACTTGGATCGACATAAACAAGGGGGAAAATGGTTAATACACACGGAGGGTTAATACACAAGCAGAGAAACCACGTTGAGACAAGGATGGGCCATTGTCATGGTTTTTGTTCAAGAACCCTTGTAAGTAAATATAAATATATTGGCCCATCTAAGTTGCAAGTTCCTCGCATAATAAAATAAAAGGTTAAAATATATGGTCATACACTCATATGGACCACAAATGCAAGTGTAGTTTGTTATATTTAAGCTTTTACACATATATATATATAGGGTAGAGATCCCTTAAAAAATAATTAACTGTGAGAACTATGAGAACCACATAAAATATTAGCAGACAATTAATTTATAAAAATCCGGACAGCCCGTCATTTTTTTAAATACCCAAAACCTTTCATTCAAAAACTTTCACATATATAACATGTAAATCAAACAAATCATATAAACGATTCAATTTTTCATTCTCCTTTACTTATTGTAAGTCGAACTTCAAATAAGAGAATAAAATAAAGATGTTTCTACTCCTACATCTGTTAAATTAATTATAAATGAAGAAGGTGAATATGAATTAGCTAGATACAAATTCATACAAACCTATAAAACATAGATATTTGGATGCGAATCTACACATACATAATCAGTTTTCATTTGACATTTTGTATACGTACCTTATTCAGTGTATTCAGTATAAACTATATGAGTACCGAGTTTACTCATTATAAACTATATAAGTACTCAGTATATCTGCTATAATTGCTGGTGTGGATGATTCTAAAGAATTTGTATGTGAATTGCTGCAACTAAAGCTCATGTATAAGACATATGAAAAGCATCAAAATATCTTGACACTTTGGCACAAAAATGGGAACATCAAAGCATCATGAAGCCACCCCTAACACTCCTATAATATGCCACCTTAAATCCAGATTCTCCATCCCTTAAGAAACAAGTATGCAAAGCAGATTCTTCATCCCTTAAATTCAGGTGCATCTAATTTTATATCTCACATATGTTGTTGCATCTTGCATATGTTGATGCATCTATAATTGCATCCGTCAAAAAAGAATGTGAGAATGAATTAGATACAAGTTAGTACAAACTAAGTGCTCTAGTTATACTCTGTTATACTTTATACTCAATTTTTGAATGCCACTTATTTTACTAAGTAGTTATTTAGACTTAATAATTACTCAAGTGTTTTACTGTATGCATTTACTAAGATCTCAATTTGATTATAGTATCTAGTCATTTTGAATAGACTGAGTAAGTCAATATACTAATTAGTTTAGTCAGTATGTGGAGTTTTTATGTAGTTTTTCTTGTGATTTCCAAATGCTAAGCTACTAGCAACCTTTGGCGTATATATATAGACATTGTCAAGTAAAAAGTGTAGTGCGTTCTTTTTATTGTACTTTAATAAATGAGTTGGATCATAGTACATAGGGGTGTTCACGGACGATTAACCGAAGTTCTGGTTTAACATAATTTTGAACCTAAATTGAAATCGAAAAATTCAGTTAACCGGTAATCGGTTAACTGATTCTTCAGTTCGGTTAATCGGTTAACCAAATTAACCGTTTATTACTTAAAACTTATTTAAAAAGTAATTAATAACACACAAATATATATTCATTATTAAGAGTTCATCATTCTTAAAATATTTGACGATAATTGTTTCAAACGGTAATAATTTTACTCTATATAATTGTATATTTATGTTATACGTACGTAAATCGTTCGAATATAATTAGAACTAAATAGTAATAATTACTATATTAAACCAAAATTAAGCTAGTATTTTAAAAATGACTGGAAAAGAAATATAAATGATTTCATCAAAATACAAGTCTAAATATCTATATATAAATATTATAAGGTATATTTAAACTTTTCATTTTTTTCGGTTAACCGTTTATCACGTCTATCTCAAAACATGAACTGAAACCTAAACCGGAAAACGAAAAAACTCAGTTCGGTTACCTAAAATTGGTTCGTTTCAACCAGTTTTCGGTTCGGTTTTCTGGTTTCGGACTATTTTGAACACCCCTCCCTCATAGTACATGATTTGGATCGAAATATATTAATTAATGATTTTTTTGGTAAATAAGTTGAATCATAGTAAAAGTCATAACCTCCATATCTTACTCAGGAAATGAAATATCATATTTACACCCTTAAGGAACAAGTATGCAAAGCAGTATAGATTTTTTTTATATTTAACAGTGTAATAAACTTGTAACTGATAATAAATTAATTGATGAATTGCGATCCAACTCTATATATTAGACAATTGAAAGGTAGTCGGTATGTTAGTACATTCTTTATTTGCAAATAAAATATGATCCTAAAGCACAAACAAAGTTTGAGAAAATTTACTCAGTATTAAGTATACCGTGTATATTCCTATATGCATCTATGCATGCATCTACTCAATATAATCTAATACTGAGTACATACTGATTCAACTGATTACGAAAGTTCTTCAATTGATTTAATCGACTTTACGTTTTAGAATTTAATTTATTGATAAACGAGCTACAATTGAAAGAAATTGATTATGAATTGAAGTTGAAAGTAAGCGCGGATGATCGTGAATAAATTAAAAATTAATAATCCTTTACGTGATTGTTTGAATTAATTTCTTAGTTAAGATGGATTTTATAATTTCAGTAAATTAAATTGACGAATTACCCTTGACCGTTATAGAATGCCTGCGTCAAAAATACCAGTTCGGATAGTTCGTATCGTAATTATAATATATATAGAGGTGGGTTAAAATGAGAAGACTAATTTTCGTGAGAACGTAGAAACACTTCAAAATCAATTTTTAACTATTCGAAACACATTTTCCCATAAAACTTTTTCAATGATTATTATTAAAATAATTTTTGGAAGCTATGATATAATTATAAATAAAAAAATAATAACTTTTTTTTGAACCTTTTTTACAGTCGTTTACGTTGTGATTACTTTAGATAACCACATAATATAACATGATAATCACATGTGATTATTATATGATCTAATGTGATTATCATATGTTCGAGATTATCACAAAAATATGACATGATAATCACATATTATTCATGTGATTATCAAGTTATAAACTGTGATTATTATGAATGATAAAATAAATAAATATTAATTAGAAAATAATAAAATGTCGAATATTTTTTTATCATAAAAAAGTAGCTTACAAAAGTTACTTGAAAAAGAAGTTACGAAGAAAATTTTATAAAAATAACATGTTTTGAAAAATGATTTTGAAGTGTTTCTTACGTTTCTACGAAAATTGGTGTTCACATTTGAACCTAAGAGTATATATATATATATATATATATATATATATATATATATATATATACATATAGTGGAATGATCGAGAGGGAAGTGCATTTTTTTGGGGAAAGGTGGAAGCGTTAGTATTCATCAAAAAGCATATTACCTTCAGCCATACAAATCTCGAAAAAAGCAAACTGAAATTTAGTAAATGTTAATCAGAATCGATGCTATGAATGTTAAGCTTCCTTGATAAATTCTTTCTGCAAGTTATAACATCGATTTATGAATATTAGATCATAATCCGTTAATATGCATCGTGATGAATATTAGTTAATATGCATTGTGATGAATATTAACAATAAAAATATTTTTCAAATAATGTGAAGTTTTACGATGCATATTAGTTAATATTCATCACAGTGAATATTAACATTTTATTATATAAATATTCATCAACTAATGTTATGACTTAATAATGAAATTCATTCGTTAAAATATTTTTTATAGCATCGATTTTGATTACTATTTACCATTAAAAATATTTTTTTGTTGACGTTTTAGTTGATAATTGTAATATGCTTCTAGATGAATACTAACGCTTCCCTCATTCCCCCCAAAAAGGCATTTCCCTCTTGATCACTACCCATCAATCCCTATCTGATCAAAATACCCCATTTTCAAGGTGACATTTTTGTAAATATTATAAAGTGTGAATTTTGCGGCTTCATATAAGGGTGTTTGTGTGAAGATTTTTTTTTAAATTTTTGAGACTTCATATAAGGGTGCTAGTGTGAAGTTTTTTTTTCGCGGCTTCACATAAGAGTGCTGGTGTTAAAGGGGTTTTTTTTCCATTTTCTCGCCTTCACATAAGGGTGCTGGTGTGAATGGTTTTTTTCACATAAGGGTGTTTGGATGGATGTTTTGGATATTTAAAAAATGATTTTGAAATGTTTCTTACCTTTCTACGAAAATTGGTCTTCTCATTTAAACCTGAAACTATATATATATATATATATATATATATATATATATATATATATATATATATATATACTTAAGATCATGTGAGAACACAATAATTATGTGAGAACGGTGAGAACACATCCTAACCATCCATCCCTATCTGATCAAAATACCCCATTTTCAAGGTTGCATATTTGTAAATACTATAAAGTGTGGATTTTGCGGCTTCACATAAGGGTGTTTGTGTCAAGATTTTTATTTTATTTTTAATTTTCACGGCTTCACATAAGGATTCTGGTGTGAAAGGTTTTTTTTTTTTTTTTTTTTTACAGCGTCAAATAAGGGTATTGATGTTACGTTTTTTTTTTGGATTAACATAAGGTTGATGCTGTGAAGTTCTTTTTTTTTAAAAAAAAATCGCACTTTCACATAAGGGTGCTGTTGTGAAGGGTTTTTTTTTCTTCATGTCTGCGGCTTCACATAAGTGTGCTGATGTGAAGGTTTTTTTTTCTTCACACAATTTTTTATATGATGAAGATTTATTTATTTTTGGTTTACAATAAATTTATAGTAATGAATGTTTGCTTTATATTGCTTAACATATTAAAAATAGATTATTTCACATAGTACATATAAATTGTTTCACATAAGTTTCCTTTTGTGAATGTTAAATTTTTTGTTACATTTTATAAGAAATCTTTGTGAAGCAAAAAAAAACTCTAATATTAACAAGTAAAATTTTAGTTTCATTGTAAAATTAAATTGCTTTACAGAGTACATATAAATTGCTTCACACAAGTTTTCTTTTGTGAATGTTAAAATTTAGCTTTATTGTATAAGAAATCTTTGTGAAGTAAAAAAAATCTAATATTAACAAATAAAATTTTAACTTCATTGTAAAAATAAATTGCTTCAAAGAGTACATATAAATTGCTTCACACAAGTTTTTTTTGTAAATGTTAAAATTTTAGTTTCATTGTATAAGAATTCTTTTTGAAGAAAAAAAAATCTAATATTAACAAGTAAACTTTTAGCTTTATTGTATAAGAAGTATTTGTGAAGCAAAACAAAATATAATATTAAAAAATAAAACTATAGCTTCATTCTATAAAAAATGTTTGTGAACCAAAAAAAATCTAATATTAAAAAAAAAAGACTAATTGTGAATGAAAATTAAGGTTTACCTATATTTACAAAAATACCACCTCCCTTTTTCCGGATTTTCTAATAATTACAAAAATGTCATCACCCTTTTAGACCATTGATTTAAAATAGATTGCTTAAATTTGTTCTCATGGAATCCCCTTGTTCTCACCGGAACCCAATATATATATATATATATATATATATATATATATATATATATATAATGTAAAAAAATTGATTTACAAAGTTAAAATAGTTTATCCCGACTTTTTTTTTTATTATTATTATTATTATTATTTTACATATTACAACTAGTTTGCCAACAATATTATTGGTATCGATTTTTGTATAGTTCTCTACGAGTATACAATTCAATCAGATTGTAGTGGGGTAGTGATTTGTACACGATCATATTTTTTTGACAAGACATCACTAAATATGTTTTGCATTGTTGTACTGTATAACTTTCTAGAACACGTTTATACTGTTTGGCCAAAATGTGATAGTACACAGACCATCAGCCTTTGCAATGTTGTGATTCAATTAAAAACTTCGTTTACTATGGGTAAACGGGAAAAAGGTCCGACGAATATTATGGTTGATGCATATTAGGTTGTCTGTCAGTTGGTCTATCGAGTTGTAATAAGTGTCGTTAGTCTTATAGTGAAAATATAGTTTTTGTTATATGCGACACTTAAGTTTTAGGTTAGGCGTCACTTGCCTTAGTGACGCATAGCGTCACTTAGGTAAGTGACGCATGAAGGCGGCCACATGCGACACTTCCACAAGTGACGCATGTCGGCTGACTTTTAGTATAAATACAAACCTACGGGTTTCCGGCTAGGGTTGACGAAACCCTAGCACCATTTGTCGACTAAACATCTCTGTAATCGTTCCAAATTCATAATACAAGCTGATATCTTGGTTCACTTTGTCAATTACATTTGTTTCGGTTTGTGTTCATTAGTAATACATGCAATTGATTGATTCCGCCTTTCAATTGTAGTCAATTGTCATCTAGATCCACGTCAAAGGGCACTCTCAACTGGTATCAGAGCAAATAGGTGATAACATTGACGTTTAGAAGGTATTTTGGGTTGATTTCGGTTTTGCTTGAATCAAGAATCAAGATTACATACGGATTTTGAGGTGCTAAGGTGAAATACAGTCGATATTCTTCATCATTTACAGGTTTCGTCCATTAGGGTTCAAGGAATTTTCGTTTGGTTTACGAAAGTTCAATTTTTTTAGGGTTTTGGGATTTTGCAGCCGTTTTGCGACACTCGATCCGTCACTTGGACGCGTCACTTACAGCGGCACTACCTAATCCCAAATTAGGGTTATACCGTCACTTGAACGCGTCACTTAAAGCGTCATTTGAGGTTTATACGACACTTAACTTAAGTTCCGTTCCCTTTAATCCACCGTCACTTACGTGCGTCACTGTTGCATGTCACTTGACTCTCAAGCGTCACTTCTGTTAGTGACGCTTGTTTGATTTCTTGCGTCACTTTCTTTAGTGACGCCTTTTGATTTACTGCGTCACTTTTACTAGTGATGCCTATTTGTTTTAGCACGTCACTCAAGTACTTCACTTGAGTGCGTCACTTGTCTGATTGAGCGACACTTACTTACAGTGTCATCAGTCACTTCATCCGTCACTCGATAGCGTCACTTACCTAGTGACGCTAGTCGTTGCGACACTTCAGTGCGTCACTTACTAAGTGACGCCTTCATTACTAATATTTTTTCAAGCTTTTGTTTTTGAGTGAAGTTTCAGGTATATCTTCAATGGCTGGTGTTGCTGATAAAGAAGATATCAGAGGAATTAGGGATATGTTAAAACAGAATCACGATGTTGGTTCTAATAATAAACCTTCGTTGTTTTCGGCTGACATGGATTACGCATATTGGCGTGATCGATTTGAACAGTATATAAACTTCCACTGTCCAGAGCTATGGGGTCCACTCAAAGAAAAATATGTAGCTCCCTTAGCCGAAGGAATCTTCCCCCATATTGCTCCGAACAAGGTCTACAAATCTATGACTCCGGAAGAAAAGAAAGACTATGATACTGAGAAAAAGGCACATGCTGCTATTTGTATGTGCCTAACCAAAGACGTATTAAGACTGTTCAAATCACATGACACCGCATACGAACTTTGGAAAGCTATCGAAACTAGATGTGGTGGAAATCAAAGATATAAAGAAGCTAAGCTAGAACTGATAAAGAAACAGTATGATCTGTTTGATTCTCTACCAAATGAAACGGCTTCTGGAGTTTTTACTAGATACTCACAGTTGGTGAGTGAGTTGACAGAGGGAGGTTATAATTTTCCTCCACTTGAAGTGAATAAGAAGCTTTTGGATGTCTTGCCTAGTTCGTGGGATGTTAAGGTACAGCTTCTTAAGGAAAGTCAAGAATTAGCTACCATGAAACTGGATGAGCTAATTGGTATTCTTCAAGCTCATGCGATGGAGATGAAGAAGAGAGAATGCAAGTCGGGCGGTTTTGTTCAAGACCCGTCCTTATATGGAGGTAAAGTCAGCACCGGCAAGACTTATGGTGGAATGGCTTTTGTCTCTTCTACGAGCTCTCCACTTCAAGCTCCATTGTATTCTTCTGGTGCTTCTCATCCAGTATATGCTTCTGGACCCTCACAGGGGTCACAACAGCAGGCTTCTGTCTCTCCTGCTATTCAAGAGCAGGCTGCTATTTATACAGCCTTTCTAAGCTCTTATAAGGACTTGGTTTCGCAACCAAATGCTACTTTGGAACTGGCCAAAGAGGACTATGCTCAACTTGACGATGATGATCTTGAGCAGATGGATTTGAACTGGAACATTGCTATGATATCCAGGCGTGTTCAGAAATTCTTGCAACGAACTGGTCGCAAGAGTTTGAAGGGAGATGGCAAAACCAGCTTCGGTTTTGATAAAAGCAAAGTGCGATGTTACAATTGTCAAAATCTGGGACACTTTGCGAGAGAATGTGAGAAGCCTAAGGTTCCTCCGTCTAGTTTCACAAAGCCTGATGCTCCCAGAACTCCTGAGAAGGATCAAGTGAAGCAAGCAACAACTGATGCACTTGTTGTTTTTGAGCCAACCAGCACAGATTGGAGTATGTATGCTGAGAATTATCAGCAGTGTCTCATGGCTCACATTTCAAATGAGGTACGCAATGAACCTGAAGAACCTTTGAACTGTATCTCATGCATTAAGTTAACTGAATCCTTAAGGTGTTTTCAAGTAGACAACGTAGACTTAAGGAAAAAGGTCGAAAAACTTAGTGACTCAAACAGATACCTAAAAGCAAATGAACAATTGTATGATAAGAAAATAGAGGCTTATCAACAGGACACGCTTAGGTATAAATCTAAAGTTTTTAGTCAACAGGATGATATTGATAGTTATCTTATTGAAATAGACCGTTTGAGAAAGGAACATTCTGATCTTAAAGATGAATATGATAAATATAAAAGTAAGATTCTAGGTTCCTCCTCGTCTACTGTTGCCTTTAATGAAATTCTTAACAAGCAAAGGACAGATCACAAAACAAAGACGGGACTAGGTTATAAAGTAGTCCCGCCTCCTACTGAATACTGTCCTATGCCTGTTAAGGAAGGCACTGAAGAGATTCCGGTTGACTATGCACTGTTATACGGGGTCAAATCTAAGGGTAATAAAGTTAACAAACAGGTGAAGGAGAAAACTAAACGGACAGAGTATCCCTCACCTCAGTTTGTTAAATCGGAATGTGAATCTCCAGTTAGTAATGAGGAGATTGTTGAGATTGAGGATATTACCGATGAGGAGTATCCTGAGTTTAAAAAGAATGTTGAAGTAAAAGCTGAAAAGGTGTCAAAGGTTGAACCTACAATTAAGGTTCAACCTAACAAAGAAAAAATTAAGGTTTTAAAATCAAAATCTCAAACTTTACAGTCACCTGTAAAGATTTTGCAAAATAAACCTTCTACTTCAACCTCTCAACCTAAACAGGAAACTTCTAAGACGTGCACAAAATGTGCATGTTCTAGAAACGTTTCTTCAACCCCGGTGATAAATCCTCAGCCTCAACCAGCTGTTGAGACTAGAGCATGTTTTTACTGCAAGAGACAAGGACATCTAATTCGTGAATGTCCCAAATTGTCTCATCAGAATTACGGGAGAGAAATGCCTAGGACATCTGTTTTCAGAAATTCTTGTTCAAGATCTCCTCCTAGGCGTTACTCTGTCTCTCCCATACCTGCTGTAAAACCGAGTAATGTTGGGTAAAAACCTTTGCCAAAACGAGAGCCTGACATTACTCCAAAGCCAAATTCCGAACCATCCAAGGTTTGGAAAAGAAAAGACTCTACTGTGGACTCTAGTGTCATCAATAATAACACATCAGATACAAAATCTGATTTGTTTAAAAATAAAGTCTTATCTGATGTGATTATTGTTGATGACTGTGGTTGACCTAAGTCTGTAAAGGCTTGGGTCACCGTTTCTCACTAATCTCCTACTTTATGTGTTGCAGCAGTCAGAACGCGTTAAAGACAGTGAATGGTTTGTAGATTGTGGCTGTTCGCGACACATGACGGGCGATGTGTCCCTTTTGACGGATGTTAAACCACATTCTGGAGGACACGTTGCATTTGCTGGAGATACGGGAGGAACCATTTCGGGTAGAGGAACGATAACTAATGGGAAAGTTAGCTTCGAGAATGTGAACTATGTGGCTCAACTGACCCACAACTTGCTGAGCGTATCACAAGTATGTGATAAGGATTATACAACAGCATTCACAAAGACGGAATGTGTGATTTTGAAGCCGGGTTTCGTTATCCCCGAGGAATGGGTGCTTTTAAGGGCACCACGGAGAAACGACACCTACGTTATGAATATGCGAACGGTGGAGACTAAAGATGAGCATACATGTCTCCTTTCGAAGGCTTCAGAAAAGGAATCACTATTGTGGCATCGACGAATGGGACACATTCATTTTCGTAAGATGAACTTCTTGATAAACAATGATTTGGTAAATGGAGTCCCTAAACAGTCATTCGCGCTAAAAGATGACTGCGTCGCCTGCCATAAAGGGAAACTTCATAAGAAACCCCACAAGCCAAAATTAGTGAATTCCATTGCGGCACCATTGGAGCTATTGCATATGGACTTATTTGGTCCTATTTCTACCAAGAGCATCGGTGGAAAGTCTTATTGCTTAGTAGTCACCGATGACTACTCGAGATTTTCATGGGTGTATTTTCTGGGTGCAAAGAGTGAAACACCAGACATTCTGGTGTATCTGTTAGATAAGTTGGCAAACTTATGCAACTTAAAGGTGAAAAGACTGCGAAGTGACAACGGGACTGAATTCAAGAACTCTACTCTTGAGTTATACTGTGCCACGAAAGGCATTGACCATCAGTTCAGTGCCCCTCGAACTCCTCAACAGAACGGAGTTGCTGAGCGTAAAAATAGGACTATTATCGAGACAGCTCAGACTATGCTGGCCGATTCTAAGCTTCCTATAATCTTTTGGACAGAAGCAGTCAGTACTGCTTGCTATGTTTTGAACCGCGTGCTCACGGTTAAGAAGAAGAATTAGACATGTTATGAACTCTTTAACAATCGTAATCCCACTTTGCAGTTTCTGGAACCTTTCGGGTGTCCGTGTTTGATTATGGTCTCCAAAGACAAGGTCTCAAAGTTTGGAGCTAAAGCAGTTGAAGGGATCTTCCTTGGATATTCAGTCAACTCTCCAAATAAACGAGTCTACATCAAATCAACTCACCAGGTGGAAGTGCATTTTGAGGTGAAATGTTTGCGATACACAGATCCTCCTCAAGGAACAGGTCCTGAATGGTTATTTAATTACAAGGACGTGTTCAATTCGTTCGACATACCCGAAGGACATGATGATGACGAGGATGAGATAGTTACTTTGCTTCATGGTATAAGTCTGTGTCAAGATACTTCTACATTAAAACCAGCATCTCCACCTACACCAACACCCACTCCACCACCTCCAACACCTACTACTACATTCTCACCGCTACCTACTACATCCACATCATCGCCTACGGTTCCACCTTCGGATGTTCCTTCAACTTCAGGAACAACTAATACAACAGAATATCCCGATGATCCCAACATGCCACCATTAGAGGAAGACGAGGAAGAAGAAGAGTTGGTCCATTCTCACCTCTTCTCTAATGAAGATGATACGGAACCTCCTGTGCAACCGGAAAGTCCTACTGCTCCTGCAACTAACACTGTTCCCGTCACTGAAGGGGACATGAATAATTTGGAGTTAGTACTTGCACCCGATCGAATCCCAGTCACACGTGTACACAGGGATCACCCCATCAATAACATCATCGGTAATCCTGATGCTGCTGTTCAAACAAGGCACCAAGTGCAGCAAAATCCGAATCAGGAAATGTTGAATTTGGTCGCCCGGATAAATTCCTGTCATTTATCTCAAATTGAACCGAAGAAAGTAGATGAGGCCTTAAAAGATCCATCTTGGGTCGAGGTTATGCAAGAAGAGTTGCAGCAGTTCAACAAGCTGCACGTGTGGGATATAGTTCCATTACCCAAAGGTGCTCATTTAACTGGCACTCGATGGGTGTTTCGCAATAAGATGGATGATAGGGGTATTGTAATTCGGAATAAAGCCCGATTGGTCGTTCAAGGATTCAGTCAGATCGAGGGCTTGGATTATGATGAAGTCTTCGCTCCTGTGGCAAGACTTGAGTCCATTCGGATCTTCCTTTCATTTGCGTCTTACAAAGAGTTTCGCGTTCACCAACTCGATGTTAAGAGCGCATTTTTATATGGGAAAGTGGACACTGATGTCTACGTGAAACAGCCTCCTGGCTTTGAAGACCCTGAGCATCCAGAATACGTCTGCAAGTTAAACAAGGCGTTATATGGTCTTCATCAAGCCCCGCGATTATGGTATGAGAGGCTTACTACTCATTTAGTTAAGCATGGATTTGTTCGTGGGAATATCGACAGTACTCTGTTCATTCGCAAAAAACGGACTGGCGATCGAGAGGATATGCTACTCGTGCAGGTGTATGTGGACGACATTATTTTTGGCTCTACAAATGAAGCAATGTGCAAGCACTTTGAGGAGATCATGAAATCTGAGTTTGAGATGAGTGCGATGGGGGAGCTCAAATTCTTTTTAGGTGTACAAGTTGAGCAGTCTCCAAAAGGTATTTATATTCATCAGTCAAAGTATGTCAAAGACATGTTGACTCGATATGATCTGCTCAATTGTAAAACCTATGGGACTCCCATCGAGCTAAATCACAATCTCAGACTTGCTGAAGATGAAGAAGATTGCAAAGAAAAGGACTATCGATCAATGATAGGTTCTTTGATGTACTTGACTGCTTCTCGACCGGATATTGTGTTTGCGGTATCCGTATGCTCTCGCTTTCAAGCCAAACCAAAGGTGTCTCATATGAGGGCAGTAAAGCGAATCTTTGGTTATCTCAAACATAGACCCAATCTTGGTCTATGGTATTCAAATGAGAAATCCTTCACTCTTTCTGCCTATTCGGATTCAGATCATGGCGGCTGCAGCATAGACAAGAAGTCAACCACTGGTGGATGTCAATTCCTAGGAAATCGACTAGTATCGTGGCAGTGCAAGAAACAGACTACAGTTTCTCTTTCAACTGCAGAAGCTGAGTACGTCGCTGCTGCGAGTTGCTGCTCTCAGGTTCTATGGATACAGCATCAACTGCGTGTTACGGGTTACTTCTTTCTATGACTCCTATTCATATAGATAATACTGCTGCTATATCTATCACACGCAATCCCGTACAGCACTCTAAGACTAAACACATTGAACTTAGGTTCCACTTTATACGGGATTGCTATGAAAAACACCTGATAGACCTAGTCCAAATAGACACCTTAAAGCAGAATGCCGACCTTTTCACTAAAGCCTTTACGCGTACTCGATTTGACGAACTAATCAACATGATTGGTTTAAGATTCTTTGTTGCTAAAAAGTAATTCGTGACTTGGATTGTTTTTGAAGTAATGTTTTATTAAAAAAATAAATAAATAAAAATAAAAAAATAAAAATAAAAATAAAAATTTGCAACCAACACAACTGCCACTCTTTATACTTTCTAGTATTAAAGAAATGCAAGGTTGCTACATTTTAAAAAATAGACGTTGAAGTTGTGTCTGTAAACAACTTGGGATATGATAGTACATCGGGTGACATGCATAAACATGGAAAGTTAAGGTTTATCTTGGATGTGTCAGTAGATTTATCTGACGTATTGAAAACAGTTTTTATAAATATTGTCTTCATCATACGATATATTAGTAGGCATGGTATGCAAACCTCTTTGAGAAGTCTTAAGAAGCTTAATCATTAATTGTCTATTTCAAGTGGTATAACATCATTAGATGTATGACAAAAGTCTTAATTTCTTACTTATACTAGACATGCTTTCGTGAAAGATGTTTATTTGATATCATTTGGGGGTATATATTGATAGTTTCCTCTGTTATACGTAAGTATAGACCTGGCTTCTATTAATATATACTTTAAACTTAAGTAAACACAAGTCAAAGTACTTGCAAAGTCTTTCAAAATAAGATACCTTACAAGGTCGCCAAAATGCTTTGACCAAGTCTGGTTTTGCTTAAACCTGAATCAAGCTATGTCGCTCTGTTGTACGTAAGTACAGACCTGTCACCGCTGACTTGATTCTTAAAAATTGATTTTCTTATATTCTATCTGTAAATGGAAACATGGTCTATGTCCTAAGTTAAGATGTATATCTATGGTGGGAACCACAGCGAAATGCACATACCGACAATAATAAAATACCTCCTAGATGTGAGTATAACATGTTTAAGTGGATAAACATACTAATAATCGTTTTGAAATAATTTTTATAAAAAGTGTTTTTAGTATGTCAAGTAAATTTAAAGAGGACAAATATACTGATGATCGAAATAACACTTAATGTTCCTAATAAATGCATGTTATTCCGATATGATCCCTAACCAGATTATATCAACTCCGTCACCAAAAAGAATGTGTTAATTTTCTAGTTGTAAATTTACATTCCTGTATGTACTTTTATTTTATCTAAGTTAGTTTTATTTTAGATTTTATCCAAGTTACAGTTACATTTTCAAATTTGAGTACCGAAATCACAACGTGAAAATCGATAAAATCGCCAACTTTTCACTAAAAGTGAACTGCGCGTCACTTTCATAAGTGACGCTACCAGTGACGCATATGATATTGCGTCACTCACTTTAGTGACGCAGTAAGTGCCGGGGTAAGCTACGCTATAAGTGCCGGGTTGAGTGACGCATACTAGGGTCGGTGTATAAATACCCATTCCCCACGACACTCAACCTCACCACTTTTCAAATTACTATAGCGTCACTTGCTTTGACACACCGACACTTATACTGTCTCTGCGTCACTTCACCTGTGCGTTTTTCTTCGATCGATTCGTGTTTTCTGCGGCTTTCTCGTGCATTCCTGTGATTTCTCTCTTGTTCCTCTCATTCACACGAACCTTTTGGTACTTATTTTAACCATTATACTTCGATATATATGCCGCTATTTGATTTAGGGTTACGGGTTTGGGTTTAACTTTGAAATCGTTCGATTAAACATTTGATTTGTTAATGTTTTCGTGTCATAAAAGGTGTGTAATACTCGTTTTTACCATGCGCACACCCTGGTAACTTTGATTTCAAAAAACCCAATTTTGAAATCTGGGTATGAACAGTGACACGATGATCTTCATCGTTGCGTCACTTCGTGCGTCACTTACCTCATGTGACGCTATTTGGTAATTTTGAAAGCCCATACCGTCACTTAATAAGTGACGCTTGCTTTTGCGTCACTTCTTAAGTGACTCGTGTAGTGACGCATATACTTGCTTAAATTGTTAAAATCGTCACTCAACCTAGTGACGCCTCTACATGCGTCACTTCACCAAGTGACTGTCTTAGTGACGCCTATGTCTATACGTCACTTATACCGTCACTTCTTAAGTGACTCCCTTAGGATACCGTCACTATGCTAACTGTCGCATGTTCTTCACCCGTCACTTCTTAAGTGTCGTATACTTTTAATCACTAAATACAAACGTCACTTACATCAGTGACGCTTGATAGCGTCACTTACCATAAGTGACGCTATACTTTAATTTTAATTTTGAGCACTGTATCTTGTGACACTTCCTTAGTGACGGTAGTGGCCATGCGTCACTTACCATAAGTGACGCCTAAAGTCAAAATTCGTTTTTTAACCTATCTGTGTTCGGGCTAACTCTATAACGATTTCGGTTGTTTTTCTTTGTATTTTAGCTTACAGATGGCTGAACTTCAGAACTATTACCGCCGCACCAACACCCGACACAACATTACGGCTTTTCTTGAGTCTACGCATGCAAATTCGGCGCCTTTTAGGCCAATGATTGAGTTTCTACGCAGATCAAGGATTCATCATGCGATTACTGCATCGACTCCGGTTTACATGAACCAAATCGAGGAGTTCTATGATCATGCAGTGATCAGGGTTCAGGGTGATGTTCCCCGAATTGTATCGACAATGTTCGGTGAGGAAATTGAGATCACATAGAATTCTATTCGTCGAGTTCTTCAGTTTACCGACAATTCTACAATGCCCACCATCTTCCCAACTACATTTATCTATGGAGGGCTTCAGAGGATGGGTTATCCGGCAAACCAGCTCTCCGATTTCAGGAAACAGTACCTCTGTCGGGTTTGGAGGTATCTGTGTCATATTGTGATCGTTTGTTTATCTCCGAGGAAAGGGGGATATGACGCTGCGAGTCATCTTACTTTATCTCTCATGTTGGCCCTCATCTACAACAAACCGTATAACTTCAGTGGTTATATTTTCGGCAACATGGTCGAGAACATACGAGCTGGAAAGGATAAATGGCTGCAGTATCCTCGGTTTGTACAGCTTTTGTTGAACGACCTGAATCTTGATATAGCTCCAGATCAGCGATCCCTTCTGGTGCCGACACCGATGCTTCTTCGAGTCTTTAACGACTGCAAGCTCGCGCCAAAGGGCGAGCCGGTTTTGGCTGATCGTGAACTCTTCGGGCACATAGTGAACGAAAACTATGTTGCGCCGCGCGATCATGGCTTTTTGGATGATGTCATGCCTCCGGTCAACGAGGACGACTTAGTTGATACCGATATCGCTCAAGACTTAGAGGATATCGATCGTGTTGTTTAGGTTGAGGCGGATTCTGATGACGGTGGGCCCACACCACCCGATTCTGAGGGTGACGTGCCACCACAATCTGCTTTTGACGGTATTCAGCTTACCGATCCTCGACGCTTTAAGCGTATACTGAGACGGATCTCTGCTGGCAGGGTCCATGTCCCGAGGAATCCGGGCAAACGTCCTGCTGGGTCTTCACCTTCTTATGCCGATTTACCTCTCCGTAGACGCCAGCGGATGACAGTGGTCATTGAGGAACCAACATCTCAGCGACAACAACCACCACCACCGTCTGACATGCCGTCTCTTCAGATGGTTTTGGCTCAGATGGAGCTTTTGACGAAGAGGTTTGATGATCAGAAGGCTATTATTGAAGCTCAAGCCTCTCAGATCAAGGAATTGGAAGCTAAAGTTGCTACGGTTGACACTCTACAGCTTCAAGTGACCAATCTGTCATCTAGGTTGTTAGAGCTGGAATCCGTTACACATGTTTCGGGGGAGGTAGGTCCTAGTGAGTTAGAAACAAATGTAACTCCTTCCCCGGAACCAGAAAATGTACTTCCTTCTACTATTAATGAAAACATATCTTTGGTTACTTCGTTGAGGTTCAAGGTCAGGCAAGACCAATAGCGGTTGATTATTCGTATGTAGATCTTACATATCTGCAAAATTTGATGAATGATAATACACCGATACCTGAGGAAGATGTGATAAATGATCATGTGGCAGAGGATTATTTCTTTGAAGGAAATGACGAAGTTGAGGTTGAGGGGGAGCAGCTTCAAAGTGATGAATGTTACGACGATGCTCTATTATCGAATCGGATTCTTCAGAAGATGAATTAGGTCATGATTCTGAGACAGAGACCAATGAGCAATCAGCTTCTACAGCTCAATCTTCAATGATAAAGCCTGACATAGTGCTCAAACCTATAGTTGAGGTACCCGTCACGTGTAAGTTTTACAAAGTCAGAACTGATTACACGGGTTTGATAAAAAGCTGGAAGTTTGATGAGAATAATTCGGTATTCATGATTAAAAGGAGTGATGGCATTCAGTACTTCAACTTAAAGTTTTATAAAATAAGTACTTTGCCAAAATGTGAGCTTCAAAGATTATCTCAGATACCCTTGATTAACCGTGCTCGAGATTCACGAGCTGATTTCTTTCAAGTGGTTATTCGTCGGGAGATTAACAGCAAGAAGTATAATCTGATTAAACCGACATTGGGTATGAGATATAAGTTTAAGAAGAAGTTGGATCCGGTTACACGACAACCAATTGTAAGGATGATCTATCCACCAGCAAAGTGCTTACAGAAGATACCTTTAGAGATCATTCCTTTGGACTTTTTGAATAGGTTGTTATACTGGGAATATGATGATATTACTGGTGAAGCTGTAATTGTTTTTATTCCAAAATCAGAACCAGCTACGGATTCGGGGTCTTTAGATGCAGATTTGGAGATTGAAGAGAAAACAGCATGGGATGCTGTTCAACCTAAAAAGAGGTCTACTTGGGGTCTGAAGAGAAATAGATTTTGTGTATTTGACCATTTGAGTTTGATTAATCTTTCGGAACAAGATATGAAAAGACTACATCAGAACAGGATTCAGTTCAAAGAAAGAGATAGAGCTGAAGCGATAAAATTTCAGAAGATTATCGATATCTGCGTAGCCAATGGAGTACACGTTGGTGGTGTATTTCCTGCTGGCTAGAAATAAAGACTCAAAGATTTTGAAGACCAAGCTGAAGACACGGGGGAGTTTGTTGATGCATATTAGGTTGTCTGTCAGTTGGTCTATCGAGTTGTAATAAGTGTCGTTAGTCTTATAGTGAAAATATAGTTTTTGTTATATGCGACACTTAAGTTTTAGGTTAGGCGTCACTTGCCTTAGTGACGCATAGCGTCACTTAGGTAAGTGACGCATGAAGGCGGCCACATGCGACACTTCCACAAGTGATGCATGTCGGCTGACTTTTAGTATAAATACAAACCTACGGGTTTCCGGCTAGGGTTGACGAAACCCTAGCACCATTTGTCGACTAAACATCTCTGTAATCGTTCCAAATTCATAATACAAGCTGATATCTTGGTTCACTTTGTCAATTACATTTGTTTCGGTTTGTGTTCATTAGTAATACATGCAATTGATTGATTCCGCCTTTCAATTGTAGTCAATTGTCATCTAGATCTACGTCAAAGGGCACTCTCAATTATAAATAATGAATGATAAGCGTTACAATTACAAGAATATAGAGACCACAAAGACTTAATCTACTATTCTAATAGACTAAGGCATTCACATGACAGGCCATGTGAATAACAACCTGCAAGAGGAAAACCTCAAACTACAAAAAGCCACTACCAGGACTAAGCAATGATGGTCAAGCTTCAATATCCACCATTCCAACAGTCATGCTTGCCAGAATACCTGAATCTGATGATGAAGTAGCACGAAACAACGAAGCTCCGCTCACTGCCACTGACACTCCTTCATAATCTCAGTCTGGACCCACTCAATCAGCTGCTAAGCCATCATCTGCTGAAACACTTGAAAAAACTTTATAAGACGCAGTGGTACCTGAAGTTGCATCCACTGTACCTGAAGCTGCAGGTTCAATTCCATCTGAGGTTCCAAGATGACCACGCTCTAAGTCTCATAAGAAATCATCTTCAGTTGGTCCGTTATCTACTGCTAAACACATGGATGAGTCATCAATTAATCAAGACAACATTGTCTAGCTTTACTTGGATGGTTTGTCCCATTATGGCCTTCTACCCACCGCTATCTCCAAAACATACTTTGAAGACACTATCCATATCTGTGACTAATCAGGGTCAGCCACAGAAAGAAACAAATGAAGCACTGTTATCTCCCACAAACGATATTGCGCACGGTGATCAATCAGAAGCAGGATCTTTTTCTGATCTTCAGTTAACAAATATTACTTTTGATCAGTTTCATCATGTTTCACCATTTATGTATATATTAGTATATTATTCACCACCACATCAATCTCCACCACATCGTCATTCATCTCCACCACAAATAAGTGGAGTTGATAAGATCATCGAGCAGATTAAGCTTCGGGCTACCATTTAGGAAAATCATATGCATGCCACTGAGAAGTCTTTCAATGAGTTAAACCAAAAATTCAGAGCTCTCACTGTAGAGGTATTTGGGCTAAAGCAAGAAGTCGGCTGTTGAGTCATTGATTGCTGATCAACTCAATGATGACTAAGTCGTTGAAGAAAATGATTAAATTAAAGTTGTTGATGCTGAAGTTATTACTCGCTTGTCACTAATCACTCCAAACTTTATCAGCAACAAGTTTGTCTAGGGAGCTTTGATCATAATCATTTAGGGGGAGATTGTTGAGTCACTGGTCGCGGACCATGATAAGTCATTAGTCGCTGACCAACTCAATAAAATACAACTTGATGAAGAAATGATTTATGTCAAAGCTGTTGTTGCTGAAGTTAACAATTGATAATCGATATTCATACTACTTCTGGATTTAACATGCTGAGGAAGATTAAAACTCAACTTTGTGTGTCGCTGATACAAGCAGCGAGAATTTTATATCTTCAAAGAAAAATAAAGGCAAAAGTCACTGCCCAAATAAAAGCTAGTTGCTGAAGATATATAATTCAAGTCACTCTACAAGAGCACGATAGCTCGTAGTAAGTGAGGAGGTTTACTTCATCTTCAATGACTATTTTAATAAAGTTTCTATCCAAGTACAAGTTGTTCTACTCTTATACGTCAGCAAGTGTTCCTCGTACTTGAAGAATGTCTACAGGATTACATGGCAGCGAATGATTGGTTTTAAGGAAGACACAATATTCGAGGTGACAGAATTTGGGACCACAGAATAATCAAGGATCGGAGATCAAACCAATCAAACAGCAACACGTGTCATTCCAAGATCATGATTCTTCACAAAACATTTTCACTATAAATAGAACAGTACATTGTATTTAGAAACTATTTGTTAGTACTTACTTATCACTTGTGTGTTCAGTAATTAGTTTGTCTAGGGTACGTAGCAACGATTCAGCGAGTGAGCAGTTAGCGTGTTTGTCCACTAGTGTTCAGCTCAAATTGTAATAATTTATTAAAGTGTTTGATTTAGATTAGCCTTGGCTAGTTCATTCCGCAATCAGCACTTAGTGAGTTTATGATCAATAAAATCATATTTTCAGCAACTATCTAATATTTGCTTTGAAATTTTCATATCTATTTGTTGTATACTCTGTTTGTGTTCGAACAATTAAAAACTGATTAAATAACTTAAACAAATTCTGAAAAAGTTTTTAATTGTATTCAACCCCCCCTTCTATAATTAAACTTTACTTATTGCGATTCTAATTCACTAAGTAATAGTGATTTCGGGACTCACAATTGGTATCAGAGCAGAGTTGGTTTAATCCACTCCATCTCCAAAAGCTACTGATCAAGCCTCATCATCCACTCCCTCCTCTTCTGAGAAGCTGTTGATGGAATATATTGCTTCTTCTCAGCTACAAATCAAGCTTCTTACTGAGGACAGAGAATCTCTCAAAGGCCACGTTGCTGATCTCACAACTGTTGTCAAAGCTTTAGCAACTGCTTATGATCCTATCCCTACCTGGAGCTCTGAGATCAGTGACAAGGTAAAAATCTTGACCAATATTGGCCTGTCTTTTTCTCAATTGCTGGAGACTCAATCAAAGGCCCTCTTTGAACTCACTACTACTACAAGGATGAATCTCCTCACTCACGATAAATCTATCCTCGCTCTCTCTGCTCAACAACAGGAAATGGCAGCTTATGTTCTCCAGTACATAAAAGCAAATGATCAAGTCATCTCTTCCATGACTGCACATCATCAAGCTACTGAAGTTGAAGTTGTTGCCCTCCGCATTGATAACAAGAAACTCTATCGCTGGATCAAGGAGTGTGTAGCATCTTTTTATGATGAAAAGGAGGAGAGACTAGTTGCTGATAATACAGATTTCATCAATGAAGATGCTGATCATAGAAATATTTTGTTGGAATCTTTCTCCCTTCGGTCTATTGCTGAGAGACCCGAGTTAGAAGCTGCTGAAGTTGCAGAGTTATCTTGTATTGAGATGGATACTGAAGATGATGAAAATGAGTTTGAGGAAATTCATTTCCCTGAGTTTCATCCCGATGAATTCAGGATGTATAACGAAAAGGTGAAGGAGTGGGTTGCTGATGAGGCAGCAAGGATTGAGAGGGAATCATTAAGTTATGAACTAGCTCGCTGGTAATGGATGAACAGAGAAGCTGATGATGATGTTGTCATGGATAATGGAAATGATGGTGATGCTGGAAATGATGGTGATGATGGGAATGATAGAAATGATGATGGAAATGAAAAAAAAGATGAAGATGCTGATTACAAAGAAGATAATACTGATGAACAAATGGAGGATCAGTTATATATATCTTCTATTCTAACCAAAAGAAAGAGGACCAGCAAAACGCCTACATCAGGGTCCACCTCCTCTAAGCACAGAAAGCTAACTATCACTGAGGAGGATATATTAGCAAATATGTCTCATCTTCAAGCTATACTTGACAATCCTGATTCACCAACACCAACAGAAGCAACCACAACAACAACCGCAACACCAACACCACCAGCAACCTTACAAATAACCTTACCAATTCCAAACACCAGCAACCCAATAGAAGCAACAACCATAACAACAATAACAGCCACTAATCTTTTTGAAATCACAATGCCAGATACTTCTGCCCCAGCTCTTCTTATCTCTTCTGAATCTACATCAGGTAGCCTTCACAGCAATGAAACCAATCAAGAACGTGTTGTTAGAAAGATCAGGGAGAGGCAAGAGATTGAGCGACAAATGATTCTGAGAATAAATGTTGAGGCAGAGGCCAAAGAAGAAGAAGAAAGAAAAAGAAGGTTGAAAGAACAATATGATTCTGATCGTGCTTATTTGTTGAAATTAAGTGGAGACGAGGCTGTGAAAAGAGAAAGAGAAAGAGAAATTTTTTTGAAAAGCAGCAAGAGGATTTCGATTTTAAAATGGCCAAGCTTCTTGAGGATGTTGAAAAATCTAAGCTGCAAAGAGAACTTGATGCTGAGAAAAGGGAAAAAGAGTCGGAAAAAAAAGGGGGAGTAAATCCATCAGTGGATAAACTTTGGAATGAAATAGACAGAAAGAGATATGCTGCAAGAATGATTGGAAGATCAAACCCTGCTCCTATTACCAAAGTACATCTGAAGAAACCAAAGAATAAATCTCAAGCCCAACTACTTATCCACTGAGGCACAGAAACTCAAGCAATTGCTCTAGATCAAGTCTGTAAGCTGCACAGAGAAGAATGGAATGAGATCAGACTTGCTGTAAGTCACTCATCAAGTGCAGCAAAAAGAGAAGTGATAAATGAGATTGATCGGTTGTTTCAAAAGATGGTGGATTTGCAGCTACTCAGACCAAAAGATACTGTCATACATTGTGAAGAGATAGTGCAGCCACCTAGTTCAAGGTATAGGTCAGGGACAAGCAGCATCTACAGAATTCCAAACACTTCAAGGTTAAATCTCTCTATTCCTGATGGTGTGCCAAGAATTGAGGGCACTGAAGTATCTGTAGGTGTGAAGGGACTCGTCTACGGAGACTTTAACGGTGTATTAAGATTTCGAAGAGAGTCAGAACTTGAAAAGATAGATCATGAGCAGCTTGTACACCTTATCAGATCAGCCAGCATGCTTCCCAAAGATTCATCAATGAGAAAGGCTATTTTGGAAGAAGGTCTAGCAAGACAGTTCAGATACCTGCCTTCTACAGAAAAATACGAGCTAGCTGATGAGCTTGGTATTGTGAAAGAAGAAGAAATCTGGAGTAGCTTGTAATAACTTTTGTAATAGATTAGATGAATCGTAAACTGATCTCACTTGTAATATCATTCATTTATATTTTCAATAATATCTGATCTTTTGAGAAAACCAAAGTGCAAAACTCAGATCATGTTAAAAGAATCCAAAAAGGAAAATGAATGGATCACAAGCATAAGTCACTGAATGCTTAAATTCTTAAGCACTGACTATAAATTTCTAAAGCAACGAGTTTGTCTAGGGAGCTTCGATTACAATCATTTAGGGGGAGATTGTTGAGTCATTGATCGCTGATCAACTCAATGATGACTAACTCGATGAAGAAAATGATTAAATCAAAGCTGTTGTTGCTGAAGTTATTACTCGCTTGTCACTAATCACTCCAAACTTTATCAGCAACAAGTTTGTCTATGGAGCTTTGATCACAATCATTTAGGGGGAGATTGTTGAGTCACTGGTCGCTGATCATGATAAGTCATTAGTCGCTGACCAACTCAATAAAATACATATTGATGAAGAAATGATTTATGTCAAAGCTACTGTTGCTGAAGTTAACAATTGATGATCGAATTCATACTACTTCTGGATTTAACATGCTGAGGAAGATTAAAACTCAACTTTGTGTATCGCTGATACAAGCAGCGAGAGTTTTATATCTTCAAAGAAAAATAAAGGCAAAAGTCACTGCCCAAATAAAAGCTAGTTGTTGAAGATATATAATTCAAGTCACTCTACAAGAGCACGATAGCTCGCAGTGAGTGAGGAGGTTTACTTCATCTTCAGTGACTATTTTAATAAAGTTTCTATCCAAGTACAAGTTGTTCTACTCTTATACGTCAGCAAGTGTTCCTCGTACTTGAAGAATGTCTAGAGGATTACGTGGTAGCGAATGATTGGTTTTAAGGAAGACGCGATATTGGAGGCAACAAAATTTGGGACCACAGAATAATCAAGGATCAGAGATCAAACCAATCAAACAGCGACACGTGTCATTCCAAGATCATGATTCTTCACAAGACATTTGCACTATAAATAGAACAGTACATTGTATTTAGAAACTAGTCATTTGTACGTACTTATCACTTGTGTGTTCAGTGATTAGTTTGTATAGGTTACGTAGCAACGATTCAGCGAGTGAGCAGTTAGCGTGTTTGTCCACTAGTGTTCAGCTCAAATTGAAATAATTTAGTAAAAGTGTTTGCTTTGGATTAGCCTTGGCTAGTTTCATTCCACAATCAACACTTAGTGAGTTTATGATCAATAAAATCATATTTTCAGCTACTATCTATTACTTGCTTTGATATTTTGATATCTATTTGTTGTATACTCTGTTTGTGTTCGAACAATTGAAAATTGATTAAATAACTTAAACAAATTCTGAAAAAGTTTTTAATTGTATTCAACCCCCCTTCTACAAATAAACTTTACTTATTGCGATTCTATTTCACTAAGTAATAGTGATTTCGGGACTCACATCAGCTCAGTTTGTGCTCCAATTACCTCATCCGTTAATGCTCTATCAACAGAGCTGGTGAAAGAAATGAAAGTCTTAAAGGGCCTAATTCCTCCAAATCTCATTAACTCTTTCAAGGATCTAGCGTTTAAGTTTGAAGAAGTCGCTACTGTTGTTAACCTATTTCCTCGAAAGTTCAAGATATCATCTCTAATGTGACTGAGTTTGAAACAAAAATTCTAAAGGCAATCAATGACACTCGGTTCACTGATGAAGATAGGGAAACTCTTAAAGATACTCGAGGATTTCAGCTGGGTTTAATGGCTTTCCTTCGCAAGCTAGATGGCCATCTCAAGACCTTTGAAACTATTCTAAGGAATGTGATCTCTGAGCTATTGAAGAGGATGCCAGCTGCTGGTGCAGTTCCCCCACCAGTTGAGGGGGAGAAGGTTACCATTGAAGAAATCATATCTGATGATGCACCGGATGACGGGGAGAAAATACAACTGAAAGCACATCTCAACATAAACTTGAAAGCGGAATCTGAGAAACAACCTTCACAATCCTCTATTCCATCTGAAGGCGCTTTTACAAGCTCACATTCAGTGCAGCCATCCACCACAAGAAAAAGGAAACTTATTGTGGATGAAGATGAGCAAACTGATGATGTATGATGTCATTCCTCACAAGGAAAAAAAATCTAAAAGGCATTGCTTCATCTAGTTCTAATGAATTTATGAGGGAAGAACATCTGGAAAAGCAAGCTAAAAAGCTAAACATTCTTCTACCTTTCTTTTTCTGTTAATATGTATTATAAAACACCTTTCTTTTTCTGTTAATATGTATTATAAAACACCTTTCGTAGGATGGTTGACTAAAGATTTAATATCTTCAAAAAGATTTATTAAATCTTTAGCATTTATTCAAAACGGTTAAAGATATTGTTCTTTGAATAATATTGAGGATTTATGGCTATAAATACTCGACTCAACAACCGTATTGAATACACCTTAATAGTATTAAAAATAACATTTGATCTAGCAATCACTCCTGTCAGCGAGTATTGTACCAATACTTGAATAGTATTGAGATCACTGATAGTCATCAGCATTCCTTTGCTGAGTGACTTGTTACATTTAAATTTTTCATCAAGTTTCAATTACTTAAATTAGGTAGTCTTTTCTCTTCCACAAGTAATTGATGTAAAGTATTATTTGATTCAAATCAATAAAACTACTTACATTTTGAAAAATTATATTCACCCCCTCTACAATTAATTGTGTTAGTAGTTGTTTAATTATTTACTTAAACGGGACCAACAATATCATTATTAGAACGACCTTTCAATCTAGAAGTTGGGAGTTCAAACCTTATTTGAGACTGTGTGTAAATACTCATGATTGTATATCACATGTTAGTTAGGTTATAGGTCTCCCGTTTTATAAAAAAAATAGAATAAATTTAGATTGTGTGTTACTCCCTTCATCCTAATTTAATTGTCCACTTTCAATACGTACACAATTTAAGAAAAGTATATTGATTAATGTGCTGACCAATAAGATTTCATTTTTCTCCACTTAAATGTTTTCTCATTGGTTCAAATTGAAAGTGGTCAATTATTTTCGAACGTTCCAAAAAGGAAAGATAGACAATAAAATTGAGACGGATGAAGTATTTAAATGTAAGTTTATGTCTTTATCATATCGGTTTTTTATTATTATTATTAATAAAATGTGTTGATAGTGTGTTTTGTTTTTGTTTAAATAAAGAGAAATTGGAAGAGCATTGGAAAGCATCGAGAAAGTACACACCAACCATCATCTTTCACTCTCGTTCACCGACCCCAAACATTTCATATGACATTTGATTCCCCCACCTCGTACGGCATAGCACTTTCTTTTCTTTTGTTTTATACCTTTTCTAGTTTTCTTTTATTCATTTTCTATTTTCAAACTTGATCCGTCTAAAAAACAATGTTTAAATTATTTGTTCCATATCACTCAAACCAATTGAAAAAGATTATAGTGGAATACTATTTCTATCTTTTCGAAAAAACTTATTCCTATACAAAATCATTATACTCCATATTTTACACTTATTTATTACTTTCAATAATTTAATTATAAATAAACTGTTTATCAAACTTATTTTAAATACGAAAGCAAAACTAAAATTCCAATCAATTTAAAAAAATATATCGTCAAACATTCTTTTTGGGATGAATGGAGCATGAATTACGAGTAAAGATAAATATGGTCTAGACGTAATCAACTAGACATATCACTCATAATTATTCTTAATTCTCACCATTAATTTTTATCAGGATAAGCAATCAGATATTTAAATCTACTAGACTTTAAACTCGTATATATACACCGGCCGTTTATTTTTTAATATGAAATTTTGTATTTAGTATCTTGTTTTTAGCAATAAAGTGTGTTAGTTGATTAGTATATTAAGCATTTAGTTGGATTCATGGTAATATTACTTTATGTAAATGCATTATATAAGTAGAGATTAAGAAATTAAAATATTTTAAAACCAAGTTAATGGAAAAAATGAATTATGGAATCTGATTGGGAGACCTAAATTTGTAGGCCTAAATCTACACCTAGAATTGTGATTGATAGATGTAAAAAATTGATTGGATGAGATTATGAGAGAGAAAGATTTCAACCAATCATAAAAGTAGGTCTATCTAATTAGGTTTCTATAGCATTACTCATGAGTTATTTTAAGTATATATTAAGTTTTTCAAGTAATTTTTATTCATACGTAGTGTATTTAAAATCGAAATATTACCATATCGATTTGAATAAAGTTTTAATTGATGAATTAAATTTGTGTAAGTCAAACGTTGATTATAATTTTTTTTTGAGTTAAGGATCTTATTTTAAGATTTATAAAAATTAAAGGGCTTAATTGATAAATTAAAACTTAATTAGAATGATGACATAGTATGAACGTTTTCTATATATAATTTAAGATTTTTGTGGTAAACTTTGACCTACCTATCATTTTTCAGGGAAATTCTAGCATCCAATTATTTAATAACTATTCAAATACATAAAACTTTCAACATTTTAGTATATATCATATAATTCTCTGTATAACGTAACAGTTCAATGTATATATCAATGCTATATCAAACGTTAATATATTTGTCACCCCATTAGTAATTATTAAATAATATAGCACGTATTTGATGGTTGTTAGTATATTTTACAGGTTTGGACATCTTTTAATAAAATACCTTGTCTTTTAATTATAAACTAGATAGACTAGATTATAACCCGTAAAATTTGCGGGCTACTTCATAATTTTAGTACGAAGATTTATTTTTGTTTAATTGTATACTGTATCATTTGACACTTTTCACAAATGACTTTGGAAAAAGATTTTGAATTGAAGGAGACGTTTGTCTTTTGATAGTAGTTTTAGACATTATTAAGCACATTTATATCATTGAAAGTAGTGATTAATACTTAAACTTCAATACCTGAAAACGAAATCGCCATCACTAATGAATAATACGATAAATCACGCCGGTTACCAAAATGGTAAATCTAATTATTCTGTTTCAAATGACTCTCATAGTGTATCTCTGCATATAACTTGATCAGGTGCATGTTTTGCCCCCGCTATGCGGTGGCAACAAAAGATTTACTCACGATTGATTCGTTTAACACATGTCGTACTTGTGTAAATAGTAAAATTATAATGATATTTGTACATTATTTTGTATACTTTATTTTTTTAATGATTCTAAATAGTATTGATAATTCTCGACACAACTTGAACTTTTACACTGAAATAATTGAGGAATAGTTGCATTTTCAAGTCTCAACCCGTCAACTTGTTTATCATATCTTATTGAGTTTGGGTTAAAGTCCACGTCAACGGATTGATCAACCAAACAGCACAATGCATGTTGTATAGGGTTGGCTACTTTTAACCCGTTAACCCATTTATCAAATTAGTTTCGGGTTTATAATGTGAACTTTTGACCCGCAAACCTAACTCGACCCATATCGCAATCTCTAATTATAATAATTGAAAGTTAATTAAAATCAAGACAAAAATATCTAATATATCTATAAAATATTTCCAGTTTTGCATTTGACGTTGTATAAACTAATATAGTAATTTCTGCTATTTTGTTTCAAATTAAATGGGCAAATTCTCTATATAGCATTAATATATTAACTTTTATAATTATTTAACCTTTTACCCGCAAACTTAACTCGACCCACATCGCAATCCCTAATTATAATAATTGAAAGTTAATTATAATTTAGAAATAAATATCTAATATAACTATAAAATGCTTCCAGTTATTAATTTGACGTTGTATAAACTAATATAATAATTTCTACTCTTTTGTTACAAATCAGATTGGCAAATTCTTTATATAACATTAATATAGTAACTTTTATAATTATTTGAAATCACTTCAAATATTTAAGTGTTGAATAACATATCTAACAGTATCGTATATAAATTTTAAGTATTCTTCTTTTTTATAGTTTAAAAATTTGGTAGTAAATTCTTTATATATAAGTATAAATGATAAAAGATATAAAAGATTGAAGTGAGTTATATTTATAAAAAAAAATGACTTTTCATTAGTAGTTATATTAAAATAATATTAAGTGTTGAATAACAGATCTAACAGTATAGTATATAAATTTTAAGTATTCTTCTTTTTTATAGTTTCAAAATTTGATAGTAAATTCTTTATATATTAGTATAAACGATAAAAGATATAGAAGATTGAACTGAGTTATATTTATAAAAACATGTGACTTTTCATTAGTAGTTATATTAAAATAATTTTAAGATACATTCAATTTAAATATTCATTAAGGTGTCATACAAGTTATAAAAAAGACATATTTATAGGTTTACATCGGTTAATGATCTCAAATCTTTAAGTTGTACCAAGCATATATTGATTGTTTTATAAATAATCACATTTGAAGATATACAAAGGTTCTCTAATTTATAAATGTAATGTTTATATTATTAATTTTATTTTATTTTAATGCATTTAATAATATTATAATAATATAAAAAAAGCCGAGTCACAAAACTTTAATAGCATATATGATTAATATACTATTGAAATTGATAAATTGAAATGGCTCATACTATCCATACTATTTTTTATATTTTATTTTAAACATAATTATTATTATTATAATAATTTTCCTATACTTTTTTCATCACTATTTCTTATCATTCTATATATCTTCTATACTTTCTGTACTTTTTTTTAATAACATTTATATTTTCTATACTTTTCTGTACTTTTTTTTAATAAATAAATGTTATGATGAATTTTTTTAAAATGGCATAGAGTGAGGATCCTATATACGTGTGCATGTGGGTCGAGAGTAACACATTTTTGTTTTGTGTGTAGCAAAAGTGAAAGACAATCAGATAAGCTAGTGATAGTCTAGTTGATGATGATGATGATCGTATGGTGGTTTTTTTTTTTCCAGTGACGTAGTCAGGATTTAACTTGTAGGGTGACCATAAGCCCATAACAAAATGTCATACGATTAATTAGTTTGGTCAATTCGTCAAACAAAATTAGCAAAAATTTGTTATAAAAGAGTTAGTATATACTTTAAACAAATTCTCTAACAAGTTAAGTACATGTTAAACTTATGAACTGATATTGTTACTAATACAATGCTTACGTTAAATTATGAAACTAAATTAAAAAAAAAAACTAATTTTGGTTAAATCAATTTAAAATTACGGAGGCAAAATTAACTGATTAACCATTAAATTAATATGTTATAACATTAGATGTTTTCCTTTAGATTTTGTGAAGTTTTTTGGGTGAGCTAACAATAAATAAATAAGTTTAGTTCAGAAATATAACACTTCAACAAAAAATTTGTTAGTTGGTCATAGCCCACCCTTGTTCTAACACAGCCCCGTCCCTGTTTTGTCCATCCTCGTAACAAAATAGTACTAAATATCATGGCATCATCAAATCTATAACATAACATATACTTAAAGTAAAATATCATGAAGAAATCTTAGCCTTTAATTGGATTTTTATTCCATTGTAATCTAACGGCTAACATTTAATTAGATATTATTAAAATTAAATATAATTTAATTTATTAAAAAAGTGTCGATATATTTGACATATCGAGTGCAATAATAACTTCTTTAAATATATTTATATTTATATTTTATATATTTACCATATCACTTTAAGTTTTTAAAAAGTGCCAACCGAATAATATGGGATGAGATTTTATATCTATAATCTAAGAAGTGATATATAACAATTTTTTTAAATTGAATAATTTGAAATCGACTACAAAACTGATATAAATTAAAATAAATATAAATTCCTAAATTATAACATAGTTCCTACTTTAATATGTTTCTTTTGCTATTAGATCATTCGCCAATGTTTTCATTATGCGGTTTATTAGTTCTCACATATCATATCTGTTTTTTCAACTAGGTAAACAACAATACATTGTTTCTATTCTTTTTAATTTTCATGTCTGTAGTTTGTAACTTTTGTTCGTTGTTACTCTACTGTTGGTATGTTTGCTCTTTTATTTTATCGTTTTGTTTTTGTTTTGATGATATGAGAGTTAGAAATTTATCCTAGAATTATTGTTAAGTTTTACAATTTTGTTGTTTGTTAATGTTTTCACCTTTAGTTTTCCTTGTGATTTTGGAACGATAGGAATGACGATGTCGTGTTAACGAGAAAACCTGTAACTGTGCTAGAATCAAGAGTGAAGCTGATGTGCTAAAATCAGGTTATAAAAATAAAATAGAAAATACCAAAGATCTAGACTAAAACACAACTAGGAAAGTGTACCTAATCGCACAATAGTATAGCTAAAGTAAGATCCGGGTAAATCGTCTCCACAGGGAACAATATATGTATTTTAAGTAATTAATATATCTAATAATTAAACTAACAAAACAAGTAAATATTGGGATTTTTATGTTTTTTAACGACAGACAATCAAAAAGAATTATTTAACTAATAATTAACTAAGAAAAACGAATAAATGATAGTGTAACTCAAATAGAGAAAATATACTTGTTTAGACCTTTTGACATCTAGTTTATTGGATATTTTGGATTAAGAACTGGATCAGATTTAGTCCACCTAGAAAACATAATTCGGATTACAAGTTGTCACTTAACAATCACCTAGTCAAGATTATACAATCCAAGTGTCCTTGAAATTTAAAACCTCTTAACTATGAAATATGTAATCACTGAAATCACAAGTTAACTTATAGTCTTACTTTCATAAAAACCATTAACCATACAAGATATCTCTAAATTATGGTCCACCAATATTATAAATCAACCAAATAATTCAAGTCTCCCAATTACGTCTAATCGGGATTCACAATCAATCACTCAATTGACAAAGTAACAATATCATGCAAAAGTTATCACTAATTGCAAAGTAATAAAGTCACTACTTGAATTAATCAATCAATAATTAACATCAATCGGTCTTTCGTTACCGAGAAATCAAAGTATATAAATCCAATCACTAAAATATATCCAAACTAGATGCAAAATTGGCCTAAACAAGTATTAAGAACTTAGCCCATAATCATGGGTTCCGAAAAATAGCAAATTAATGTCATAAACATGTTCGTAATCGATGAATTAACGAAGATACCAATGTTGTTGATGAACGGAATTAATCTCTAAGCTTTGATCGGAAGAGAATAGATGATTTGAACCCTAGGTGTCCCTAAAGGTCTTCCTCTGCTCTCTGGAGTCGGCCAAAATGAAGTTGTGTGAGTTAACCCCCCAAATGAAATGATTTTTCCTTTTTTAGGGTTTCTGCCGAAGCAATCCATACGCCGTATGGACATCCATACGCCGTATGGATTGAAAAGCCCATGGATCCAACCCGCGTACTCTGGTGGCCCGGCTCACTCAATCCATATGCCGTATGGATTGAAAAATATAACTTTTCACCAAATCGACCTCCATTCTTCAACTTTAATCTTTTCACCTCCTTCTCTTCAATAATGACTCGTTTTCTGCTTCTTTTCCAATTCAAGGCCCAAATAATTCCTAAATGCAAATATGAACAAATTGAGTATCTTATTCACATGAAATGCATAAGAAATGTATTGAATAAAGGGATAATTAACACTATAAAATAGCACATTTTGGCGTTCATCAAACATCCCCCAGTTGAATCCTACTTGTCCTCAAGTAGACTATTGATTCAAAATATTCAAAACTTACATACTACATAACACTCGCCAAACCAAATTCTTATCTTAAAATCAATTTTACCTTAAAGCTTAGCAATCAAGAAACTCTCTAAGGAAAACAACTTCTAATACATTATTATTAGACATAAAAGATAATTCACTCAGATTACCGATATTGTTGACCACTTAAACAATCTAAATTCCAAAAATTGAGCTCAACTTTTATTATTCTAGCAGGCTTTACCCTTGATTCTCAATAGCAAAATACTCTCATATAAATAACGTGTCACAATTTTCCAAATAATGAATATCCAAATAAATCAATTATTTTTCAAACCAAGACATTGGTGACAGGTCTGTACCTCAGTACAACAGAGCGACATAACTTGGTTTTGGTTTTTCAATTCATGAGTCTTTCGTACTCTTTTCTTTCTTATTATTATTTTTTTTTATCAAATATACTGACGGAAACTAGGTCTGTACTTACGTACAACAGAGGAGTCAACACCCAGTATATTCTGAAATGAAGATAATTAGGATCCCAAAATTATGGATTATAACACGCTATCATATAAGGATTAGGACTAAAGTCATATACCTTGCTAAAGATCCTCTTAAGGACCACTACTTTAAGTATTAAATTTCTTAATAGCTCAACAACCTTCAAAAAGATTGTCTATCGATACATCACATAATGAACTATCTAATATTTAAAACTTAGATACATTTCATCCATTGAATTCCCAGAATATGTTACAGGATTTGCTAAACTTTACGCAGAATACAATTTTAAAATTTAAAATTTAGGCTGAAAAATGACTAACATAGAATGCCCTTTAACTCAATATTTACCATTCATATCTTAAGGACAAACAAACTTCTTTTTCCCCATCCCCCACTTAAGAGTATGCAATGTCCTCATTGCAAAAGAAAACAATAATATAGGGAATAGAAAAGAAGTGAAACAAAAAAACTCCCCTGATCAAGAAGAAAAAATTAGAAGGCGATCAATATAAGAAAAATATAAAACAGCACACTTCCGTGGGCATCACGGTTGCATTTAGCGAATGCAAAAAGCCTTTAAACCCCTCGGTATCCCGATTGGACGAGTTATAGTCTCGTGAGGGTTTCCAGGGAACACACCCACAAAGTTCACAAGTTCCTGCATTGTTAACAAACAAAACAAAATAACGAAAACCAAATAATATACAATTTACAAAACTTATTTATTTACGAGTCTTAAGCTTGACTCAACCCCGGACTTCAACGTTGTGTGGGGTGAAAGTTGAGGTCAACATCGTCATCAACCTCTAATGGTCCATCAAAATAATGCTTAATCCTATGACCATAACTTTGAAAAACTCGCCTTTAGCATTCACTAACTCAACTGTTCCATATGGAAACACTTGTTTTACAACAAATGGTCCCGACCATTTTGATCTAAGTTTCCCCGGAAAGATTTTGAACCTCGAGTTAAAGAGAAGCACACGATCACCCTCCTTGAACTCCTTGGAGTTTTTCAGTCAGTTATCATGCCACTTTTTGGTTTTCTCTTTATAAATGAGTGAGTTTTCATATGCATCTTGTCTCAACTCATCCAACTCGTTCAATTGACTCAAACGGAGGCGACCCACTTCATGAAGATCAAGATTGCATGTTTTTAAGAGCCCAAAATGCTTTGTGCTCAATCTCAACGGGGAGATGACATGCTTTCCCATATACAAGAAGGAAGGGAGTGGTCCCAAAAGGTGTCTTATAGGCCGTTCGGAAGGCCCAAAGTGCGTCATCCAATTTGGTGGACCACTCTTTCGGGTTTGCACCTACGGTTTTCTCTAGGATACGCTTCAAAGCACGGTTTGTATTTTCGACTTGCCCACTAGTTTGCGGGTGATAAGGTGTTGAAATTCGATGGGTTACCCCATATCGTTTCAATGCCTTTTCTAGTTGGGCATTACAAAAATGTGTACCCCGGTCACTAATTAATGCCTTAGGGGTACCAAACCGGGCAAATACACGTTTCAAGAAGTTCACAACTACTCGTGCATCGTTAGTTGGGAGAGCTTGTGCTTCTGCCCATTTAGACACGTAATCGACCGCAACGAGTATGTAGAGATTAGCGTGAGATTTGGGAAATGGACCCATGAAGTCAATGCCCCATATGTCAAAAACCTCACAAACCTGAATAATGTTTTGAGGCATTTCATCACGTTGTGAGATTTTTCCAGCCCTTTGGCAAGAATCGCACGATTTAACAAGGGCATGGGCATCCTTGAAGACTGAAGGCCAACAAAAACCGGCCTCAAAGACCTTTTTACCCATGAGTTGAGGACCATAATGCCCACCCGTTGGACCGAGATGACAATGAAGTAAAATCTTCCTAGCTTCATTTCCGAACACACATCTACGAATCATACTATCCGGACAACTTCTGAAGAGATGTGGATCCTCCCAAAAATAGTTTCTGAGGTCGCTAAAGAATTTCTTCTTTTGTTGATGCGACATACCCTTTTGGAGGACACCACCAGCTAAATAGTTCGCGATCTCCGCAAACCATGGAACTTCATCACTCTCGACTTTCATGAGAGACTCATCAGGAAAGTCATCATCAATAGTAGATTCATTGAGAACCTCCAACTCGGGGTTCTCAAGTCGAGACAGATGATCGGCAGCAAGATTTTCAGCATTCTTTTTATCCCGGATCTCAATATCAAACTCTTGCAAAAGCAAGATCCAACGAATCAAACGGGATTTGACATCTTGTTTTGAGAACAAGTACCTAAGGGCGGAATGATCGGTATAGACAACCGTTTTAGCTAGCACAAGATAGGAACAGAATTTATCAAACGCAAAGACAATGGCAAGGAGTTCTTTTTCAGTTGTGGTGTAGTTAAGTTGGGCTCCTTGTAGGGTCTTACTAGCATAATAGATGGGTTGGAATCGTTTGTCAATTCTTTGACCCAAGACGGCGCCTATAGCATAATCACTAGCATCACACATGAGCTCAAAGGGGAGGGACCAATTGGGAGCAATCATGATGGGTGCATTAGTGAGCCTTGCTTTGAGGAGGTTGAAGGCTTGCAAGCACTCATCCATGAAGACAAATGGTGCATCCTTCTCAAGGAGTTTGTTCATCGGGGTGGTGACTTTTGAGAAGTCTTTAATGAAGCGTCGGTAGAAACCGGCATGCCCGAGAAAACTCCTCACTCCTTTGACATTGGAGGGAGGTGGAAGTTTAGCAATCACATCTATCTTAGCTCTATCCACTTCTATACCTACACTCAAAATCTTATGCCCGAGAACAATGCCTTCTCGAACCATGAAATGGCATTTTTCCCAATTGAGCACAAGATTGGCTTTCTCACACCTAACAAGCATTTTCTCAAGGTTGAGAAGACATATATCAAAGGTGCTACCGAAGACTGAAAATTCATCCATAAACACCTCCATATAATCCTCTATCATATCATGAAATATCGCCATCATACACCTTTGGAAGGTAGCAGGGGCGTTACAGAGACCAAAAGGCATGCGTCTGTATGAGAAACTACCATAAGGGCACGTGAAGGTAGTTTTCTCTTGGTCTTCGGGTGCTATGGAAATCTGAAAGTAATCTGAGAAACCATCTAAGAAACAGTAGTAACTATTTCCCGCCAACCTTTCCAACATCTGGTCGATGAAGGGTAATGGGAAGTGGTCTTTCCTAGTGGCATCATTAAGTTTTCTCTAATCAATACATACCCGCCAACCCGTGACCATACGCGTGGGGATGAGTTCGTTATTCTCATTAGTAATAATAGTGATACCCCCTTCTTGGGTACTACTTGGACTGGACTCACCCACGGACTATCAGAAATGGGGTAAATCAACCCTGCATCAAGAAGCTTAATCACTTCTTTCTTAATGACCTCTTTCATGTTATGGTTTAATCTCCTTTGCCTTTGCACCACGGGTTTAAAATTATCTTCTATTAAAATTTTGTGAGTGCAATACGAAGGACTTATACCCTTGATGTCGTTAATTTTCCATGCTATGGCCGGTTTATGGGCTTTTAGCATAGAAATGAGTTGAGATTTTTCACTTACAGTGAGAGATGAGGAGATTATGACTGGCAATTGAGACTCGCCTTATAGGTAAGCATATTCCAAATGGCTTGGAAGTGGCTTAAGCTCCAAAACAGGTGGTTCCTCAATTGAAGACTTGTAACGATACTAATCCTCTTTCTTCAACTCTTCATACTCTTCAGCTGTGGGTTCATAGCCCTCCGCCATGAGGGCGGTTAACTCCCCCACACTATCTTCCAACGAGTAGTCATCCTGCTCTCCGAGTGGACAAATACCTGTACCTTGCAATTCTGGAAATTCCTGCAACAACTCCAAATGCGTGTCTACAGTTTGAATATAATAACAAGAATCATCCGTAGAATTAGAGTATTGCATGGAACGATCAACAGAAAAAGTAACACTCTCATCTTCTATGCTTAAGGTCAGTTTTCTGTTAAAAACATCTATTATAGCCCTAGCCGTATTCAAGAATGGTCGGCCTAAGATGAGAGGTACCTGATTGTCCTCTTCCATATCCAAAATCACAAAGTCAGCAGGGAAAACTAAAGTACCAACTTTAACTAGCATGTTTTCCATAATACCCTTAGGGTATTTAATTGACCTATCAGCTAGTTGTATACTCATTCTTGTTGGCTTCAAATCTCCTAGGTCCAGTTTAACAAACAATGAATAAGGCATTAAATTGATACTAGCACCTAGATCCGCTAATGCACACATAGAACTAAAACTACCAAGATAGCAAGGGATAGTAAAACTTCCCGGATCAGACAACTTTTCGGGTAGCTTGTTTAATAAGACCGCCGAGCATGTAGCATTCATGGTCACAGCTGAAAGCTCCTCCATCTTCCGCATGTTGGTGAGTAAGTCTTTCAAAAACTTAGCATACTTTGGCATACCTGAGATCACATCAATAAACGGAAGATTAACATTAATTTGCTTGAACATATCCAAAAACTTGGATTGTTCAGCCGCAAGCTTCTCCTTCTTTAACTGGTTCGGGTAAGGAATGGGTGGTTGGTACGGCTTCACTACTGGCTTGACTGGGACCTTACTTTGTGGGCTTTTGGTGTTCCCTTGGTCTTCATCAAACACCAGTATCGGTTCCTTATCCTTCTCTTTAGCAGGTACCTGTTTCAAAGGAACAGAATCATCATGAACGTTAGGCATAACTGGTGGCTCGAGCACCTTTCCACTCCTAGTGGTGATTGCCTTCGCTTGTTCATTACGGGGGTTCGTCTTTGTGTCACTTGGTAAGGTACCAGGTTGCCTTGCAGCCAACATCTTCGAGATGTTTCCCACTTCTTGCTCTAAATTTTGAATAGAAGCTTGTTGATTCCTTAATGATTGAGAAGTGGCCTCATTTGTTTGACTTTGGGCAGCAACAAACTTGTTAACCAGATCTTCCAAATTTGAAGTCTTGACCTGGACCTGTTGTGGTTGCGGTTGGTTCGGACTTTGAATTTGTTGGTAATAACCGGGACCTGCTTGTTGATAAGGCGTGTTATAGTTTCTATTGAAGTTGTTCCTCTGAAAGTTATTCGGTCTTTGATTCAAGAAAGAAACGTTCTCCAACTGATCCATCGGTTTATCCGCATCACAATCCTTAGTCAGATGCATACCTCCACAAGTCTCACAACCAACTTTGATGGCATGAATGTCCTTTGTCATCTTCTCCATCAGTCTCCCGAATGTTGCCATCTGAGCAGTTAAAGCGGCAATACCCTCATTTGCTTCAACACTAGCCACTTTGGATGCTCTTGATTTCTCCTTTTTTTGATGCCACTCGTGAGTGTGAGCGGCCAAATCAACAATAATAGTGTGAGCTTGAGTAGTTCTCTTCTTCATGATCGAGCCTCCTGTTGCAGTATCGATAGCCTTTCTGGTATCCAAATCGGCTCCCTTATAGAAAATCTGCACCTTTTGAAAGGTGTTCAACCCATGTTGAGGACAACTCCGGAGCATTTTCCCAAACCTATTCCATGCTTCATATAGGGTTTCAGTAGGTTTCTGCTCAAATTGGGAAATTTCTCCCTGTAGCTCAGCAGCTTTGGAAGCAGGAAAAAATCTCTGAATAAACCTGTCAACCATGCCTTGCCAAGTAGTGATCTCCCCTTCTGGCAAGAAATCCAACCAATCCTTAGCCTCTCCCGTGAGAGTCCAAGAAAAAACTCTTAAGTAGATCACTTCATTTTCGATAGCTCGCAAATTGAAAAGTGAACAAGTACCCAAGAATTTCCTCATGTGATCATTTGGATCTTCCTTCTCAGTTCCACTAAATTGGCATTGGTTATTGATCATATGCAAAAATTGCCCCTTGATCTCAAACTCATCATTGATTGTGGGCTGAGCAATAGCTGAACCTTGGCCATCTCGGGTGGCCTTCATCCTAGTCTCCATGGTTTGAGTTTCTGGATCAGCCATGTTGACTCTCGGTTCGTCTTCCTCCTCTGTAAACGGTTCTAATTGAAAGGTGGTAGGTGTGATGTTAATCCGTGCTAATCTCCTAAACTCTTTTTCTGGATCGAAAAATGGTTCAAGAAGTGGTGACTTCTTGGATGAACGGGTCATGCACTACCTGTAACCTGTCTAGACAAAACCGACAAACAGATTAAAAGCACCGAAAGTATAAAATAAAATAAATAAAATAAAAACAACTAAATTACTAGAATAAACTAAAAACTTAAAATAACGCACTGTTCCCCGGCAGCGGCGCCAAAAACTTGATGTGCTAAAATCAGGTTATAAAAATAAAATAGAAAATACCGAAAATCTAGACTAAAACACAACTAGTCAAGTGTACCTAATCGCACAATAGTATAGCTAAAGTAAGATCCGGGTAAATCGTCTTCACAGGGAACAATATATGTATTTTAAGTAATTAATATATCTAATAATTAAACTAACAAAACAAGTAAATATTGGGATTTTTATGTCTTTTAACGACATACAGTCAAAAAGAATTATTTAACTAATAATTAACTAAGAAAAACGAATAAATGATAGTGTAACTCAAATAGAGAAAATATACTTGTTTAGACCTTTTGACATCTAGTTTATTGGATATTTTGGATTAAGAACTGGATCAGATTTAGTCCACCTAGAAAACATAATTCGGATTACAAGTTGTCACTTAATCACCTAGTCAAGATTATACAATCCAAGTGTCCTTGAAATTTAAAACCTCTTAACTATGAAATGTGTAATCACTGAAATCACAAGTTAACTTATAGTCTTACTTTCATAAAAACCATTAACCATACAAGATATCTCTAAATTATGGTCCACCAATATTATAAATCAACCAAATAATTCAAGTCTCCCAAGTACGTCTAATCGGGATTCACAATCAATCACTCAATTGACAAAGTAACAATATCATGCAAAAGTTATCACTAATTGCAAAGTAATAAAGTCACTACTTGAATTAATCAATCAATAATTAACATCAATCGGTCTTTCGTTACCGAGAAATCAAAGTATATAAATCCAATCACTAAAATATATCCAAACTAGATGCAAAATTGGCCTAAACAAGTATTAAGAACTTAGCCCATAATCATGGGTTCAGAAAAACAGAAAATCAATGTCATAAACATGTTCGTAATCAATGAATTAACGAAGATACCAATGTTGTTGATGAACGGAATTAATCTCTAAGCTTTGATCGGAAGAGAATAGATGATTTGAACCCTAGCTGTCCCTAAAGGTCTTCCTCTGCTCTCCGGAGTCGGCCAAAATGAAGTTGTGTGAGTTAACCCCCCAAATGAAATGATTTTTCCTTTTTTTTTTAGGGTTTCTGCCGAATCAATCCATACGCCGTATGGATTGAAAAGCCCATGGATCCAACCCGCGTACTCTGGCGGCCCGGCTCACTCAATCCATATGCCGTATGGACATCCATACGCCGTATGGATTGAAAAATATAACTTTTCACCAAATCGACCTCCATTCTTCAACTTTAATCTTTTCACCTCCTTCTCTTCAATAATGACTCTATTTCTGCTTCTTTTCCAATTCAAGGCCCAAATAATTCCTAAATGCAAATATGAACGAATTGAGTATCTTATTCACATGAAATGCATAAGAAATATATTGAATAAAGGGATAATTAACACTATAAAATAGCACATTTTGGCGTTCATTAGAAGCCAAACTACCATCCATTACCGGATTCTGAGTTAAGTACAATAGCAGATATATTAATTCTTTTAATGCATGTTATGCTGTTCCAATAATTTTCATACACCATACAACCCAAACTTTATGTATATATAGTGTTTTGTAAAACTTACCAGCAAAGCTTTATGGTAATTAATGGTTGTCTTACAAGATCTTATTTTTATGTGTATGACTGCAGGTATCCTTTGACTTGCTTGGAGCTAATCAAACAAAAGTGCAAGACCATTCGCCGAGTGAGAATATGTAAGGAGGTAAAATTATGTTAATATATCTTCCGTTTTTGTGTTGTCAACTACACTCGAACATATTTATCGACTCGCTATGTCTCAATTAATGATTTTGTGATCAAAGTTTTTGTTATACTTTTACAGAGCTGAAGATGAAAACACACAAAAATTGAAGGACAATTTTGCTCGAGAACTTTAACAATTAACAAATGTATATTCTAATAAAAAGCATTTGTTTACAAATGTCTCTCACACCGGCCCAACCAATTAAGTTTGCACCTTTCAGTGTATACATTGCTGTTAAAAAATAATAATTCAAATTACGTCTTATCGCACTAGGGAACTTCATGTCATTGTAAAGGTTGTAAGCTATCCACGGGAATGTGTTATGCACTCTTGACTCCATGTTTAAGTAAGATGTAAAGTCATGCTTCTGGGAACTTTTGTACGAGTATATTTACAAGATTAAGTTTTATGAATTGGAATTGATAAATACAAAAACAATATTGATTCATACAACATACTACACAACAGTTAAAACATACAGAAGCATAATTTTGATGTATGAAACAATCTTGGTATTGTATTTATCATCACCCTTTTTAAATGTCGGGTAGATTTTACCATTGAAGTGTTGAATATACGATCTATATAATAATCAAAAATCATTGTTACCTTCTTCTTCGTTATTCAAACTAATGTTTGACAGTTCGAACTCTACAAGAGTTGATTGTATTGAATTTTTTTCCTTTCATCACCAAATCAAGTTTTAGGTTTTGTTTATTTATTTTTATTAGCTTCTAATTTAGGTACCATAGTTTTAATTGATATTTTTACTCTGAATATCCATATTCAAAACTATATATATATATATATATATATATATATATATAAATTTAAAGTCGCTCGCGTTGTCGTGGGGCTTATATCTAGTATTTATTTTATTAAAATTCCAACCTTGATTTTAATGTCCTAAGATTTAATACTCCTCTGAGACGAAAACGATTTTGATATTGCATAAAATCTTAAAATCGTAAATTTTAGTAGGATTACGATCCTAAACACAGGATTTTACGATCTCAATCGATCCTATGGCTTTTGTTCAATAACAAGTTAATTGGATTATCGTTTAATCAATAAATACATATATAACTAATCAATTCTTCATGTACAGTAGTTTAACAAATGAAAATCTAAATCCTCAACATTAAAGTAGTAATTTAAATCTTCATGAGTAGTATTAAATTAATATTAAAGTATTTAAACACTAAAAAATGAAAGGCAAAAATTCGTCGAAAGTATAGAGTATGACATCTCTAATCGAAGAGAAAATAACGCTGATTCTGAATAAATAATTTTTATAATTTATGGAGTTACTATCGCACCCCCAAGACACATGGCAGCAGAAGGATGAGGTGTCACGGGGGCGCCGACCAAATCAAGCATTATCACACAAAGATTACATCGAACGACCTCTAGTACGTTGTTTCATGTGAGTAGTCCTACTGTTGTTGAGAACCTGAGAATACAACACTAAAAGGGTCAACCAAAAGGTTGGTGAATCTCACATTTTTAGTAGTAAAACATGTTATGATACACAAGATTTATCCGATAATATGTAACCGAGTAAATAAATAAACAAATTAATGTTTCCGATTTGCCATTGCCATGAGCTCACGGTTCGAAGCCTAACCCGTTTTGTGCCTCCCAGAGGTGTCTAATCCGAAACACCTTTTTGACAAATACTAAAGTGCCCGTTTGACGTGGTTGTAGCTAGTAACCAGGACGGGGACGTCACTCCCATAATAGATCTATTCTTTAGTACTCGCGCCTTTAAAGTTAACGAACCATTTGTGATGAGGACTTTTACCGGATTATTAAACAACTCATGTAATAACCGAATAACCGAATTAAATAACCGAATACTCACTAGTAGAAAACTTCAAATAAACCACGGTATAAAAAGCATATGGACCACGGATTTTGAGGGGTGGTCTATAAGGGAGGAAGTCTATTTGAAGTTGAAAAGGAACACAGAGCTTTTGGAGTGGTCTATTTGTGAGAAGGATCACTGTTCCCACACTAAGAACCGTAGTCTATTTGACTAATTATTAAAAAAAAATTAAATTTTATATATTTTTTTCTAATTTCATATACATCTAAACTCTTTCAAATAATTAAATAATTAAAACACAAAAACAAATGGATGCATCTTCTCTTTTCGAATACCAAAATATTATAACACACACATACATTACAAACACCCTCTAACATAAGCGAACCATGTATGAGTTGATCATTATAAACCCAACCTATAACAATAACACTGCCTCACACATTTAACATACAACAAGAATTTATACAACACTTAAATGACACATTAACTAACGAGTAATGTAACCATAAATCGATTAATTTATACCTCTTTAATCCAACTCCACTCGAACTGGAAGACCCTTCCTTCTTGCTTTCCACACAAATACATTAATTTTGTTTGGAACAATCTTGGACATCGGGCCCTTCCATTAAATAATATACAATCGATTTTCTTTGTCATCTCATGGACCGTATATACTCAATCACCATCATCCTTCCAAATTCATTTGTTACAGCCTCTGGTATCTAAATCATACAAATTAAGAGCATCATGTATCTCTTCAAATGCCCCATTAGCCCGATCCCTTAGAGCCCGAATCAAATCACAATTATTTAGACCCTCCTTAAGCTGTAGACATAAACACAATGTGAAAATAGCGTAACTAACATTAATTACTAGAAACCAGATATATGAATGTGTAAGGCTTACAAACCTTTGTGCATTCATCACAACCAAGTACAACATTTTCAAGTGATTTTTTTCTAGCAACAATGCAATACGGAGGTCATGTAAACTATTAGTTGAATAATGCAATGCTAAAAGGGGTGACAACTTACGCTTACTCCGGTTCAAATTTGATGGCATTACCAAAAAGTCATGAATTTGATCTTGACTTCGAATCCAATCGTGTAACCAGTGGCACTTATTTACACTACATCTAAGTAATTCTACATATTAAAAATGACCATTATACAATCATGTCTTTTACCTAGATTTTCGTGAGAACTAATATATTCAGGAAATGAAAGATTACCATAATAAGTTGAATCATGGCGGAAGTTAAAAGTTAATGCACGAGAATGTCTCCTTCTGGATTTAGCACGTCGACGACACCGAAAAAGGACTACGACAAATGCGATAAGAATCACTTGTACGATTATCACAAATTTTGGCTCTAGTACTACCCATCTGAAAGGTTATACCAGTCGACCCAATTGAGTTAGAAGTTGGCAATAATAATCAAACATAAGTATTAATATGGTTAGTTTCATCAAGAATCAAGGAAATCTTTTCAGACTCCATGGTTAGAAGCTCTCTTCTTTTCCAGAGCTCTTTTATAGGGAGGATCTATTGGAGGCTGCACAGGGTCCAAGATCTTGTAAGTTCCATCAGGGCTTTAGGAAGAGGATATGAACGATCCGAATCATAACCACTAAGGTCCCCACAAGCTAGGAATGGTATACAAACCTTGTTTGGCCCTTCTAACCATCCACTACTACAATATGTCGTAATTTAACAAAGATCAACAAAAAAAATCATAAGTAAATAAATGGTTGATTAAAATACCTAAGTCGTTTGCACCAGACGGAGTTCCAACCTTCTCAAGAAGTCGATGCAAATCTTTCTCGCTAAACCCTTCAACCCTAAATTATCCTAATATTTATTCAAACAAGTGACAACGAAGACAGTACGACAAACGAAATCATCTATTACATCAAAGATCCATCAATCCAAAGAAATTTAAGATATAGAATCAACACAGTGATAAGATTACCTTTTAAATCTTCTCCATATGCAAGCGTATTGTACCAATCGAATAGCTCAAGATGACTAGTACGGAGAAAATCAAGGTACCGAAGAGCCGCCATATTCGATTGATGAATCCGGAGAAGATGAGTTGCAAATACAAGGATTCCGATGGCGATAATTTTTTTTTAAAAATACATAGTATAAAACCTTGATTGGTGTTTTCTATATCGTCTGTGTTTTCTTTCCCCCTCTGAATCTCGTCACCGGAATCAAACAAAATAATCAAATCACTAGAATCGCCTCATCAAATTTAGGGTTCTTTTTTCAAAGATCAAATTAAATGTGTGGTGGTGGTGTGTGTGTGAACAATCTATGATGAAATTTGAAATAACCAAATGACAGAATTTTAAGGATCTTAAAAGAAAAAATTGGGAAGAGACCAAGGGTTTGCACACTAGAACCGTGGCCCTCGCAAAATAATAGACCACTGTGATTTAATTTGAACCGTGATACTTCTTTTTTTAAGATAATAGAACACGATTCACTATTAGGAATTGTGTTCCGTCTTCTTTTCACCCATGATTCATTTTAAAATTATAAAAATCATGATTATTGGTAAATGGACCACGAATTTTTTGGTTTTTTACTATTTCCGTGGTCTATTATGAGTGGTCTATAGTGCTTTTTGTAGTAGTGACTTGTGATCATGAAAACATTTAAGCATTGTATATCACCGCGAAGTTTAAAACAGTAAAAGTGGGGCTGTAAGACTCACCTGAGTTTAGCTATGAGCAAGCAAGCAAACAATCAATCAATTAGCAAGCAAGTAAGCGTGTATCCAATTGCAACCTTCTAATGCCCTAAACGTATAAGGTTGTGTATGTAAGTAGATGTCTCAAAATACCATCTATGTAAGTGGAGGATTGATGTCCACTTAATCCAATCATGTAGGTGAAGGGTTAATGTCCACCTATGCTAGTTTACTCAACTAGTATGTCCAAATAAGTTGTTTATTAAAAACGTGTACGACCCGTTGGTGAAAGTTCGTAATAATAATTCTTAAAAAGACATTACTATTAGGTTTGTTTGTTGTGTACTTTGCCTTAGTATATATCATGTGTCAACACGTTGTTATCGTATGTAATTATCGATTGTTGCGCAAGTTTAACACTTAGTGAAATAAGATTTTCAATTTTGGTCCAAGTGTTCTAAGTGTCTTTTTTGTTCGGGTTTTATTTTCAAGTCTCATTTTTTGTCCAAGTTACTAAATAAGTCACCCAAACCCGTTTAGTTTACAATTTTTTCCAAAAATAGTAAGTTTTCAAAAATAGAAAGTTAGACGTTTTCGAAACTGAACCCCATTTTTGTTGACTTGGTCAAACTGACTCGGTTTGACCCGAAACTTTTACTCAAATATTAGATATGTTTAAAAGTCCATAAAAGTCAGTTTTAACACTTATAGCATGTTCGGGAGGTGTCGGTTTTCATAAGTTACTAAAATCAGTCCCTCTTTACATTTTCCAGAAAATGCATCATTTTGTCGAATTTTTATAAAAATTTATATTCTGAATTAATTTTCAAGAAAATACCAGTTATTCCTCCATAAGTTAACTACTTCCAGTAATTTTTTCATGATTTTAGATAAGTCTAAATATTTTTAAAAATTACATGTGTCATCTGAGGTCCAACAGTTGACCAATCTGGACACACACATGAAGATTGAATTTCTGAACAAAATCTACAACTTTTTAGAGAAAGGTGATAGTACAACATTTGTAGCTAACAAAATTTTTGAACTTTTGGCGGTAGTTTTAAGTCATTTGGAGCAGTATAACTCAAGATATAGTAAAAACCCCGAGGGATAATTTTCTGACTTTTCTGGGCAGATTGTATATGTGTTCTCACAAAAATTATTTAAAATAGTAAACCATCTCTAAAAATTATAAGGCTTATGGTGTTTTATAAATAACATCTTGAAATTGATATTAGACTATAAAAAAATTCATTTTCATTAAGAAATGAATGAGAAACAATTTGGTGAAATTCGTATAAGAATCTGGTTAGAAAGTTTTTGCTACATATGCTTGAGTTTATGAACATGTAAATGGTTTTTATGTATATTTATGGACATAATCATGTTAAGTGAACTTATTTACATGTTGTTAAAGAAAAAGTGATGAAGAAAAGTCCTCACAATGGTGTTATGATGATGAGAAGGAGATGGAGATGCTTTTCTTGAAGTTTCCTTGAAAAATCTTGAAGTTTTGATGTGGTGGTTGTATGGTGATTTATGATGGTCAAAGGGTGGTGAGTGGTGGTCAATGGTGGTTGTGTGGTGGTGTAATCTCAGACTTTTAGAGAGAGGGAGATGTTAGAGAGAAGGAGGAGAAAGTGGAGGTGATATGAATGGTGAAATGAGTCATTGCATGAGTTTTAAGTGGAGGTGTAAGAGAAATGGAATGATGGGAATTTGCATGAATGGAGAGTGGTGGAAGTGGAGGTGCCCAGCCCCCATGGGTCCCCACTTGGTGGGTCTTGTGTTTTAAATTTCGTTTCCAGTTTGTGTTACGTATTTTGGTCATTTACCCGTTATTTATGTTAAAATTTTAAATCGCCTAACGTTGTTTTGTGTCGTTTTAATTAACGATTTATTTGAGGTATTTTTCCATTAAAGTATTATTAAAATACTTTATTTTAGGTAATCAAAATATTTATTGACTTTCGTTTAGTTCCTGAATTCGATTCGCGCATTTTTACCGAGTTTGTTACATTTTAAACAAAACGTCTAGGTTTTTCGCATATTATTATATCAAGATAATAATATAGGGTAAATAACTACTATTTATTTTATAAAATAGATTCATGTTATTTATAAAAGTGTTTTCACCAACGTCGTATAAATAGTCAGACCCCGTCCGGTTGTTTCGTGTAACTACAACTAATCACGTATGTATTTATACAAATATACAAGTAGTTACAAGTATTTAGCATACTACAAAATATAATACACGTAATTAATGTTCTAGCTTAGGTTTAAAAGTTACCCTAAATTATCTGGTGTCACAGTTACGGTTTGTGAGATAATTAACCAGATGGGTAAAAATCTAATTAAGTTTTGTAAAAAAACGGAGCAATTGTTCTCTATTTTTTTTTTCATTCTTAAAAGAACCCACCTCTAAACTTCATAAACTAATTATATATAGAAGTAATTTTTATATTCTATTATTTTGTATTAAACACTTCATCAAGTTGTTATCTAAAATCAATATATTTTTAAAACTTGAATGATTAAATTATAAGAAAATAAACTTGAATGACTTTAAACCAGTATAAACCCTTTATTAATAGTTTATTTTTTGTAAAAGAAAAATATAAATTAAAATGTGGTTCATGCTTTAATTTTCTTATATGGTGGCCCGAAATTGTGAACATGTAAATTGGCTTGATAACAAGTGAATAATGAAAAAGCTTTCTTATTGATTTAAAAAAAATATTTACCACACATTGCTAAAGTTGGATTTTATCATTTAAACATAAGAAGAAAAATTGAAGGTCAATGAATATTTTTATCTTTTGCCCATTCCGGCGCAACCTTGTTTATTTTTAATTTGAGTCCGGCCTTAATACTTTTTTCCTAAAAATGCCTTAAAATATCGAATTTCTAGTTCATCGAGATCGCAATGCACCAACACGTATATGAATTTGCAATTCAATTATTTTAGACTGAAGTGTTTCAAAACGTGTTCAACTTAATTTGATATTCAGTTTATTATAAATATCAAACTATCATACTCTTTTATTGAATGTATTTAGCCAGTAAAACAATATATATATATATATAATAAAAATAATAAAAATACTGAATTATATTGCTTCTCCCTCTTCTCCACCTAAATTTCCTTCTCTATAGATCCCAATCTATATATATATATATATATATATATATATATATATATATATATATATATATATATAGTAGGTTCCAATGAGAACACTTCAAAAATAAGAACGGTAAGAACACTTCATAAATGCATAACTAGCCAACAAAATCATTAGATTCACACTCATACATCTCCAATATGTGTAGAAAAATTGATTATAATAGATGCGAACTTTCGAAAATACACAAAAATCGAAAAAACGATTGATGCACAATTATAGAGATAATCGTGCACCAATCGTTCTTTCCGATTTTTGTGCATTTTTAGAAGTGTGTATTTATTTTTGCATATTTGAGATGTATGACTGTAAATCTAATGATTTTTGTTGGCTAGTTGTGCATTTATGAGGTGTTCTCACCGTTCTTATTTTTGAAATGTTCTCATTTAATCCAAACTATATATATATATATATATATATATATATATATATATATATATATATATATATATATTCGTCCTAGCCAAGTGTCCAATTTGATTATATATGCACACAATTTTAGAAATCCCTACTAACAACACTTTTTATCAATCAAATAATATTAATTTCAAATATAGTTTCTTTTAATTAGTTGTTACATTAAAGAACAGTTATTTAGGACAACACAAAAATAATCAAGACAATTGAAATTAAACAGAAGGAGTTATCAAGACAATTGAAATTAAACGAAAGGAGTACAATTTATATACGGAGTATTTCATTTGCCTGTATCAGAATACTAAATCGTACATGATTGGTAATTCATGGTCGTTTCTTTATCTGCATTTAGATATTATTCAAACATATACGGCTAATTTTTCTTTTTTATTATACGCCCAATATAATGTTTATACACAAGTTTATAAACTAATCACTATGTCCCGTTACAAGTGTTATATTTTGACTTTTAAGTTTTTCTTTCTTTTAAGTCTTTCTTTTTCAACTTTGATCTTAATTAATTTTGTTTGTGTTATATAATACTTGATGCAAAATATATGAATGGATTAGGTTCTAAATGTATTTTCAATAGTATAATTTTTATCAAATACTATATAACACAAACAAAAATATATAAGGTCAACGGTAATAAAATTGACTTCAAAAAGTCTAAACATAAATCGTTTCTTCCTTTTTATATACTCATGACATACATAACCTGTAATTGAAACTCAACTTGCATAATCTCGATCAATTTAGATTATAAAAAATTTTCTACAAACGTTTTCTCATTTTATATGGATATGTTTTGGGCATCCTACTTTCTTAATTTTTTTGATGAATATATTTCATTTCATAACCTATATTTATATGTAACTGTATTGAAAAAACATAACCGATATTTATATGACTTAAAAATGGGACTTAAGAATTTATAATGTTGTTGAGATCTATCTATCTATATATACATTAATAAAACAAGGTTTTCAATAGTTGATGTGACATCCTTATTTTTATTCCATTTACCTTAAAATCTAACGTGACATCGGGTGTTAACGAGTCGAACATTTAACGAGCTACTCGAGTTCGATCTCGTTCAACTCGAATTCAAGTTTGATAATATTCAAATACGAGTTGGCGCTCGAACGAAAAATACTATTCGATTAACTTCATAAGTCGAGTATCAGATTTGATGTTCGACTCAGCTTGCTTTGAAGCTCGTTTAGTTCCAAGTCAAACGACCTATTCGATTCGAACGAGTCGAGTTTATATAAGAATATTATATATTTAGAACTTTTAAGGCATATAACTAATAAATTTAAACATAAGACGTGAAGTATGAATGAGTTTATTCATAAGGGTTTTTTTTTTTTTTTTTGAACGACAATAAAATTTATATTAGATAAACTATTAGCAAGGAGCTAAAAGCAAAAGAGTACAAACAAATCTAGAAATCGAAAAGAACTACACAATCTAGATTCATCCTGGACCTTTAACTGCCAGGACTACAAAAATGGTGAAAAAACTCGTGCCAATTGTGATACCAAGATAGGAGAAAACCCCCCACCAACGGAGGGCGTGCCACCGGTTTTCACTCCGTGGAATTTTTGATGCAGACCCAAATAAGACCTGAGGATCGCTACAACTGAAAAAACCCAACCAATTCACAAAAAAAAGTCCCAAAACATCTACACAATAACGAAACAAGCCAGCATTCAAGTATAACCAATAACACTTGGGAAGCAAAAAAAACAAAGGATTCTTGAGCCATTTCCATCTAAACTTGTTCTTCTTGTTCATGTTAGAATACCATAAAAAAGAGATCGCCACAATCGAATCAAATATAGTGTCTCCTCTATTTTTGCCCGGGTTAAACACTGCATCATTGCGATATCTCCAGATACACCACCAAACTGTATCATAAATCATCTCGAAGAGCTTTTTAATAATCGAAGAAAAAGAAGACAAGTCAACATACTGCATCATAAGATTCGGAGATAAATCAACTGAGAGTTTATTCAAGTTTAATTTTATGCTATGAAATTAGTTTATCATCATGAGTTCATAAATATGCAAATTGCGCTTGAAATTTTAGTTCATAAAAGTACTTTTCAATTGAAATAAACGGTCATCGAATTCGAGTTCGAACGATAAAAAATTATTCAAAATCGAGCAAGAACATAATTTTTAAAACTTACTCGGATTTGAGTAGAGCTCGAACATCCTGGTATTCGACATAATTTGATCGTTAATAGCCCCACTGACATCAAACGAAAACTATTCAACATTTTAAGAAAATTTGAGCTATACCAAATAGTTGTTACTTTATCAATTAATCAATCTCGTGAGATATATAGTTTCCAATTAAAGTTTTTTTTTCAGTAATATATTGTATCATTTAAATTTAAATATTACTTATTTTTTTTATATTCATATTATTTAGTACACATATATCAAAATAGTTACTAATTTGTCGGTATAGTCACTATTATCTATTAACTCAATACATTGTTATTTTATCATCCTATCTATACAACTTTCGGTAACTTTTTGATTTGCAATTTCAAATTTTCACTTTCTAATTACAATAACTATAACATTGTAATATCTAATTGGAGACATATAAAACATGTAATTAACTATTCAATTTTGTGCAAATTGCCGTATAGACCTAGTAACTATATAGAACCTATCTGCATCAAACTAAGAGTTAATACACAAATATATTATTGTACTTTTTGCGAAAATATTCATCTGAGTTACTAAACTTTAAATGTGTTCAACTGAGTTAGTGTAAATAAAGGCCTAACTACTTTGAAATTTTACTCTTTAACCTTCTAACCATTATAAACGAACATAATTAGTCCATTAAAATATTTAATATATTTGTTATATAGAAATGTACACTTTACTCCAACGAAGATCTAGTCTAGCCTTTAAAGTATATACTTTAAATAAAAAGTTTAGCTTTATGTTAGCAACAAAGATTTGTTTTTATTGACGAAGTGAGAAAAGAAGTAGTCATGAAAAAAAGTACTAAAAGAAAAGTTAAAAATAAAGCTCTAAGACAATTACGATGATTCAAGAATTAGAAATAAGTGAAAGAAAAAAAAAAGTTTAATATAAAACAAGGCTATCAAAACTTTCACAAAATGTTTAATTGATGAATGATAAAACCTATTTACTTAAATCAACTTTAACTATACGTAATATTACACCCCATAATTCAAAAACATATTTTATTATATTTACTAACACTGAAAGAGTATGTCCCGAATTAATTATAAAATCTTTACAGTTCCCAAAACTTAACTGTTATATAAAAATATAATTACAAAAAAAATTGTAGGTCCCGAAATATATGAATGTGTTGTAGAAGGGGGGGGGGGTGAATACAACTTCTTTTGATCCAACTCAAACACAAGTAAATGAAACAGTAACACAAAGATGTAATTTTCAACTTAATTCTTTTATTTCAATAGAATCAAAGAATTACAATGTTAACTTAAAGCGGAAGAGTTAACTTGTTGAACAGATTACACTTTCACTGCTACAACTCTAGAACACACTAAGAGCTGGCTAAACACTGTTCTATTACTCTGCCTATATCAAATTGATTGATCGAAATTCACACCTAGCAAATTCTGCTAAGTCTTCTATTTATAGGCGAGCTTGAACACATTAAGTAGTTCTTCAACCAATTTGAACACTTGACGCGTCCTCTGCTCCATGGGCAAATGTCGGACGTGCCCAATAACAAACAGAATTGTACTGCAGACACATTCTGCACAGTACAGAGCTTGTCGAGCGTGTACTACACGCGCCGCCGTATTGGTTAAGAATAGCAGGGGGTACACCATGCCACAAACGTCCACAATTGAGAGATGTAATTCTTCGTACACTATCTCAGGAGTTGTCTGGACATACATATGTTGCACCCAAGTGTTTGCATAAATGTTAAGATTGAATCTGTGCAATCTTGACATTCTTCATTCTCTGAGCTGGCTGCAAGCATTCTTCATTCCCACCGCTGGGTCTTCAGAATCTCTTTTCAACTTGTCTTCGACTTGTTGAACGCAAAACATGAGTAGTCGGCTCAGGAAACAACCTTCATTATATGAAAGCTGGTCAAACAGAATTCTCTGTGCTGGATGAGCATAGCCAGCACACAGACATTCTTTTGAACCCAACACACAGACTGACTTATGTGCTGTTTGAACTATTTACATGAAACTCTATGCTGGCTGTTCAAGATTCATACTTAATGTTATTTTCAAGTTGTTGTCATCATAAAATCAATTATAAGGGATCATGCCTCAACAATCTCCCCTTATTTGATGATGACAAAACTTTAACACATCACACATAAGAGTAACATATTCGAAGATTTTAACTTGTGGAAATACTAGCTTATCATTAACATATGATGAAATGTTAAGATATTACAATGATAAACTTTAAACAAGATTATATAAACTAGTAGTTCAACGAGAATTCAATTCTATAACTAGTGAGAGCACACCATCAGTAATTTGCTACAAGTTTTCTCCTTTGAAGGGCTTCAACATCTCTTGGGAATTAGGATCATACCCTCTCCTTCTCATCTCACTGCCTATGATAACAGAGTATTCTCCTGATTGCTTGTTCATTAGAGCCATTGCTCTAAAGTTAATCTTGGTTCAATACATTCTTTTTCCAAGTCATTAGTTCTCTGAAATATGAGATGATCACCATCCAAGTAGTAGATGTCATCCACTGGAAATTCAATGTGCATTCCATGCCTTCCTTGAACTCCAATTGGTAAAGATAAATCACCACGGATTGGATAGGTGATACTGGGTAGACATTGCTCTGCATGAGGAATCAATAGTTGATCAATGGAAAGCTTCTTGATTGGCTGCCTTAGTTGCCTTGGTTGTTGGACAGCGGGATATCTTTCTTGAATTATGAGTTGCCTGGGCATCTGAGGAGAAAGGTAAACATTCCTCTTAGGAGCACCTGCAACCTTTGATGCTTTGTCAAACACTTCCTGAAGCCTAACCATTACCATGTCCCTCATTTCTCCCTTCCTTCTGATGTAATAACTTTGAAGCTCTTCCCATTCACTGAAGGCTAGATAGAACAGATTAACCAACCTCATATTTTCTGAGTGGTTATCTTCCCTTGTAATATTTATCAAATCTTGAGCAGCAACAACCTTCACCACTTTCATAATCTTGGAAGCATGCTTTCTTCTATGTAAACAGTCCTTATATCTTTCAGCTTCCTTCTTGGCAAAGAACACATTCATCTTCTCTGCAGTTCTTGGACTGGCTGGGGTGGTAGGTTGAATGCATTGGACATCATGTTCAATCTCTTTCTCCTTCTTTTCACTAGAATCACCATTTAGTCTGCTTAGGGCAATGGATTGGAATTCTTGTGGAGTCATAACTTTAGAAATAAATTTCTTGCTCTTTTTATCTTTGATAGCATCAATCTTTTCTTATTCTGCTACTTTGATTGCTAGGGCTTGATCTTCATCAACACTCTTTTGCGGCAAGAGCATCTTCATGGTCTTCCACAGATTTAAAACCAAGTTCCTGAGCTTCTTCTATCATTCTTTCTGCATCTGACTTCTGAGCAGGTTGCTCATCATTTGCAGTGAGCTCCAGATATTTCTCAAGTGTCATTCCACACTTGAATGCATTGATAGCAGCTTGCTGAAGTTTTGGTTCAACTGATGATTCAATATTGAGAATGGTCATCCTTTCCTTTTCTTGATCTCTGCCATAACCATCTCAACGGGAATGCCTCTCATGAATGATTCCCTAACAAACGGTCTTTGCTCATCAGATATTCCTTCTGGATACTCAAACACATTGCTTTTCTTCACTTTCTTTGGAGCATCTTCCTCTTCAACAATGGCTTTGCCTTTAGCTTTTCTTTTCTCTTGATCATCTTGCCCAGATTGTTGAGAAGAAGGCATCTGAACATCTGTTGTTGAAACAGGTTCAGGTTTAGTACTGACTGGTGTAACAATTATTTCTTGAGCTGGTTCTGTTTGAGGTGCAGAACACGAACTTCCTTCTTTTAGCTTAGCCAGTTGACTAGCTTTCTTGCCACCACTGCCAACTACAATCTCATCATCACTATCATCAGCAACATACTTTGGCTTGGCTTTTGTGGCAATAGTCTTGACTCTTTTGGATCTTGGCTTGGTGGAAACAAGGGAAACTGAAATGATTTCTGTCTGTGCTGGTAGATCATCATCTTGAACAGTTCGAGCTGGTTCTTCAGGAACTTCTTCTTTATGCTCCCCCTCAGTAGATGAACTTGATTCCTTCTCAGACAGACTTCTGATCTTTTCTTCCCTCTTTTCATACCTTTTTTTCTTTTTCCAACTCAACATTAAATTTAACCTCTCTGGCAGCTTGTTTTTCAGCAAATCTCTTCCTCTTCTTATGAATGTTGGCTTCAATGGACTTTGAATATTCTGGATGTTTTGAGCTTGCACTACCACCAGCACCAGAATCATGTCTGCTATCATCATCATTAGATTTACCTTCACTGTCATCACCATCATCATCTTTCCTTCTCTTATTTAACTTTTCATCATCATTCTCCCCCTCAGATTGATACTTTCATTTCTTCTCCCCCTTTTTGTCATCATCAGGGGTAAAAGTTTGTAGAGGAGTAGTATAGAAGGCCAGAATATCATCCATCTTCTTTTGAAGATTATCAAGTTTGTTGGACTGATTATCTTTAATGAATGCAATGGATCTCAAATTATTTCTGAATTCACTGAATTCTTTGGTTGACTCTGCTTGAGCTTTTCTTAAGTTGGTTAGCTCAGAAAAATATTGTGGACTTCTCCTTAGGTGAAATAGCACTGGCTCGAAAGGCTTCATTCTCAGCTCTAAGTCTTTCATTTTCTTTTCTCAAAGCAGCCATCTCAGCCGTTAATTCCTCCTCCTTCTGATGAATGATAAGTTGTTGTTGATTGGTTTCTATGGATTGATGAAGAGCTTTAAGCTCTGAATTGACAGATTCAGTAAGTGCAAATAATTTCTTCTTTTCTTCTGCAGATATAACAGTTGACTCCATAGCCTCCAAAGCTTTGGCAGACTTGCCATGAGCTTGTTCATCACCAGCAATGATGACATTAAAACGTTCAGTGAACCCCTGGATTGTAACACTCTCTTTCCGTGTCTGGTAATTCCTTTATTTAAATTAGTTATTTAATTGTTTTAGGAATTACTTGATAATATTATTATATTGTGAAACTTAGATAAATAAGTTCTAGAACTTATTGTGGATAGTAAACTATTAGTTGTTTTAAATTATTACAGATGACGGTAAAATAAAATTAATATTCTCGCAAATGGTTTTTAGGTTCCAGACAATAGATTTAGGACAGGTATAAAATTGTACCACTTAATATGTGGGTCGGTTTGTGAGCCGACCTTAAAATCTTTATCTTCTCAAGGTTCCTTCCATTTTCTTCTTGTTGAAACCTTGCAAAGCTCTAACACTTCAAATCAAATTGAAAACCAAATTAGTTAGTTGCTGTGATTTTGATTCTACAACATCAGACCTATTATCAACATCAATTTATCAATCTTTCATCCAAAAGTGAGTTTGGGTTTTTGTTTTTGAATGGATTTTAGGAGTTATTGAGTTATATTCGAAATTGAAGCTTGGTTTTGATGTTATAATGATTACCTGAAGTGTTAGATACATTTAGAAAACATAGAACAGAGTTTTTTTGACGTTTTGGTGAGATTTGGTTCGAAAATCAGATTGCAGCAGCGAAGTTCGCAGCCTCAGTTCGTCCTGCGAACTGAGATGTCGCGGTGCGAACCGAGATGTGCGAACTGAGATGCTGCGAGTTGAGTTTTGCTTTGCGAACCGAGTCCTGCGAAGCGAGTTGAGTTTCGCTGTGCGAATTGACCTGATGCATTGCGAACCGAGTTGTTCTGCGAAGTGAACCGAGTTTCTGCGAACTCAGTTGGCTCTGCGAACCCAGTTTCCTGCGAACCGAGAATTTTTGAAGATTTTTATTTCGCAAATTTAAGTCTTTTCGGGGTAACGGACAGGTGATAATTTCACTAACTCAGATTGGATTGAAATTCGCATGGTCACTCGGAAACGACCTAATGATCCCGGCTCTATTTTAAGAGTCTAGGCAGTTTTTGGCCATTCGGGGTCATCTAGGGCCCGAAAATGGCATTTTTCAGTTTTTAAACGTCATTTCGGGATTTTCTGATTTCATTTTGAATGAACTTTTGTTTGACTAGACTTCAGGGATTACCTGATTTGATAAATATGCTCTGATGATGATTATGGAACGAATTTCTAACTTATATTTGAATTTCTGTTTCAGATCAACCTAAGACTCAGTGATATAAGAATCCTGAGTGTGGAGACGTCAGAGGTATCGGTGAGTGGATTTAGAACTCACCTTTTGATTTAGTTGTAACTGTTTGGTTGCAACAAGTAAACGTAGATATGTGTTAGACTGTTTAGTCTTGATTATTGACTATGAATCTACGTGATATGTGAATATATGTGTATCAGATTATTGAGGTCAACGTGTAGTTGGACTTTTGGTTATTATGTGAATTACACAGGTTTTGATTCATTTGTTGTGTTTGAGACCTGTGTATGAGTTTAATAACCAGTAGTTATCGGTCTATTCTGTATTGGCTATACAGATTGACGTTAAGTGTTCTTTGGGAATCCCCGGGTATTATGATATCCCAAGAGCCACCGATCCTCATTGAAATATGTGTGTTTACGATTATTTGGTGTAAACTCATAGTTAAGCTAAGTTGAATTGTGTGTGATAAATCTATTCACTTAGCTTTGTGCTAATCCCTCATATTACTTCCTGCAGATTCTGTTTACTATGTGGGTATTCAGGAAGTGGATGCTTCGGCAGGGAATGTTTGACGACTTGCGACTCTGATATGGTTTTGTATAAACCTTGTTTTGTAAAATATAATACCCCGTTTGTGTAATGTAGTTTCAATAGTTTTAAACTATTGTGTATCTGGTTTGAAAAATATTATACACTTTTTATGATATATATTAATGAACTAAGTTTTAAGTCAACGCTTCCAAGTTAAATTGTATAATATTCATGTACTGAATGAGGGGTGTTATAAGTTGGTATCAGAGCATAGATTTGAGTGAATTGAGCATTATAAAGTGTTCAATCCCAAATCTAGAGTGTGTTACGTCAAAAATTCTTGGGTATGGGATTTAGCATTGTATGTGGAATTGTTAGTAGATAGGTGCTAACGATTAACAAATGTTGAGTTGTTGTGGTAAATACAGATATGGCAGATAATGAACAACCGACCACCAACCCTAATAATGCCTCAAGGATCGATGTTCCCCCTTCAGATATTCATAATGAAAGACATGATCATGAAGGTACTTCTATTCCTACTCGTGAAGAATCGAATAGAGATGATTATCTTTTTCAGTTAGAAGATGAAGTGATTAATCTCAGAGAATTTAAAAGACAGACTGAAACTGCATCATCTCAGCAACGTTCTCAAAAACAGATACCTGTGTTTGGTAATATTCCTCCCTTTCAGTCAAATAAACAGTGTTCATTTAAAACGTTCATGGCAAGTAAACCATCGGAGTTTAGAGGTAGTGCAAATCCATCTGTAACTTTAAATTGGTTAAGAGATATGGAGCGAAAATTTGATGTTACTCGCTGTGAAGAAGAATTCAAAGTGTTTTATGCTATTCAGTGTTTAAAAGACGAAGCCATGGTTTGGTGGGACTCGATTACTGGTCATTTGACCCAACAGCAGAAAGAAGCTATTCGATGGCCTGATTTCCATCAAGCTGTTTGTAATCAATATTGTTCTGACTTTGATATGGCACGCATTAGGAGAGAGTTTGTGAATCTTCAATTAACCGATAAGATGACTATCGACGAGTTAATAACACAGTTTTCGGAGAAACTACGGTTTGTGCAACAGTGGGTTCCGGATGAGAAAACCAGAATCGAGCAGTTTGTGGAAACTTTACCTCATAATTACCGTACTACAGTGAGGTTAGCTAGTAATCTATCCCAAGCTTTTACTCTTGTACGCTCGGTTGACAGTGATATTAGAGGTTTTCGAGAGTCTCAAGCTAGAGATACTTCTTCTTCATTTCCAAGAACTAGAACAGATTCTTCGGGTAAAGGAAAGTCAAGGTGGCAGGGTAATCGTCAGGGTCAAAGATTTAGTAATAAAAGCAGTTCATCCGGAAGTTCTAATTGGTGTAGTTCTTGTCGATCCAAACATATTGGCCCATGTACAATTCAGACGAACAAATGTGTTAAATGTGGTGAATTGGGTCATGAGTTTAAGAATTGTAAGTTTCCCAATTATGTATGTTGGAACTGTAAGAAAGAAGGGCATCGTGCTGGGCAGTGTCCTGAGGCAGGAAAGCAGGGTTCGGTCTCGGTCGGGAGTTCGTCATCTTCCGGACAAAAGCGGAAGAATCCTCCGCCAGCAGCAAGTAGGGCATTCCAAATGACAGTCGATGAGGCTGTCCACAAAGATGATGTCATAACTGGTACTTTTCTTATAAACTCTGTACCAGCACGTGTTTTATTTGATTCTGGAGCAAATTGTTCTTTTATATCTGTGTGTTTATGTGATAAGTTGAAACTGATCCCTATTGTGATAACTAAGCCCTTAGAAGTAGAGATTGTTAGTGGCAAATTAGTTCCTGTTACCACCTCGGTGACTGGAGCTAATATTGTGATAGATTGTCAGACTTTTCCAATTTCATTTCTATTAATGCCAATTCCAAGTTTTGATGTAATTATTGGCATGGATTGGTTAAGTCAGTTTAAAGCAAGTATAGATTGCCACCATAAGCTAATTAGAATCCCAATCTCTAAAGAGTCATACGTTGTGGCTCGAGGAGAACGGGATAGTGGGTATTTACCTCTGATTTCCATGATGAAAGCTAGGAAGTCGTTGTCTAAAGGTTGTGAGTCTTGCCTAGCTTATGTTATTGATGCCAAACTTGAAAAGAAATCTGTCTCCGATGTCCGGGTAGTTTCTGAATATCCAGAGGTGTTTCCCGATGATTTACCTGGTTTACCACCGGTTAGGGAAGTTGAATATCAGATTGATCTCATTCCTAGTTCCTCGCCTATAGCTAAAGCTCCCTATAGATTAGCTCCGTCTGAAATGCGTGAAATGATGAATCAGATTCAGGAGTTATTGGATAGGGGTTTTATTAGACCTAGTTCTTCTCCTTGGGGTGCACCAGTTTTGTTTGTGAAAAAGAAGGATGGGTCTTTCAGAATGTGTATTGATTATAGAGAATTGAATAAACGAACAGTAAAGAATAAGTATCCTCTGCCTCGAATAGATGATTTGTTTGATCAGTTGCAGGGATCTTCTGTTTATTCTAAAATTGATCTGAGATCAGGTTATCATCAGGTTCGTGTTCGTGAACAGGATATTCCTAAGACTGCTTTTCGTACCAGGTATGGTCATTATGAATTCCTGGTTATGCCATTTGGTCTAACAAATGCTCCAGCAGTGTTTATGGATTTAATGAACCGGGTATGTCGACCATTTCTTGATAAGTTTGTAATCGTTTTCATCGATGATATTCTTGTGTATTCTAAGTCCGAATCAGAACATGAAATGCATTTGAGGTTAGTGTTGGAAACCTTGAAAAGAGAAAACTTATATGCTAAATTTTCAAAATGCGAATTCTGGATTCGGGAAGTACAATTTTTGGGTCATATCATATGTAATGATGGTGTTAAAGTTGATCCTTCCAAAGTTGAAGCAGTAATGAATTTGAAAACTCCAAAGAATGCTTCTGACATCAAGAGTTTTCTGGGTTTAGCGGGTTATTACCGGAAATTTATTAAGGACTTTTCTAAAATTGCCGGTCCGTTGACTAAATTAACCCGCAAGAATGAAAAGTTTGAATGGAATAATCAACAAGAACATGCCTTTCAGACTTTGAGACAATTGTTATGTCAAGCTCCAGTGTTAGCATTACCGAATGGGTCTGAAGATTTATATGGTACTAAATGCGTTATCTGTACTGATCATAAAAGTCTCCAGTATATGTTTTCTCAGAAAGAGTTAAATATGCGTCAAAGAAGATGGTTGGAATTAATTAAAGATTATGATTGTGAAATCAGATACCATCCGGGGAAAGCAAATGTAGTTGCAGACGCTCTGAGCCGAAAAGGTACTTTTGACAGAGTTTATTACATGAAAGTAGATGTTTCTTCTGATTTGATGGATCAAATAAAAGCTGCTCAGTTAGAAGCCTTATTGGATCATAATTTGAAATCTGAAATTATGTTGAAAAGAAAAGATTTGTTGATAGATGATTCTAGAGGATTAAAGACATTTCAGTCTCGTGTGTGGATTCCTTTGATTGGTAGTATTCGGGATATGATTTTGACTGAAGCTCACAAATCTAAATTATCCGTCCATCCCGGGAGTACCAAAATGTATAATGATTTGAAACCCTTGTATTGGTGGCCTACGATGAAAACAGATATAGCACAATTTGTTGGTACTTGTCATATTTGTGCTCAAGTTAAAGCAGAACATCAGAAACCGTATGGGTCACTGAAACAGTTGGAAATTCCAGAATGGAAGTGGGAACACTTAACTATGGATTTTGTAACTAAACTTCCTCGAACGCCACGTGGAAATGATATGATCTGGGTTATTGTAGACAGATTGACCAAAAGTGCACATTTTCTGGCTACTAGTGAAACAGCATCTCTAAGTAAGCTTGCACAGTTGTATGTTAATGAAATTGTATCGAGACATGGAATTCCTTTATCGATTGTGTCAGATCGAGATTCTCGATTCATATCTCATTTTTGGCAGAGTTTACAACATGAGTTAGGCACTCGAGTAAATCTTAGTACAGCGTATCATCCTCAAACTGATGGCCAATCTGAGAGGACGATTCAGACACTCGAGGATATGCTTCGAGCTTGTGTCATTGAATATGGCGGTTCTTAGGATTCTCATCTGCCATTAGTAGAATTTGCTTATAATAGTTCGTATCACTCGAGTATTGGTATGCCTCCATATGAAATGTTGTATGGACGTCGTTGTAGAACACCAACTTGTTGGTTAGAGGCAGGAGAGAAACAGTTTGCTGGGCCCGATATTGTTCAGATAACAACAGATAAAGTGGCAATTGCACGTGAGAAATTGAAAGCTGCTCGTGACAGACAGAAGCAGTATGCAGATCCGCATAGACGGCCAGTTACATTTTCTGAAGGAGAACTTGTTTATCTTAAAGTTTCTTCGTGGAAAGGTGTTATCCGGTTTGGAAAACGAGGGAAGTTAGCTCCTAGATACATTGGTCCCTTTAAAATTCATCAAGTTGTTAATGATCAGTCAGTTACACTTGAACTTCCCCCAGAGCTTGCAGGGATTCATGATACATTTAATGTGTGTTATTTAAGAAAATGCAATGTTGAAAATCAGTCTCAGATTCTTCCTCTGCAAGACTTGAAGGTTGATCAGAACCAGAAGTTAGTTGAAGAACCTATTGAACTTTTAGATAAAAAGGTGACTAAACTTAGAAAGAAACAGATACCGATGGCGTTAGTAAAATGGAGACATAGTTTAGGTTCGAACCTAACTTGGGAGACTGAGGAAAGTATGAGATCCAGATATCCTGGATTATTTAGTCGTAATAAGATTTCGGGGACGAAATCTTCTTAAGGAGGGGAGATTTGTAACACCCTCTTTCCGTGTCTGGTAATTCCTTTATTTAAATTAGTTATTTAGTTGTTTTAGGAATTACTTGATAATATTATTATATTGTGAAACTTAGATAAATAAGTTCCAGAACTTATTGTGGATAGTAAACTATTAGTTGTTTTAAATTATTACAGATGACGGTAAAATAAAATTAATATTCTCGCAAATGGTTTTTAGGTTCCAAACAATAGATTTAGGACAGGTATAAAATTATACCACTTAATATGTGGGTCGGTTTGTGAGCCGACCTTAAAATCTTTATCTTCTCAAGGTTCCTTCCATTTTCTTCTTGTTGAAACCTTGCAAAGCTCTAACACTTCAAATCAAATTGAAAACCAAATTAGTTAGTTGCTGTGATTTTGATTCTACAACATCAGACCTATTATCAACATCAATTTATCAATCTTTCATCCAAAAGTGAGTTTGGGTTTTTGTTTTTGAATGGATTTTAGGAGTTATTAAGTTATATTCGAAATTGAAGCTTGGTTTTGATGTTATAATGATTACCTGAAGTGTTAGATACATTTAGAAAACATAGAACAGAGTTTTTTTGACGTTTTGGTGAGATTTGGTTCGAAAATCAGATTGCAGCAGCGAAGTTCGCAGCCTCAGTTCGTCCTGCGAACTGAGATGTCGCGGTGCGAACCGAGATGTGCGAACTGAGATGCTGCGAGTTGAGTTTTGCTTTGCGAACCGAGTCCTGCGAACCGAGTCGCTGCGAAGCGAGTTGAGTTTCGCTGTGCGAATTGACCTGATGCGTTGCGAACCGAGTTGTTCTGCGAAGCGAACCGAGTTTCTGCGAACTCAGTTGGCTCTGCGAACCCAGTTTCCTGCGAACCGAGAATTTTTAAAGATTTTTATTTCGCAAATTTAAGTCTTTTCGGGGTAACGGACAGGTGATAATTTCACTAACTCAGATTGGATTGAAATTCGCATGGTCACTCGGAAACGACCTAATGATCCCGGCTCTATTCTAAGAGTCTAGGCAGTTTTTGGCCATTCGGGGTCATCTAGGGCCCGAAAATGGCATTTTTCAGTTTTTAAACGTCATTTCGGGATTTTCTGATTTCATTTTGAATGAACTTTTGTTTGACTAGACTTCAGGGATTACCTGATTTGATAAATATGCTCTGATGATGATTATGGAACGAATTTTTAACTTATATTTGAATTTCTGTTTCAGATCAACCTAAGACTCAGTGATATAAGAATCCTGAGTGTGGAGACGTCAGAGGTATCGGTGAGTGGATTTAGAACTCACCTTTTGATTTAGTTGTAACTGTTTGGTTGCAACAAGTAAACGTAGATATGTGTTAGACTGTTTAGTCTTGATTATTGACTATGAATCTACGTGATATGTGAATATATGTGTATCAGATTATTGAGGTTAACGTGTAGTTGGACTTTTGGTTATTATGTGAATTACACAGGTTTTGATTCATTTGTTGTGTTTGAGACCTGTGTATGAGTTTAATAACCAGTAGTTATCGGTCTATTCTGTATTGGCCATACAGATTGACGTTAAGTGTTCTTTGGGAATCCCCGGGTATTATGATATCCCAAGAGCCACCGATCCTCATTGAAATATGTGTGTTTACGATTATTTGGTGTAAACTCATAGTTAAGCTAAGTTGAATTGTGTGTGATAAATCTATTCACTTAGCTTTGTGCTAATCCCTCATATTACTTCCTGCAGATTCTGTTTACTATGTGGGTATTCAGGAAGTGGATGCTTCGGCAGGGAATGTTTGATGACTTGCGACTCTGATATGGTTTTGTATAAACCTTGTTTTGTAAAATATAATACCCCATTTGTGTAATGTAGTTTCAATAGTTTTAAACTATTGTGTATCTGGTTTGAAAAATATTATACACTTTTTATGATATATATTAATGAACTAGGTTTTAAGTCAACGCTTCCAAGTTAAATTGTATAATATTCATGTACTGAATGAGGGGTGTTATATGGATGGCTTTGAAATAATCTTTGACAAATTGCTCAATTTCATCCATAGAGTCAAGAATAGGCTTGAGCTGGTCCTTAAGCATTAGAGAGAGTGCTTCAAGAACATTAGAGATGACATGCAGAGAAAAGAATTCATTTTGTGGTTGGTCTTTTTCTTGTTATTGTTGCTGCTTATCAGAATCATGATGTGATGGTGGAGTAAAAGATTCACCATTGCTGGGTTGCGGGTGAATATATTCATCATTCTTTGCATTCTGAGCTGCCTCCACATGCTTAGCAGCATCATCACCAGAAATAACATTTTCTCCTATGCTTCTATCACCAGCAGAAGCATCGACCTCCATATCATCACCTACATTTACTTCATACACACAGACAACACCCTGGTGCTCCAGATCACTAACCACATCATCAACTAGTTCATCCTCTTCTGCGACAGGTGGCAAATCCTGAATGTCAGCATCATCCTCCATTATTGACACGGCCTTATCAACATCTTCTAAGCTTAACCTTGGATAATAGGTGAGAACTAAAGGCTGTTCAACAAGTGTAGCAGCAGAAGCCAACATATCAATGGCTCAATAAGTGAATCTTTGAAGTATAGCTGCTGCCTCTGGAGAGATGATTTAAAACTGTGGAGCACCAGAGAAAACAAATTGGGTGGATAATGATGTTGGTTCCTCTGAGGTGGTTTGTTGTCTAATCACCCCTTCATTGGAAACAGAAGTTGATGCCTGTGAGACCAGTTGTGTCTCTGCTGGCTCATTGACAGCATGTGCAGACTCAAAATGTGTAAGAGATATTGTTGGTGTATGTGGATCTGTGAGACTCATTCCAACCTGGGATGGGTTGTCAACACTTAACTCCGAAGAGTCAGCATTGGTAGATGTGGTTGCCCCTTTTAAGATGTTATCATTTCGGGATGATAAAAAATGTTCAGGTTGATTGGGTTGACTCATTGACTCAGTATGAGGTGAGATGTCCCTCTGTCTTTCAATGACTTTCTCCTTTCGAGAGGATAGGTCAGATTGCGGCTTATCTCTTTTCTTGGATACATCTTTTTGAGAAGATGTATCTGAGCTGGCTAAGGGTTGTGCAGGAGCATGAGTTGACTTCTCACGAATAGAAGACTACCCAGCCCTGAGCGCTTTGGGCATGGATGATTGTGCCTTTACCCTGGATTGCTTGATGTCAGCTTTCCTTTTAGAGCGCTTCTCAAATATTTCTGGTTTAGATTTTGATAGTTGAGCTGGCTGTTCACTCAGCTCAGGGTTGGTTGCAGATTGATGTTTTAAAAACGAAGTGGATGCTGGGTCAGAAGATGTAACATCCTCTCGTCGGGTCTGGTAATTTTCTTTTTAAATTGATTATTTATTATTTTAGAAATTTTTTATATTAATTGTTTATTTAAAAAAAACTTAGGAAAATAAGTTTCAGAACTTATTGTGGATAGTAAATTGTTGCTTGTTGTAATTTACTATAGCTGACGGTACAATAAAATAGATTTCTCGCGAGTAGTATTTAAGTGCCAGACAATAGATTTAAGACGGATATAAAATACCCGTATTATTGGGTCGGTTTATGAAGGGCCGACCTTCTCTTTTTGTTACTTTCCCAAATTGTTAATTTCTTTCCTATCTTGCTCAAACCTTTGAAACCCAAACATAAATTCAAGAACTAATTGCTAGTGAAGCAATTGGATAGTACTTGGATTCAAGATTTGTTTGATCATTATCATCATCCTCATAAGCTTTTAACTTGGTTATCTCCTTCATTTTGCTCCTTGATAATTGTAAGTGTTAATTTGACCTAATTAACTTTAAATTGACTATGGTTGAAATGAATAATACATGGTATTGATGTATTGATTAGTAGTTAATTAACATTACATGTTTCGGTATAGCTTTAATCAGAGTTTGATGATTATGTGTGGCCTTTCAAAGTTGTTAGGTAATTGGAAATGGTTAGTGTTTATACTTTGGGTATATGATGATCAATGTAGAAATTGATGTTAAAAAGTGGTATTATAAAGTTAGTAACTACTATTGGCATTAGGATCATGCTTAATTCGATTATATATATGAACTTATGTGAACTTGAGTGAAATTCGTGACTGAGTTATGCAGTAGTAGGTTGCAGATTTGCTGGGTTTTGTGACAAAGCCGATAGGCTATGCCAAAGCCGATCGGCTATGACAAAGCCGATAGGCTTCTTTTAGCCGATAGGCTTCTTTTAGCCAATAGGCTAAGTTAGTTCAAAATCACGATAGAACTTGCCCTGGAACAAAAAGCTTGGAATTAACTAGGGAAGCCGATCTGCTATTACAAAGCCGATCGGTTAAAGGTGTGAAGCCGATCGGCTAGGCTTTAAAGCCAAACGGCTTTGGCTAATGATAGGACTAAATTAGTTTGTGTTTCATGTATTCTTTTGCAATAATTATACCATTTAGTTGTGATACTTGAATACTATGCGTAGTGTTATATACATTAAAGACAATGAACTCTCAGAAAATGAAATAATTACTTGTGTAATATGTTTGTTTACATAAGTATTATTCGTAGATTTCAAGTTATTAACTTGTGTGTTTTGTGGTATTTCAGATACCCCAAAGACTCAGTGAATAGAAGCTGAGTGTGGAGACTACAGAGGTATCGATGAGTGGATTTAGAACTCACCCTTCGATTTAGTTGTAACTGTTTAGTTGCAACAAGTATACGTAGATTGATTATACGATTGTTAATCTGTGTTATTGATTATGAATCTACGTGATATGTGAATCTATGTGTATCAGATTATTGAAGTCAACGTGTAGTTGGACTTTTTGGTTATTATGTGAATTACACAGGTTTTGATTCATTTGTTGTGTTTGAGACTTGTGTATGAGTTTAATTACCAATAGTTATCGGTCTATTCTGTATTGGCCATACAGATTGACGTTAAGTGTTCTTTGGGAATCCCCGGGTATTATGATATCCCAAGAGCCACCGATCCTCATTGAAAAAGAATGTGTTTACTAGTATTTGCTGTAAACAGATTGTTATGCTAAGTTGAATGGTGCGTGATAAATCTATTCACTTAGCTTTATGCTAATCCCTTACTTTAACTTCCAGCGGATTTTGTTTACTATGTGGGTGGTCAGGAAGTGGATGCTTCGGCAGGGAAAGTTTGACGACTTGTGACTCTGATTGGTTCTGTATAAACCTTGTTTTTGTGATATATATATAATACCCCGTCTTATGTAATTTTAAACAGTCTAAATTTGGTGTGTTTTGAATATGTAAACTATTTATGTATAATATTTAATATATAGTAATGAAATGTATTTTGTAATATACGCTTCCGAGTAAAATAATATAATATTGTTGTATAGAAAGAGGGGTGTTATAGAAGAGGTGGGTTTACTCTTCTTGGCATCCTCTTTCGAAACTTGGAAGGAAGAAAGTAGTTTAGAATCCATACCTGAAGTCTTCTTGCTGGACTTTTGCTTGGCATCTTTCTTCTTCTGAGCTGGTTGGTCACCAGACTTCTTCTGCGCTGGCTGGGCTTTGGATTTTATCCTTTGAGCTAGTTGAACTGGAGGTTGGTCTGGCCCTTCTCCATCATCACCAAATGATTCAGTTGCTTCAAAGTCATTAGACACATCTGGGTCAGAATCCAACTCCAGTTCATCAGGAATCAAGGCCAGCATAGCAGGTGACAGACCTTGATGGGGTTTTTCTGTCTTCTTATGAAATATTTTCTCTCATAGAAAAATATACCCTTCATAATTATCACCAAGATTAGCATAATCATCTGCTAACATCTCTTCCAAAATCATGCTTAGAAATCTAGGAAATGGTTCATTCCTTTCTCTCTTTGTCTTCTCAATCATCATCCTCCAATGAGTATATAACAACTCAGCATAATCAATGTTTCTTCCAAAAATAAGAGCATGACCTATCTGCAGTTCATAGTCATTACACTGATTTTTACTCCCTACCTTATGACCCATACAACTAATGATCACACCAAAGAAGTAACTCCAAAATGCATTCATCTGAAACCTTGTTGGACTGTTGGTGAATGCGGGTGGATACCTAATGAACCCCAACACTGCTTCCCTGCAGTCGGAAGCAGTAGGTCTTTCAACATATGGGTTTTGTTTTGTAGCAGGGGGAAACTTAAGGTATCTTTGAATATGGTGCTTGGTGATATGTATCCTTCAACCATTTCCAACAGAGGCTGCAATAAAGGAATTACCTTGATTGTTGACAACAATATGACAAGTATACCAAAATTCTGCTAGTGCAGCAGTAATGGTGCAAGAAGGTGTGTTTGTTAGGGCATAAACGATAGGTGAATGTTTGAGAAAAGCAACAATGTTTCTGTAACCTACGTTTTGATAATTTCGTGGAATAACAAGGTTTGTGACACAATTGTTGTTGTTGAAGGTGATCTCTTTGGCATTTGGCGCATTTGGGGCTTTAATCATCTGATCAGTTGCTTGAAATTGATAAGCCATGGTTATGCCTTAGAGAATTTTGAGATGAATTTGTGAGATTGTGAGTTTGGGGGAAAACGGAGTGTGGTATTTATAGACAAATTGCTCGTGCTTGGGGTAGATACTTAAAAAAAAGGAAACGTATATGTGGTGTGAGCGTCAAGAAAATGTTTTGATATTTTAGGAAATGGTAGACCACGCGCTGTAGACGTTGGACAGGGACAGGTGAACAGTGACAGTTACTTTTACAGTTACAGTGATGGGATGCTACAGTAACAGTGGGTGAGCAACTTGTGTAGCCGCAAAAATCGTAACAGCAACTTATAATGTTATACCACGTTCGACACAATAAATATGTTTTTAATGTAACATTAAAAAGAATTTAATTTTGAATATTTCATTTAATGAGATAAATGTTTGAAAAATTATATTTTAACCTAAATGACCTGCTTGAGCTGGTTGTAAAGGAAATGACTGTGATGGTTGGTTTGTATGCTGGTTAGTCGTTACACAACACACCCAACTCAGACATTGCAAAAACTTCATAATCAGTTTTAGTTTTGAGAAGACTCAAGCTCAAGCATACCAAGCTCAGAGATGAGATAGTTAAAACGTTTTTCATCTAAGGGTTTGGTAAACAAATCTGCCAATTGTTGGTCAATTGAGATAAAATGTAATTCAACATCTTCTTTCATCACATGATCTCTGATGAAATGGTATCTGATATCAATGTGCTTGGTCCTAGAGTGCATGACAGGATTGTTTGTAACACCTGTCAAATTAGGACTAGCAATTAGTGCCTAATCAGTTGTCAATACATGTAATTAGTCCTTAGATTAGGATAATTAATGTATCTTAATATATATTGTTGAATATATACAAGTATGCGATTTGATTAAATCGTACAAGTTTCAAATCGAATGTAATTCGGTTCGAGCAAATACGGACGTTGGTGAACACTTTTGTTAAATGATATAACATTATTTAATAGCACTATTATACTCAAAATATTATGTTAATAATATTTCGTACTTATTTCGTATCGTACAAACAAAGTCTACACGATTAAAATATTAAACGCGCAAACAACCAAAATAAAGTTAAGTTGTATTTTATAGGACCATTATTAAGTATTATTGATAAAACATTCGTATTCTAAAAACTCGCAATTAGACGCGTATTAAATTATTTAAAAGTTTAAACGAATGAGAAAACGAACGCCGCACGAAGCACGCACGCAGGAGAACGAGATCCTAGTGAAGCCCACACACGGTGGCCCCCTCCTTTTTTTTCTCATTTCATCACTCACTCTCTCTCTCTTCCTCTCCTTTTTCTCTCAAAACTTATCACCACCATCACCACTAAATCCACTAAAAACATCACGAAACGAACCCGAATCGTCAAGCTCGTTTGGAGAAAAGTGACCACCTCGCAACGATCTACATTTCCATCTTTCCAGATTCCTCACGCGCGAAGTCGTAAGTTTCTGACAAAACTCGAAACTCTCCGATTTTACTCATTTTCACTAATTTATGGGTTATTTAAGCTTGAAATGTCCAAATATGGGTTGGGTAAAAGAATCGGACCAAACGGTTGCCAGAAAACTGTTTTTGGCTCAAATTCCGGCCAACAGCTCGTTGTGTCGCAGAGGCTCCAGGCCACCTGCGACACAAGCCCTTATGTCGCTAAACCCCCATTTATGTCGCATATAGAGACACAAGTGACTATGTCGCAAACCCTTCGGATTTCGCATTTAGCGACACAAAACACTATGTCGCAAAACCTATTTCCGTCGCATATAGCGACACAATATTTTATGTCGCATAAATTGCGGATGTCGCACTTAGCGACACAAGCCCTTATGTCGCAGATATGATCTGCGACACAATAGACTATGTCGCCCCTTGCGACACAAGCCTTATGTCGCACGTAGTGTCGCATGAAACAGAACCAAGAAAATACAGATTTTACTAAGTGTCGAGACCTAAAATTTTATCACTTGATTTCACCCAAATTCAAGTCCAGGTGCGTTTTTCACCAAAGCAATATAATAGAAATAAAATTTTTGTAGAGGTCCCGAAATAAAAATTCAAGTCCAGGTCCCGAAATATATGAATGTGTTGTAGAGGGGGGGGGGGGGGGAATACAACTTCTTTTGATCCAACCCAAACACAAGTAAATGTAACAGTAACACAAAGATGTAATTTTCAACTTAATTTTTTTATTTCAATAGAATCAAAGAATTACAATGTTAACTTAAAGCGGAATAGTTAACTTGTTGAACAGATTACACTTTCACTGCTACAACTCTAGAACACACTAAGAGCTGGCTAAACACTGTTCTATTACTCTGCCTATATCAAATTGATTGATCGAAATTCACACCTAGAAAATTCTGCTAAGTCTTCTATTTATAGGCGAGCTTGAATACATTGAGTAGTTCTTCAACCAATTAGAACACTTGACGTGTCCTCTGCTCCATGGGAAAATGTCAGACGTGCCCAATAACAAATAGAATTGTAATGTAGACACATTCTGCACAGTACATAGCTTGTCGAGCATGCACTACACGCGCCGCCGTATTGGTTAAGAATAGCAGGGGGTACACCATGCCACAAACGTCCACAATTGAGAGTTGTAATTCTTCGTACACTATCTCAGGAGTTATCTGGACACACATATGTTGCACCCAAGTTTTTGCATAAATGTTAAGATTTAATATGTGCAATCTTGACATTCTTCATTCTCTGAGCTGGCTGCAAGCATTCTTCATTCCCACCGCTGGGTCTTCAGAATCTCTTTTCAACTTGTCTTCAACTTGTTGAACGCAAAACATGAGTAGTCGGCTTAGGAAACAACCTTCATTATATGAAAGCTGGTCAAACAGAATTCTCTATGCTGGTTGACCATATCCAGCACACAGACATTCTTTTGAACCCAGCATACAGACTGACTTATGTGTTGTATGAACTATTTATATGAAACTCTATGCTGGTTGTTCAAGATTCATACTTAATGTTATTTTCAAGTTGTTGTCATCATAAAATCAATTATAAGGGATCATGCCTCAACACAAATTACTATCAGTTGGGTGTTATATAAATTTTTCAAATATATGCTTTTCCAAATATATCAGAGTAGTCGCAGCAGTAGTCAAACATTCCTTCCAGAATCCCAAACGCCCATTCCTTATCCCATACATAATCTGCAAAAATGTTAAATATCGAGGGGTTAGCTCACAGCTAAGTGAATGGAACTGTATTCGACAGTTCAATCCAGAAATAACAAATCTTACAACAATTAAACACATAAGCACATAACGTCAAAGAGGACCGGCGGTTCTTAGTATGCCATCACAAGAACACCTTAAACCACTGGTATGCCATCATAGTGATTTACCGATAGTTTGAAGCTATCTTCACTGGCTAGGGTTCAATCATCAACGATGTGTATCGGAAACCCCGCCAGTCAAACAATAGCAACAAACCCAACCAATGTTGACCTCTGAATAATCCACATAGTCACATAATGCATAATAGTCATGCCATCATGGAATAACAACAACCAATCAACCCAAATCATTAATAACAATAACCCAAAAGATTAAACAATCAATACCAATAACATATATATATTCACCCGTTGTAACCAAACCTGTTACAACTGGGTTGAACCGAAGAATACAGTACCGCTCACCAATTACCAGTCGTCTACTTAGTAGTCTAATGTCACAGAGTCTTCTCTTTTGCTTATCTGGAAATGCAAATAATAACAAGTCAGTAACTCATCCCATAATCATCATTTTAACATATTTATTAAATCAGGTAATCCCTAAAGTCTAGGCAAACAACATTTCAATCAAATAAGAAATCAGAAAGTCCCGAACTAATGTTTAAAAACGGAAAAATGCTATTTTCGACCCCTAGATGACTCCGAAAGCCCAAAAACTACCTAGGCTCTTAAAATAGAGCCTGGATCATTAGGCCGTTTCCGAGTGACCATGCGAGTTTCAACCCAATCCAAGTTAATGAAATCGTCACTTATCCATAACCCCGAAACCACTTACGCGTTTTCAAAATTTGCAAAATAATATTTTAAAATTTCAGTTCGCAAGGTATCAGTTCGCACAGTTAACTCGATTCGCAACTCGGTTTGCAACTCAACTCGGCTCGCAGAACTAGGTTTAGTTCGCAGAGCTCAACTCAGCTCGCAGTTAACTCGCTTCGCGAGATTCAACTCGGTTCGCAGGAAGACTCGGTTCGCAAGATGAACTGGATTTTTGCGACTTTTGTTGCTGCTGTTTCCCCAACCTGATTCCAATCCCCAAAACAATACAACTAGATGCTATAATGATTTTGTACCTCTATAAACTTCAATTATCTTCAACAACCCATTCAAAACATTATTCATATCATATATCACATATTTCATGTTAAACTACATATTTATACATAAACCCTAACTAATTAATCACTAATCAAACTTGAAGAATCATCATGTAAATAATCAAATATCATCACATAATCACTAAATGATAATTCAATTTTTCATATGCACCACTTCTATACCAAATTTCATTAGAACTAAATACATACAAATAAACATGATACTTACAATTATTTTGAAGAAGATGATGAATAGAAAGATGATGATGAACAATCTGTATTTCTACAAGCTTATTTCAAATATAATGCTTTAATTAATCTCCTTCTTGATTTCTTGATAAATGTTTAGAGAGAGTTTAGAGATTTCATGAGCAAAATTGAAAATTTGGGAAGAAATGATATAGAGTCGGCAACTACCAACCGATCCAATATATATATTGCGTAAAAATTTACCCCTTTCTAATCCTATTGTCTCGAATCCGAAAACCATTTGCGTGAAAACTATTTTATTTTACCATCAACTTTATAAATTTAAAACAAGTTCTATTTTATTAGTCACAATAAATCTTGTGACTCTTTTACCTATTTATTTTCAAGTAACTAAAAATCATTTCCCATTTCATTAAATAACTATTTAAAAAACTTTGGAAAATACCATTTTATTACTAAACACAAAATCTGGGTGTTACACGTAATGTTTTTAAGGGTAACTAATGTGTATATTAAAATGTGTAAAGAGATAACTAAAGTTTATTAAAATGTGTACAAGGAGAACTAAAGATTGTAAAATTGTTAAAAATGATGAATTCTTATCAGCTCATTTTCAACTAAGGCGTAAGTTTAAAAGTAAAGACATCTTTTTGTAAAAGAAATTAGACTGTTCTTTATATTGAACATGTTGTGAAAGTTTAATTATGTACTTGTATATTAACCCAATTAAGTAAAAAAAAAGAAGAGAAAAGCTAACTAATGCCTAGGTTAAGGCAAACTAATGATATTAAAAGTTACCATTGATAACACTAAATGCAATTAATATACATACGTAAAAGGAAACTAGAGAGTTAATTAAAGGGTTTATGGTACGGATCGCCAATGTACTTTACTTTTTATCTCAATGTCACCAATGAACCAGTTTTATTACAAATGTCGACAACAAACTTTTACTTTTTGTACTAATGTCACCAATGAGTTAATTTTATTACCGATGTCGACAACGAGCTTGTTAAAAATGTTTCGAGGTCACCAAAATAATTTTTTTAACGAGCTAGGTTTTAAATTTATTGATGTGGTGTTGTCATGTAATTTTATCTATGTGATCAGACTTCTACCTAAGCTAAACATGTACACGTATGATTAACTTCATCTTCTCCGATCGACTAACATGTAACTTTTGGTTACATTTTCGAAAAGATGTAGCAAGTGCCTTTAGATTCGCTGGAATATTGGTGATTACCTTAAAAGTAATCAAAATTTACATGATAGTCAATCAGAGAAGATAATTTAATCATGCATGTACATGTTTAACTTATGTGGAAGCTTGCTGACATAAATGAAATGACAAGGTAAGACCACATCAGCAAATTCAACACGTAACTCGTTGAAAAAAAAAGTATTTTGGTGACCTTGAAACGTTTTTAACAAGTTTGTGGTTGATATTGGTAATAAAATTAGTTCTTTGGTGATATTGGGATAAAAAATAAAAGTTTGTTGCTGACATTGGTAATAAAACTGATTCATTAGTGACACTGGGACAAAAATTAAAGTACGTTGACGATCTGTACCATAAATCCTTAATTAAATACATTTTAAATATTTATAGAAACTTTCAGTACATTAAATGAAGCTTAATATATGTCATTAAGACACATATATCCTTCAAAAAAGGTACAAACCTTTTGAGTCCATTTCAATGTGTCAATGAGGTAAATCTCTAGTTTACTTTAGAACACGAGGTATGGTTCTATTGGTAATTAACTTTTTTTTTTAGACTGTTGATTAACTTTTAGGGTTTCTTTTCGTTATCCGTTAACTTTGTAACTTGTTACCAATATATGGTCTCAATTTTAGAACCATTTATTGTATGAGATAAACTCTTTGAAATCTCTATTGTATGTTGTGGATAACTTGAAACCAGAAATTGTCATTTATATCTACATGTCACATGGCTGAAAATTGGGATCATATTACCGATAATTCCCGATGTCAAATCACACACACCATACAATAAAAAATAAACGTTTTAGAAAGTTTAACTTATATAATAGTCAATAAATGATTCAAAAGTCCGGATCGTATAATAGTAACATCTCCAAATTTTAGCGCATTACAGAACTACAAATCCTAACTTTTATTCTAATGAATACATACAGGTATGTAGATTTTAATTAAAAAAAGGTCGTCCAAGACGATTTACTGTCATGTCAATTGAGTATCACATAAGCACTAAAATTGAAGAACTAAGTTAAGACTAAATACTGTCTATGGTGAAAGAAGGACCGAACTTTTATGGACACCACAAATTATATTTATTTTTCATTAAATTGAATTATCACAAGTAAATTTATATTTTAAAAGCACAAATTAACTTAAATATAAACAGAAAATAATACATTAATTAAAATAAAATATATTTTTTTTGGCTAAAAATGGCAATATTACGATTTGGTATAGGTATATAAATGTTTTTATTATTCACTTATGACCACTAGTTTAATATTAGGGTATTGCTAACGTGAGCCCTTATTGCATACATTAACATGCATTTAGTGAACTTGTATTGTTCTTAAATATCAATTTACATTTAATAGTAATTTAAATTGAATCTAATATTTACCTTTTTTATACATATATTAATTACAAATTATTTATTTAAGCAAATTACAGGTTCATTAAATAAATGTCAACATGTTTATTAAAGGTTTTGCAAAAGTGCACGTTTGCAAAACCCTTAATATTAACAAAACGTTTTCATTTTTAATACCGTTGGACTCACACTTGAACCCACACTTGACCTCATCATTCCATCGTTTCCCTTCTTGCAAAAAGTGAAATGTTCCAAGAGGGAGCCCAAAACGGCACTAGATCTAAGATGTCGTTCCTGAAACGCCATAAGGATGGAGGTGCCATGGACACCAATTACAAAAGTGAACAACTTAATTTATACTCCCTCCGTCCCAAAATTATTGTCACCCAACAAAAAGCACACAGTTTAATAAAAACATAATCATCACTGCTTTCTCTTTCTTACTTTTTTGCAGAATGACAATTTTACCCTTAAGCATTTAATTAGTGCTTTCCTAAAAGTTTGTAATAATGATTTCAATCAAGGGTAATATGGTAATAACGATCAAACTTCATTATCTATTTTTAAAAGTGGACAATTAATTTAGGACGTCCGATAAAGGAAACATGGATTATATTTTGGGACGGATTGAGTAATAAACTAGGGATGCTATAAATATATAATTGGTAAAAAACTTGGAGAGCTATTTTCTATATTATTATTACTGTTCGAACCAAGCCATTCAAATCATGATGACGAGGTGCAGAAAACATGACTGACTTTTGATATTACAAATCCTCCCGTGTTTAGGACGAGGAATCTTTGATTACTGACACAAATGTATACATACACAATATATGCCACAAATGCAAGTATCAACTTTGGAGGCAGGAAAGTACAAATGAATATGAGACTTTTTTCAAATTAGCATGCCATTGGTCAAGGTGATTTATGATTTAGCCTGATGTTGTGATAATACGGTACATAGTACACTATGTAACCTGAAATTAACTTTAATACCGAGGTTACCTACCCCTCAAATAAATTAAACAGCTTGCAATAGATATCATAAATAAATGATAGGATAGTACATGATAATAAAATGATGGATAAAAGATTTGTAAAATGAAGTTGCACATTTAAAGGGGTCATGAGTTCTTTTTTGTATAAACAAGGAGAATATGCACCAAATCTCAAAAAGATAAAGTTTCAAATACATGATTCAAAAACTCAGTAGAAGTTGGTGAAGCTTTTTACATGAGAGAAATCTGAGAGTATATCTCTATTCAAAGATGTTATTATTTACTTTTAGACCATCTCCAATGTATATGAGTATACATAAAATTTGGTGTTTTTGTGTAAAAAACCATCTCCAACCAAGTCATAAATTTGGTGCAAAATTTAATGTACACCAAATTTTTAAAGATTTTGCATCAAATTTAGTGCAACACTAAACTTTGCACTTAATTTATAATGTTTAATTTTAAACCCTATGTTTGAATAAGTTGAAAAAACTTATTTATTTGCCTATTTTTTTAAGTACTATAAACATTAGATTATATAATATGATAATTAAGCAATAAATTATAATTTTCAAATAAATTATGTTAATTTAAACATTGATTTATGCAAAGAACTTATGTAATTAAAGCTTTACGAAAGTAAATAAATAAACTTAACATTTAAATTAATAGTTTGAAAGATTAATTGATCATAAAAATAATAAATTCAAGTAAAATATAGTGTAAAGGTAGTTTAAGGGGCAATGTGTAAATGTTGAAAGTAGTTTTAGTGCAGAAATTTAGTGCATACGTTGGAGATGAAACACATTTGGTGCAAGTATATTCTTGAAAGATTCCTTTATTACACTAAATTTGGTGTAGTGTTTAATGCATACGTTAGAGATACCCTTAGTGCATATCCTCTTTTTGATGCAAAATGAAAATTATAAGTCATTTAATTTAAACGTGCAACTTTCTTTCATGATCTCTTTATCGAGCTTTTTTGTCAAATCACATTTTTTTTTAATTTGCCCAAAATTATTAGTAAATACGTAAAAGACTAAAAAGTGGATTGATTTTCAATAACGTTTTCTAAAAAAGTAAAATTTCTGATAAAATTCAATATATGACCATCGGGTTAATTAATATCAAGTGTATCTAACTTTCACAAAATGTTTACTTTAGGGAAGAATCAAAATTTGTATACTTAAATCAAATTGATACACATAATTAGCCTAATATATAACTAATTAATATGTTTAAGAAAACTAAAATTTATAAAAATATGTACACATATAACTAAAATTTGTAAAATTGTTCAAAATGACGAGTTCATATTACCCTTATTTCCTCATAGATAAGGTTTTTAAAGTTAAGTCACTTTTTTGTTAAAGAGATTAAATTGTTTCCCTAAATTGAACATTTTATGAAATTTTGATACCCTATGTGTATTAATCTCATGACCGTCTATGAAGGTGGACGAGGTGGTCGATCATTCAAGGCTCTGAATTATATGGATCTCAAAATGTATGTGGTTGTGTGTGTGGGTGCGCATATATATATATATATATATATATATATATATATATATATATATATATATAACTTGATTGTTAATTGTAAAAGAAGAACTGAATACGAAGAATTTTTTTGCCTAGAAGAACTTTGATAACGGCCCTTATATTGTTAGATCCTTTACTTCTCTGGAAATTTAGAAACAACTCTGATTTAATAGTGTTAGATATATTCGAACAAATTCCAAGAATAAACTAAAGACATATACGAAGCGGGAACAAATTTTAAATTGCAAATCAAACATATCAAAAGAATCAAATTCAAGGTACCAAACAAACTAATTCAAATTCAAAAGTACAAAGTTCTTAAAGTAATGATCTCTATTTATAAAGAAAACTAAGCTAACCTGATTTCAAACAAGCTCTAAATACTAATCCTAATGCAACTCAAATACTAATTTTACCAAACAAACTCTTAAAGTTTAAGTCATATTCCAACAATCTCCACCGTGACTTGAACTTCTTCAAACCAAACGTTATCCAAATCAAAATTTCAAATCAAATTCTAAAATTTTAAACGCTAAAGATACTAGCCATATTCAATGCTCCAAACGCCAGAGATACTAGCCTGTGACACCTGAAAAAGTAGGACTAGTATTAGTGCCTAATCATTGTGTTTATACATGTAATTAGTTATATATTAGGCTAATTATGTGTATCAATTTGTATATTGTTATATATACACACGTACGCGATTTATTTAAATCATGCATTTTCATTATCGGATGGAATCCGACACATCACAAATGCGGACGTTGGTGAACTAAAATATTAAATAATATGAAATTATTTAATTACCTCTTTATTTACTAAATATTATTTCGATAATATTCCACATGTATTTCGTATCGTATAAAATCAACCAAACGCGTGAGAAACGCGTCTGACAAACGAAATAAACCCAAATTATATTTTTATAATTCCTTGTTAAGTGTTTTGATAAAATACTTCAAGTAAAAATATTACGATTACACACGTATGAATAAAACGTCTGAAAACGTTACACGGGTTAAACAAACGTACAATGTAACACCCCAAATTTCGTAAGCAAATATTTTAAGGTTTAAGAATAATTTTAACTGGTGTATAATTATGTAGTAAAAAAAATATATTGTAAGTTTAGGAAGTTAACTGTGAAAGGTTAGTTAGTTAACTACTTAAATGTTAGTTAAGTAAAATTGGAAGGTTTTATATATGACAAATTAGATAAGCAAGGGGCGTAAAATGAAAATACTTAATTAAATAACTCCCTTCCTGAAAGATCTGGAGAAAAACACAAAGTGACGGTGCTTGTGTGTGTAGCGTACGACAGGAACAAGAGAGGGGAAGAACAAAAGTGAAAACTATGAAATTGAAGCTTGATTATTGTGTTTTCCTTGCTTCTAAACTCGTATCTAGTACTCCCAAGGTAAGAATCACCTCCTAATCTCTTTTATTTGTAGTTTTGTTAAACTTTATATAAACCCTAAAAGTGGGTTTTGATAAATTACCATGAAATCGAAAGTAAGAAGGTTAGATAATGGTGTTTGTGTGTAAAGGAACTTGTATAAGTGTAAGTTATTGGGTTATGTTGTAGAATTTTGAGTTTTCATGATTTTAATCAAATTAAAGAAATTGGTGTATGATATTATTAATGATGTAAATGTGTAACTAAGCTTGTGTAGAGGTTAGATGATTGAATTCATGGTAGAAATTGAGTGATGATGATTTTAGCTTAATGGAAGAAAGTGATGAGGAAGATGATGAATAGTACCAATCCAGATAAATTGTATAATTTAGGTAAGGTTGAGTCTAAAATTTGGGATTATGTTCTTGCATGAGTAGAAAAGTTAATGAGTATGAAATTGAAGAACTAAATTGGATGAATTAAAGAAAAGATTTTAGTTGGTTAAATGTGAAAGCTTTGAAGTAAGAACATGAGAATTATGTAGTAAAATTGAGTATGTGATAGTAATATAGTCAAAGCAATTAAGGTTCATGAAGATGTACATAATTAGATGAGAATTTATTAATAATTGGGTTGTATGTAATTTGTATGTGTATGTTTATGTGATTAGGTGAATTGTGAATATTGAAGCATTTCTTGAGCTATGGATCATCCATTCATCTAGCCAAGTAAGTAATAGTAACTTAAAATGATGTATGAAGTAAGAAGTTGTTTTATAAAGCTATGTGAAAGTAAATGATAACTAACTTACATTTTTGTTTGTGGTAAGAAGTTAATCTGTAAAATTTGCGTAAGGAAGGTGTGCGAGCACACATTGTAAAGTTTGTAAGAATGTTATGGGTGTACGAGTACACCATTGGTAAGTCTGTAAGGATGTTAAGCATGATAAAAAGTAAATGATAACTAACTTACATTTTTGTTTGTGGTAAGAAGTTAATCTGAAAAATTTGCGTAAGGAAGGTGTGCGAGCACACATTGTAAAGTTTGTAAGAATGTTATGGGTGTACGAGTACACCATTGGTAAGTCTGTAAGGATGTTAAGCATGATAACGGGGCTTGAAAAATCTCGTTAATCATGTCTTAACATCATGGTAAGGTTCCTTCGAGAAGGACAAAGTAACAAAATGATGAGGATCCTCAATTGTAAGTTGATAAGTATTGGAAAGAGATTGTATTAGGTGACTCACACGAGTGTGAATACCTATTGGTAAGTGGAAGAAAGAATGTATGTGTATGTTCCAATAACGGAAGTAAAGTGTTATGTATTATGTTTCTATTACTTACTAAGCAAGTCGTGCTTATTCCGTTATTGTTGATTATGATGTGTAGGTAAGCGGATCAAGTGGTAAGTTGGGCAAGGAATGCAAGGAATCGACTAAGGGTGGAACTTGCTAGTACATTAGTAAGTTGAATCGCTTATTTTTGGTAGAATCATGCTCTTGCTAGAACTATGAAAGCCCCATTTGTATATGTGATGTTTTGTGTATGTAAATTGTAAGTCTTGAAAGTTCGACCCGTTTATTGTAATTGGTTAAGAAGGAGCTAATATGTTGGTTTGGATGTTAATGTGGCAAAAGGTTAAGCATGTTATTTGGAAGAAAGATGTGGTTTGAATGTAAATCAAATGAGTCTTTTGTTTAACGGGTCGTAGGTGTCCAAATGGGTCACCAAATTGGTTGAAACGTTGAAATGAGTTAAAGTCTTGTTATGTTGAATGTCATCGCTGTTATAAAGTCAATGTTGATTGATAAAAGTGTTGCCAAAAGTTAGAAATCAGAATGTGTGTGGTTTAGAATGTGATATGTTGAGAAAATAGTCAGAAATGGTCGAAATTTGGTTAACGGGCTGTATTTTGATAAAATGTGAAATTTTGAAAAGTGTCAAAAGAGAAGTTTTTATTTTGGTATGTTTAAAGTGCCTGCAAAATATTGAGTCAAAACATTAATCGAGTAAAAAGTTAAAACATTAATCGAGTAAAAAGATATGCAGGTGCAAAGTTTGAATATTTGCGAAAGGAAAATGCAGACTTGAGCTGTTGTGGGAAGAGGGGACCCAGTGAGTAACCCTCATACCCGGCGGGTAATTAAATGATACGCGATCCGGGCTCTTTATGGGATCGCGTAAGTAAGTGATAGTTGGTAACAGTCGAAAATAAACTGTAGTATGCGATCCGGTCAATTTTCTTGGGATCGCGTATGGAATAGTTTACCCGGTGGGTACCCCCATTATTCGGCGGGTACCAGCTATTTTAGAGAAACTTTATTTTTGATCAAGTATTGAGTCGTGTATGTATTGTTTTAATTCGAGTAAACTAATAATACGTTATGGGACACTATTGAACATGTTTTTCAAAACAAAAAAAAATCGGGGCGTTTCATACAAATACGCAACGAACGCGCAAACCAAAACCCGACAACATTCTAATAACATAAAATAAAGTATTTGGAATAATACTTTCATTAAAAATATCGCGATTTAAATCATTAACAAAACACACGTATAACGGTTAAATATGCGTTAAACGACCGGGGAAACGAACACCGCATGGAGCACTAATTTGAGGAACAAAAACTTGGTGAGTCCACACATGGTGGACCCACCAAAACCAGCCATACCCCCCATTACCCCACTCTTTTTGCTTGTTTGAAAAACCAACGTCACCACCACACTCCTCATTTCAATCAACCAACTTCACACTCTTTTCTCCATCATCTCTCTATCTACCCCCCTCTCTCTCTCTAAATCGCCACCACCAACGCCATCCTAAAACCACCACAAAACACCTTGGATTTCAAAGCTTGTTTGGAAGAAAACGACCACCACAACGCGAGGAGCGTCCCTATCTTTTGCGTTTCTTCATACGACGCTTTGTAAGATCCTGACACTTTCGAAAATGCTTATATTATGTTTATTCATGTTGTGTTGTTCATCTAGTAAGATTGTGTCCAAATAAAGTGTTGAAACCCATTTTCAAAACATTATCGAAAAGTTGCGATTTTGGCCATTTTGTAAAACCGACACCTCGGGTTAACCCCGACATGAACTATAAATTTTGCAAACTCTATGAACTAATCTAAGGGTTGGGTAAAAGTTTCGGGTCAAACCGAGGTCATTTGACCACAAACCCAAGGTTGAAAAATCTTCACAGCCACTTGTGTCGCATTAGGACCAACCCGACTGTGACACAAGGTACTATGTCGCAACCTGCGATGCAACACTTACATCGCAAATGAATTTCGATGTCGCATGGTGCGACACAAACACTTATGTCGCTATGATTTCGAATGTAGCACTTGGCGACGCAAACGCTTATGTCACACTGACCCGAATGTCGCATATAGCGACACAAATCCATATGCCCCATAGACATGATTTCTTATTTATGTGACACAACTCTTGTGTCGCAACCCTGTGTCGCAACCAGTGTCGCAATTCACTGAATTTGAAATTTCGATGCGTTTTTATTAAAGCAATATAAGTACAAATAAAATTTTTTCAAGATGACCTGACAGCTCGACCCCAGCCAGGGGCTCTGCCCCTTGAACCCCGCCAGTGGTTGCCACCCCTTGGACCTGCTACCAGGGGCGCTACCCCCAGACCCCTGTCATTCAAAGTTTGAAAATACTTTTCACACTAAGTATTTAACACTTACAGTACCCAAAACTTACACGACACCACTTGTACACGAAAACACATATACTTATATAAGTATACAACCAAACCTAATTATAATAATACTTTGACAATTATTATTACAACCGTTATCAACGGACCGTACATGTTTTCAAAAACACAAACAAACAATCAAACATTTGAACATAACTAGTTGAATGAACAAATAGCATAGATGGTCTGTTGAGACATCTACTTATGTTATAACCTTGCGCGTTTAGGACGCCTGGCAGGTTACAGTCTTCAGACACATCGTTTGGTACAACATCGTATTTGCTTACTTTGCAAATGCATCAGACTCAGGTGAGTCTCATAGCTCCGCTTTTACTGTTTTTACCTCGGGGTGAGGATACATGCTCAATTTTTTTTAACATGTGAACACAAGTACAAAACTCGATATATTGATTGTATGAGTTGTTTTACTAATTATGAAGCCCTCCACATCATAGTATGTTAATATGGATTTAGCGTGAATGTTAGTGTATGGTACCATATGGGATTGACAATCCCCGTTCGGGCAGTCGCGCTACAATGACTGCGGTCGAACGGACACATTATCATTTGTTTATACGTATGTTTGATTAGGCACATGCAGTAGGCAACCTCAATCAGGCACTTGATTGTGATCCTGACACCTCAGTTAAGCTCGAACTATGAGCTCATGACAGTAATATACACATTTATTTGATTGATTTCAAACATGCTTAAATCTTGTGGTTCATACATTATTGTTTCATCATAACACCTGTGGCCTCACCAGCTTTTAGCTGACCCTTTTAGCATGTATTCTCAGGTTCCCAGTACCAGTAGGTCTGCTCACTTTGGATAGCTTTGCTCGAGTCACATGCATACAACAAGAGATTTATCCGCATTACTATGTTTTGTAAAAGTAGTTATGCCGTAGAATATTTCAGATCAGGATACCGAGCTATGTAATTATGACAACATTGTAAAACTTTATTTAAATCGATGTATTTTGTTAAAACGACGCATTTAGAGTCGTTCATTATATCTTTGTGTTGTGATTATCAGATTAGTCGCGACCCGACCCTAATTGCTTCCGCATCATAATTTGTGGGTGCGCAATAGCCAAATTCAAATTTTCAAATAAATCAAACAATCGATTTCAAAAACGATCCAAATCAAACGTCGATTAACTCAAACCAAACAATCAAACGTTAATCGACAAATTCAAAACGGCTAACCAAACATAATCAAATCGATTTCAAAAGATCTACAAAACAAACAATCAAACTCGGGCAACAAATTCAAAAAGCCCGACAAACGAAGATCTTCAAACTAACAAATTCCAAACGACCGAACAAATCCAAACGGCATTATAATAATCAAGTCTTCAAACACCAAATCGATCTTCAAATTCCAAATATCCAATTCAAATTCAAACGACCGACTTATTTGATAAGGATTACGGTCCAAATTTCCATATTCAAATGCCATCCAAAACCTAATGATCTAAAACAATCGGATCCCAAAACCAAAGAACGCTCCACCAAACTCCAAACAATAACCCAAACGAAACACTAAACCCAAATCGGGATAGCCATAATCGACAAGATATCTTTTCCTACTCGAACTTCCAATCGAAGATCCCAACAGTTAGATTGTAGACCTCTGGCTGTAGAACCTATAGTTCAAATTTCAAGACGATCCAACGATTAATGAACCCGCGAACCTAATTCTTCTACGGCTGCGCAGAAACCGAGGAACCAAAAACCAAAAAAACAAAAATGAAACAAGTTCTAACACAAACGGGATCCCTACGGATCGCTAACAATAATTCGAAGACCGGAGGATGACTAATTCAAAGCGTCGGGCCTTGCTCTAATTCCGCTTGTTAGAGATATATTGAATGAATACAAAGAACAAGCTAAAGACCGATATGAGGCGGTAGTGAATTTCAAATTGCAAATTAGTAAAACAAACCAAACGAGTCAAACTCAAGGTACCAAACAAACTAATTCAAATTCAAAGGTACAAAGTTCCTAAACTAATGATCTCTATTAATAGAGAAAACTAAGCTAACCTAATTTCAAACAAGCTCCAAATACTAATCCTAATACAACTAAAATACTAATTTTACCAAACACAAAAGTTTTGAGAGTGCCCCTTACGTTGGATCTAGATGACAATTGACTACAATTGAATGGCGGAATCAATCAATTGCACGTAATGCTAACAAACACAAACCGAAACAAATATATTTCAACAAAGTAAACTTGTATATCAGCTTGTTAAACGTATTGGGAACGATTACAGAGAGTTTTAGTCGACAAATGGTGCTAGGGTTTCGTCAACCCTAGCCGGAAACCCGTAGGTTTGTATTTATACTAAAAGTCAGCCGACATGCGTCACTTGTAGAAGTGTCGCATGTGACCGCCTTCATGCGTCACTTACCTAAGTGACGCTATGCGTCACTAAGGCAAGTGACGCCTAACCTAAAACTTAAGTGTCGCATATAACAAAAACTATATTTTCACTATACGACTAACGACACTTATTACAACTCGATAGACCAACTGACAGACAATCTAATATGCATCAACAAGTTTAATTCATATTCCAACAAATAGATGCGTGTGTCATATGGTATCAATGATGTTAAGCAAAAGTCACAACATTCATGTAACTTGGTGATGTAAATGGCGTGTGTTATTAGAAAAGAAAAAATGACGTTATGAAAATAGTTAATTTGTTTTACGTAACTTCTTTTCAAACGACAACTTTAAAAAAACTAAGAGCAGAAATAATGTGGTTGTACATGATGGACCTTGCTATGGAAAAAAATACTAGTATTTTCTCTACAAGATGAGTTTTATACGTAGAAACCATGGGCGGACTTATGTGCAGCACAAAGTATGCATGTGTATACCATGTAAAAAACTATTTGCATTGGTATATTTATACAATTAAATTAAATGATAACCTTGCATTCTTGCAATGACCTCCATTAGTACATACTTATTGTCAAATGAGTGCATACCTACTGTCAAACGAGTGCACACCTCTCGTCAAAAAGAATGCAAAGTGTGAGTAAAATTTGAACTTTCAAACTTCAATTATCGTCCAGAATTTATATATGTAAACAAATTAAAAACATATACATGCTTAAGACCTATTAAACAAATCAATTACTAATAAAAAATCTTAAGCGAAGATGAAAGAAGATGATGCTTAAGTCGGCCTCTCCCACCATCAAAAGCCCCACGAAGGGGCGAACCTACAGCCATGGTGGGTCAATGGACCACCATTCGAAAATAAAAAAATTGTTACGGAGCCCATATATTTTCTAATGGACCCCCTGCTTAGGATTGGACTTGGACCCACCTTGCACTCTTAGAAATATAAAAAAATAAATCAAAGGCATCTTAAGAAGCCCAATTTTGCAATTCATAATCTTTCAATTGTTATTCCTTAAACGTTCAATAATCATCCATAATCAATAATCATCCATTCATCAAAAACTAAAAAGTTAAAGATATACCTTCCCCAACTATTGTTTACCTTCAATCCTCAATTGCAAATCATCGATTTCTCACTGACAACCTCTCTGTGCAGGGTATTGGGAATTATATTGTTTGCAGGGTAGGTAATTATATTATTAACTAAGATAATTTTTAGGATTTTTATTATTAATTTTTATTTGTATGTGTAGAGATATTATAAATATTATTTGATCTTTTATATTTTATTTAGGGTTAATAATGGTTTAATCTTTATTCACTTTTTTTTTTTCATTTTAACAACTCAAGTTTTTTATCATGATTTAACCTTTCAAAGGGTTAAATCATTAATTTTTTGAAAGTTAGATGATTAAAATAGAAAAACCTAAATTGGCCAAATCATTATAAAATACAAACTATAGGGATTAAACCATCAAATTTTTGAAGTATAATCAAACTTTAGGCTTTAATCACCAAAATTTTGAAACTTCGAGGGTTAAATCATTAGAAAAAAACTTAAGTGATTAAAAATAAAATGGATTAAACCATTATTTACCATTTTATTTGTGACACGATGAGTTATTTAATGTCAATAGAATTGATCAGTGCCCAATATATATATAATATTGTTGTCTAGGGTATTGACTGCGGATTTGTAATTTTTAATTTGTAAATACAAGAATAGTTCACTTTTAGTACAAAATTTATAAAAATATAAATCATAGTGTGTTGATTTCTTAAAAGAATCTTATAATTGTACACTTGTAAAGTTCATCCAGATAGATTAATTGTTATAAGTTTGGAATCCTAATCTGTTATGTGTTTGGGCTTTGGATGACTAATTTGTATAGCTCTTTGTGCCCAAGTAAATCATTCAAAGCATTTAATGTGGACAAACTCTTGAAAATGATTGCATCGTTTTATATGAAAGATTTCCAACAAAATATGATATTCAACTACTTGAATTGGAACTTCAAAATTATATAAATAATGTTTGTGCAGATGCAAAATTTATTTATTTAAAGAGTATTGGAAACCTTGATGTTTGAAACATAAAGGACATAGTTTAATTGAAGGTGTATCTTCTCTTGAAACTAGCTTTAATCATAGTGTGTTGATTTATAAAAATATAAATCATAGTGTGTTGATTTCTTAAAAGAATCTTACAATTGTACACTTGTAAAGTTCATCTAGAAAGATCAATTGTTATAGGTTTGGAATCCTAATATGTTATGTGTTTGGACTTTGAATGACTAATTTGTATAGCTCTTTGTGCCCAAGTGAATCATTCAAAGCATTTAATGTGGACAAACTCTTGAAAATGGTTGCGTCGTTTTATATGAAAGAGTTTCCAACATAGTATGATATTCAACTACTTCAATTGGAACTTCAAAATTATATAAATGATGTTTGTATAGATGCAAAAATTAATCTATTTAAAGGGTATGGAAACCTTGATGTTTGAAACATAAAGGGACATAGTTTATATGAAGGTATATCTTCTCTTGAAACTAGCTTTAATCTTGCATGTTGCTACATCAACAATGGAACATGCATTTTTAACAATGAACTTGATAAAAAGCGATTTGTATCCGCTTTCTTCAAAAAAAGATCTGACCCGATCGGTATGTGAACATTTTTGTCACTTTAGTAGTGTCATACTCCCTCCATCCCAAAATTATAGTCCATTATTTCATTTTCGGACGTCCCAAATTAATTGTCCACTTCCAAAAATAGATAGTGAAGTTTGGTTGTGATTACCATATTACCCTTTATTGAAGTTATTATTACAAACTTTTAACAAAACAGTAATTAATTAGTTAAGGGTAAAACTGTCATTCTGCAAAAAGTAAGAAAGAGAAAACAGTAATGATTATGTTTTTATTAAACTGCGTGTTTTTTGTCGAGTGACAATAATTTTGGGACGAAGGGAGTATTATTTTAGACCCTTTCAGTTTTGATTCTAGATTCGCCAGTGACCCAACGCGCTTTGATCATGTCTTATGTAGTAAGTTGTGGTTGTGGACAATGAGGAATAGGAGTGAAAATTAAGTTTCTTTAGTTACCTGGTTTCTATGAGATCACTCCCAACCCAAAATCAAACTGACAGAAACCGACAGAGCCACGTCAGCGCCACGTCAGCTTTTTCAGAAAACTAACTGAAACTGACTGAAACTGACAGACCCCTTCCATCCCTGCTCCGTCACTTTAACTTTATCTTGTTCCATTTGCCGGACAGTTGATTAAGGTTACGTTTTGTTGACACACAAGTATTGTAACCGTCAACAACCTTAGCCCAAAAAGACTCGGTTGTTTGATTTTTTCCGAGGACACCATTTTCTGAACAATGTATCCATCGCTCCGCTAAAATCCTAGCCTCCTCGTCCGTCCAACGTACTTGAACACGTGTCGGTTGTTTCACCTTTTTACCTTTTTTCTTGTTCTTTGGGGCTTCGGGTTCGGATTCGGGTTCGGGGTCCGGAACCGGGATTGCCTCGTCGGAGCTTTCTTCCAAAGTTTGTGGTACGGTGAAATTGTTGTTGAATGAGCTTGGAGACCATTGTGTATTTGGGTGCAATTGTTTTTGAATTTGTGACCATTGTGTGTTTGGGTGAAACTATGGTTGAATTTGGGGGAATTGTGATTGTGGTGGTGAGGTTGTGTACCACCCTTGAAATGCATAATTATTCCTCGGGTCGTGCGGATCAAGGTGGAACGGGTTTGCAATAGGTGGTAAGTTGGCAAATCCGGTAGTTTGAGACGATGATCCGGTAGCTTGAGTGTTTGGTGAAGACGGGTTTGGTAACGGGTTATTTAACAAACTTTGCCACATATCTTGGGCAACATTTTGTTGATCCTTCTTTTTATTTTTGGTTGTTGATTTGTTGTTTTTGGACATTTTTAGTGAGAGTGTTTTTTTGTAAGTGTTTTTGAAGAAATGGTTGTAAAATGATATGGGAAAATGATGTGGGAAGTGGTTTGGTAATGAGTTGTATAAGGTTGTGAGAAAATATGTAACACCCGACAAATTAGGACTATAATTAGTGCCTAATCATAAGAGTAAATACATGTAATTAGGATTAATTATGTGTGTCATTATGTGTATTGATATATTTTAATATATGTACACACGTACGCGATTTGATTAAATCGTGCGATTCAGATGAATTCCAAATCACCTCAAATATGGACGTTGGTAAACAAAATATTTAAATCATTTAAATATTTCTTAATAAATCAAAACTTATGAATATTATGATAATAACATGCAATAAACAAATACGATTCTATAAAACGTCATAAACGCGACAAAAACGCACAAATTAACTTTAACCGACAAATAAACGTAACCCGAACTCGAGGGACAAGACCCAGCCCAACCCACACTTGGATCAGACCCAATTTGACCCAGAGAAGGCCCGAGCCCATCCCATGGGTCGGCCCAAGCCCTTTCCCCCTTGAATACCCTAACCCCCTTCTCATTTCTTTCACTCTCACTTCACTTTCACACAAATCTTTTTCTTTCTCTGCCCTCTCTCTGGAAAACGACCAAACCACAACCACAACACTTTCATCCACCTCTTCCAAGGAAATCTAGCAACCACCATCACCCTCCTTCATCGGTTTTGCAAGTAGAAGTCAGAATAACGCGCTGCAGCTACACATCTCCACATTTCGATTCTAACTCAGCTTTGGCTTGGTATAAATCCTTCCTTTTTCCCTTGATTTACTTGGATTAAGTTTATAAACATGTTGGTGCTTGGTATCCACTGATTTATGGCTAAAACATGCTTAAAAATCGGATGAACATGCTAAGGACCACTGGATAATAGCTTTACCCAGTGGACAATAAAATAGATCGGTTTAGATCGAACATAACGAGACCATTTCTTAATGAAATCTCACATTTCTTGGCTCTAAAATGAAGTTCTTCGAGTCTAGTTTCCAAATCCGTAAGTCTCATAATTTTCTGAGATATTTAGCTATTTTAAAGTTTAATTAAGAAAGTACATATAAAGCCTGTTAAACCTGACCAGAAATTCAGTCAACTTGTAAGGGGAATATCTCGTAAATTACTAAACAAAAATCGATGAAACCACTTGGGAAAGATCAAAAATTTTGTTAGGTTTAATTCCCCTACTCACACATTCTGTGAAGTTTCACAAAACTTAAGTTATGAATTTTCAAATAAATGCATGTCACTGAACTTACTTGTTTGACACCCAACACTTTCCAAATTTTTATCTCGAGTTCTGTTTATCCAGTTCACATGTAAAAATATGATTTAGAAAGATAAGACATAGGGGAACGTCATATAAAAATTTCATGAATTTTAGCTAAATTTTACTTGATCAAATAATTAATTGAAGTCGGATGAAAAATATAACTGGACTTCGACATTCTGTCCGTGAATCCCATTATCCGACAATGCCAATTGTCGGATAATGCATTATGTGAATATCGTTATCTCGTAAACAAAATCCGTGAATAATCATTCACGCATAAACAAAAATCCGTGAATCTCATTAACATATAAACAAGATCCGTGAATATCATTCACGCATGAACAGTGCCCGTGGATTCCCATTCTCGCATGAACAGTGTTCGAGAATCCTATTGACGCATTGCCCTATTATCGCATATTATTATTGTCGGAGTTAATCACGGAAGAATTTAAACTCTTAATGTCGGAATAGTAATTGTCGGATAAATTACTATATTTTCGAAATGCATATTGTCGGATACTATTATTATCATATTGTCGGATAAATTACTGGATTGTCGAAATGTTATTATCGTATATTATTATTTCCGTGAATACTATATTGTCGTAAGAAATCAAAAAGACGAATGAACTCATAATTGTCGGATAAATATAATTACATAAATATATGTCTCTATTGTCGCATACGGTATTCTTGAAACAATATATATTTATATACCTACAAGTACACCAGCACAGGATATATACGAGGAAGTAATAAAATAAAACGAAACATAATAATAATAACTTCAGAAACTATTATTACGTACCTAAACAATCACCAACGGGCCACACATGCTACTAAACGCAACGATAACGAAACATTGGACATAACTAGTGGAATGAACACTAGCATGGATGGTCTACGGGACATCTACTTATATAACCTTATATGTCTAGGACATTAGAAGGTTACAGGTTCGGAAAACCTACCAGCTGTTTAGCACTCTACTTACGTTTATAGATATAAACGCGAAGACTCAGGTGAGTCTCATAGTAAACTGCTTTTACCCAGGGGTGGGATTACATGCTCGATTTTGTTTTACATATGAACACAAGTACAAAACCTCGATATATTGATTGCATGAGTTGTTTTATCTAATCATGAAATCCCTCACAACATAGTGTGTTTATATTGCGATAGCGTGAATGTTAGTGTATGGTACCATATGGGATTGACAATCCCCGTCCGGGGTACTCGCGCTACCACGACTGCGGTCGAACGGACGCATTTTTATTTGTTCATATATGTGTAGATTAGGCACATGCCGGGGGCAAACTCGATCAGGTCCTTGAATGTGGATCCTGGCACACTCAGTTAAGCTCAAACTATGTGCTCATGGCAATAATATACACTCATATTTTATTTGCATGTTTGCAAATCACTAAACTAAATCTTGTGGTTCATAACTTGGATTTCATCGATTTACACCTGTGAGCTCACCAGCTTTCTAGCTGGCCTTTTAGCATGTATTCTCAGGTGCCCAGCAGAAGTAGATCTGCTCAGGATATTTTAGCTCGAGTCGCATTCAGATTACAGAAGATTCACATGCATTTCTACATTTTGTACAATTAGATATGCCTTAGAATCTTTTACATTTAGCTGAGAGCTTTTGTAACAAGAACAACAATGTAAAAATTTTATATTGTCTATGCAATGGTTTTAAATGACGCATTTAGAGTCGTTCACTTTATCTTATGTGCTTTGTTATTGATTAGTAACACCCAAATCTTGCTTCCGCTAAACAATAAATTTGGGGGTGTTACAAAATAAGTGTGGTGTAGGGTATATTTATAGGTAAAAGTGGATAGTTTAAAATAATTTTTTTTTTTTTTTTTGAAAATACGCTCCTCCAACGGCTGCCATTCAAATTTTTTATTTTTATTTTTTTACTTTTTCAACGGTAAAAAAAAAACAAACAAATAAAAAATGGGTTCGTCGGTAATCCGATGGGGCAAACTGATGGGACGGTGCCATCGCCGGTTCGTCGCTTTGAAGCCGACGAAAACCGACGGGCCGCGTTGGGAGGGTTCTGAGATGATGAGAATCACTTTTGAAGATGAGTACAGTAAAATGAAGGGTCAATTGGGTCGGTGGTAAGTGCATACGGTCAATTAATTAAAAGTGGGTCGGTTATTGGGAAGTGTTCAAAACTTAATATAAGTAAAAATATCATTGAAGACTTTTTTTTTCTTTGAAATTGAAATATTGTTTTAATAATAGATCTGAAATGATCTAAAAAGAAATACAATCGGAGGAGGTAAGAAGCCTCCATATTGATACATTGAAGACCTATTCGTCTATGAAAAAATCGGTCAATTAATTACTTTGGAGATTATAAAAATATATGTTAGTTTTGTGGCAAGGATAATACTACTCCGTATCATTTAAAGAATTATTTCTATTTTCTAGCTAAGACTAAACAGTCACCTATATTTAGTTTTAAATTATACATACATTATTTCATACTTCCTCCAAAATAAGCAATGTCTAAAGTCGATGGAAACACATATTAATGTTTTGTTGTCCTATTTTTTAATATATATATATATATATATATATATATATATATATATATATATATATATATATATATATATATATATATGGGTTTATTATTTGAAAGTGCAACATACTTTACAAGAATTACTATTGTATGCGGTCACTTTTCAAAAGTTATATTGTATGTTGTGAAACCTTCTAAATCGTCTAATGTATGTACAATGTGACCTAAAACGATTTGGCGTTGATCGGTAACAGGTTGAGCCTTAGACCATCCGTAACGCACACACGTGGCAGGCGTTGTGAGGGGCGAGAATGCCAGAACGCCAGCAACGCGGCGTTCTGGGCTGGCGTTCTGGCAGCGTTGTGGATCGAAAAACGGGGCGTTTTCGAGCGTTTTGATGGGGTCCACGCGTTTTTTTCCTTTTCTTTGCCATGTTTAATTCCAAAAGAAATAAAAAAATTCAAATTTAAAAATCGACCGTTTAGAAAAAAATTTTTGAACAAAGTAGCACGCTCCTCCAACAGATTTTTTTCAAATTTTTTTTTCCCCCTTCTACATCTATATATACTACACAATCCATACTACATTTTCATCCAAAAACATACACTTTTACCACCTTTCCTCAAACAACTTCACCAACATTTTCAATCACAAAATGGATTCGATAAATAACTTTTGTTCGATGAGTCAATTGGCGTATGGCACATCCGCGGATATGTTCGATGAATACTTACAAATGGGTGAAAAAACATCGCTCGACTGTCTAAACAACTTTTGTAAGTGTGTCTTTGATTTGTACTCGGCAGAATATTTGAGAAAGCTGACCGCTACAGATATTGCTTGGCTATATGCAGCACACGAGCAGAAGCATGGGTTTAGAGGAATGCTAGGGAGCATTGACTGTATGCATTGGCAATGGAAAAATTGTCCGAATGCATGGAAAGGGCAGTACACTAGAGGTGATCACGGACACCCTACCATTATGCTTGAAGCCGTTGCTTCATACGACATGTGGATATGGCATGCTTTTTTTAGCATGGCGGGTTCGAACAACGATATCAACATATTAAACTAATCTCTGTTGTTCGATTCTATCAATAATGACACTGGTCCACCCGCAGCTTTCATTGTCAATGGACATCACTACACCAAAGGGTATTATCTTGCAGATGGTATTTATCCGGATTGGTGTACACTAATCAAAGGATTTCACTCCCCTACTGATGAGAAACGAGCTAAGTTCAAGAGATTTCAAGAAAGTGCTCGAAAAGATGTCGAACGGGCTTTTGGTGTACTGCAAGGTAGGTTTGGAATTTCAAAAATTGCGGCGAGATCCATGAGTGTCAACAAGATGCGAAGACAGTTATATACTTGTATCATACTACACAACATGATCCAAGAGGATAACGGCTTCGCAATATCATCTATCGAGCAGGAAATGATCAACGACCCTGCTAACCGACCTCGTCGTGATTTTAGGACTCGTGTTCAAGATAGAGAGTCTAGAGCCAAGGAAATACGGGACAAACGTGTGCACAACCAACTGCGGACCGATCTTACCGAGCACATTTGGATGCTACCACTAAACTTTCGCAGCTTACCACGCTCCACGGACTAGTTATTTTATTATAAATTATTGTATTGTATCGTATTTTATTTTAAATAATGTATTGTATCGTAATTTAGTGTAATTGTTGTATCGTATTTTATTTTAAAATTAGTGTATTTTAAAAAAGTATTGTATTTCATTTTGTTTTAATTAATGTATGGTTTTTATTTTAATTATTGTGTTGTTTTGTAATTTTAATTAAATTATTTTGAATTGTATTTTAAATAATAGAAAATTAAATTTAGTTAGTGGGTGGGTGGGTCCCAGAATGGGGAAAAAGTGGCATTATGGTGTTATAATTAGGGGTGTTATGGTGTTACGCTGATGTGGCACTGATGTGGCACCTGATAATATAGCATTCTGGTTTTATGGTTACGGATGGTCTTATTAGCTTCCTCATTATATCCATGTAAGAGTCCATGTCATCAAATCGGGTTTGGAAAAGATGGATTTCGAGTATACCCGTTTTTACCCATTTTAAAACCCATAACCCCTTTAAAGAAACAGTTCCCCCCACCTCCCATTTCATTTTCCCGCTCAGTAAACAAAAACCCTAAAGTTTCCCCCCATTCTGAACCTGATGGCTTCATCTTCTTCATCAAAGTTTGGTGAGGCCTGATGAGATCTATTGTTGGTGTGATGATAAAATGTATGTTCGAACATCATGGACATTGAAGAATCCAGGAAGAAGATACATCGGTTGCCCCAACTTTGTAAGTATTTAAATGGCTTCTACTCCATCTTCTTTTTGCTTTCTTCTTTAAATTTAACAACAGTTAATTGCTTGATAGAGAAAGTAGGGGTAAAGAAGTGTAAAAGGTTTTAGTTTTTAGATGCCGAGCTTCCATCTCAATACTACAAAGAGCTTTTGTTTGAAATGATGCAAAATCGAAATGACAACCCAGGATTTGATGACTTAGAAATTGAGGTTGTAGAGGCAAAATCAACAGCTGAAATGTGGATGAAAGAGGTGGCTGTCAACAAAGCAAAAGTAGAAGTGTATCATAAAGTGTTTGTAGTTGTAGTTATTTTGTTGGTTGTTACAAGTGTTTGTGTAGGTGTTTTGGTGAACAAAGTTTAGTATTTTAAGTGTTGTAGGTGTTTGCAAGTGAAGTAATTGCTGTAATAGTTTGCAGTTTCAAGTCTTTTGATCATAAATGTGTGTAGTTGTGTTAGTTCATTGACTATAAATGCATGTTATAATAATAGAAATAAGTAGCAACTACTTGCAACAATTAAGTAGTACACTGCACACAAATACTCCGTATAACAAAGGTTTTAAAACTAAATAAGTTGCCACATAATAATATGCCCAGGTGGCAATTAGTGTTTTTATAGACCCTGTGCAAATATGTGCACTATTAACATTCACAGCAGATTACACAAAAATTAGACGAAGATCAGTATTGTTAGCTGCACAAAATTACACAAAAAATACGAGCAAGTGGCTAAAACTTCATTACTCCTCTCTAAGGTTAATTGCATAGTCTTTAGTTGCTCCAGGTCCAGTGTAACGAGTTTTGTTGATTCGATTTTATATTATTTCACTTGGTCTTCTCATTTTGGGCAAAGGCATCAAAATTACTCCACCTTTAGGTCTTGATGGATCTAGTTGACTTTTTGAGGTATTAGCAGTTTTGTCCACAGTTCTAGGTGGCACAAAAGTAGATCCAAAAGCAACAGTTTTATGACTATTGATTAATTTCTTTGTGAAGTTAACTTTACCAAATTTACCATCCACACTTGAAATCACCTTTCTTGCATTTGTCATAAAACCACCTTGTTTAACCCTTTTCACAGAATCACCAGTAGCATGCTTTCCCTTGTCCAATGCAATTCCCTTACCTTTATGCATAGTTGTTTTTTCAGTTTGTTTTGATTCCAACCCTTCATCACCCAAATTTATAGTTCCTTCACCACCACTTACATTTTCTTCACCACCACCATTTACATTGCCTTCATCACCATTTACATTTTCTTCACCACCATTTACATTGCCTTCATCACCATTTACATTGCCTTCACCACCAGGTTCTTCAAACACTACCTTACAACCTCTTTTATTGTGCCCAGTTTGGCCACAAATTTTACATGTATGCTTTATCCCTTGCCTGGTCACCTTTGATACTTTACCATAGTGATGAACAAGTTCGTGTGCAGCTCTTTGATGTTTCTTTTTTGGCCTCCCAGGCATCCTCTTTGGCAATGGGGGCAAACACTTATTCATGTTATTGATTTCCCATTGATGCATGCCCTTGACAGGTTTTATGCCAAAACTATAAGTTTAATTGTACTTGCCTTTTCTAAGCCAATATGGGACATACTCTTCTGGGTTCTTGTTTAAAAACATCAGTACCTTAACAGCATGCACACAGGGCAAGCCATATAACTCCCACATCCTATATGTGCAAGATCTGTTACTTTCATCAACCACAAATGCATCATATCCCCTGGATACTTCAAACGTATGTGTGACTCCAACTACCACATTCCAGTAACTGCATAACGATGAACAAGTGTTAATTGAAATATTAAATTGCATAATTCTAAAACGCAAAAAAATACATAGCTCACTTGGTTTTTGGCCAATTCCAGTATTTTCCTAATGTTTGGGCAGATATCATGTCTACAGTTGGCACTAATCTTCCTCATTGTATGAATCCTTTCCATGAGAATATGCCTCATTGCTTCTAGCATCATTATAATTGCCTTATGTCTAACCTTTAGAAGAACTGAGTTAAAGCATTCTGAAAAGCCATTCTCTATAGCTTCACAGGCTCTACCTAAACCAAAGTAAGCACGTGACCATGTCTTTGGATCTTTGTCAATTACATACTTATGTACACCTGGGTTACTAATCCTTAACCCATAACCCTTTCAAACTCCCTTACATATGAAGCCCTGCATGCCCTCCAAAAGAGATTTCTAAACTCTACACCACTATATTTTTTCCTGAAATTTTCATAAATGTGCCTAGCACACTGTGTATGTTCTGCATAGGGCATAATGTCTTTAACAGCTTCAATCAACCCCTAAGTTAATTAATAGTAAACAACATAAGTAAACAAGTTCAATTAACATACTAAAGTTAATATAACTTACTAAAGCAAGGCACCAATTAGCATACCTTATGTTGGTCAGACATGAGTGTTAGTCCCTGACCTTGTAGCATCTCCACATCATCAACCAATAAAGTAAGAAACCAGGACCAGTTGTCCTTGTTCTCCACAGTTATAACAACCCATGCAACTGGAAAAATATGATTATTTCCATCTCTCCTTATTGCTGTAATCAGTTCACCACCACAAGTGCTCTTCAAGAAACATCCATCCAAAGCTATTACCCTCCTACACCCATGTTTCCAACCCTCTTTTAGTCCATTCAAACATACATAAAACCGATCAAAATATGTCACATTATCTGGATTGACTGTAACACCAAGCTTAACAGTAGATCATGGGTTGCTTCTTATCAACTCATCAGCATAAGATCTAAGCAGTCCATAATGTTCCACAAGTGATTTATCATACTCATTCAATGCCCAAGTCTTTGCATCCCTACACTAATTGGGAGTAATGGTACACTTGTACTTCTTCATAACTAAATCAACAATTTCACACAATCTGATCTCTGGATTCCTCCTAATTTTCTGACCAAACTCCCTACCTATCCACTTATAATCCACCAAGCTACCAAAGTTGAAGTCTCTTGAACATGTGTGATCATCAACCATTGTCATAATCCGAAATGAATCTTCCTCATTCATCCATCTAGCAAAACATCTCCAGTTGCATTTTGGTTCAACATTCTTATCAGTCTTGAGGAATCTAAACTGTTTACTTTGCTTCCCTTTTTCAGGATCCTCTATCCTAGGTGGTCTAGTACCACACCTAGCAATCACATCCTTTTTACAACTCCTTTGATAACATATAGAGAATCCATGAGCCAATAGGTAAGACATTCTTTGAATTGCTTTGGACTTTCAAACCTTGTACCACAAATAGGTTGCTTCAATTTCCAATGAGTTTCTTTGTCATAGACTGGATAACTCTCCTTGTTATCAAACACCTCAAGTCGATCACTTTCTTTTTCTAAAGCCTTCAACAACTCTTCTAAGAATTCATCATGTTCAGCTTGGACTAAGTCCTCTTCTTTTTCATCAACCAATTTTTTAGCCCTAGTAATCCCTGCTTTTGGGAGTGTCACAGGTGTTTTCCCCAGTTCTTTTGCTTCTAACTTCTTCTTTCTTAACTCATACACTTCCTCATCACACTCAGACAAATGGTCTAAAGAGGCCACACTCTTATCATCATCCTCATCAACATCATTATCATCAAAATCCTTACCATTCTGATCATATTCCAACTCATCACCCTGAACTTTTTCTAATAGATCTTCATCATCATACTGAGCAATGTGCTTACTTATATCATGCTCGACATGGTCAATATACAAAGCTACTTTACCATAATCAAGACAAACATCATAAACATACTCTAAAAGTTTTTGATTATTAATTAACACTAACCCATTTGAAATATCATTACAAAGAATACAATAATATAGCTTTACTATATGCACACTATTAGTTGATACGTTTAAAAAGTTGATTAGTTCATCACGAATTAGAGGTTTTTTTAATATTAAGTCACGAGTTACACCTTCATACCTTAGCGGATCAACCTGAAATACACCATCAAAATGTAGCTCGAACTGAAATACAAGCTCCTTTTCCTTTTCACCACCACCTGATGCTACATATTCCATTTAACCAATGAACTTTTAATTTTTGGAATTAGGGTTTCATTTTGTGAGAGATTGCGGGTGAAAAGTGTGTTAAAAGATTACATTGGGATCAATTAAGTAAATGTTTTAGTCGGTTCTAGGGTTTACAAAAGGTCGGTTATCGGATCAGGTTTGGGTAAGTCTCGTTTAAACTGGAAGTCAACATCTTTAAAAAGGGTCAAACAAAATTAGCTGGCAATCCACGTAGTTAAAATGAATTACATGGCATGGTAAAAAAATAACTTTAACCGGGAACCTTTTATTCAGGTGATAAAATACATACATTAGCCCAATTACAAAAGTATACAACATACGATACAACTTTTGAAAAGTGACTGCATACAATAGTAATTCTTATAAAGTATGCTGCACTTTCAAACAATAAACCATATATATATATATATATATATATATATATATATATGTATCTATATTAAATACAATGCATCTTAAAATTTTGCTACTCAATATTTCTATATATAAAATGTTTAATTTTCATATTTTATTAACTTCTATCTATATTTTACTCATAAATCCTTCTTAATCCGAATCTTTAACTCTATACAGTAAATTATCGTCATTGATTAATAATCAGAAGTAATACATCAGAAAATAGTTAAACAATTATATATACAATTACCGTTAAGTTATAATATATTATACATTTATATTCCGTTGCATTGTATGGGTATTATACAAGTATATATATATATATATATATATATATATATATATATATATATATATATATATATATATATATATATAGGTGGGTTATGATAAGAATGCAAAAAAAACAAAGAATGGAAAAACCAATAGGATTGCTCAATTCTCTACAAAACCTACTTCTATTTTTACCCTATGGTTAATTATCTCACAAACCGTAAATTCATAAATTATAAAAATTACATATATGGAACCAACGTCTTTTTCTCTTCGATTAAAGATGTCATAATCTATACTTTCGAAGAATTCTTTTACTTTATTTTTTTACCGGATTCTATTATATAATCATATGTGATTTATGAGAAAAACTTAAAATTTGTTCACGATTATTTATTCATGGGATATATTATTTAACACGTGATTACAACTTTATATTCATCAACATATTATAAATAAAAATAAAAAATTGCATTAGTTTTCATTAAAAATCACATGTGATTGCTATTTGTACATTTAATCACAAGTGATTTGTTATATAATCACATTTAATTTTGTATATAATCACTTATGATTTTCATCTAAAAATTGATATTTGATGAGAAATTTACTGATATATTGTAACACCCCAAAGTTCAAAATATTATGGTGAAAAGTAAATAAAAAATTGTTTTAAGTTAACGTTGTAAGAAAAATAAAGTAATGGAAATCGTAAATGATTTCTAAATTTCGGACAATAGGTGTGAAAGGAGACCAAATTAGTAATACATATATGTATGTGTATATATATATATATATATGCTCCTTCTCATTCTAAAACATTTCAGACAAAATTAAAAAGGGACTTTCATATGTCGTAGGAATCAAACCCAACAAGAACTCAGCTCAATTTCATTTGCAGTCTCTGAAAAAAGAATCAAAACCTGAAATCACCATCTCCATCTTCCTTCTAACAAATTTGTAAGTATGAATAATTCTTCTTTAACCTAGAAAATTATTAAGTAATGAATTGATAAGGGGTAAATGTTCAATATGAGATTAAGAAGTTTAAGGATGTATCTTGATGCTAGTTAGTTAGTTATTAGTGATTAGAAGTTTAAATTATTGTTGTTTGTGAAAGAATTTCGAGCAAGCTGTGAAGCTGAAAATACAGGTCCGAGAACACAAAGGATCGTGACGCGATGCTTTTAGTTTCGCGACGCAAAATATGTATGATCGCGATGCGATCTGGTAACAGTTGCGACGCGATTTAGCTTTTGCCCATAATCTGTTTTCATTTATTGTTGAGTCCAATTGGTTGCTAGTATAGAAATATAAACAGGAGTAACAACATGTTATGAAAAGGTTATAGAGTAAGAAGTTTAATAAAAACTTGAGGTATTTATAATATGTATGATTGACTAGTCAAAGATTTAATTAAAATGGGAACGTGTTATAGCTAATGATCCATTTATACCCAAATTGTAAACGTTATGATCAGATTATAGATGGGTACATATGAGTTATGTTTAAGCGGTAGTTAAAGTAACGAAAGATTAAAGCTAATAAGAATATGAGAAGTCTAGTTGTGTGATTGTGATTGATAAACGCCAAAATGTACTAGATTATAGTACTAATTACCTCTTTGTTTGATAGAATTCTTATGCATTTTATGTGAATAAGATACTTATTTCGTTCATATTTGCATTTAGGAGTTTAATTGGAGCTTAGATCGAAAAGAATCAGAAAACGAGCTAATATTGAAGAAAAGAAGCTAAAGCCTTGAAGCTAGGAAAAAGAGATTTGGAACAATGGAAGAAAAATGGGATTTTAATTCCATCCGCCGGATAAACATTTCATCCGGTAGTTGGATTGATTTATGTGGGCTGACAGATACGCGGGCCGGACTTCTACGAGTTTTTCATCCATACGGCGGATGGAAATTCCATCCGGAGGATGGATTAATTCGGAAAATTAGGTTAAAATTCTCATTTTTCTCATTTTATAAAAATCTTTTCACAACTTTCAACCAGCCGACAAAAGCAAGTTTCGGGAGCATTTCGATGGCTATTTGGAGGCACAAGAAGGTTAGGATTGATGCCAATTGATCCTACTTCGTGTGGTTCACGATTTGGTTTGCGTATCATCTTCCGATTTCAAATAAACATGTCTATGTGTTTTGTTTGAAATTATGAATCTGATTTTGTATAATTGAATCAGGGATTAGACTTTATTGTATATTGTTTAGTATAATAATCTTGGATTATGATTGTTTGAAAGTTATAATTTTGTTTTGAATAAGTTATTTGATTGACGATTGTTATGCTATCCGTTGAACCTTATTTATTGTTGATTATTAATTGTTACTTAACGTGGTCAATAGTGTTGTTGAGATTGAGTTTCTTTGACACTATTGATTATTGATGATTATGAACTTAGGTTTATGATCATTGCTAAATATATTGAGTTTGATAGGTAAAGAGCATAGTAATTAACTAATCTAAAATGAATGAGCTAATAAAAGATTATTAGAAGGTATTGTTGAGTCATATCGCGAGGATTAGTCGTAACAAGTCGTGAACACCTAATGCACAATCTAGGGAAAAGCACGCAATAGAGAAACATTCTTGCAATGTCGGATTGATGTTTAATGTGGGACTCTAGATTGTAGATATTAGTTAACCAGAACTGGAGACTAATTTACATTTAACTTAGATTCTTTGATTAGTAACTAAGTTAATATAAAAGAAATCACAATCAGATAATCAAAACACATGAACCGGATAATATGAATCTGAGTGGAAGACTCTAAGCAATTACATGTCTATCTCCAATTGTTTATCTTTTACTCTTTACCTTGTTTTATGTTATTGGTTTAGTGAATTAGTTCATAGTGAACGTTCGCACGGAACTAAAACGTACCTCTATCTTACTGTTTTATTAGTTTAGTTAATAATTCCAATTTAGTTGAATAACATCGTTCATGTGTTCGACCTGGACTTACCATAGCTATATTATTCCGATCAGGTATTCTTGCCTGGTTGTGTGATTGTATTAATAAGGTATTTCCATTTATAAATAATAAAACTAGACGCTTTCACACGCATCAATGATGATTAATAGAGACTAAATGAATTGTTATGATTATGTGTTTATGTAATAGGTGATTCTAGACATGGAATCCACAAGCATGTGTTAAGTCTCTTATTTGCCTAAAAAGCAAAGGTAAGTGACATAGGGATTAAATGAGTATTGGTTGTGTGTTCCGGACTGCATACGTGCAGGAGGTTCACATAATCAATGAAAGTGGTTAGTTATATCTTATTTTAATGATCTTTGTTAATCATTGTTGCTAGTTGTTGATTAGCTTGATTAGTAACTTGTTATTTAGTGTGTAAGATTTGAAATGTGTTTGGTAAAGATTAGTTGTAATTAGATTAAGTAAACCATGGTAGTTATGATTGTGATTAGAATAGTTAATGTATATTAGATATGATTATGATTAGATTGATTAGTTAATTGTTACTTAATTGTAGTAACCGCAAGATGTGATGATTAATTGAAAGAAATTGAAAGTAGTTGTTCAGTGATAACAGATGATCAGATTTGCCAACTTATGTTAGCTGTTGCAGTGATTAGATTAGCTAACGTATGTTAGCTAATGCGACTAGATTAGCTAACTTATGTTAGCTAGTGTGATTAGAATAGCTAATGTAAATTAGCTATACTTGTAATCAGATGATCAGAGGTTGCATTACATGTGCCAGCAGAAAGATGAAAGCAGACTCGATCAGTGAAATATTTGGTTCCATGATTTCTTAGTAGTACTTAAATATGTTTTAATGATATTTGCTATATGTTGATTAATTTTGTGAATTAGTTATTTAATTACTTATGTACTCACTAGCTTTATGCTTACCTAGTCTAGTGTTTTATGTTGTAGGTGCATGTTTCGGTTGAACCAATTGGATAGAAGGAGAATTGTGGTGACATGAAAATAGCATGGAAAAGGAGCTTGCTTTATGGTTAGAAAAGCTTCTCCTTCTTTTAAATTATCATTATAATGACACTTATATACGTCGCCCAGATTAATATTATTTAGTGTTAAATGTCGAATAAAGGAGAAGTTTGTCAGTTGCAATGTTTATGTAACATCCTCTCCAGTAGCCTGGTAATTTCTAATTTTAAATTGATTATTTAATGATTTTATAAATTATGTGATATTATTATTTAATTGTGAAAGGTAGATAAATAAGTTCCAGGACTTATTGTGAATAGTAAAATAGTGGCTGTTTTAATTTACTTTAGCTAACGGTAAAATAAAATAAGTTCCTCGCAATTGGTAATTAGGTTCCAGACAATAGATTTAAGACGGATATAAAATACCCGTATAATTGGGTCGGTTAAGTAAAGAGGCCGACCTCCTCTTTTCTTTATTTCCTAAACTTACAGTAACCTCAAGAACACACACCTACCATTCAAACTCAAATTCAAGATTTAAAATCAAAACCATAATCAAGATAATCTAATTTGGAGTTGTGATTACTTCATTACCATCATCATCATCAGTGAATCTTTGCTTTGGATTGATCTTGTAAGTGTTCTTGTTTGTAAGAAAATGGGTTTTAACCTTAATTATGTATTTGTTGATAGTTATGCGAATTAGAAGTTTGAATTAGGTTAAAAGATGGTATATGATGTTACTTGAAGTTATTTGAGCCTTTGATAGCTTTCAAATTCGAATTTGATGTCATTTTGGTGATGAATTAAGTTTTGGTTCGAGCTGGGCAATAACAGGTCTGATGTTTGAGCTAAAACAAGCTTAAACGCGATCCCAAAACCCTAGCCAGGATCGCGTTAACTAGCTATAAATGAATTATGACGGATTTTGTTCTTGGGAACGCGATCCCAAGCATTTACCTGGATCGCGTTGCCAAGTGCAAATCAGTCACAGAAAGTTTTCCAAAGACGAACGCGATCTAGCCTTTTATTCCGGATCGCGTTGCTCAGTGTAATTCGGTAACAGAAATTTTTCTTAAGGGGAACGCGATCCCACCAAACCTGACCCGGATCGCGTTTGTCTGTTTTATTTTGATGATTATGTTAAACTGTGAACTTAAATATATACCATATACATATGTATTATATGGTTACTTATGTGTGAGATTTATCAATATTGTAAGTACTATTTTGTTAATGACAAGTTACTAATTTGTTATAGTGTGATATTTCAGATAAACCAAAGACTCAGTGATTAGAAGCTGAGTGTTGCAACTTCTAAGGTGTCGGTGAGTGGATTTGAAACTCACCATTTGATTTAGTTGTAACTATTTGGTTGCAACAAGTAAACGTAGATATGTTGTTGTATTTATTATGCATAGTTGATTATAAATCTGCGTGCTATGTGTGGCCTTCGGGCATCCGTTGTTAATGAGGTCAACAGGTTGAACTGGTTGGTTGGGCTAGTTGGTTGTTGTGTGAATGACACAGGGTCTTGCTTCATTTGTTGTGTGTATAGAGTCTGTGTCTGAGTATAGTAACCACTAGTCATCGGTCTTGTCCGTTATGGCCAAACGGATATGGTTGGATAAGTGTTCTTGGGAACCACCCGGGTATTATGGTATTCCCAGAGCCACCGATCCTCATTACTATATTGTTGACTAGTTGTAATACATGTTTACGGTTATTTGGGGTAAACAGGTGGTTAAGCTAAGTTGAGTTGTGTGTGATGAATTCATTCACTTAGCTTTGTGCTAATCCCTTATTTTACTTCCTGCAGGTTATATTTTGGAAATGTGGGTTGCAGGTAACTACTGTCATTGGCAGGGAATGTTTGACAGCCATGCTACTCTGATAAAATTTTGTTATAAACTAAAGTTTGGTACCATATAATACCCCTTCGTGTAATAATGTAATGCTGGTTTTCATGTTTAAATTAGTTATCTATAAAGTTTTCAACAGGGTATATACAGTATTTGTGATAATTAATAATGAAGTATATTTTGAAATATACGCTTCCGTCATAAATCGTGTTATAATAATAAGAAGAACGAGGGGTGTTACAAGCTGGTATCAGAGCATAGATTTGGGTGAATTGAGCATTATAAAGTGTTCAATCCCAAATCTAGAGTATGTTATGTCAAACATTTCTGGGTATGGGATTTAGCATTGTATGTGAATCTGTTAGTAGATAAGTGCTAACGATTAACAAGTTTCAAGTTGTTGTGTTGAATATAGATATGGCAGATAACGAGCAACCGACCGCCAACCCTAATAATGCCTCACGGATTGATGTTCCTCCTTCAGATATTCATAATGAGAGACATGATCATGAGGATACTTCTTTTCCTGCTCGCGAAGAATCGAATAGAGATGATTATCTTTTTCAGTTAGAAGATGAGGTGATTAATCTCAGAGAATTTAAAAGACAGGCTGAAACTGCATCATCTCAGCAACGTTCTCAGCAACAGATACCTGTGTTTGGTAATATTCCTCCTTTTCAGTCAAATAAACAGTGTTCATTTAAAACGTTTATGGCAAGTAAACCACCAGAGTTTAGAGGTAGTACCAATCCATCAGTAACTTTAAATTGGTTAAGAGATATGGAGCAGAAATTTGATGTTACTCGCTGTGAAGAAGAATCCAAAGTGTTTTACGCTATTCAATGTTTAAAAGACGAAGCCATGGTTTGGTGGGACTCGATTACTGGTCATTTGAACCAACAGCGGAAAGAAGCTATTCGATGGCCTGATTTTTATCAAGCTGTTTGTAATCAATATTGTTCAGATTTTGAAATGGCCCGTATTAGAAGGGAGTTTGTGAATCTTCACTTAATAGATAAGATGACTATCGATGAGTTAATCACACAGTTTTCGGAAAAACTACGGTTTGTACAGCATTGGGTTCCTGATGAGAAAACCAGAATTGAGTAGTTTGTCGAAACATTACCTCATAATTATCGTACCACAGTAAGGTTAGCTAGTAATTTATCTCAAGCGTTTACTCTTGCACGTTCGGTTGATAGTGATATTAGAGGTTTTCAAGAATCTCAAGCTAGAAGTACTTCTTCTTCAATTCCAAAAGCTAGAACAGATTTTTCGGGTAAAGGAAAGTCCAGGTGGCAGGGTAATCGTCAGGGTCAAAGATTTAATAATAGAAGTGGTTCATCTGGAAGCAAAAGTGGTTTCTCTGGAGGTTCTAATTGGTGTAATTCTTGTAAGTCAAGACATTCTGGTCAATGTACTCCTCAGACAAATAAATGCCTTAAATGTGGTGAGCTTGGGCACGACCTCAGAAATTGCAGGTATCCTAATTTTGTGTGCTGGAATTGTAAGAAAGAGGGACATCGGGTTGGTCAGTGTCCTGAGGCAGGAAGACAGATTTCTGGTTCGGTCGGGAGTTCGTCATCTTCCGGTCAAAAGCGGAAGAATCCTCCGCTAGCGACGAGTAGGGCCTTTCAGATGACAGTCGATGAGGCTGTCCACACAGATGAAGTGATTACTGGTAATTTTCTTATAAACTCTGTACCAGCACGTGTTTTATTTGATTCTGGAGCAAATTGTTCTTTTATATCTGTGTGTTTCTGTGATAAGTTAAAACTGATCCCCACTGTGATAACTAAGCCCTTAGAAGTAGAGATTGTTAGTGGCAAATTAGTTCCTGTTACCACCTCGGTGATTGGAGCTAATATTGTAATAGATGGTCAGACTTTTCCAATTTCATTTCTGTTAATGCCGATTCCAAGTTTTGATGTAATTATTGGCATAGATTGGTTAAGTCAGTTTTGTAGGTTCCAACTATTCGGACCTAAACGAGTAGTTTGCTTGTATGCAAATGCGGAAATTAAACACAACAAGATATGCAAGATTGAAACTAAATATCACCACAACACAAAGATGTATGTGTATATATATTATCAACAAGTAAACATACACTTTGACAAAACACACAAGGAACAAAATAACCTTACAAATGTAATTTTCTCTCTGGACAGTAGGTTATGTGTGTGTGCAGTGGCTTTTTAAACAGAAGCTGGCGAGCTTCTATTTATAGCCCAAATTAAGCTTTCTGCGACACAATCCTTGTGTCGCATAGACTGATTCTGCGACACAACCCTTGTGTCGCATTGACGGATTCTGCGACACAATACTTATGTCGCACAGAGTGAATCTGCGACATAATCCTTGTGTCGCAAGATTACAAAACTTGTAATTAAACTATATCTTATCTATACAATGCGTAATTACAATAATGACACAATTACAGACTGAGACCAACTGACAGACACATCTAGATGTACCAACAAACTCCCCCGTGTCTTCAGCTTGGTCTTCAAAGAATTTCTTCAATTAGCGTCAGTCTTTAAACCCATCCAGGTGGAAAGTTTCCACCAGCATGTACACCAAAAGAGAAACATATATCAACAATTTTCTGAAATCGCTTCGCCAGAATTGTGTTGAACTCGTTGTCAGGATTGTAGCGAATACGACTGTTGAACAGTTTCTTCATGTCATCCTTTGACAAGTTTATTATGCTCATCGGGTCAAATATCCTGAACTCTGCTTTTGGTAAACCCCACAAAGAAGTAGATCCAGTTTGAGGCACAGAATCAGGTACGTAGACAAGAACGGCTTCGCCGGTGTGAGCATCCAGTTCCCAGTAATGAAATCGTTTTAGCAGATTAAGGGGAACATATTCCAGCGAGACTTCACGAAGACAATTAGCAGGAGGATAGTGATTTCTGACGATTGGCTGATTTGTCTTTGGGTCAACCTTTTTCTTGAAAGTAAACCTTGTACCTAGCACGGGTTTGACATAATGATATTTCTTTGAACGAATCTCTGTCCGCATGATCTTCTGAATAATTTCAGCTACTCCGTCTTTATGAGGATTGATCAACTGAAGCCGAGTAAGACGAACTAGATCATGCTTTGGCAACGTGCTCAATTTCTTCAGCGATCGACGAAAGTACTGAATACCATCACGTCTTTTGATCATGAATCTTCCCTTGTTCACTTTCCAACTTTTAATAAGGCCGGTATAATCACCACCAACCTTGTATTTCTTGCAGGTAACAGGAACAGGTTCGATATTTTTACCTTTGATGAACCAGTTATCCCTGATGGACATTTCCCTGTCAAAAGGAACATGTTCGAATGTATCCTGTGGGAAGATGTCATTGTAATTTGTCCTTGTTGATTCAGGAGCAGAGGTAGCCTGAGAAGAAGATCCTGAGGTGGATCCTGGTACATAGTTGAATGCAGGCTCTGACTCATCGTCAGAAGAATCAGATACAACAATACCTTCCTGTGGGTGAGAGGGCTGATCAACATATTCTTCATTTGGGTCAAGCCCTTCTTGCTCAACCTCAACATCATTATCATCATTTGCAGCCTCAAAGTCAAAAGGCTCTTCAGGCACAACCCTATCTTCATAAACCGCAGCTTGAAAGTATGTCAAATTACAATAAGTGTAATCTACAGCTAACGGTTTCGGTTGCCCTGGTAATTCAAGAATATAATCTAAAACAGGAGTTTCATTGATAGTAGAATCAGTTACATTTTCAGTATTTACATTATCATCGCCCTCGGCGGAAACCCTAGGTGTTGATTCTAAAGCCGGTTGGCTTGACTCCCCCGAAGCAATAGCTTGGGTTTCCAGCAGTAGAATCTTGGACTTCAGCTCAGCATTCTCCTTTTCCAGGATAGAGATTCTGGCATCTTGAGCTTCGAACACCGTGAGTTGAGCATCCATGTCATGCTGCATTTTATCAAGTCTGCGCAGGAGCTCTTGAATAACCGCCGGGTGAGGGGTGATAGGAGATTCGGTTCTCGGGAGCTCAGAAGATGTAGAGGTTGAAGTGCGAGAGCGGCGAACCGGAGGATCCAAAATATCAGCCTCAGAAGAATCACGAGGCCGTTTACCTCGGCTGGAGGATTCAGGAGGTGGAGAAGGTGGCTGATATGCGTCGATCTCACGATCGAGATCCACAAACTCCTGATCCAGAGGATCTGGCAAAACGGACGGTTGCGGAGCTGCGGGTGGTTGAACTGGTGATGGTTGTTGGACAGGAGGTGGAACTGGGGTTGGTGAAACAGTAGGCCTGGGAGCTGGATCGTTAAACTGTTCACCAGGAGGACCAACATAAGCCGGATCAATGATATGACCGAATAAGTCAACCTCCCTTTCTGGTGCCTGACCCTGCTTGGCAAAAGAGGTACATATGGTGTAGATCCTGGTATTCATCGGCGTTTGCTTGAAAGTGTGGAGAGCAGTCACCGGAAGATCTGGAATGAAATGATTTAGCAGTAGCTGAGTGAATCGAGGATATAAGGCCCACTTGTCACGGGTATCCAGTGCGTTGCTGACGAAGCCCCTGAAGATATAACCAGAGAAGTTGAAGGGCTTGTTGTAGATTAACGCAAGAAAAGCGGATACAGTTGCGTAACTCATGCCCTCGAGGCCTGCCCTGCGGTTGGAGAGACAGACAATCACGATGTGGGCCAGATACCGCCAAACCTTTGTCATATAGGTTTTCTTGTACTGGTCCACAGGGATATCCTGATAACCGATCGATTGCATCCCTTGAGCAATGGCCGTAGCAGAAAACTGAGTGAGCATATCAGGGTTGTCTCCAAACTCAAAGAAATCTTGAATCAGTTGCTCAGTAAAGATGACCTCCTGACCTCGAACCCTAGAGATAATGCGAGTATCCGGTTCCTCTTTGTTGACCACAGCATTATCCCAAAACTCAGTGACGTGGTCCCTCAAAATCCTGGTATCAGCAGTGATGGCTTTATGGATTCGAGACCATCGTAGGAAAGAGATCATGGGTCGATATGGACGCGACGTCTCAACAGCAGTGTTCATGAAAGCCACAATATTGTGACGCGGTTCCCAAAAATACTTCGTCACATCAATCTCAGGAAGTTGAGCAGCTTGGGCAGGTTGTTGATCAGCCATATCTGTAAAAACAATAGTAATACAACAAACAACTCGAGCTGCGTTAGCGTTAGTACACAAAAAATAATCGCGTTTTATTTTACAAATGTTCTGCGACACAATTATTGTGTCGCATAAGAAAGATACGACACAATGATTGTGTCGCAGAGGTAGACTACGACACAGGGCTTGTGTCGCATGACACGTGTCACGCGGACAGAGTTTCCCTTGCATTTAGCATTATTTGAGAAATTAATCTCAGATGCGACACAACAGTTGTGTCGTATGTTGTGTCGTATAAGATGATACGACATAAATATTATGTCGTATGTTGTGTCGTACACAATACGACATAAACAGAGGGGATCGATACGACATAAAACTGTTTGATCTATGCGACACAACGCTTGTGTCGTAAGTTGTGTCGCAAAGATGAACACCAAACCAACCCAGAAATAATTTTGACGAAAATTTGGGGTTTTAGAAATGTAACTATACCCTAGGGTTCGCAAACAGTAGGGGATCAAGAATATCAAGTCTTCTAACCCTAGAAACCCCTAAACCCTAAATAATTTAAGAACATAAACGTAACCCTAAACCCGTAATGGCCACAATCTAATTATAAGCAAGATAAGGAATGAAAACACGAGGGAATCATACCGAAAGAAGCGCAAGGATGTAGAGAACAAGAATCGAGTAACAAATCACTGTGAAAATGCTTCGAACCAACAAATCCGAGCGAGTATACGACTGTGTCGCAAAATCGCTGTTATGTCGCAGAATCGTCTTTGTGTCGTATAAGTTGTGTCGTGAGAAATTGTGAAAGCGTAAACGGTTATGTCGTATGTTGGGAATAGTTAACCCCAAACACATATGCGACATAAGATACGACACAATGGTTATGTCGTATAGAAGAGATACGACACAATGTACGACACAATTCTTGTGTCGTATAAATGGAATACGACACAATGCTTGTGTCGCACAGAAGGCAGAGCAGATTTTAGCGACATAAAATTTGATTTAGAATTCGATTTTGATTGGGACTAAAGAATTTTCGCAAGAGAAACGATTTGTGACAAAAAGAAAGATAAAATAAAGTTAAATACAACTATAAAAATAAAGTATAACAAAGATATGGACAAGCGCAATAATTTTTGGTGACGGAGTTATGATAATTCTGGTTAGGGATCATATTGACATAACATGCAATAATTAGGAATAGTAAGTGTTATTTCGATCATCAGTATATTTGGCCGCTTTAAATTTACTGGACGTACTAGAAACACTTTTTATAAAAATTATTTCAAGACGATTATTAGTATATTTGTCCACTTAAACGTGTTATACTCACATCTAGAAGATATTTTTATTATTATTGGACTGTTCATTTCGCTGTGGTCACTACCATAGATATACATCTTAACTTGAGACATAGACCATGTTTCCATTTACAGAGAGAATGTTAGAAAATCAAATTTAAGAATCAAGACAGCGGTGACAGGTCTGTACGTGCGTACAACAGAGCGACATAACTTGATTCAGGTTTAAGCAAAACCGAACTTGGTCAAACCCTTTTGGCGACCTTGTAAGGTATCTTGATTTTAAAGACTTTTCAAGTACTTTGACTTGCGTTTGCTTAATTTTAAAATATATATTAACAGAGTCCAGGTCTATACTTACGTATAACAGAGGAAACTGTCAATATATACCCCCAAATGACATCAAATAAACTTCTTTCACGAAAGACATGTCTAGTCTAAGTAAGAAATTAAGACTTGTGTCATACATCCAATGATGTTGAACCACTTGAAATGTACAATTATCATTTAGGCTTCTTAATAATTCTCAAAGATTTTTGTATAACATGCCTACTAATACATCGTATGATGAAGATAATGTTTATAAAAACGGATTTTAATATGTCAAATAAATCTACTGACACATCCAGAATAAACCTTAAAGTTTCCATTTTCATTGCATGTCACTCAATGTACTATCATATCCCAAGTTGTTTACAGACACAACTTCAACGTCTATTTTAAAAATGTAGCAACCTTGCATTTCTTTAATACTACAAAGTATAAAGAGTGGCTGTTGCGAAATTTTTTTTTTTTTTTTTTTTTTTTAAATACTGTACATAAAACTAGTCACAAATCATTATCCGATTCGGTAAACGCGGGAAATTAAATCCCAGATACATTGGACCATTCGAGATCCTCGAGAGGGTAGGTCCAGTGGCATATCGATTGCAGCTGCCATCCGAGCTCAGCAGTGTGCATCCCACTTTTCACATTTCAAATTTAAAGAAGTGTCTGTCTGATGAGACACTTATCATTCCACTCGATGAAATTCGTATTGACGACAAGCTTCATTTTGTTGAAGAACCCACCGAAATCATGGACCGTGAGGTCAAACAACTCAAACAAAGTCGTATTCCCATTGTCAAAGTCAGGTGGAATTCGCGGCGTGGGCCGGAATTCACCTGGGAGCGGGAGGACCAGATGCGACTCAAGTATCCTCAGTTATTTGCTGACGCTACTTCAAACACGACTTCAAACTAAATTTCGGGACGAAATTCTCTTAACAGGGGGAGAATGTGACACCCGTCAAATTAGGGCTAGTAATTAGTGCCTAATCAATAGTTAATACATGTAATTAGTTCTGTGTTAGGCTAATTAATGTATCAAATTATATATTGATGAATATATACAATTATGCGATTTGATTAAATCGTACAAGTTCCAAATCGAAGGTATTTCGATTCAATTAAATACGGACGTTGGTGAAACAATTTTATTAAATAATATAACATTATTTAATAACACTATCTTTCCCAAAATATTATCTTGATAATAATACTTTATAAGTAATTCGTATCGTACAAACAATAGTTACGCGATTTAGAATCTGTACAACGAACGCGTAAATCGAGATCACTAAATTAACGAAACATTTTTATAAATGTTTTTCAAGTATTTTATAAGAATACTTCAAATGAAATATTGAAACTTAAATCGTTGTTTAAAAACGCGTATTAAACGTTTAACACCAAACCGAACGAGAAAACGAACACCGCGCGAAGCACAAATCGGATAAACAAGTAAAATGACCAAAATACCCATGTGTGGGCCCCCATGGCCGGCCCCCCCCCCCCCCCTGCCCCATGTGGTCACCACCCTTTTCCCCCACTCACTTTCCATGCAAAACCCACTCACATATGCTTCCATACATGTTACATGCAAGACCACTTTCATTTCCACTAACACATTCACTCACATTTCTCCACCTTCTCTCTAACACTTCTCTCTCAAAAACTCCAGAGAAATTCAGTCCTTGATCACCACCAACTCACCACCACAACCACCATAAACTACCATAGCACCACCACCATAAAAGTCAATATTTCACCAAGAACACTAGCTCAACAACAACAACTCTTTCTCCTCATCTCATCTCCATCAAAATCTTTGTAAGGAAACTCTTTCTTACTTTTATATTATTTATTTACATGTTATAAAGCTCACCTAACAAGATTATGTCCAAATATAAACTTAAAATACGTTTTTATGAAATCTTCACAAAGAACACACAATCTGTCCAGAAAAACACAGATTACTAAAAATGTCATAACTTGAGTTCTAGGAAGATTTAGAAGATGCATTTTTTTTAAAATTTGCGTATTCAAAAGATCTACAACTTTCATGTTTTACATTTTTACCAGATCCGAACGTATTTTTCTCTATTTATCAATCTTTGGGACTGACCTGACTAAAAGCAGAAACTGAACTATGTATGACTAATTAAATTGTTTCTCTATGATCATGGACTTAAGACTCTTGGAAAAATATATGTTAGACACTACACACATAAAAGATCAGTTGATAAAAAGTGTGAGACTTGACTTGGACCAGAAATTGGTAAAACATTTGGCGAAATAAACCGACAAAAAGTCAAAAATGTGAAATCTTGAATATTTGGAACTTTTATAAGAACCGACACTCTTGGTGAACTTGGACACAAACCGACAATTTATTTAGACTCTATAAACTGATATTTGGGTTGGGTGAAAGTTTCGGGTCAAACCGAGTAAGTTTGACCAAGTCAACAAAAGTGGCTAGTTTTCGAAAAACTTACTATTTTTGGAAAGTGGTAACAAAAATGGGTTTGGTTGACTTAATTAAGTAACTTGGACCAAAAACTAATTTTAGAAAGTTTCCCGAACGAAAACCGACACTTGGATACACTTGGGCTAAAAATAGAAATTTGGCCAGACGCTAGTGTCGCATGACCTGCGACACTAACTGCGACACTACCTGCGACACTACCATAGTGTCGCTAATAGTGTCACTACTTATTGAAAATTTGTTTGAACATGCGACACTGACCCTAATGTCGCATAACCTCACTGCGACACTGACCTTAATGCGACACTGACCCTAGTGTCGCATAAACTCACTGTGATATTGACTTTAGTGTCGCATGACCTGCGACACTCGCATACACTACGACACTTACCCTAGTGTCGCATGACTTGCGACACTGACACTAGTGTCGCTAAAGACAGAATTTATGGGATTTATTTCTTCACTAAGTATTGAACATGGGTAACCACTTATAACCACACATGATACATACTGTAACAATGTATACGATGACACAGAATTAATAATAATGTCTTAAAGAATTATTATTATAAACTTTCACCAACGGGTCGTACACGTTTTTGATAAACAAAGTTGAACAATCAAACATTTGGACATAACTAATTGTTGGACAACAAACATAGATGGTCTGTTGAGACATCTACTCACTCATATAACATTACGCGTTTTGAACGCCCGACAGGTTACAAGTCTTCGGACATCAATTCACAGCTAATCAATTCAAGTTTATTTTAATAAACACTCAAGGCTCAGGTGAGTCTCATGGCCCCAAATTTTACTGTTTTCATTAAGGGGTGTGATATTATTGCTCGTTTTATTTTACAAGTTGAACGCAAGTACCAATCAATCAAATACTACATGAGTTGTTTTCAACTAATCACTAAAGCCCTCCATAGCATAGTCTGGTAATACATCTGTAGCGTGAATGTTAGTATATGATATCATATAGGATTGACAATCCTCGTCCGGGTTAGCACGCACTAACTGGTCAAACGGACGTATTAGCATTTGGGAAGACGAGTGTAGATTAGGCACTCGTAGGAGGCAACTCAGTTAGGTTTCCTTAATTGGACCTGACACTCAAGTTAAGCTCAGACTATGTGCTCATGGCTGTATAACTTTTATTTTGCTTAATTGCATTTTAAATTCAATTATAAAATCTTGCGGTTCATACAAATATATGTTGATATACAAACCTGTGAGCTCACCAGCGTTTCGCTGACCCATTTTAGCATGTATCAGAGGTGACCAGCAGTAGGTTGGACTGCTCAATCAAGATTTATTAGCTCGAGTCAGCATGCAAACAATCAGAGATTTTAGCTGCATTATTATATTTTGTATAGATTAATTATGTACTTAAATCTCTCAATTTTAAACTGAGCTAATGTAAACAATATTTTGATGTAAACTTTTATTTTATCAATATCAATGTAAAACGACGCATGTAGTGGTCGTTCATTATTAATCTCTGTGCTTTGATTATTGATTAGTAACACCCAAATCCTGCTTCCGCTAAACAATAAATTTGGGGGTGTTACAGATTGGTATCAGAGCCTAAGGTTATAGTGAACTAGGTTGCATTTAGTGGGCCTAGACTATGACCGTTAGGCAGTATTCCTTATTAAGTATGATTAGGTTCAGTGACTGCATTGTATTGGTTTAATTTAACATAGCCTGATCAACTATGTACAATTAAAAGAATATGATGTGAGATCTGAAAGGAGTCATGACTGAACAGGATACATTAGTTGACTCTGACCTCGAGAGAACCGGGACTCAAATATGTCTGTGTTAGACACTTTAGGCTATTATGTGATATATATATACATAGATAGACCTCTCTCACGCTCAATATCTTAGGCTATATTATATATGTATTATATGAATATAGGCCTCACTTTTTCTAACGCTTTGTCTCAGAATGGCAAACAGACCACCCAATTCATCACGCTCTCATCCGTATGGATCACGTAATCCAAGGGTAGCTAGGAGGAACACCAGGTTGCCTCGAGCTGACCCATACCCCATTCACTTCACTTTGTCAGATTTAGCCACTAGACTACACCGACACGAACAACGACTTGATACTATGGATATCGAACTCCAAGAAACCAATGAAAACTGGAGACTCACATCACTTGAACGCATCAATCAAGTCTCCGAGGATCACGAACATACAATCAACAACGTGAACACCCTTGACAATCGTCTGGGTGAAACCGTCGAAACCATGGAGGTTGTCCACAACCAAGTGATTGGCAACCGAAACGAAATTTCTGTCCTACAATCAAGGCTGAACCAGTGCGAGACACGTCTAAGGGAAACCGAGGATGCCCTCCGCATGGTTAGCAGACTTGCAGAATCTGTGGACCGTCTCACCACACTACTGCCACAACTCAATCTACGTCAGGATTAGCTTAGGCTGAACCTGTACTTTATTATGCTTTCATAGGACCTATGTAATTGAACCAGATGTAATAATTCCCGGTACTTTTGTAAAACTTCTAAGTCTGTAACTTTTGAAACTTATGATTCGGAATTGACTGTAATCATTTAACATCGTAATATCAATAAGCAATTTCTCTCGACTATCGTACATTGTAAATTTTTCACTGTGTGATGTTGTATATTACCGCTTAAATATATACATCTATTGTAATTATCATCCTGGTGCAATTTCTTATGTACCTCTCATTCTTTCTTGAAGAATCATGCCGCCAAAGAGGAAAAGTTACAGTGATGCCGAACTTGCTGCTGTCGTATCTCGAGCAGTGGCCGATGCTTTAGCTGCTCGGGATTCACCCCGAAACTCACGAAACAATGACGAAACTCCAGTCAATACTCCTGTTATCAAACCTTGCTCTTACAAGGATTTTCTTAGCTGCAAACCACTCTACTTCAAGGGCACGGAAGGTGCCATTGGTTTGATCCGATGGATTGAACGTATGGAATCCGTCTTCAACCACTGCAACTGTGCTGAGGAAAACAAGGTCAAATTCTCTGCTTACACCTTTCAGGAAGGTGCACTCACGTGGTGGAACACCCACGCAAACTCTGTAGGCATCGAAATAGCAAACCAACTTCCCTGGGCTGAATTGAAGAAGAAGCTAAGGGAAAAATACTGCTCTGAAGAAGAACTACATCGGTTGGAAGAAGAGTTCTGGCACCTGACTGTGCAGGGAACTGACATCGCTGGATATACCACCAAATTCCAGCAATTTGCACTGTTATGCCCGGGTTTGGTTGATCCGGAGGAGAAGAGCATCAAAAGATACATCCGCGGCCTCCCGGAAAATATCCAAGGGAACGTCGCTTCATCCAAGCCAACCACTACTGAAAGTGCTATCCGGCTAGCACATGAACTCATGGCAATGGTTATCAGCCGTGAGAAATCCAATACATCCTCCTCCAACAACAAACGCAAATCTTCCGAACACCAAAACAACTAGAACAAGAAATCCAACACCATTCAAGTCTACAACACCAATTCCGAAACCAAACGCGCTTACACTGGGGACAGGCCATATTGTTCCAAGTGCAACTACCACCACGATGGTCCATGCAGTACTCCCTGCAACAACTGCAGGAGGTACGGGCACTTGACCCGAGATTGCCGAGCCCCTAAATCCAACAACAACACCTCTCGCAACAATTCCAACCAACCCAAATCCTGCTTTGGGTGTGGAGAAACAGGACACTTCAAGAACGAATGTCCTAAAAACAAGAACAAGGGCAACAACAACAACAACGCAAGGGGAAGAGCGTTTGTACTCAATTCTGGGGATGCCCGTCAGGACCCGAATGTGGTCACGGGTATGTTCCTCCTCAACAACTTAACTGCTTCTATTCTATTTGATACTGGTGCCGATAGAAGCTTTATTTCTGATGAGTTTTGCCTACTACTTGACATCACCCCAATTGCCTTAGATGTTAAGTACACCGTAGAACTTGCAAATGGTAAACTCATAGAAACCAATAGTGTGATACCTAATTGCACTTTAAACCTAGCCAACGAAATCTTTTCAATCGATCTTATGCCTGTTGAAATTGGAAGTTTCGACGTCATCATTGGAATGGACTGGTTGTCCAAACATCGCGCTGAAATCATTTGTTATGATAAACTCGTTCGTATTCCTCTCGCCGTCGGTAGAACCTTGGTGATACAGGGGGAGACCGGTGGGACGAGACTAAATGTCATATCTTGCTTAAAAACTCGGAAATTCCTGAGAAAAGGTTATCCAGCAATCCTCGCACACATCATGGAGAAAAAGTCGGAGGAGAAACGACTTGAGTATGTGCCCATCGTTCGAGACTTTCCAGAAGTCTTTCCCGAAGAACTACCTGGTCTACCACCAGCAAGACAGGTTGAGTTCTCAATCGACCTCGTGCCAGGTGCCGCACCTGTGGCCCGAGCACCATACCGCTTAGCCCCATCCGAACTTCAGGAGCTGTCCACCCAGTTACAGGAACTCCTGGATAGAGGATTCATCCGACCGAGTTCTTCACCTTGGGGAGCTCCGGTCTTATTCATGAAAAAGAAAGACGGTTCTTTCCGAATGTGCATCGACTATCGAGAGTTGAACAAATTAACCGTCAAGAACCGTTATCCACTTCCTCTTATTAATGACCTGTTTGACCAACTACAAGGGTCAAGTATTTATTCAAAGATCGATCTTCGGTCTGGTTACCATCAACTTCGAGTTCGCGACATCGATATCCCGAAAACTGCTTTCCGAACTCGTTACGGGCATTATGAATTTCAAGTAATGCCATTCGGCCTAACTAACGCACCGGCTGTATTCATGGATCTTATGAATCGGGTGTGCAAACCATATCTTGACAAGTTTGTCATTGTCTTCATTGACGACATTCTTATATACTCGCGAAGTGAACAAGAACACGCGAAACACCTCAAAACCATTCTAGAACTACTCAGACACGAGGAGTTATATGCCAAATTCTCCAAGTGTGAGTTCTGGATACAATCCGTTCAATTCCTTGGACATGTTGTTAATAGTCAAGGAATCCATGTCGATCCATCGAAAATCGAAGCCATCAAATGCTGGCAAGCACCAACATCTCCAACCGAAGTACGTCAATTCTTGGGTCTTGCCGGGTATTATCGGCGATTCATTGAAAATTTCTCAAAAATAGTTCAACCACTCACAACCCTGACTCAGAAAGACAGAAAGTTCGATTGGACTAATAAACAAGAGTCAGCATTTCAACTTCTAAAACAAAAGCTTTGCAGTGCTCCGATTCTATCCTTACCCGAAGGCACCGATGACTTCGTGGTATACTGCGATGCTTCTCATCAAGGTCTCGGTTGCGTGCTGATGCAACGAGACAAAGTTATTGCTTATGCTTCGCGACAGCTCAAAATTCATGAAAAGAACTACACCACCCACGATCTCGAGCTGGGAGCTGTCGTCTTTGCCCTCAAAATCTAGAGACATTACCTCTATGGCACTAAGTGCACAATCTTTACCGACCACAAAAGCCTCCAACACATATTCGATCAGAAGGATCTCAACATGAGACAACGCCGGTGGGTCGAGTTGCTCACCGACTATGATTGTGAAATCAAATACCATCCTGGCAAAGCAAACGTTGTTGCCGATGCCCTCAGTCGAAAAGAACGAACGAAACCACTTCGAGTCCGAGCCCTCAGCATAACTATTCATAATGATCTGAACATTCAGATTCTCACTGCTCAACTCGAAGCTCTGAAAACCGATAACATCAAAAACGAAGCCTTGCGAGGCATGGACAAACAATTCGAAATCAAGCCTAACGGGATTAGGTATTTCTCAAACCGAATCTGGTTACCCAGTTTTGGAAATCTACGAGACTTGGTGATGGATGAAGCTCACAAGTCCAAATATTCTATCCATCCTGGATCCGACAAAATGTATCATGGCATCAAGGAATTCTATTGGTGGCCGAATATGAAAGCTGAAATCGCTACATACGTCAGCAAGTGCCTCACTTGCTCAAAAGTCAAAGTCGAATATCAAAAACCTTCTGGTTTACTCCAACAACCCAGCATTCCTGAATGGAAATGGTAACATATTTCCATGGATTTCATAACCAAACTACCAAAGTCATCGAGCGGTTGCGATACCATTTGGGTGATCGTTGATCGTCTCACAAAATCTGCTCATTTTCTGGCAATCAAGGAAGCCGACAAAATGGAACGCCTCACACAAATCTACATCAAAGAGGTTGTTTCTCGACACGGAGTTCCAATCTCGATTATCTCGGATAGGGATAGTCGTTTCACATCTCACTTTTGGCAATCACTTCAAAAATCTTTGGGTACCCGTCTTGATATGAGTACCGCATACCATCCGCAAACCGACGGCCAAAGTGAACGGACAATTCAAACACTGGAAGACATGCTACGAGCTTGTGTAGTTGACTTCGGTGTAAACTGGGAAAAACATCTACCATTGTGCGAGTTTTCGTACAACAACAGCTATCACACCAGCATTAAGGCTGCACCTTTCGAGGCACTCTACGGTCGTAAGTGCCGATCACCTATCTGTTGGACCGAAGTGGGAGACAGTCAACTCACCGGTCCTGAGATCATTCACGAAACAACCGAGAAAATCTTCGAGATTCAAAACAAACTCAAAGCCGCACGTGATCGTCAGAAAAGCTATGCTGACGTGAGACGCAAACCACTCGAATTCCAGGTTGGGGATCGAGTACTACTCAAAGTTTCACCTTGGAAAGGTGTTATCCGATTCGGTAAACGCGGGAAATTAAATCCCAGATACATTGGACCATTCGAGATCCTCGAGAGGGTAGGTCCAGTGGCATATCGATTACAGCTGCCATCCGAGCTCAGCAGTGTGCATCCCACTTTTCACATTTCAAATTTAAAGAAGTGTCTGTCTGATGAGACACTTATCATTCCACTCGATGAAATTCGTATTGACGACAAGCTTCATTTTGTTGAAGAACCCACCGAAATCATGGACCGTGAGGTCAAACAACTCAAACAAAGTCGTATTCCCATTGTCAAAGTCAGGTGGAATTCGCGGCGTGGGCCGGAATTCACCTGGGAGCGGGAGGACCAGATGCGACTCAAGTATCCTCAGTTATTTGCTGACGCTACTTCAAACACGACTTCAAACTAAATTTCGGGACGAAATTCTCTTAACAGGGGGAGAATGTGACACCCGTCAAATTAGGGCTAGTAATTAGTGCCTAATCAATAGTTAATACATGTAATTAGTTCTGTGTTAGGCTAATTAATGTATCAAATTATATATTGATGAATATATACAATTATGCGATTTGATTAAATCGTACAAGTTCCAAATCGAAGGTATTTCGATTCAATTAAATACGGACGTTGGTGAAACAATTTTATTAAATAATATAACATTATTTAATAACACTATCTTTCCCAAAATATTATCTTGATAATAATACTTTATAAGTAATTCGTATCGTACAAACAATAGTTACGCGATTTAGAATCTGTACAACGAACGCGTAAATCGAGATCACTAAATTAACGAAACATTTTTATAAATGTTTTTCAAGTATTTTATAAGAATACTTCAAATGAAATATTGAAACTTAAATCGTTGTTTAAAAACGCGTATTAAACGTTTAACACCAAACCGAACGAGAAAACGAACACCGCGCGAAGCACAAATCGGATAAACAAGTAAAATGACCAAAATACCCATGTGTGGGCCCCCATGGCCGGCCCCCCCCCTGCCCCATGTGGTCACCACCCTTTTCCCCCACTCACTTTCCATGCAAAACCCACTCACATATGCTTCCATACATGTTACATGCAAGACCACTTTCATTTCCACTAACACATTCACTCACATTTCTCCACCTTCTCTCTAACACTTCTCTCTCAAAAACTCCAGAGAAATTCAGTCCTTGATCACCACCAACTCACCACCACAACCACCATAAACTACCATAGCACCACCACCATAAAAGTCAATATTTCACCAAGAACACTAGCTCAACAACAACAACTCTTTCTCCTCATCTCATCTCCATCAAAATCTTTGTAAGGAAACTCTTTCTTACTTTTATATTATTTATTTACATGTTATAAAGCTCACCTAACAAGATTATATCCAAATATAAACTTAAAATACGTTTTTATGAAATTTTCACAAAGAACACACAATCTGTCCAGAAAAACACAGATTACTAAAAATGTCATAACTTGAGTTCTAGGAAGATTTAGAAGATGCATTTTTTTTAAAATTTGCGTATTCAAAAGATCTACAACTTTCATGTTTTACATTTTTACCAGATCCGAACGTATTTTTCTCTATTTATCAATCTTTGGGACTGACCTGACTAAAAGCAGAAACTGAACTATGTATGACTAATTAAATTGTTTCTCTATGATCATGGACTTAAGACTCTTGGAAAAATATATGTTAGACACTACACACATAAAAGATCAGTTGATAAAAAGTGTGAGACTTGACTTGGACCAGAAATTGGTAAAACATTTGGCGAAATAAACCGACAAAAAGTCGAAAATGTGAAATCTTGAATATTTGGAACTTTTATAAGAACCGACACTCTTGGTGAACTTGGACACAAACCGACAATTTATTTAGACTCTATAAACTGATATTTGGGTTGTGTGAAAGTTTCGGGTCAAACCGAGTAAGTTTGACCAAGTCAACAAAAGTGGCTAGTTTTCGAAAAACTTACTATTTTTGGAAAGTGGTAACAAAAATGGGTTTGGTTGACTTAATTAAGTAACTTGGACCAAAAACTAATTTTAGAAAGTTTCCCGAACGAAAACCGACACTTGGATACACTTGGGCTAAAAATAGAAATTTGGCCAGACGCTAGTGTCGCATGACCTGCGACACTAACTGCGACACTACCTACGACACTACCATAGTGTCGCTAATAGTGTCACTACTTATTGAAAATTTGTTTGAACATGCGACACTGACCCTAATGTCGCATAACCTCACTACGACACTGACCTTAATGCGACACTGACCCTAGTGTCGCATAAACTCACTGTGATATTGACTTTAGTGTCGCATGACCTGCGACACTCGCATACACTACGACACTTACCCTAGTGTCGCATGACTTGCGACACTGACACTAGTGTCGCTAAAGACAGAATTTATGGGATTTATTTCTTCACTAAGTATTGAACATGGGTAACCACTTATAACCACACATGATACATACTGTAACAATGTATACGATGACACAGAATTAATAATAATGTCTTAAAGAATTATTATTATAAACTTTCACCAACGGGTCGTACACGTTTTTGATAAACAAAGTTGAACAATCAAACATTTGGACATAACTAATTGTTGGACAACAAACATAGATGGTCTGTTGAGACATCTACTCACTCATATAACATTACGCATTTTGAACGCCCGACAGGTTACAAGTCTTCGGACATCAATTCACAGCTAATCAATTCAAGTTTATTTTAATAAACACTCAAGGCTCAGGTGAGTCTCATGGCCCCAAATTTTACTGTTTTCATTAAGGGGTGTGATATTATTGCTCGTTTTATTTTACAAGTTGAACGCAAGTACCAATCAATCAAATACTACATGAGTTGTTTTCAACTAATCACTAAAGCCCTCCATAGCATAGTCTGGTAATACATCTGTAGCGTGAATGTTAGTATATGATATCATATAGGATTGACAATCCTCGTCCGGGTTAGCACGCACTAACTGGTCAAACGGACGTATTAGCATTTGGGAAGACGAGTGTAGATTAGGCACTCGTAGGAGGCAACTCAGTTAGGTTTCCTTAATTGGACCTGACACTCAAGTTAAGCTCAGACTATGTGCTCATGGCTGTATAACTTTTATTTTGCTTAATTGCATTTTAAATTCAATTATAAAATCTTGCGGTTCATACAAATATATGTTGATATACAAACCTGTGAGCTCACCAGCGTTTCGCTGACCCATTTTAGCATGTATCAGAGGTGACCAGCAGTAGGTTGGACTGCTCAATCAAGATTTATTAGCTCGAGTCAGCATGCAAACAATCAGAGATTTTAGCTGCATTATTATATTTTGTATAGATTAATTATGTACTTAAATCTCTCAATTTTAAACTGAGCTAATGTAAACAATATTTTGATGTAAACTTTTATTTTATCAATATCAATGTAAAACGACGCATGTAGTGGTCGTTCATTATTAATCTCTGTGCTTTGATTATTGATTAGTAACACCCAAATCCTGCTTCCGCTAAACAATAAATTTGGGGGTGTTACAGCTGCGTAGCGAGTCGAGTCAACTCGCAGGCCCAGTGGCTGCGAGTTGAGACGAGAATATATATGTGTTTTCATACGTGAAAAACATAACTTTGGAATAACTTTTGGCATAATTGAAGATCAGGATTTTGTATTCCTGCGAACTCAGTTTTTCAGAGAAAATATAGACTAACGGCTAGGCTTTGACGTTTATTCGTATAAAGTAAAGCAATTGGTTAACCTAAACGCGAACTAAATCGTTATTAGTAAGATAACACCGTATTGAGGAATTCCGCACCTTAATACTACAGATAACGAAGTTATCGATCCTAGAACTAGGGACTTACATTACAAGTGAAGCTGCTCCTTCTGGTGTTGCGCCAACTGATGTTGGTAAGGAAGTTAGTTAGAAGATGTTTAGATAATAAGATTTGTAAAACTTGGATTGATTGTAATATAATGTGTATTTATTTAATGAAAGTTTTATTTATTATATTATTATGTGTTTGAAACGATAAAGAAATTCTTATAGTTGATTCTGAGAAATCAACTAAAGTTTTTATATTATTATTACTGGAATTATACTTAGAAATTATTTGCAAAACAATTATAGTATACAGAGATATATTAATTGTAATTTTAGATAGATTTCTGTAATCTATAAAAGATTAAGATTATGTAATAATTGTTTGATATTTTCATGATTGAAATGATAAAGAAATTCTAAGATTGATAAGTTATCAATGATAGAATTTAAATTATTATTTAATTCATGTGTGTTTATCTCTTTGTAGAATTGGAGAAAATTAATTTGAGTGATTCTGAAAGTGATTTTGGAGATGAAGCTAAAATTGAGATTGATTATGATCTTGAAGAAAGTGATTTCATTCCACCTGAAGACTGGATTTCTGTTCCTGAGATTGTGGTAGATGAAGGTGTTGATCCAGATGTTGACATTGATGAACACGTCGTGAATCCATCTAGGATGGAATTTGTAGATGATCAAGGAGAAAGAGTAGTCGATGTAGATGAAGATATCGATGAATCAACTAATTCTGAAGAAGAAGATGATACTCTTATTCCAACATCAAATCCAACGGTTATGTATATGAAACTGCCAAAGATAAAGAAGAAGATTGGAGTTTCTGAAGTAGATATTACTGGAAAGCGTGTTCCACATAGAGGAATAATTGGATGGTACTTTGATTCTGACTTGAAGCTCTTCGCAATCAAAAGGTTTGACGGAGTTCAATATTTTGAGAAGAAGCTTGCTGTTTTTAGTTCTCTTCCTAGATTTGAAATTCGAGACTTGGCTAGATTAGAGCTGAATAATCCTAGTAATGATGATTATGCAAAGTATGTTGCAAAGATTATCAGGACTGAGGGTAGATCGATGAAGTTTGAAAAAATTAAGCCAAGAGTTGGAAGAACAATCAAGTTAAAGGAAAGAAGTGAGAGAACCGGAAGAAGACGTCGAAAGAAAGTATATCCAACTGTCAAGTGTGACAGAAGATCCCACTGAAGACAATGCCACAAGATATTCTGGGAAATATGAAAAGTTGGCATGTGGATTCAGAGACTGGAGAAGCTGTCATGGTTGAAGCTGATGATGAAGTTAAAGGTGGTGAACGTGAGATCTCCAAAGTCTATGACCATCGTCACCTAATGAATATGTCAAAGAAAGATTTATTGAAGTTGAATGAGAATATAATCTTTCATACAGAAGAATGGGGTGATTTAGCAAGAGATTATCAAATGATGGTTAAGACTTGCATGAAGCTAAAGATCTGTTGTGGGTAGAATTTTCACTAACCATGCAGGATCCTGGATTAGTTACTACACTGATTACTTGTAAGGATCCTGGATTATTCTTGGATGATTCACACGCGGGATACTGAACTTACAATCAGGATAAGGAAAGGATACTGAGTTTACAATCAGGATAAGGAAAGGTATGATCCTGACTTGCTATATTATGCAGGATCCTCAGGTATGTCTAAATTATCCTTGAAGTTATATTGAAACAGGGATAATGGTTATTTAACTCCATCGTTGAGATTGTTATATTACAGGATCCCGATAGGGATATTGTCTTATCTTTCAGGATCACCAACTTATAGTTATCCCGGATATAACTAAGTCTGAGATAATAGGATGTCTTGGATTCGATATTATTTTGTTTATCTTATAATATATGCTTATTATAAGGATCCCAGATATCATATATCTTGGGATCCCTTTGCTACTAATATTTCCGCATGTTTAATGCACTTTGACCAGGTCGTACGAGACGTATGGAGGTAGTTCCGATTTCCTTGGATCGTATCAAGCTGGAAGAATATTTGATTTACAAGGAAGGAAGTCAACACGTGTGGAATACTCAGTCATGTGAACGTTGGGACGCACCACCAAATCTCGGGGATGATCTCAGATATTTTGGAATTACTTGTTAACGACTTGTAGTATATTAACGAGGCTTGAATGATCGATTAGGTTAACTATTATGCTTCACTTACACTCAATTACACTCTCAGCAACTCATTTACACTCTCACACTTCACCATTTTTACACTTAGACGATCATTCTTGTGCTCTTTAGTTTGTAAATCGTTTTTCATTCAATAAGATAAACATAAGGTAAGGATCGATTGATCCTTTCTGAGGTTTTGTGTCGGTGATCTATCATAGATCAAGGGTTTTCCTCGTACATCGTTGTGTCTTTGCATTTTTTATTCGTTTACTTCACAAAACTTGCATTCTTTGTCATATTTACTGCATTATCCCGGAATTATCCCGGATTACACTTATTTTTCTACTTTTATCTTGGTTAATTGCATATAAGTTCATCATTTACAAAGTCCTAGATCACGTATTTAGTAAGATTTAATCTTAAGTTAACCTGGATTAGCAAAATCACATGTTTTTATCACAAAGTATAATTTTCAATCAAATTATATTAAAATCAAATTCAAGAACACTACCTCACTTTACTAATTTGTTCAATGAATTGCATTGTGTAATTTTTTGACCAAAACAATTTGGCGTCCATCGTGGGGAAAGTGGTGCTTTTTCATACTCAAACTTTTGATTAAATCTTCATTAGAGTTGTTTTTTGCATAAAATCTATCAAAAAACGGTGACCCAAGGACAAATCACCTCTTCTGCTGTACCATCATCTTCTGCTGCTAGCATACCACCATATGTGCCTATTCCTTCCTCGCGGCCAAGGCCTCAGCCTGCTAATTCAAGGGCGACAACCACTACATCCACCTATGTGGGATCAGGTTTGAATGATAATGATCCTGTTATGATATCTAACCGTGAAATTATGACTATATTTTCAAAAGTAAGGGAACAAATGAGCCGTATATAACGCAACAACGCATCACTAAGAAGAGAGGTGGAAGGCATGAGGTCTAGAGAAAGTGTTCTCATCACTCAAGTTACCACTCCCGTCAGGAGCAGGATCTTGGATTTTGATACTCTTCATTCCGCCAATTACACTGGAGATTTCATATCTATGCAGGGGAGTACCGGGATCCCGGGATCCACATATGCTACCAGAGTCTCTACATACAGAGATCCTGAACAAGCTTCAGGATCCCTACCGAGGGTAACGAATAGTGGCAATTTACCTTCTGGATATTCTTTTGGTTCTAATGTTTTGCAGGATTCTGGAGTAAGCCCCATTGTGGGAAGGGAGTTGCAAAAGCTCAAGGATATGATATCTAGTGTCCCTGGTATAGTGCAACCTATCCCGGAGGTAGCACCATCTGCACATAGGATCTCGAGATTTGCACCACCAATATGTGATGCCGAGATCCCGAAGAGATTCCAGACTCCCAACATGAAGCTGTACGATGGGACCACGGATCCTGAAGAACATATAGCACAATACAGGGAAAGAATGGAGAATATCCCAATACCTGCGGATCTAAAGGAAGCTTGTCTATGCAAAGGATTCGGATCCACTCTCACAGGATCTGCACTTAAAAGGCTGCTTAATGTTCCCGCATATTCTATCTCATCTTTTGCTCATTTGGTTAATCTTTTTAATAATCAATTTTCATGCAATAGGACTTTTGAAAGACTAACCACTGACTTGTATAGGGTTATTCAGAAGGATAATGAAACTCTTCGAGATTTTGTAGGAAGATTTGGCAGAGAATCCTTGAATATCCTGAATCTGGATATGTCAACTGTTGTTCAAGCTTTCAAAATGGGAATAAAGAGAGATTCACCTTTCTATGAAAATCTTGTGATGAACCCATGTCGAAGCTTGGATGAAGTTAGAAATAGAGCTTTGAGATTCATACGGTTAGAGGAAGATGCAGTGATCCAGAAGAAATCAAATACTTCTTCAACGTATGATAAACCCAACAGAAAAATCGAGATACCTTTATTCAAACCAAACAGGAGCAAACCATATTCCAGGAATGACGATCGATGGATTAACGTTGTGGATGAGGATGATGAAGAATGTCCAAAACTAACTGATTAATGTTTTGCAGCTGATACCACAGAGATCCTCTATGCAATGAGAATCCTTGGAGATGGAGTTAGATGGCCAAAGAAGAATGAAAATAGCACTGGATGGAAAGACAGATCAAAATGGTGTGCTTTCCATGAGGATTTCGGTCACATAACTGAGGATTGCATAGCTTTGAGGAAAGAAATAAGCTATTTGCTCGGAAAAGGTCATCTGAAGGAGCTCTTCAACAGAAGAAAGGGTCAAGCTCAGGATCATGTAAATCTCATGATTTTGAAGTTCAGGATCATACCAGGATCCCGCAGAGAGCAGGATCACCACCCCCGAATGCTAAGATAATTAATTTTATATCTGGTGGTTCTGACATCTGTGGTACATCTTATTTTGCAGCAAAAAGACATGCAAAGGAGTCAAAATCAGTAAAGCAGGATAAGCCCATGAGATCGGTAACCCTGAAGGATGAGAAGGTGGTCACTTTTGGTGAAAATAACAAGGATAACACTCAGGATCCTCACCATGATGGTCTGAATTACTCTATATATTGCAAATCATTTTGTACGCAGGATCCTGATCGATGGTGGCAGTTCTGTAAACATCATCCAACTGGAGACACTCAAGAGGATGGGGATCCCAGAATCCAAGATAATTGCAAAATCAACTGTCCTTGTTGGGTTCAATGGTGAAGCCAAAAATACTATGGGAGAAATCAAACTTCCAATCTATATTGAGGGGGTAAACACTATGCAACGCTTTTGTGTTATGGATTCATTATCTTGCTATAACATTATCCTAGGTAGACCATGGATTCATGACATGAAGACAGTTCCATCAACATATCATCAATGCATCAAGTTGCCCACTCCATGGGGAGTTGTTAGGATTAACAGTGATCAACAGGAGGCTAAGGATTGCTACGCAACATCGATGAAACCTACTACCAAGCCCACGCCAGCACGGGGCATCTTGGAAGCAACTGAGCAGGATATCAAAGAAGTGCCGCTAAACATTGATGATCCTGAGGAAAAAGTATTCTTGGGATCCACAGTCCCTAAGGATCTTGAACAAGATCTTGTGAAGTTCTTGAACAAGATCTTATGACAGGTATTTCTAAGGATATTATTACACATAAAATTGGAATTGATAAAAGTTTCAGAACAATTAAGCAAAAGCGAAGAAAGTTCGCCCTGGAAAGAAACGCAATCATACAAGCTGATGTGGAAAGGTTGTTCAAGCCTGGCATGATTCGGGAAGTTAAGTTCCCAAGATGGTTGGCAAACGTGGTAGTGTTGCAAAAGAAGAATGGGAAATGGAGGGTATGTGTGGACTACACTGACCTCAACAAAGCATGTCCGAAGGATCCTTTCCCATTACCTCACATAGACTCAATGGTAGACGCAACTGCTGGACATGAAATCCTGACATTTATGGATGCATCTTCAGGATTTCAGCAATTACAGATGGAACCATCTGATCAAGAAGATACATCCTTCATGACACCGACAGGTATATATTGTTATATTGCAATGCCTTTTGGTCTTAAAAATGCAGGTTCAACATACCAGAGGCTGGTGAATATGATGTTCAAAGATCACTTGGGCAAGATCATGGAAGTCTACATTGATGATATGGTGGTTAAATCCAAGAGAGCTGAGGATCATCTTCAAGATCTTCGAACTGCTTTCGATATCCTGGACCAATATAACATGAAGCTTAATCCTGCCAAATGTCATTTTGGAGTGAGGGCAGGAAAATTCTTGGGCTATATGGTGACTAAAAGAGGGATCGAGGCTAGCCCAGAACAAATTAAGGCTATCCTGGATTTGAAGTCCCCGATCAACATTGCAGCTCTTAATAGAGTCATTTCGAGATCCTTAGATCGCTGCAAAAATTTCTACGATATCTTGAAGAAGGATAACAGATTCGAATGGGGAGATAAAAAAGAAGCATCATTTTTGGAATTGATGAATTATCTGTCATCGGATCCATTGTTAATGAAACCAGAAGATGGAGAACCATTATATCTGTATATGGCAGTATCCTGAAGTGCAGTAAGTGCAGTGCTCGTCAAAGATCATGAAGGTCAACAGCATCCCGTGTACTATGTAAGTAAAATTCTACTTGATGCTGAAACCAGGTATTCTCATCTCGAAAAACTTATTCTTGCATTAGTAATGGCTTCCACTAAACTTAGGCATTACTTTGAAACACATCCTATTCATATAAGATCAAATTATCCCATAAAATCAGTACTTAGAAAACCAGAATTGTCAGGTAGAATGGCTAAATGGTCTGTAAAATTAAGTGCATTTAACTTAATATATGAACCAAGAAGTGCCATAAATTCCCAAGCTTTAGCAGATTTTATAGCTGATTTCACTAGTGATCTTCAAGAAGAAGTAGATTTAGAGGTACAACAATTAGATGAATCAAAAGATAAATGGATTTTATATACTGATGGAGCCTCTAATATGAACGGGGTTGGATTAGGGATAATACTAAGATCACCACAGGGAGACATAATGCCACAAGTAATTAACTGTGAATTTCAAGCTACTAATAATGAAGCATAATATGAAGCATTAATTGCTGGATTACAACTAGCTAAAGATATAGGAGTAAAATATTTATAAGTTTACATGAATTCTTTATTAGTTGTTAATCATTATAATAGTACTTATGTTGTAAAAGGTGAAAAGTTGGCTTTGTATTTGGATGTTGTTAAAAAGCTTACAGGTAATTTCGAGACATTCAGTATAGAGCAAATACCAAGAGAAGCCAATTCAGAAGCGGATGCATTGGCAAATTTGGGATCAACTTTGTGACACCCGACGATTTAGGATTACTTATTAACCTACTAGAAACCCTAATTACGTATGTTTAGTTTAGTATTAGGCTAAATACTAGTAATTACTTGTAACTATTTGTATATTTATGTGAATATACACCCCCGAAATTGATTTATATTACGCTTACGCAATTTGGTGAAATTGTGCAAAACGACCGGACGGAGTCCGACACAAAATACGACGTTGGTGAAAACATTTTTTATAAATAACTTGAATCCATTTTTAGAAGTTATTTATCATATATTATTATTTTAATATAATAATACCCGAAAAACCTAGACGTTCCGATTAAAACGTCTCAAACGCGCAGAACGCGCCCGACAAGCGATCGAAAGTCAAAATAGATCTTTGACTCTAAAAATATATTATTTAGAGTGAACCAATCAATTAATATATCGTGTCTATAAACGATAACGAAAAACGTCCAAATAAAACGTCACGCGATTTAAAATCCGTACAACGAACGCGCAAATCGAGATTTCTAATTTAACGAATCATTTTTATAAATGTTTTTCAAGTATTTAGATTAAATACTTCAAATAAAAATATTGAAACTTAAATCGTTACTTAAAAACGCGTATTAAACGTTTAACACCAAACCGAGCGAGTAAACGAACGTAAAACGCAACAAATTAAGCTAGGAATGAAAAATGACCATAATGCCCTTAGTGGGGCCCATGAGAACGACCAGCCACTCCTCTCCTCCCCTTTTTGCTGCCCATTCCCCTCCCCTATTCAAATTTCATGCAAGGATATCAATCCCACACTCCACCTCACTCCTCATTCTACACTCCACCCATTTCCACTTTCTCTCTATTCTCTCTCACACTCTTCCTCTCTCTAAACTCCAGAAAACTCAGTCCCTTTCACCACCCAAGAACCACCATTACCACCACCACTAAATCACCATCAACCACCACCATTTGCTAGGGTTTTTCAAGCTCAAGAGCATCATCTTCCTCATCATCACTTGTTCTTCATCTTGTTGGTATAAATCACCTAAACTCTTCATTAGTTTTACTTCAATAATGTTTATTTACATGTTATAAAGTTCATCTATCATGTTTATGTCCAAAACCATTGACAAAAATCGTTTTTATAAATTATATTCAAACTTACATAATCTGTCTCAGAAAAGTCAGTTTAGTAAATCGACCATAACTTGAGTTCTACAAAGAATTAGAAGATGCATTTTTTTTAAAAGTTGCGTATTGAAAAGATCTACAAAAAGTTCTTCTATGGCTCTTTCCAGAAATCTACGGATTTTCACATAAATACGAATCTATGCGACTGGTCTGCATGTGCTTGAAAACTGAGTATGGTTCTACCCATAAAATTTTATACCTATCAAGATGGATACTATAATTACTGGAAAAATTAAGTTAACCTCTAGACACATGGTAGAACAACTGGTAAAAATTGTGGACTCTAACTCGGAATATAACTAGTTAAGAAAAATAGAGGAAGTGAACCGACAAAACCGAAAAATATAAATATGGACTGTTTTTGGACTTGTATAAAAACCAAGACTATTGGTGAACTCCGACATGAACCGACAACATATTTAGACCCTATAAACTGATATTTGGGTTGGGTGAAAGTTTCGGGTCAAACCGAGTAAGTTTGCCAAGTCAACAAAAGTGGCTCGTTTTCGAAAAACTTACTATATTTGGAAAGTGGTAACAAAAATGGGTTTGGATGACTTAATTAGTAACTTGGACCAAAAACTAAATTTAGAAAGTTTCCGAATGAAAAACCGACACTTAGAACACTTGGATTAAAATTTGAAATCCGATCAGCCGTAAGTGCCGCCCTACCAGCGGCACTTACCCAAGTGACGCCTATAGCGTCACTTACCATTAGTGACGCCTGAACCAAGTGCCGCATATAGCGTCACTACCCCAAGTGACGCTGCCAGCTTAAAAATCACATTTAACATCACTTGACCTAGTGCCGCTAACCAACTAAGTGACGCTCCTAAATGACTCTACAAGTGACTCATAGTTTGACAATGTTTGACCAGGTTGACTAGGTTTGACCAGTTTGACCAGGTTTGACCAAGTTGACCATGTTTGACTAGTTTGACCAGGTTTGACCAACCTTGACCAACTTTGACCTACGGTTTATGGCTTATACAAACTAAAATAATCTGTTTGCAACACACGATATGTACTAATGAATAGTATGCAATAAAACAAACTTAATAATAATGTCTAATGAATTATTATTACAAACTTTCACCAACGAGTCGTACACGTTTTCGATAAACGAACTTGAACTACTATTTGGACATACTAGTTGATGAACTAGCTTTAGGTGGACATAAAACCCCCACCTACCCGATTGGCTTAAGTGGACATTAACCCCCCACTTATACAATCGCTATAGATAGTCTTTTGAGACATCTACTTATACGACCTCATACGTTTAGGGCGTTAGGAGGTTGCACACGGGAACGAGAACACCCACTACTTGCTAATATTTGATATTGCTTGCTACTTGCTTAACTCTGGTGAGTTTCATAGCCCGTTTTTACTTGTTTTAAATTGTTTTAGGGGAGAATACATACATACATGTTTTATACAACTGTCTTTATACATGCTTTATACAACTGTTGTTGTGCAACTATTTTTATACAACTGTTTATAAACAATGGGAAACAAAGGATAGCAAGGATAACGCATGAGTGAGACCATAATCCAACAAAGCCCTCGCACATCGTAGTTCGTTAATTTTGAAGCGTGAATATTATTGGATAGATCTATCGGGGATTGACACCCCCGTCCGGGTTAGGTTGCTCTAACTGGTCAAACGGACGCAGTAATATTTGTTTAAACGAGTGTTCCGGATTAGACACTTGTCGAGGCAACAACAAGGGTTAAGCTTCGAACTATGAGCTTATGACGCAAAGGATAACAAAGGATAACAAGGATAACAAAGGTTAACAAAGGATAACATGATACTTTTTACAACTGTTTTCGCATTCGTGCAATGCAAAAGAAATCGTGTGTTTCATAATTATGTTTTCAGCTGTTTAAACCTATGAACTCACCAACTTTATGTTGACCCTTTTAGTATGTATTCTCAGGTTTACAGACGTAGTAGGACTACCTACAGGAAACAAGACAGTAGGATGCTTTTGGGAAGCATAGCTCGAGTCGCATATTTTCAAACAAGAGATTTAATTGCATTCCTATATTTTATAGTTATAACTATGTAAATCTGCTTATATCATGCGAACTCCAGATGCTTTTGTAAACATTTAACTTATGGTAATGTAACTATTTTTCAAACGTCTCATGTAGAGGTCGTTTGCTTCAATCTTTGTGTTGTGATATTTAATTTGGTCGGCGCCCCCGTGACACCTCCCACTTCCGCTGCCACGTGTTTTGGGGATGCGACAAACTCTCAGCATCCCGCCTGACATCAGGATCTCGATTGTTCATATCTTGTCACTGGCTATATATGATAAGGAAGAAAAGCAAGTAAGCGGAATTGATGATCCTGATATTGGAGATAATTCAGATACATCAGCTTCTGGGGGAAAATCGGGATCATGGATGCAACCAATCATGGAATACTTACAAAATGACGTGATCCCAAAGGATGAACCAAATCTTTGAATTTTCAAGCTTAAGGTATCTCGTTTTATGATTTAAAATGGGATATTGTATCGTAAATCTCTTGCAGGACCATTATTGCGATGCCTTGAGGATCCTGAAGCGCAAGCAGTAGTTAAAGATATACATGAGGGAGATTGTGGAAATCATTCTGGGAGCAGAGCACTATTTTCAAAAACTTTAAGAACAGGTTACTTTTGGCCCACTATGAGGAAGGATTCCATGGATTTCGCTCGCAAATGTGATGCTTGTCAAAGACATGGGAACATCCATCATTAACCGGCAGAACCGATGTATCCAATTATCTCTTCATGGACATTTATGAAGTGGGGAATGAATATAGTTGGAAAGCTACCTACTGCTCCTGGAGGAAAAGTATTTATGCTTGCAATGAAAGACTACTTTTCGAAATGGATTGAAGCTGAAGCATTTGTGCAAGTAAAGGAAAAGGATGTGATCTCGTTCATCAAAAGAAATATCCTGACCAGGTTCGGGATCCCGGCAGAGATAATATGTGATAATAGATCTCAGTTTATTGGAAATAGAACAATCAAGTTTTGTGAGAGTTGGGGCATTAAGATTATAACTTCAATACCAGTTCATCCCCAAGATAACGGACAAGCGGAATCCAGTAACAAGATCATCGTCAACAATCTTAAAAAGAGGCTAGATGCTAAGAAAGGGAGATGGGCTGAAGAATTACCATTTGTTCTATTGGCTGATAGGACTACTGAAAAACAAGCAACCAAAAAAACTTCTTTTGCTTTGGTGTTTGGATCTGAAGCTTTGATCCCGACAGAAATGGTGATCCCGACGGCAAGATCCCGAATGCAGAATGAAGAAGCAAATAAGGAAGCATTGATTCGGGATCTGGACACTGTGGATGAGATTAGGGATCATGCTAAATTCAGGATTGCAGCTTATCAGCAAAGGATTTCGAGATCCTACAACAAAAATATCAGGATAAGAAGATTTCAAGTTGGGGATCTAGTATTAAGAAAGGTGTTTCAAAACACTAAAAATCCTGCTGAGGGAAAATTAGCACCAAAGTGGGAAGGTCCTTATTTGATTGATTCAAATGTTGGGAAGGGGGCATATTGGTTAGCAAACATGGATGGAGAGTTACTTCCGAGATCTTGGAATGCTATTCATCTAAAGCTTTATCATGTGTAAGTTAAATATTTATATTTGACATAAAAGGTATTCCTGTGATCCCTGACTTTTCATTATATTTATTTCTCTTGTCGATATACATATATATGTGTGTGTTTAATCTTTTTCCATTATTCTCATGTGAATCTCGTACTGACTTAAGCATCGGAGGGGTGTTAGGCAAACTAACACCCACCTTTACCCAAGATTTTGTGTTTGTTATAGTTGATACATTTGGAGATCATGCAATGAGTATAAGAGGTTGGCCACCTCTCTCCCCCGATTAGAAATCCCAGGGATTCCTCTAAAGGTATTGAGGATGCTGAAAACGTATAATCACCTCTCTTTCATATGGGTTGCCACACTCAAGCCTGGAGCGCACGCGTTTGATTATAGAATCAGGGTTATGGGATCGATGATGCCTCTTGTACCCGACAATTTTATGACCATTGACCTATAGATCAAATTCTTTTTGTTTGTCTTCACTGAGTGCACTAGGTGTCGATCCCCCAGATAGTAATGTTTTCACATTACACTTAGCAAAAGGTTTGTAATGTTTTCACATTACCTAAAGGTTTTGACGTATTCACGTCACTAAAGAACACAAGGCTTATCATGTTTATACACTGAATATCGCGCAAGATTTGTAATGTTTTCACATTACCTAAGGACATTGGTATCTTCATACCATACAAAAGATGGATTATCCCGATACACGGATTACCCCATGATCTAATGTGATAATAATACATTGCAAACACTTGATTTTATTGGTTTTATCCAATCTTAAGTCTATTGGTTATAATGTTTTCATATTATTCAAAAGGTTTTATCGAAACATCCGAAAGTTTGTAAAGTGTTTTAGGAACTTACTTTGAGGATTTCAAAATTGATTTCTAAGATTAGTTATGAACACATAAAGATAACTTGTTGTAAGAATAAACGTTTGTTTTATGATTACATTGCAGGATATGGCTTATCTTTGTTATCATTATTTTGAAGCATATTTCAGGATCCTGAAATCCTGATTGAACAAAGTTTTCTTGAGGGAATCTCCTCAGGATCCCAGAGTTGCAAAGTGAGCATTGTTTCATTATCTACACTCGTTTTGCATATATCCTGAAGGAATCTCCTCAGGATCACGAAGATCAAAGATTTATAATGGAAAAATCTTTCCATAATCCTATATCCTGTTCTATCTACTGCATATCCCGAGGGAATCTCCTCAGGATCCTGATTATCAAGCAATGCATGTGTATTGAGGGAATCTCCTCAGTATTTGAAGGCAAACAAGAAATATATAGTAAATCCTAGTATTATTATCAATAGATTTCAGGATCATCGGATCCTGAAAATAGAGTTCACCAAGCTGTTCAAAAGAAAAAAGTAAGTGGCCAACATAAACCACTTTCAAACACCACCATGGTTAGCCATGCCAGGCTAACCTCACCCCAAAATAATTGTTTGATTACAATCACTACCCTTATGAAATAAACGAGCATCAAAATAAATCAGGCTCCGGCTAGTTATATGCCATCTTAGCCCGAGGATTCTTCGCTATCGGCTGCACCATCAGCTACCGCCATATCTTCATCAAACTTGGAATTAGACGCTTCACCTTTAATCAGTTTGTCGGGGATCCTTCTTTTAGGTGCCTTGGTTACCTTCCTTTTTGGAGCTTTGGAACCTCTGAGACCAATGAAGAATGGGTTTGGGGGATAATCCTCCTTCATACCAGTCAACTTATCTTTCCATCCCTTGACATCCCTCATGCTGATATCCTACCTGTGCTCAGCGGCTTCCGTAGCCATGTGGATTTTGGATTCCAATACAGCAATAGTAGCATCCCTCTTCGCCTCTTTAATCAGGGTGTTGTTCGCCTTTGATCCTTCTTCATTGGCATAACCGGATTTATGGGCGAGCGTCGTTTTGAGGACTTCGATTTTATGTTTGGATTTCTCCAGTTTGTGGGTACTCTTCTTTTGGGCTGCAACCAGATCATCAATCATTTTAACCTTCTCCGAGTATCTGTCTATCATAATATTTCTAGCCTGATCAAAAGATTCGATGTTAGAATTTTCATTTAAAAGAAACTGAAAGTAAAGGGCCTTATCATCAAGAGATTGGAGGCGGGGGTCTCAAGATCATATTACTCCTCGACTTTCCTCTTTTTAGAGATGAAATGATTCGAAAAGGGCTTGAAACTCGAACTACCGATCCTGATCACTTCTTTTGAGGTGGAACTTCTAGGTCGACATCGGATAAAGTGAAATGAATGAAAATTTCGAAATAAGATAAAAAGAGTATGATGATAGTACGGAAGAAGAAGAGAGTTACCTGACATTGCTGAATTCTCAGACGTCTTCTTCGAATGATGATTTTTATAATGTGAACAAGATTAAAAGGAGAGTTTGCGCGAAAATGGCGGCAAAGGATAGAGAAGAAAGAGATAAGGGAGAAAGAAGTTAAGTGAAGATATGATAATGATTTGATAACTATCAGAGAGATTAATACTTCGGCATGATTATCGATAAACGAAAGTATCTCACCTAACTTCAAATGAATAACTGAATCGGTTGAAGTTATATCATTTTCAGGATCCCGAACAAACAATACAACTTCCGGGGCAATTGTTGTGGGTATAATTTTCACTAACCATGCAGGATCCCGGATTAGTTACTACACTGATTACTTGTAAGGATCCTGGATTGTTCTTGAATGATTCACACGCGGGATACTGAACTTACAATCAAGATAAGAAAAGGATACTGAGTTTACAATCAGGATAAGGAAATGTATGATCCTGACTTGCTATATTATGCAGGATCCTCAGGTATGTCTATATTATCCTTGAAGTTATATTGAAACGGGGATAATGGCTATTTAACTCCATCGCTGAGATTGTTATATTACAGGATCCCGATAGGGATATTGTCTTATCTTTCAGGATCACCAACTTATAGTTATCCCGGATATAACTAAGTCTGAGATAATAGGATATCTTGGATTCGATATTATTTTGTTTATCTAATAATATATGCTTATTATAAGGATCCCGGATATTATCCCAGATATATATGCTTAGTACAAATACGTGGAAGCTAAGGAAATGCCATAGGATAGTTTCATCGTGGATTACCTAGAAGTAACCCTTCTAGAACTGTGGTCTAGGAATCAAAGCTGTGGAAATGCTCATGCACTCTACACCATTAGTACACTTCAGATCTGGAACACTATGGAAATACTTAAATGCCCAGTACACCATTAGTACATCTAGAATTTGGAACACTATGGAAATGCCTAATTGCCCTGTATACCGTAATGCCATAGGATTGTTTCATCGTGGATTACCTAGAAGTAACCCTACTAGAACTGTGGTCTAGGAATCAAAGCTGTGGAAATGCTCCTGCACTCTACACCGTTAGTACACTTCAGATCTGGAACACTGTGGAAATGCTTAAATGCCCAGTACACTGTTAGTACATCTAGAATTTGGAACACTATGGAAATGCCTAATTGCCATGTACACTGTGATTACTCATAGGGATGAACACCTACATGTAAAGGAGGGTCTATATTTATGATGGTTAAATATGTGCTTCAAACAAACAAAATACAGGGTAGTGTCATTAATAATACCTAGACATGCTAAACCCTAATTAAAGCAATAGTTTAACATACATAGGATGCAATCAGTATTTGCCATGATAAAAGCAAATAGACGATTAGGTGTTAAGAAAGGTCAGTAAATACAATTGCGGTCTGTTGCCTTATGCTTGCACCCTAGATATATTGAGGGTTACTTTGTCTTACTCAAATAAAGTTCAGGGGGTTTGAAAACAGCCTGATCTGATCAGAATCATGATAACCTAGGATTCTAATGACATATGTTTTTAGGGTTTCACCTAAACGTAGGGTCCTAGTGTTTACACCGAAAGTATGTCTGCTCTTTATCTGGTAAATCTCCAATCAAATTTATAATGAACATCATCCCGAAACCCTGATTATCCAAGTTTCAACAATCACATCTCTACCTGTTTACTCATCCTTTATCTTTTATTTCCTCCATTTACTTTATTGCACTTAGGATAATTAGAAAACCAAACCTACCAAAAATCTATCTACCTACCCCATCCTATTTGCGACCATAATCTTTGGTGATCCGCTTCATGTCAATTCGCTCCGATAAAAGAACGACCAAGAGTTATACTTACTGCTTGCTCCCAAGGTAGGTAGTACTTATAGTTTGAGCCCCAGCTCATATAAATTTAAAACACACTATCCGCCATCTCTGTTGCTGTTAGAATAATAACTGGAGTCAAATACGACCAACCGATAGGGACGCAACAAGTTTTTGGCGCCGCTGCCGGGGATCGTTGAGCGTTACGATTTGAAGCCGCCTTAGATATTTTAGCTTTTAGGAGATCCTTTCCAATTAGGTTTTCCCAAACTTAGTTGGCAGTTAATTGTTTTCCTTAGAATATTTTAGATAGTTTAAATTAGTTAAAAATGAAAAATACAAAAATATCTTTCTACGATTCGCTTCCGTCTAGCCCCATTTCTCCACTCGCCCACAAGACGTCCGAAGAAATGATAGCCATGGAAGACGCCGAGTTCTTCACCTGCTTAGAACAAGAGTTGGAATCTGACGTCTACTCTTCATCTTTATCCTCTTCCAAAGATATATCCGCTAATCCAGACGATGAATCTAGAACTTTAGGGCAATTCTTAGACCTTAACTTAGGAAGCTATGATTCTCACCATAAGATCTCAACTTCTTCCTCTAGCATTCTAAGCTAGCAGGTTATACCTGCTCCTAAGATTTCATATTCCTTAGAAGAATTCTTTCAATTCCCTACCACATCTGGTCTTTCCGAGAGTAACTCTGAACATCTTCAACCCTTTCGTTTTCCACCCGTTGAAGAACGTCTTCCACCATGGGATGAAGAAGTTTATGAATACCCTCCGAAATCACCTATCTTTGTAAACCTTGTACCAGAACCTGAGTACACCATCTATCGTGTTGTTGATAGGACTCTACCAATCAAACCTGAAGAAGATATTCGCTATGTAGGTAACTCTTTTGATCCTGATAGGAGATTGGATGTTTGTCGGGCATTTGCCAGACAACTCAAAACATCTGACTTTCCTTTTTTGGTAGAACAAAGAGAAGTCGCTCGTAGGATAAAGAAACAAGTTGGTATTCTCCACCATCTTCCGAATCAAAAGGAGGAAGGTATCTTCACACATTATCGAGAGCAAGAACTAAAGCTTAAATCAGAAATAGACCTACTAATGGACCTATTTGCCTGCACCGATTATTGGCTGGTTTCTCAAACCCTAATTAATCGTTATGTTACGGCTATGATTTATATGCTTGAGTTCTGGATAAGCAAAGATCCTGCTATATCTCTCATCATTTCTGATAAAATTTCATTTTTCGTTGACCCTGCTACTTACATGATCTGTTAGAGATATTCCCTGGTGCCACTGACGATAACACAGAAGATGCTTTCTTTGCTAGAAGGAAGGATATCAATGTCTCACTCACTTTGTTATTCGCTCAGTCAAAATTTCCTTTCACTGTTTCACAAACATCTTTAATCGAAGAAATCACGGAGTCAGTTCACGCTACCACCGGAGATCCCGATTCAAGAGAAGAATGGGAATTTCAACAAATCCTAGGAATGCTTCTTCATGACTTAAACCATATAGATGACGGATCATGAAATGGAATTTCAAACCCTAAGTAAGTTAGAAAGGAATTTATCAAGTTTATTGACAATCTTCTAGATTTAGGCAAAAAGGAACGTATGTTTCTCACCGAACATGAACAATTCTCGTTACATCCCACATACTTGGTTGATTATGTCATTAAGATTCTCACTTGTGACTATATTCCTCGCTATACTTTCCCTCAACCAAGAGTACCAAATTTGTTCAAACACTTGCTCTTAGACAATCTCAGATAAATTTGTCCAAAAGTTGAGCTACCGACTTTAACCAAGCGCTTCTTGGGAGGCAACCCAAACTTTAGATAATTTAGTTTTGTTTTAAGTATTTAGGTTGATTAATATTAGTGGTTAATTACTAAGTTTAAAAGCTTTTATATAAAAACACAAGAAAACGTTCTTTTAAAATTCAAATTCGTGCAACACGGTAACAAATTTAAGACATTTTCAGAAAGTTTGAAAAAGTTTATTTTTAAAATTTGGAAAATAAATTTTGAATTTGTTTTGAATTTTAAAGAACACAAAAAAGATTGTCTTGTTTTAAATAAAAACGTATACGATTTCGCGTACAATTCATTATATCATTTCAGACTGCTTGTTAAGATTCAGAAAAATACGAACATACTTTTTAAAATTATTTTATATAAAAAAAAAATTAACTTTGAAATTTTACTTGTGTGTTTCGTATCTTTCGTGAATTTTAACCACGCGCGTTTGAAAGGGTATAAAAGGGACCACTAGCCACCACATAAGGACAAAATCATAAAAAAATCATCTTCTTCCTCTCCCCTCTCCCCATCACCGTCAACCTACACCCACCACCCCCAAACCTCCATTTCTCGATCATTTTTCATGATTCCAAGCTTAAAATTCATCATTTTATGATCTTTATTGCATCCACAACATCAATCCATCAAGATTAAGGTAATTCTTGACCTAATTTAGTGATTTTCATGATTTTATAAAAACTAGGGCTTGTAACTTGTTTTCATAGATTTCATGGTTAAAAGTTGCAATCTTCAGTGTTATTCCATACTTATCTTGATGCTTAACATGATTACAAACATAATCTAGTGATTTGTTGGTTTAATTGCAAGATTGAAGATTAAAGTGTTGACTTTTTGGATGAACTTTGAGTTAGTTGATTTTTTGGTTGATTAATTGCTTATGTTGACTTTTAATTGATTGCATTATGCTTAAATGTGATAAGTTAACATGCTTTGATTAATCATTTGCAATTAGAAAATGGTTAGGCTAGTTTTTGGTAATTAAAGTAAGCCACTTTTTTTGTCATAACTTCATAAATATCATTTTCTACTTAAAACTTTTGATTAAAAACCATATTTATGACTTTTCTAAATTATAAAAGCTTACAAGATTGCCAAAACAAGCTTTGGTTCATTTGATCTTTTCTAAGTATCGGCACTTTAATTAATATAGTGTATGACTCTTTTGAAAGGAACCAACAAAAACACCATTCTTCTAATTACCATTTTGTCATTAAATCTACTTGCACTCTTTTACTTAACCATGTAATTAGCTTTATGTCTTTTGGAAATTGCGTAAAGTTGGATTACATATTAACTTGGTAATATGTCATTTCGTGATTAATTGATTTACTTGAGGTAATTATATGACCTTGGATTTATTCAAAGTATTAGGCTCATTTGAATTGATTAATCATAAACACAAAGTGTTTAAGTTTTTAGTGCTTGGGATAATTGATTTAAGTACTAAAATACTTCCTTGATTATGCTAGAAACTTGAAGTTTTGTGCCACTTTCCCTTATTTAGACATAAGTTAATAAGATTTGTTGATTTGTAATTGGTTGCGGTTAGGTTTAGCAATATTAAATTTCTGGATATGCCCATTTCTAAAGCCTACATTTCCAATATTTTTCTAAAAATTTGGAAGTACTTTAGCATATCCATTAATACACCACTATTATAGTTTAATCTTTTCTAGTCTTTTGTCACAGATGGATTCTTGCCCACCTTCACTCAGCTACTTGGCCAAATCTTCAAAGAATAGGTCACTCATTCGCCAGTGGTTGCAGCGACCAATAGGCAGTAATCATTTTGTGGTTTGAAAAGATATGATTAAGCTTGGGATCAACAATGAGTTGAAGAATTTGCTGATGTATGAGACCGAGGGTCAAATGAACAATGCCCTTCTCCGTCTTTTCGATATAGATGAGGATGCATACCGAGAAGTAGTGACCGAGTTCATGATGACATACCAATTGAATCCAAAAAAAGAGCATCTCCGACAAAAGAAAGATTTCATTTAGGTTTCAGGAATAGATTCATCACATTTCAGTTGCCGACTTGGGGGTGTATCTTGGTTTATATACAGAGTCTCAGGTCAACTCTGCATGGTTCAGAAACAATGTTCAAGACATCTCCAGCCTACCAAACATGAACCACAAGGATATATGGATGGATTTAGAAGGAACAAACTTTAGGAGTTGTGTTAAGTCATCCACTTTCATCAAGCCGGTTCATCACATCCTTCAAAAGTTGCTAGCATGTTCTATATTTGGGAAGAAGGAAGGTGGGGCTGTGAGTGCCGAGGAGTTGAAATTCATGAAAGCAATCATAGGAGGAAAGAATTTGAATGTTACTTTCTTGATCGCTGAGAGACTTTGGGATGAGACAGACTTAGATAGGCACATGTTCATGGGGTCGATTATTACCAGATTGCTATATGCCATAAGATTGTTTCATCGTGGATTACCTAGAAGTAACCCTACTAGAATTGTGGTCTAGGAATCAAAGCTGTGGAAATGCTCATGCACTCTACACCGTTAGTACACTTCAGATCTGGAACACTGTGGAAATGCTTAAATGCCCAGTACACTGTTAGTACATCTAGAATTTGGAACAATGTGGAAATGCCTAATTGCCCTGTACACTGTGATTACTCATAGGGATGAACACCTGCATGTAAAGGAGGGTCTATATTTATGATGGTTAAATTTGTGCTTCAAACAGAAAAAATACAGGGTAGTGTCATTATTAATACCTAGACATGCTAAACCCTAATTAAACCAATAGGTTAACATACATAGGATGCAATCAGTATTTGCCATGATAAAAGAAAATAGACGATTAGATGTTAAGAAAGGTCAGTAAATACAATTGCGGTCTGTTGCCTTATGCCTGCACCCTAGATATATTGAGGGTTACTTTGTCTTACTCAAATAAAGTTTAGAGGGGTTTGAAAACCGCTTGATCTGATCAGAATCATGATAATCTAGGATTCTAGTGACATATGTTTTTAGGGTTTCACTTAAACGTAGGGTCCTAGTGTTTACACCGAAAGTATGTCTGCTCTTTATCTGGTAAATCTCCAATCAAACTTATAATGAACATCATCCCGAAACCCTGATTATCCAAGTTTCAACAATCACATCTTTACCTGTCTGCTCATCCTTTATCTTTTATTTCCTCCATATACTTTATTGCACTTAGGAAAATTAGAAAACCAAACCGACCAAAAATCTATCTCACTAGTAAAGATTTGGGCTTTGGTCACACCAGAAAAGCGTGACGATATGCTTACAGTCACGCTTGTTTTTCAACGTGTGTGTGACTAAAGGTCCCGCGACCATAGGTTGCATACGGCCACATTAAATCGTTAGTGGCGGTATCCATTTAAAAAGAGTGACCAAAACCATAAAAGGTGTGACCATATGCTCTTTTACATCAAGTAAAGGTGTATTATATGTGACTATTGTTCATCCAATGGCCACTTGAATTCTATGTTTGTGTGGCGTTATGTAACATGTCACAGAACGAGTGTTTTAATTTGGAGATATGGTCACATAAAATGAAGCCAAAAGTGGCCATAGGTGTTAATAAGCGTGACCAAATGCTCCTTAAAGCCAAGTAGACGTGGATTTTGTGTGGCTATTGTGCCTCCAATGGCCACGTGAACTCTATTTTTGTGTGGCGTTATGTAACATTTAGTCACACAACGAGTGCTTTTCTTTGGGATTTGGTCACACAAAAGTAAGCCAAAAGTGGCCATAGGTGTTAATATGTGTGACCATATGATCTTTAAAGTCACGTAAACCTGTATTTTGTGTGACTATTGTTAATCCAATGGCCACTCGAATTTTATGTTAGCGTGACGTTTGGTATCATTTAGTCACACAACGAGTGTTTTATTTTTGGATTTGGTCACATATATAGAATTAAACCAAATGTGGCCATAGTTGTTAATATGTGTGACCATATGATCTTTAAAGTCACGTAAACCTGTATTTTGTGTGACTATTGTTAATCCAATGGCCACTCGAATTTTATGTTTGCGTGACGTTTGGTATCATTTAGTCACACAACGAGTGTTTTATTTTTGGATTTGGTCACATATATAGAATTAAACCAAATGTGGCCGTAGGTGTTAATATGTGTGACCATATGATCTTTAAAGTCACGTAAACCTGTATTTTGTGTGACACTTGTTAATCCAATGGCCACTCGAATTTTATGTTTGCGTGACGTTTGGTATCATTTAGTCACACAACGAGTGTTTTATTTTTGGATTTGGTCACATATATAGAATTAAACCAAATGTGGCCATAGGTGTTAATATGTGTGACCATATGATCTTTAAAGTCACGTAAACCTGTATTTTGTGTGACTATTGTTAATCCAATGGCCACTCGAATTTTATGTTTGCGTGACGTTTGGTATCATTTAGTCACACAACGAGTGTTTTATTTTTGGATTTGGTCACATATATAGAATTAAACCAAATGTGGCCGTAGGTGTTAATATGTGTGACCATATGATCTTTAAAGTCACGTAAACCTGTATTTTGTGTGACACTTGTTAATCCAATGGCCACTCGAATTTTATGTTTGCGTGACGTTTGGTATCATTTAGTCACACAACGAGTGTTTTATTTTTGGATTTGGTCACATATATAGAATTAAACCAAATGTGGCCATAGGTGTTAATATGTGTGACCATATGATCTTTAAAGTCACATAAACCTGTATTTTGTGTGACTATTGTTAATCCAATGGCCACTCGAATTTTATGTTTGCGTGACGTTTGGTATCATTTAGTCACACACACAAGTGTTTTATTTTTGGATTTGGTCACATATATATATATAATTAAACCAAATGTGGCCGTAGGTGTTAATATGTGTAACCATATGATCTTTAAAGTCACGTAAACCTGTATTTTGTGTGACACTTGTTAATCCAATGGCCACTCGATTTTTATGTTTGCGTGACGTTTGGTATCATTTAGTCACACAACGAGTGTTTTATTTTTGGATTTGGTCACATATATAGAATTAAACCAAATGTGGCCATAGGTGTTAATATGTGTGACCATATGATCTTTAAAGTCACGTAAACCTGTATTTTGTGTGACTATTATTAATCCAATGGCCACTCGAATTTTATGTTTGCGTGACGTTTGGTATCATTTAGTCACACACACAAGTGTTTTATTTTTGGATTTGGTCACATATATATATATATAATTAAACCAAATGTGGCCGTAGGTGTTAATATGTGTGACCATATGATCTTTAAAGTCACGTAAACCTGTATTTTGTGTGACTCTTGTTAATCCAATGGCCACTTGATTTTTATGTTTGCGTGACGTTTGGTATCATTAAGTCACACAACGAGTGTTTTATTTTTGGATTTGGTCACATATATAGAATTAAACCAAATGTGGCCAGAGGTGTTAATATGTGTAACCATATGATCTTTAAAGTCACGTAAACCTGTATTTTGTGTGACTCTTGTTAATCCAATGGCCACTCGAATTTTATGTTTGCGTGACGTTTGGTATCATTTAGTCACACACACAAGTGTTTTATTTTTGGATTTGGTCACATATATATATATAATTAAACCAAATGTGGCCGTAGGTGTTAATATGTGTGACCATATGATCTTTAAAGTCACGTAAACCTGTATTCTGTGTGACTCTTGTTAATCCAATGGCAACTCGAATTTTATGTTTGCGTGACGTTTGGTATCATTTAGTCACACAACGAGTGTTTTATTTTTGGATTTGGTCACATATATAGAATTAAACCAAATGTGGCCATAGGTGTTAATATGTGTGACCATATGATCTTTAAAGTCACGTAAACCTGTATTTTGTGTGACTATTGTTAATCCAATGGCCACTCGAATTTTATGTTAGCGTGACGTTTGGTATCATTTAGTCACACAACGAGTGTTTTATTTTTGGATTTGGTCACATATATAGAATTAAACCAAATGTGGCCATAGTTGTTAATATGTGTGACCATATGATCTTTAAAGTCACGTAAACCTGTATTTTGTGTGACTATTGTTAATCCAATGGCCACTCGAATTTTATGTTTGCGTGACGTTTGGTATCATTTAGTCACACAACGAGTGTTTTATTTTTGGATTTGGTCACATATATAGAATTAAACCAAATGTGGCCGTAGGTGTTAATATGTGTGACCATATGATCTTTAAAGTCACGTAAACCTGTATTTTGTGTGACACTTGTTAATCCAATGGCCACTCGAATTTTATGTTTGCGTGACGTTTGGTATCATTTAGTCACACAACGAGTGTTTTATTTTTGGATTTGGTCACATATATAGAATTAAACCAAATGTGGCCATAGGTGTTAATATGTGTGACCATATGATCTTTAAAGTCACGTAAACCTGTATTTTGTGTGACTATTGTTAATCCAATGGCCACTCGAATTTTATGTTTGCGTGACGTTTGGTATCATTTAGTCACACAACGAGTGTTTTATTTTTGGATTTGGTCACATATATAGAATTAAACCAAATGTGGCCGTAGGTGTTAATATGTGTGACCATATGATCTTTAAAGTCACGTAAACCTGTATTTTGTGTGACACTTGTTAATCCAATGGCCACTCGAATTTTATGCTTGCGTGACGTTTGGTATCATTTAGTCACACAACGAGTGTTTTATTTTTGGATTTGGTCACATATATAGAATTAAACCAAATGTGGCCATAGGTGTTAATATGTGTGACCATATGATCTTTAAAGTCACATAAACCTGTATTTTGTGTGACTATTGTTAATCCAATGGCCACTCGAATTTTATGTTTGCGTGACGTTTGGTATCATTTAGTCACACACACAAGTGTTTTATTTTTGGATTTGGTCACATATATATATATAATTAAACCAAATGTGGCCGTAGGTGTTAATATGTGTAACCATATGATCTTTAAAGTCACGTAAACCTGTATTTTGTGTGACACTTGTTAATCCAATGGCCACTCGATTTTTATGTTTGCGTGACGTTTGGTATCATTTAGTCACACAACGAGTGTTTTATTTTTGGATTTGGTCACATATATAGAATTAAACCAAATGTGGCCATAGGTGTTAATATGTGTGACCATATGATCTTTAAAGTCACGTAAACCTGTATTTTGTGTGACTATTATTAATCCAATGGCCACTCGAATTTTATGTTTGCGTGACGTTTGGTATCATTTAGTCACACACACAAGTGTTTTATTTTTGGATTTGGTCACACATATATATATAATTAAACCAAATGTGGCCGTAGGTGTTAATATGTGTGACCATATGATCTTTAAAGTCACGTAAACCTGTATTTTGTGTGACTCTTGTTAATCCAATGGCCACTTGATTTTTATGTTTGCGTGACGTTTGGTATCATTAAGTCACACAACGAGTGTTTTATTTTTGGATTTGGTCACATATATAGAATTAAACCAAATGTGGCCAGAGGTGTTAATATGTGTAACCATATGATCTTTAAAGTCACGTAAACCTGTATTTTGTGTGACTCTTGTTAATCCAATGGCCACTCGAATTTTATGTTTGCGTGACGTTTGGTATCATTTAGTCACACACACAAGTGTTTTATTTTTGGATTTGGTCACATATATATATATAATTAAACCAAATGTGGCCGTAGGTGTTAATATGTGTGACCATATGATCTTTAAAGTCACGTAAACCTGTATTCTGTGTGACTCTTGTTAATCCAATGGCAACTCGAATTTTATGTTTGCGTGACGTTTGGTATCATTTAGTCACACAACGAGTGTTTTATTTTTGGATTTGGTCACATATATAGAATTAAACCAAATGTGGCCATAGGTGTTAATATGTGTGACCATATGATCTTTAAAGTCACGTAAACCTGTATTTTGTGTGACTATTGTTAATCCAATGGCCACTCGAATTTTATGTTTGCGTGACGTTTGGTATCATTTAGTCACACGCACAAGTGTTTTATTTTTGGATTTGGTCACATATATATATATAATTAAACCAAATGTGGCCGTAGGTGTTAATATGTGTAACCATATGATCTTTAAAGTCACGTAAACCTGTATTTTGTGTGACACTTGTTAATCCAATGGCCACTCGATTTTTATGTTTGCGTGACGTTTGGTATCATTTAGTCACACAACGAGTGTTTTATTTTTGGATTTGGTCACATATATAGAATTAAACCAAATGTGGCCATAGGTGTTAATATGTGTGACCATATGATCTTTAAAGTCACGTAAACCTGTATTTTGTGTGACTCTTGTTAATCCAATGGCCACTCGAATTTTATGTTTGCGTGACGTTTGGTATCATTTAGTCACACAACGAGTGTTTTATTTTTGGATTTGGTCACATATATAGAATTAAACCAAATGTGGCCATAGTTGTTAATATGTGTGACCATATGATCTTTAAAGTCACGTAAACCTGTATTTTGTGTGACTATTGTTAGTCCAATGGCCACTCGAATTTTATGTTTGCGTGACGTTTGGTATCATTTAGTCACACAACGAGTGTTTTATTTTTGGATTTGGTCACATATATAGAATTAAACCAAATGTGGCCGTAGGTGTTAATATGTGTGACCATATGATCTTTAAAGTCACGTAAACCTGTATTTTGTGTGACACTTGTTAATCCAATGGCCACTCGAATTTTATGTTTGCGTGACGTTTGGTATCATTTAGTCACACAACGAGTGTTTTATTTTTGGATTTGGTCACATATATATATATAATTAAACCAAATGTGGCCGTAGGTGTTAATATGTGTGACCATATGATCTTTAAAGTCACGTAAACCTGTATTTTGTGTGACTCTTGTTAATCCAATGGCAACTCGAATTTTATGTTTGCGTGACGTTTGGTATCATTTAGTCACACAACGAGTGTTTTATTTTTGGATTTGGTCACATATATAGAATTAAACCAAATGTGGCCATAGGTGTTAATATGTGTGACCATATGATCTTTAAAGTCACGTAAACCTGTATTTTGTGTGACTATTGTTAATCCAATGGCCACTCGAATTTTATGTTTGCGTGACGTTTGGTATCATTTAGTCACACGCACAAGTGTTTTATTTTTGGATTTGGTCACATATATATATATAATTAAACCAAATGTGGCCGTAGGTGTTAATATGTGTAACCATATGATCTTTAAAGTCACGTAAACCTGTATTTTGTGTGACACTTGTTAATCCAATGGCCACTCGATTTTTATGTTTGCGTGACGTTTGGTATCATTTAGTCACACAACGAGTGTTTTATTTTTGGATTTGGTCACATATATAGAATTAAACCAAATGTGGCCATAGGTGTTAATATGTGTGACCATATGATCTTTAAAGTCACGTAAACCTGTATTTTGTGTGACTCTTGTTAATCCAATGGCCACTCGAATTTTATGTTTGCGTGACGTTTGGTATCATTTAGTCACACAACGAGTGTTTTATTTTTGGATTTGGTCACATATATAGAATTAAACCAAATGTGGCCGTAGGTGTTAATATGTGTGACAATATGATCTTTAAAGTCACGTAAACCTGTATTTTGTGTGACACTTGTTAATCTAATGGCCACTCGAATTTTATGTTTGCGTGACGTTTGGTATCATTTAGTCACACAACGAGTGTTTTATTTTTGGATTTGGTCACATATATAGAATTAAACCAAATGTGGCCATAGGTGTTAATATGTGTGACCATATGATCTTTAAAGTCACGTAAACCTGTATTTTGTGTGACTATTGTTAATCCAATGGCCACTCGAATTTTATGTTTGCGTGACGTTTGGTATCATTTAGTCACACAACGAGTGTTTTATTTTTGGATTTGGTCACATATATAGAATTAAACCAAATGTGGCCGTAGGTGTTAATATGTGTGACCATATGATCTTTAAAGTCACGTAAACCTGTATTTTGTGTGACACTTGTTAATCCAATGGCCACTCGAATTTTATGTTTGCGTGACGTTTGGTATCATTTAGTCACACAACGAGTGTTTTATTTTTGGATTTGGTCACATATATAGAATTAAACCAAATGTGGCCATAGGTGTTAATATGTGTGACCATATGATCTTTAAAGTCACGTAAACCTGTATTTTGGGTGACTATTGTTAATCCAATGGCCACTCGAATTTTATGTTTGCGTGACGTTTGGTATCATTTAGTCACACACACAAGTGTTTTATTTTTGGATTTGGTCACATATATATATATAATTAAACCAAATGTGGCCGTAGGTTTTAATATGTGTAACCATATGATCTTTAAAGTCACGTAAACCTGTATTTTGTGTGACACTTGTTAATCCAATGGCCACTCGAATTTTATGTTTGCGTGACGTTTGGTATCATTTAGTCACACAACGAGTGTTTTATTTTTGGATTTGGTCACATATATAGAATTAAACCAAATGTGGCCATAGGTGTTAATATGTGTGACCATATGATCTTTAAAGTCACGTAAACCTGTATTTTGGGTGACTATTGTTAATCCAATGGCCACTCGAATTTTATGTTTGCGTGACGTTTGGTATCATTTAGTCACACACACAAGTGTTTTATTTTTGGATTTGGTCACATATATATATATAATTAAACCAAATGTGGCCGTAGGTTTTAATATGTGTAACCATATGATCTTTAAAGTCACGTAAACCTGTATTTTGTGTGACACTTGTTAATCCAATGGCCACTCGATTTTTATGTTTGCGTGACGTTTGGTATCATTTAGTCACACAACGAGTGTTTTATTTTTGGATTTGGTCACATATATAGAATTAAACCAAATGTGGCCGTAGGTGTTAATATGTGTGACCATATGATCTTTAAAGTCACGTAAACCTGTATTTTGTGTGACTATTGTTAATCCAATGGCCACTCGAATTTTATGTTTGCGTGACGTTTGGTATCATTTAGTCACACAACGAGTGTTTTATTTTTGGATTTAGTCACATATATAGAATTAAACCAAATGTGGCCGTAGGTGTTAATATGTGTGACCATATGATCTTTAAAGTCACGTAAACCTGTATTTTGTGTGACACTTGTTAATCCAATGGCCACTCGAATTTTATGTTTGCGTGACGTTTGGTATCATTTAGTCACACAACGAGTGTTTTATTTTTGGATTTGGTCACATATATAGAATTAAACCAAATGTGGCCATAGGTGTTAATATGTGTGACCATATGATCTTTAAAGTCACGTAAACCTGTATTTTGTGTGACTATTGTTAATCCAATGGCCACTCGAATTTTATGTTTGCGTGACGTTTGGTATCATTTAGTCACACACACAAGTGTTTTATTTTTGGATTTGGTCACATATATATATATATAATTAAACCAAATGTGGCCGTAGGTGTTAATATGTGTAACCATATGATCTTTAAAGTCACGTAAACCTGTATTTTGTGTGACACTTGTTAATCCAATGGCCACTCGATTTTTATGTTTGCGTGACGTTTGGTATCATTTAGTCACACAACGAGTGTTTTATTTTTGGATTTGGTCACATATATAGAATTAAACCAAATGTGGCCATAGGTGTTAATATGTGTGACCATATGATCTTTAAAGTCACGTAAACCTGTATTTTGTGTGACTATTATTAATCCAATGGCCACTCGAATTTTATGTTTGCGTGACGTTTGGTATCATTTAGTCACACACACAAGTGTTTTATTTTTGGATTTGGTCACATATATATATATAATTAAACCAAATGTGGCCGTAGGTGTTAATATGTGTGACCATATGATCTTTAAAGTCACGTAAACCTGTATTTTGTGTGACTCTTGTTAATCCAATGGCCACTTGATTTTTATGTTTGCGTGACGTTTGGTATCATTAAGTCACACAACTAGTGTTTTATTTTTGGATTTGGTCACATATATAGAATTAAACCAAATGTGGCCAGAGGTGTTAATATGTGTGACCATATGATCTTTAAAGTCACGTAAACCTGTATTTTGTGTGACTCTTGTTAATCCAATGGCCACTCGAATTTTATGTTTGCGTGACGTTTGGTATCATTTAGTCACACACACAAGTGTTTTATTTTTGGATTTGGTCACATATATATATATAATTAAACCAAATGTGGCCGTAGGTGTTAATATGTGTGACCATATGATCATTAAAGTCACGTAAACCTGTATTTTGTGTGACTCTTGTTAATCCAATGGCAACTCGAATTTTATGTTTGCGTGACGTTTGGTATCATTTAGTCACACAACGAGTGTTTTATTTTTGGATTTGGTCACATATATAGAATTAAACCAAATGTGGCCATAGGTGTTAATATGTGTGACCATATGATCTTTAAAGTCACGTAAACCTGTATTTTGTGTGACTATTGTTAATCCAATGGCCACTCGAATTTTATGTTTGCGTGACGTTTGGTATCATTTAGTCACACGCACAAGTGTTTTATTTTTGGATTTGGTCACATATATATATATAATTAAACCAAATGTGGCCGTAGGTGTTAATATGTGTAACCATATGATCTTTAAAGTCACGTAAACCTGTATTTTGTGTGACACTTGTTAATCCAATGGCCACTCGATTTTTATGTTTGCGTGACGTTTGGTATCATTTAGTCACACAACGAGTGTTTTATTTTTGGATTTGGTCACATATATAGAATTAAACCAAATGTGGCCATAGGTGTTAATATGTGTGACCATATGATCTTTAAAGTCACGTAAACCTGTATTTTGTGTGACTCTTGTTAATCCAATGGCCACTCGAATTTTATGTTTGCGTGACGTTTGGTATCATTTAGTCACACAACGAGTGTTTTATTTTTGGATTTGGTCACATATATAGAATTAAACCAAATGCGTCCATAGGTGTTAATATGTGTGACCATATGATCTTTAAAGTCACGTAAACCTGTATTTTGTGTGACTATTGTTAATCCAATGGCCACTCGAATTTTATGTTTGCGTGACGTTTGGTATCATTTAGTCACACACACAAGTGTTTTATTTTTGGATTTGGTCACATATATATATATAATTAAACCAAATGTGGCCGTAGGTGTTAATATGTGTAACCATATGATCTTTAAAGTCACGTAAACCTGTATTTTGTGTGACACTTGTTAATCCAATGGCCACTCGATTTTTATGTTTGCGTGACGTTTGGTATCATTTAGTCACACAACGAGTGTTTTATTTTTGGATTTGGTCACATATATAGAATTAAACCAAATGTGGCCATAGGTGTTAATATGTGTGACTATATGATCTTTAAAGTCACGTAAACCTGTATTTTGTGTGTCTATTATTAATCCAATGGCCACTCGAATTTTATGTTTGCGTGACGTTTGGTATCATTTAGTCACACACACAAGTGTTTTATTTTTGGATTTGGTCACATATATATATATAATTAAACCAAATGTGGCCGTAGGTGTTAATATGTGTGACCATATGATCTTTAAAGTCACGTAAACCTGTATTTTGTGTGACTCTTGTTAATCCAATGGCCACTTGATTTTTATGTTTGCGTGACGTTTGGTATCATTAAGTCACACAACGAGTGTTTTATTTTTGGATTTGGTCACATATATAGAATTAAACCAAATGTGGCCAGAGGTGTTAATATGTGTGACCATATGATCTTTAAAGTCACGTAAACCTGTATTTTGTGTGACTCTTGTTAATCCAATGGCCACTCGAATTTTATGTTTGCGTGACGTTTGGTATCATTTAGTCACACACACAAGTGTTTTATTTTTGGATTTGGTCACATATATATATATAATTAAACCAAATGTGGCCGTAGGTGTTAATATGTGTGACCATATGATCTTTAAAGTCACGTAAACCTGTATTTTGTGTGACTCTTGTTAATCCAATGGCCACTCGAATTTTATGTTTGCGTGACGTTTGGTATCATTTAGTCACACAACGAGTGTTTTATTTTTGGATTTGGTCACATATATAGAATTAAACCAAATGTGGCCATAGGTGTTAATATGTGGGACCATATGATCTTTAAAGTTACGTAAACCTGTATTTTGTGTGACTATTGTTAATCCAATGGCCACTCGAATTTTATGTTTGCGTGACGTTTGGTATCATTTAGTCACACAACGAGTATTTTATTTTTGGATTTGGTCACATATATAGAATTAAACCAAATGTGTCCATAGGTGTTAATATGTGTGATCATATGATCTTTAAAGTCACGTAAACCTGTATTTTGTGTTACTATTGTTAATCCAATGGCCACTCGAATTTTATGTTTGCGTGACGTTTGGTATCATTTAGTCACACAACGAGTGTTTTATTTTTGGATTTGGTCACATATATAGAATTAAACAAAATGTGGCCATAGGTGTTAATATGTGTGACCATATGATCTTTAAAGTCACGTAAACCTGTATTTTGTGTGACTATTGTTAATCCAATGGCCACTCGAATTTTATGTTTGCGTGACGTTTGGTATCATTTAGTCACACGCACAAGTGTTTTATTTTTGGATTTGGTCACATATATATATATAATTAAACCAAATGTGGCCGTAGGTGTTAATATGTGTAACCATATGATCTTTAAAGTCACGTAAACCTGTATTTTGTGTGACACTTGTTAATCCAATGGCCACTCGATTTTTATGTTTGCGTGACGTTTGGTATCATTTAGTCACACAACGAGTGTTTTATTTTTGGATTTGGTCACATATATAGAATTAAACCAAATGTGGCCATAGGTGTTAATATGTGTGACCATATGATCTTTAAAGTCACGTAAACCTGTATTTTGTGTGACTATTGTTAATCCAATGGCCACTCGAATTTTATGTTTGCGTGACGTTTGGTATCATTTAGTCACACACACAAGTGTTTTATTTTTGGATTTGGTCACATATATATATAATTAAACCAAATGTGGTCGTAGGTGTTAATATGTGTGACCATATGATCTTTAAAGTCACGTAAACCTGTGTTTTGTGTGACTCTTGTTAATCCAATGGCCACTCGAATTTTATGTTTGCGTGACGTTTGGTATCATTTAGTCACACAACGAGTGTTTTATTTTTGGATTTGGTCACATATATAGAATTAAACCAAATGTGGCCATAGGTGTTAATATGTGTGACCATATGATCTTTAAAGTCACGTAAACCTGTATTTTGTGTTACTATTGTTAATCCAATGGCCACTCGAATTTTATGTTTGCATGACGTTTGGTATCATTTAGTCACACAACGAGTGTTTTATTTTTGGATTTGGTCACATATATAGAATTAAACCAAATGTGGCCATAGGTGTTAATATGTGTGACCATATGATCTTTAAAGTCACGTAAACCTGTATTTTGTGTGACTATTGTTAATCCAATGGCCACTCGAATTTTATGTTTGCGTGACGTTTGGTATCATTTAGTCACACGCACAAGTGTTTTATTTTTGGATTTGGTCACATATATATATATAATTAAACCAAATGTGGCCGTAGGTGTTAATATGTGTAACCATATGATCTTTAAAGTCACGTAAACCTGTATTTTGTGTGACACTTGTTAATCCAATGGCCACTCGATTTTTATGTTTGCGTGACGTTTGGTATCATTTAGTCACACAACGAGTGTTTTATTTTTGGATTTGGTCACATATATAGAATTAAACCAAATGTGGCCATAGGTGTTAATATGTGTGACCATATGATCTTTAAAGTCACGTAAACCTGTATTTTGTGTGACTATTATTAATCCAATGGCCACTCGAATTTTATGTTTGCGTGACGTTTGGTATCATTTAGTCACACACACAAGTGTTTTATTTTTGGATTTGGTCACATATATATATAATTAAACCAAATGTGGTCGTAGGTGTTAATATGTGTGACCATATGATCTTTAAAGTCACGTAAACCTGTATTTTGTGTGACTCTTTTTAATCCAATGGCCACTCGAATTTTATGTTTGCGTGACGTTTGGTATCATTTAGTCACACAACGAGTGTTTTATTTTTGGATTTGGTCACATATATAGAATTAAACCAAATGTGGCCATAGGTGTTAATATGTGTGACCATATGATCTTTAAAGTCACGTAAACCTGTATTTTGTGTGACTATTGTTAATCCAATGGCCACTCGATTTTTATGTTTGCGTGACGTTTGGTATCATTTAGTCACACAACGAGTGTTTTATTTTTGGATTTGGTCACATATATTGAATTAAACCAAATGTGGCCATAGGTGTTAATATGTGTGACCATATGATCTTTAAAGTCACGTAAACCTGTATTTTGTGTGACTATTGTTAATCCAATGGCCACTCGAATTTTATGTTTGCGTGACGTTTGGTATCATTTAGTCACACAACGAGTGTTTTATTTTTGGATTTGGTCACATATATAGAATTAAACCAAAGTGGCCATAGGTGTTAATATGTGTGACCATATGATCTTTAAAGTCACGTAAACCTGTATTTTGTGTGACTATTGTTAATCCAATGGCCACTCGAATTTTATGTTTGCGTGACGTTTGGTATCATTTAGTCACACGCACAAGTGTTTTATTTTTGGATTTGGTCACATATATATATATAATTAAACCAAATGTGGCCGTAGGTGTTAATATGTGTGACCATATGATCTTTAAAGTCACGTAAACCTGTATTTTTTGTGACTCTTGTTAATCCAATGGCCACTCGAATTTTATGTTTGCGTGACGTTTGGTATCATTTAGTCACACAACGAGTGTTTTATTTTTGGATTTGGTCACATATATAGAATTAAACCAATTGTGGCCATAGGTGTTAATATGTGTGACCATATGATCTTTAAACTCACGTAAACCTGTATTTTGTGTGACTATTGTTAATCCAATGGCCACTCGAATTTTATGTTTGCGTGACGTTTGGTATCATTTAGTCACACAACGAGTGTTTTATTTTTGGATTGGGTCACATATATAGAATTAAACCAAATGTGGCCATAGGTGTTAATATGTGTGACCATATGATCTTTAAAGTCACGTAAACCTATATTTTGTGTGACTATTGTTAATCCAATGGCCACTCGAATTTTATGTTTGCGTGACGTTTGGTATCATTTAGTCACACACACAAGTGTTTTATTTTTGGATTTGGTCACATATATATATATATATAATTAACCCAAATGTGGCCGTAGGTGTTAATATGTGTGACCATATGATCTTTAAAGTCACGTAAACCTGTATTTTGTGTGACTCTTGTTAATCCAATGGCCACTCGAATTTTATGTTTGCGTGACGTTTGGTATCATTTAGTCACACAACGAGTGTTTTATTTTTGGATTTGGTCACATATATTGAATTAAACCAAATGTGGCCATAGGTGTTAATATGTGTGACCATATGATCTTTAAAGTCACGTAAACCTGTATTTTGTGTGACTATTGTTAATCCAATGGCCACTCGAATTTTATGTTTGCGTGACGTTTGGTATCATTTAGTCACACAACGAGTGTTTTATTTTTGGATTTGGTCACATATATAGAATTAAACCAAATGTGGCCATAGGTGTTAATATGTGTGACCATATGATCTTTAAAGTCACGTAAACCTGTATTTTGTGTGACTATTGTTAATCCAATGGCCACTCGAATTTTATGTTTGCGTGACGTTTGGTATCATTTAGTCACACAACGAGTGTTTTATTTTTGGATTTGGTCACATATATAGAATTAAACCAAATGTGTCCATAGGTGTTAATATGTGTGACCATATGATCTTTAAAGTCACGTAAACCTGTATTTTGTGTGACTATTGTTAATCCAATGGCCACTCGAATTTTATGTTTGCGTGACGTTTGGTATCATTTAGTCACACACACAAGTGTTTTATTTTTGGATTTGGTCACATATATATATATAATTAAACCAAATGTGGCCGTAGGTGTTAATATGTGTGACCATATGATCTTTAAAGTCACGTAAACCTGTATTTTTTGTGACTCTTGTTAATCCAATGGCCACTCGAATTTTATGTTTGCGTGACGTTTGGTATCATTTAGTCACACAACGAGTGTTTTATTTTTGGATTTGGTCACATATATAGAATTAAACCAAATGTGGCCATAGGTGTTAATATGTGGGACCATATGATCTTTAAAGTCACGTAAACCTATATTTTGTGTGACTATTGTTAATCCAATGGCCACTCGAATTTTATGTTTGCGTGACGTTTGGTATCATTTAGTCACACACACAAGTGTTTTATTTTTGGATTTGGTCACATATATATATATATATAATTAACCCAAATGTGGCCGTAGGTGTTAATATGTGTGACCATATGATCTTTAAAGTCACGTAAACCTGTATTTTGTGTGACTCTTGTTAATCCAATGGCCACTCGAATTTTATGTTTGCGTGACGTTTGGTATCATTTAGTCACACAACGAGTGTTTTATTTTTGGATTTGGTCACATATATTGAATTAAACCAAATGTGGCCATAGGTGTTAATATGTGTGACCATATGATCTTTAAAGTCACGTAAACCTGTATTTTGTGTGACTATTGTTAATCCAATGGCCACTCGAATTTTATGTTTGCGTGACGTTTGGTATCATTTAGTCACACAACGAGTGTTTTATTTTTGGATTTGGTCACATATATAGAATTAAACCAAATGTGGCCATAGGTGTTAATATGTGTGACCATATGATCTTTAAAGTCACGTAAACCTGTATTTTGTGTGACTATTGTTAATCCAATGGCCACTCGAATTTTATGTTTGCGTGACGTTTGGTATCATTTAGTCACACAACGAGTGTTTTATTTTTGGATTTGGTCACATATATAGAATTAAACCAAATGTGTCCATAGGTGTTAATATGTGTGACCATATGATCTTTAAAGTCACGTAAACCTGTATTTTGTGTGACTATTGTTAATCCAATGGCCACTCGAATTTTATGTTTGCGTGACGTTTGGTATCATTTAGTCACACGCACAAGTGTTTTATTTTTGGATTTGGTCACATATATATATATATATATAATTAAACCAAATGTGGCCGTAGGTGTTAATATGTGTAACCATATGATCTTTAAAGTCACGTAAACCTGTATTTTGTGTGACACTTGTTAATCCAATGGCCACTCGATTTTTATGTTTGCGTGACGTTTGGTATCATTTAGTCACACAACGAGTGTTTTATTTTTGGATTTGGTCACATATATAGAATTAAACCAAATGTGGCCATAGGTGTTAATATGTGTGACCATATGATCTTTAAAGTCACGTAAACCTGTATTTTGTGTGACTATTATTAATCCAATGGCCACTCGAATTTTATGTTTGCGTGACGTTTGGTATCATTTAGTCATACACACAAGTGTTTTATTTTTGGATTTGGTCACATATATATATAATTAAACCAAATGTGGCCGTAGGTGTTAATATGTGTGACCATATGATCTTTAAAGTCACGTAAACCTGTATTTTGTGTGACTCTTGTTAATCCAATGGCCACTCGAATTTTATGTTTGCGTGACGTTTGGTATCATTTAGTCACACAACGAGTGTTTTATTTTTGGATTTGGTCACATATATAGAATTAAACCAAATGTGGCCATAGGTGTTAATATGTGTGACCATATGATCTTTAAAGTCACGTAAACCTGTATTTTGTGTGACTATTGTTAATCCAATGGCCACTCAATTTTTATGTTTGCGTGACGTTTGGTATCATTTAGTCACACAACGAGTGTTTTATTTTTGGATTTGGTCACATATAAAGAATTAAACCAAATGTGGCCATAGGTGTTAATATGTGTGACCATATGATCTTTAAAGTCACGTAAACCTGTATTTTGTGTGACTATTGTTAATCCAATGGCCACTCGAATTTTATGTTTGCGTGACGTTTGGTATCATTTAGTCACACACACAAGTGTTTTATTTTTGGATTTGGTCACATATATATATATATAATTAAACCAAATGTGGCCGTAGGTGTTAATATGTGTGACCATATGATCTTTAAAGTCACGTAAACCTGTATTTTGTGTGACTCTTGTTAATCCAATGGCCACTCGAATTTTATGTTTGCGTGACGTTTGGTATCATTTAGTCACACAACGAGTGTTTTATTTTTGGATTTGGTCACATATATAGAATTAAACCAAAAGTGACCATAGGTGTTAATATGTGTGACTATATGATCTTTAAAGTCACGTAAACCTGTATTTTGTGTGACAAATTGTTAATCCAATGGCCACTCGAGTTTTATGTTTGCGTGACGTTTGGTATCATTTAGTCACACAACGAGTGTTTTATTTTTGGATTTGGTCACATATATAGAATTAAACCAAATGTGGCCATAGGTGTTAATATGTGTGACCATATGATCTTTAAAGTCACGTAAACCTGTATTTTGTGTGACAATTGTTAATCCAATGGCCACTCGAATTTTATGTTTGCGTGACGTTTGGTATCATTTAGTCACACAACGAGTGTTTTATTTTTGGATTTGGTCACATATATAGAATTAAACCAAATGTGGCCATAGGTGTTAATATGTGTGACCATATGATCTTTAAAGTCACGTAAACCTGTATTTTGTGTGACTATTGTTAATCCAATGGCCACTCGAATTTTATGTTTGCGTGACGTTTGGTATCATTTAGTCACACACACAAGTGTTTTATTTTTGGATTTGGTCACATATATATATATATAATTAACCCAAATGTGGCCGTAGGTGTTAATATGTGTGACCATATGATCTTTAAAGTCACGTAAACCTGTATTTTGTGTGACTATTGTTAATCCAATGGCCACTCGAATTTTATGTTTGCGTGACGTTTGGTATCATTTAGTCACACAACGAGTGTTTTATTTTTGGATTTGGTGACATATATTGAATTAAACCAAATGTGGCCATAGGTGTTAATATGTGTGACCATATGATCTTTAAAGTCACGTAAACCTGTATTTTGTGTGACTATTGTTAATCCAATGGCCACTCGAATTTTATGTTTGCGTGACGTTTGGTATCATTTAGTCACACAACGAGTGTTTTATTTTTGGATTTGGTCACATATATCGAATTAAACCAAATGTGGCCATAGGTGTTAATATGTGTGACCATATGATCTTTAAAGTCACGTAAACCTGTATTTTGTGTGACTATTGTTAATCCAATGGCCACTCGAATTTTATGTTTGCGTGACGTTTGGTATCATTTAGTCACACAACGAGTGTTTTATTTTTGGATTTGGTCACATATATAGAATTAAACCAAATGTGTCCATAGGTGTTAATATGTGTGACCATATGATCTTTAAAGTCACGTAAACCTGTATTTTGTGTGACTATTGTTAATCCAATGGCCACTCGAATTTTATGTTTGCGTGACGTTTGGTATCATTTAGTCACACAACGAGTGTTTTATTTTTGGATTTGGTCACATATATAGAATTAAACCAAATGTGGCCATAGGTGTTAATATGTGTGACCATATGATCTTTAAAGTCACGTAAACCTGTATTTTGTGTGACTATTGTTAATCCAATGGCCACTCGAATTTTATGTTTGCGTGACGTTTGGTATCATTTAGTCACACAACGAGTGTTTTATTTTTGGATTTGGTCACATATATAGAATTAAACCAAATGTGTCCATAGGTGTTAATATGTGTGACCATATGATCTTTAAAGTCACGTAAACCTGTATTTTGTGTGACTATTGTTAATCCAATGGCCACTCGAATTTTATGTTTGCGTGACGTTTGGTATCATTTAGTCACACAACGAGTGTTTTATTTTTGGATTTGGTCACATATATAGAATTAAACCAAATGTGGCCATAGGTGTTAATATGTGTGACCATATGATCTTTAAAGTCACGTAAACCTGTATTTTGTGTGACTATTGTTAATCCAATGGCCACTCGAATTTTATGTTTGCGTGACATTTGGTATCATTTAGTCACACACACAAGTGTTTTATTTTTGGATTTGGTCACATATATATATATATAATTAAACCAAATGTGGCCGTAGGTGTTAATATGTGTGACCATATGATCTTTAAAGTCACGTAAACATGTATTTTGTGTGACTCATGTTAATCCAATGGCCACTCGAATTTTATGTTTGCGTGACGTTTGGTATCATTTAGTCACACAACGAATGTTTTATTTTTGGATTTGGTCACATATATAGAATTAAACCAAATGTGTCCATAGGTGTTAATATGTGTGACCATATGATCTTTAAAGTCACGTAAACCTGTATTTTGTGTGACTATTGTTAATCCAATGGCCACTCGAATTTTATGTTTGCGTGACGTTTGGTATCATTTAGTCACACAACGAGTGTTTTATTTTTGGATTTAGTCACATATATAGAATTAAACCAAATGTGGCCATAGGTGTTAATATGTGTGACCATATGATCTTTAAAGTCACGTAAACCTGTATTTTGTGTGACTATTGTTAATCCAATGGCCACTCGAATTTTATGTTTGCGTGACGTTTGGTATCATTTAGTCACACAACGAGTGTTTTATTTTTGGATTTGGTCACATATATAGAATTAAACCAAATGTGGCCATAGGTGTTAATATGTGTGACCATATGATCTTTAAAGTCACGTAAACCTGTATTTTGTGTGACTATTGTTAATCCAATGGCCACTCGAATTTTATGTTTGCGTGACGTTTGGTATCATTTAGTCACACAACGAGTGTTTTATTTTTGGATTTGGTCACATATATAGAATTAAACCCAATGTGGCCATAGGTGTTAATATGTGTGACCATATGATCTTTAAAGTCACGTAAACCTGTATTTTGTGTGACTATTGTTAATCCAATGGCCACTCGAATTTTATGTTTGCGTGACGTTTGGTATCATTTAGTCACACAACGAGTGTTTTATTTTTGGATTTGGTCACATATATAGAATTAAACCAAATGTGGCCATAGGTGTTAATATGTGTGACCATATGATCTTTAAAGTCATGTAAACCTGTATTTTGTGTGACTATTGTTAATCCAATGGCCACTCGAATTTTATGTTTGCGTGACGTTTGGTATCATTTAGTCACACACACAAGTGTTTTATTTTTGGATTTGGTCACATATATATATATAATTAAACCAAATGTGGCCGTAGGTGTTAATATGTGTGACCATATGATCTTTAAAGTCACGTAAACATGTATTTTGTGTGACTCTTGTTAATCCAATGGCCACTCGAATTTTATGTTTGCGTGACGTTTGGTATCATTTAGTCACACAACGAGTGTTTTATTTTTCGATTTGGTCACATATATAGAATTAAACCAAATGTGTCCATAGGTGTTAATATGTGTGACCATATGATCTTTAAAGTCACGTAAACCTGTATTTTGTGTGACTATTGTTAATCCAATGGCCACTCGAATTTTATGTTTGCGTGACGTTTGGTATCATTTAGTCACACAACGAGTGTTTTATTTTTGGATTTGGTCACATATATAGAATTAAACCAAATGTGGCCATAGGTGTTAATATGTGTGACCATATGATCTTTAAAGTCATGTAAACCTGTATTTTGTGTGACTATTGTTAATCCAATGGCCACTCGAATTTTATGTTTGCGTGACGTTTGGTATCATTTAGTCACACACACAAGTGTTTTATTTTTGGATTTGGTCACATATATATATATAATTAAACCAAATGTGGCCGTAGGTGTTAATATGTGTGACCATATGATCTTTAAAGTCACGTAAACATGTATTTTGTGTGACTCTTGTTAATCCAATGGCCACTCGAATTTTATGTTTGCGTGACGTTTGGTATCATTTAGTCACACAACGAGTGTTTTATTTTTCGATTTGGTCACATATATAGAATTAAACCAAATGTGTCCATAGGTGTTAATATGTGTGACCATATGATCTTTAAAGTCACGTAAACCTGTATTTTGTGTGACTATTGTTAATCCAATGGCCACTCGAATTTTATGTTTGCGTGACGTTTGGTATCATTTAGTCACACAACGAGTGTTTTATTTTTGGATTTGGTCACATATATAGAATTAAACCAAATGTGGCCATAGGTGTTAATATGTGTGACCATATGATCTTTAAAGTCACGTAAACCTGTATTTTGTGTGACTATTGTTAATCCAACGGCCACTCGAATTTTATGTTTGCGTGACGTTTGGTATCATTTAGTCACACACACAAGTGTTTTATTTTTGGATTTGGTCACATATATATATATAATTAAACCAAATGTGGCCGTAGTTGTTAATATGTGTAACCATATGATCTTTAAAGTCACGTAAACCTGTATTTTGTGTGACACTTGTTAATCCAATGGCCACTCGATTTTTATGTTTGCGTGACGTTTGGTATCATTTAGTCACACAACGAGTGTTTTATTTTTGGATTTGGTCACATATATAGAATTAAACCAAATGTGGCCATAGGTGTTAATATGTGTGACCATATGATCTTTAAAGTCACGTAAACCTGTATTTTGTGTGACTATTATTAATCCAATGGCCACTCGAATTTTATGTTTGCGTGACGTTTGGTATCATTTAGTCACACACACAAGTGTTTTATTTTTGGATTTGGTCACATATATATATATAATTAAACCAAATGTAGCCGTAGGTGTTAATATGTGTGACCATATGATCTTTAAAGTCACGTAAACCTGTATTTTGTGTGACTCTTGTTAATCCAATGGCCACTCGAATTTTATGTTTGCGTGACGTTTGGTATCATTTAGTCACACAACGAGTGTTTTATTTTTGGATTTGGTCACATATATAGAATTAAACCAAATGTGGCCATAGGTGTTAATATGTGTGACCATATGATCTTTAAAGTCACGTAAACCTGTATTTTGTGTGACTCTTGTTAATCCAATGGCCACTCGATTTTTATGTTTGCGTGACGTTTGGTATCATTTAGTCACACAACGAGTGTTTTATTTTTGGATTTGGTCACATATATAGAATTAAACCAAATGTGGCCATAGGTGTTAATATGTGTGACCATATGATCTTTAAAGTCACGTAAACCTGTATTTTGTGTGACTATTGTTAATCCAATGGCCACTCGAATTTTTTGTTTGCGTGACGTTTGGTATCATTTAGTCACACACACAAGTGTTTTATTTTTGGATTTGGTCACATATATATATATAATTAAACCAAATGTGGCCGTAGGTGTTAATATGTGTGACCATATGATCTTTAAAGTTACGTAAACCTGTATTTTGTGTGACTCTTGTTAATCCAATGGCCACTCGAATTTTATGTTTGTGTGACGTTTGGTATCATTTAGTCACACAACGAGTGTTTTATTTTTGGATTTGGTCACATATATAGAATTAAACCAAATGTGGCCATAGGTGTTAATATGTGTGACCATATGATCTTTAAAGTCACGTAAACCTGTATTTTGTGTGACTATTGTTAATCCAATGGCCACTCGAATTTTATGTTTGCGTGACGTTTGGTATCATTTAGTCACACAACGAGTGTTTTATTTTTGGATTTGGTCACATATATAGAATTAAACTAAATGTGGCCATAGGTGTTAATATCTGTGACCATATGATCTTTAAAGTCATGTAAACCTGTATTTTGTGTGACTATTGTTAATCCAATGGCCACTCGAATTTTATGTTTGCGTGACGTTTGGTATCATTTAGTCACACACACAAGTGTTTTATTTTTGGATTTGGTCACATATATATATATATATATAATTAACCCAAATGTGGCCGTAGGTGTTAATATGTGTGACCATATGATCTTTAAAGTCACGTAAACCTGTATTTTGTGTGACTCTTGTTAATCCAATGGCCACTCGAATTTTATGTTTGCGTGACGTTTGGTATCATTTAGTCACACAACGAGTGTTTTATTTTTGGATTTGGTCACATATATTGAATTAAACCAAATGTGGCCATAGGTGTTAATATGTGTGACCATATGATCTTTAAAGTCACGTAAACCTGTATTTTGTGTGACTATTGTTAATCCAATGGCCACTCGAATTTTTTGTTTGCGTGACGTTTGGTATCATTTAGTCACACACACAAGTGTTTTATTTTTGGATTTGGTCACATATATATATATAATTAAACCAAATGTGGCCGTAGGTGTTAATATGTGTGACCATATGATCTTTAAAGTTACGTAAACCTGTATTTTGTGTGACTCTTGTTAATCCAATGGCCACTCGAATTTTATGTTTGTGTGACGTTTGGTATCATTTAGTCACACAACGAGTGTTTTATTTTTGGATTTGGTCACATATATAGAATTAAACCAAATGTGGCCATAGGTGTTAATATGTGTGACCATATGATCTTTAAAGTCACGTAAACCTGTATTTTGTGTGACTATTGTTAATCCAATGGCCACTCGAATTTTATGTTTGCGTGACGTTTGGTATCATTTAGTCACACAACGAGTGTTTTATTTTTGGATTTGGTCACATATATAGAATTAAACTAAATGTGGCCATAGGTGTTAATATGTGTGACCATATGATCTTTAAAGTCATGTAAACCTGTATTTTGTGTGACTATTGTTAATCCAATGGCCACTCGAATTTTATGTTTGCGTGACGTTTGGTATCATTTAGTCACACACACAAGTGTTTTATTTTTGGATTTGGTCACATATATAGAATTAAACCAAATGTGGCCATAGGTGTTAATATGTGTGACCATATGATCTTTAAAGTCACGTAAACCTGTATTTTGTGTGACTCTTGTTAATCCAATGGCCACTCGATTTTTATGTTTGCGTGACGTTTGGTATCATTTAGTCACACAACGAGTGTTTTATTTTTGGATTTGGTCACATATATAGAATTAAACCAAATGTGGCCATAGGTGTTAATATGTGTGACCATATGATCTTTAAAGTCACGTAAACCTGTATTTTGTGTGACTATTGTTAATCCAATGGCCACTCGAATTTTTTGTTTGCGTGACGTTTGGTATCATTTAGTCACACACACAAGTGTTTTATTTTTGGATTTGGTCACATATATATATATAATTAAACCAAATGTGGCCGTAGGTGTTAATATGTGTGACCATATGATCTTTAAAGTTACGTAAACCTGTATTTTGTGTGACTCTTGTTAATCCAATGGCCACTCGAATTTTATGTTTGTGTGACGTTTGGTATCATTTAGTCACACAACGAGTGTTTTATTTTTGGATTTGGTCACATATATAGAATTAAACCAAATGTGGCCATAGGTGTTAATATGTGTGACCATATGATCTTTAAAGTCACGTAAACCTGTATTTTGTGTGACTATTGTTAATCCAATGGCCACTCGAATTTTATGTTTGCGTGACGTTTGGTATCATTTAGTCACACAACGAGTGTTTTATTTTTGGATTTGGTCACATATATAGAATTAAACTAAATGTGGCCATAGGTGTTAATATGTGTGACCATATGATCTTTAAAGTCATGTAAACCTGTATTTTGTGTGACTATTGTTAATCCAATGGCCACTCGAATTTTATGTTTGCGTGACGTTTGGTATCATTTAGTCACACACACAAGTGTTTTATTTTTGGATTTGGTCACATATATATATATATATAATTAACCCAAATGTGGCCGTAGGTGTTAATATGTGTGACCATATGATCTTTAAAGTCACGTAAACCTGTATTTTGTGTGACTCTTGTTAATCCAATGGCCACTCGAATTTTATGTTTGCGTGACGTTTGGTATCATTTAGTCACACAACGAGTGTTTTATTTTTGGATTTGGTCACATATATTGAATTAAACCAAATGTGGCCATAGGTGTTAATATGTGTGACCATATGATCTTTAAAGTCACGTAAACCTGTATTTTGTGTGACTATTGTTAATCCAATGGCCACTCGAATTTTTTGTTTGCGTGACGTTTGGTATCATTTAGTCACACACACAAGTGTTTTATTTTTGGATTTGGTCACATATATATATATAATTAAACCAAATGTGGCCGTAGGTGTTAATATGTGTGACCATATGATCTTTAAAGTTACGTAAACCTGTATTTTGTGTGACTCTTGTTAATCCAATGGCCACTCGAATTTTATGTTTGTGTGACGTTTGGTATCATTTAGTCACACAACGAGTGTTTTATTTTTGGATTTGGTCACATATATAGAATTAAACCAAATGTGGCCATAGGTGTTAATATGTGTGACCATATGATCTTTAAAGTCACGTAAACCTGTATTTTGTGTGACTATTGTTAATCCAATGGCCACTCGAATTTTATGTTTGCGTGACGTTTGGTATCATTTAGTCACACAACGAGTGTTTTATTTTTGGATTTGGTCACATATATAGAATTAAACTAAATGTGGCCATAGGTGTTAATATGTGTGACCATATGATCTTTAAAGTCATGTAAACCTGTATTTTGTGTGACTATTGTTAATCCAATGGCCACTCGAATTTTATGTTTGCGTGACGTTTGGTATCATTTAGTCACACACACAAGTGTTTTATTTTTGGATTTGGTCACATATATATATATATATATAATTAACCCAAATGTGGCCGTAGGTGTTAATATGTGTGACCATATGATCTTTAAAGTCACGTAAACCTGTATTTTGTGTGACTCTTGTTAATCCAATGGCCACTCGAATTTTATGTTTGCGTGACGTTTGGTATCATTTAGTCACACAACGAGTGTTTTATTTTTGGATTTGGTCACATATATTGAATTAAACCAAATGTGGCCATAGGTGTTAATATGTGTGACCATATGATCTTTAAAGTCACGTAAACCTGTATTTTGTGTGACTATTGTTAATCCAATGGCCACTCGAATTTTATGTTTGCGTGACGTTTGGTATCATTTAGTCACACAACGAGTGTTTTATTTTTGGATTTGGTCACATATATAGAATTAAACCAAATGTGGCCGTAGGTGTTAATATGTGTGACCATATGATCTTTAAAGTCACGTAAACCTGTATTTTGTGTGACTATTGTTAATCCAATAGCCACTCGAATTTTATGTTTGCGTGACGTTTGGTATCATTTAGTCACACACACAAGTGTTTTATTTTTGGATTTGGTCACATATATATATATAATTAAACCAAATGTGGCCGTAGGTGTTAATATGTGTGACCATATGATCTTTAAAGTCACGTAAACCTGTATTTTGTGTGACTATTGTTAATCCAGTGGCCACTCGAATTTTATGTTTGCGTGACGTTTGGTATCATTTAGTCACACAACGAGTGTTTTATTTTTAGATTTGGTCACATATATAGAATTAAACCAAATGTGGCCATAGGTGTTAATATGTGTGACCATATGATCTTTAAAGTCACGTAAACCTGTATTTTGTGTGACTATTGTTAATCCAGTGGCCACTCGAATTTTATGTTTACGTGACGTTTGGTATCATTTAGTCACACAACGAGTGTTTTATTTTTGGATTTGGTCACATATATAGAATTAAACCAAATGTGGCCATAGGTGTTAATATGTGTGACCATATGATCTTTAATGTCACGTAAACCTGTATTTTGTGTGACTATTGTTAATCCAATGGCCACTCGAATTTTATGTTTGCGTGACGTTTGGTATCATTTAGTCACACACACAAGTATTTTATTTTTGGATTTGGTCACATATATATATATAATTAAACCAAATGTGGCCGTAGTTGTTAATATGTGTAACCATATGATCTTTAAAGTCACGTAAACCTGTATTTTGTGTGACACTTGTTAATCCAATGGCCACTCGATTTTTATGTTTGCGTGACGTTTGGTATCATTTAGTCACACAACGAGTGTTTTATTTTTGGATTTGGTCACATATATAGAATTAAACCAAATGTGGCCATAGGTGTTAATATGTGTGACTATATGATCTTTAAAGTCACATAAACCTGTATTTTGTGTGACTATTATTAATCCAATGGCCACTCGAATTTTATGTTTGCGTGACGTTTGGTATCATTTAGTCACATACACAAGTGTTTTATTTTTGGATTTGGTCACATATATATATATATAATTAAACCAAATGTGGCCGTAGGTGTTAATATGTGTGACCATATGATCTTTAAAGTCACGTAAACCTGTATTTTGTGTGACTCTTGTTAATCCAATGGCCACTCGAATTTTATGTTTGCGTGACGTTTGGTATCATTTAGTCACACAACGAGTGTTTTATTTTTGGATTTGGTCACATATATAGAATTAAACCAAATGTGGCCATAGGTGTTAATATGTGTGACCATATGATCTTTAAAGTCACGTAAACCTGTATTTTGTGTGACTCTTGTTAATCCAATGGCCACTCGATTTTTATGTTTGCGTGACGTTTGGTATCATTTAGTCACACAACGAGTGTTTTATTTTTGGATTTGGTCACATATATAGAATTAAACCAAATGTGGCCATAGGTGTTAATATGTGTGACCATATGATCTTTAAAGTCACGTAAACCTGTATTTTGTGTGACTATTGTTAATCCAATGGCCACTCGAATTTTTTGTTTGCGTGACGTTTGGTATCATTTAGTCACACACACAAGTGTTTTATTTTTGGATTTGGTCACATATATATATATAATTAAACCAAATGTGGCCGTAGGTGTTAATATGTGTGACCATATGATCTTTAAAGTTACGTAAACCTGTATTTTGTGTGACTCTTGTTAATCCAATGGCCACTCGAATTTTATGTTTGTGTGACGTTTGGTATCATTTAGTCACACAACGAGTGTTTTATTTTTGGATTTGGTCACATATATAGAATTAAACCAAATGTGGCCATAGGTGTTAATATGTGTGACCATATGATCTTTAAAGTCACGTAAACCTGTATTTTGTGTGACTATTGTTAATCCAATGGCCACTCGAATTTTATGTTTGCGTGACGTTTGGTATCATTTAGTCACACAACGAGTGTTTTATTTTTGGATTTGGTCACATATATAGAATTAAACTAAATGTGGCCATAGGTGTTAATATGTGTGACCATATGATCTTTAAAGTCATGTAAACCTGTATTTTGTGTGACTATTGTTAATCCAATGGCCACTCGAATTTTATGTTTGCGTGACGTTTGGTATCATTTAGTCACACACACAAGTGTTTTATTTTTGGATTTGGTCACATATATATATATATAATTAACCCAAATGTGGCCGTAGGTGTTAATATGTGTGACCATATGATCTTTAAAGTCACGTAAACCTGTATTTTGTGTGACTCTTGTTAATCCAATGGCCACTCGAATTTTATGTTTGCGTGACGTTTGGTATCATTTAGTCACACAACGAGTGTTTTATTTTTGGATTTGGTCACATATATTGAATTAAACCAAATGTGGCCATAGGTGTTAATATGTGTGACCATATGATCTTTAAAGTCACGTAAACCTGTATTTTGTGTGACTATTGTTAATCCAATGGCCACTCGAATTTTATGTTTGCGTGACGTTTGGTATCATTTAGTCACACAACGAGTGTTTTATTTTTGGATTTGGTCACATATATAGAATTAAACCAAATGTGGCCGTAGGTGTTAATATGTGTGACCATATGATCTTTAAAGTCACGTAAACCTGTATTTTGTGTGACTATTGTTAATCCAATAGCCACTCGAATTTTATGTTTGCGTGACGTTTGGTATCATTTAGTCACACACACAAGTGTTTTATTTTTGGATTTGGTCACATATATATATATAATTAAACCAAATGTGGCCGTAGGTGTTAATATGTGTGACCATATGATCTTTAAAGTCACGTAAACCTGTATTTTGTGTGACTATTGTTAATCCAGTGGCCACTCGAATTTTATGTTTGCGTGACGTTTGGTATCATTTAGTCACACAACGAGTGTTTTATTTTTGGATTTGGTCACATATATAGAATTAAACCAAATGTGGCCATAGGTGTTAATATGTGTGACCATATGATCTTTAAAGTCACGTAAACCTGTATTTTGTGTGACTATTGTTAATCCAGTGGCCACTCGAATTTTATGTTTACGTGACGTTTGGTATCATTTAGTCACACAACGAGTGTTTTATTTTTGGATTTGGTCACATATATAGAATTAAACCAAATGTGGCCATAGGTGTTAATATGTGTGACCATATGATCTTTAATGTCACGTAAACCTGTATTTTGTGTGACTATTGTTAATCCAATGGCCACTCGAATTTTATGTTTGCGTGACGTTTGGTATCATTTAGTCACACACACAAGTGTTTTATTTTTGGATTTGGTCACATATATATATATAATTAAACCAAATGTGGCCGTAGTTGTTAATATGTGTAACCATATGATCTTTAAAGTCACGTAAACCTGTATTTTGTGTGACACTTGTTAATCCAATCGCCACTCGATTTTTATGTTTGCGTGACGTTTGGTATCATTTAGTCACACAACGAGTGTTTTATTTTTGGATTTGGTCACATATATAGAATTAAACCAAATGTGGCCATAGGTGTTAATATGTGTGACCATATGATCTTTAAAGTCACGTAAACCTGTATTTTGTGTGACTATTATTAATCCAATGGCCACTCGAATTTTATGTTTGCGTGACGTTTGGTATCATTTAGTCACATACACAAGTGTTTTATTTTTGGATTTGGTCACATATATATATATATAATTAAACCAAATGTGGCCGTAGGTGTTAATATGTGTGACCATATGATCTTTAAAGTCACGTAAACCTGTATTTTGTGTGACTCTTGTTAATCCAATGGCCACTCGAATTTTATGTTTGCGTGACGTTTGGTATCATTTAGTCACACAACGAGTGTTTTATTTTTGGATTTGGTCACATATATAGAATTAAACCAAATGTGGCCATAGGTGTTAATATGTGTGACCATATGATCTTTAAAGTCACGTAAACCTGTATTTTGTGTGACTCTTGTTAATCCAATGGCCACTCGATTTTTATGTTTGCGTGACGTTTGGTATCATTTAGTCACACAACGAGTGTTTTATTTTTGGATTTGGTCACATATATAGAATTAAACCAAATGTGGCCATAGGTGTTAATATGTGTGACCATATGATCTTTAAAGTCACGTAAACCTGTATTTTGTGTGACTATTGTTAATCCAATGGCCACTCGAATTTTATGTTTGCGTGACGTTTGGTATCATTTAGTCACACACACAAGTGTTTTATTTTTGGATTTGGTCACATATATATATATAATTAAACCAAATGTGGCCGTAGGTGTTAATATGTGTGACCATATGATCTTTAAAGTCATGTAAACCTGTATTTTGTGTGACTATTGTTAATCCAATGGCCACTCGAATTTTATGTTTGCGTGACGTTTGGTATCATTTAGTCACACACACAAGTGTTTTATTTTTGGATTTGGTCACATATATATATATATAATTAACCCAAATGTGGCCGTAGGTGTTAATATGTGTGACCATATGATCTTTAAAGTCACGTAAACCTGTATTTTGTGTGACTCTTGTTAATCCAATGGCCACTCGAATTTTATGTTTGCGTGACGTTTGGTATCATTTAGTCACACAACGAGTGTTTTATTTTTGGATTTGGTCACATATATTGAATTAAACCAAATGTGGCCATAGGTGTTAATATGTGTGACCATATGATCTTTAAAGTCACGTAAACCTGTATTTTGTGTGACTCTTGTTAATCCAATGGCCACTCGATTTTTATGTTTGCGTGACGTTTGGTATCATTTAGTCACACAACGAGTGTTTTATTTTTGGATTTGGTCACATATATAGAATTAAACCAAATGTGGCCATAGGTGTTAATATGTGTGACCATATGATCTTTAAAGTCACGTAAACCTGTATTTTGTGTGACTATTGTTAATCCAATGGCCACTCGAATTTTATGTTTGCGTGACGTTTGGTATCATTTAGTCACACAACGAGTGTTTTATTTTTGGATTTGGTCACATATATAGAATTAAACTAAATGTGGCCATAGGTGTTAATATGTGTGACCATATGATCTTTAAAGTCATGTAAACCTGTATTTTGTGTGACTATTGTTAATCCAATGGCCACTCGAATTTTATGTTTGCGTGACGTTTGGTATCATTTAGTCACACACACAAGTGTTTTATTTTTGGATTTGGTCACATATATATATATATAATTAACCCAAATGTGGCCGTAGGTGTTAATATGTGTGACCATATGATCTTTAAAGTCACGTAAACCTGTATTTTGTGTGACTCTTGTTAATCCAATGGCCACTCGAATTTTATGTTTGCGTGACGTTTGGTATCATTTAGTCACACAACGAGTGTTTTATTTTTGGATTTGGTCACATATATTGAATTAAACCAAATGTGGCCATAGGTGTTAATATGTGTGACCATATGATCTTTAAAGTCACGTAAACCTGTATTTTGTGTGACTATTGTTAATCCAATGGCCACTCGAATTTTATGTTTGCGTGACGTTTGGTATCATTTAGTCACACAACGAGTGTTTTATTTTTGGATTTGGTCACATATATAGAATTAAACCAAATGTGGCCGTAGGTGTTAATATGTGTGACCATATGATCTTTAAAGTCACGTAAAACTGTATTTTGTGTGACTATTGTTAATCCAATAGCCACTCGAATTTTATGTTTGCGTGACGTTTGGTATCATTTAGTCACACACACAAGTGTTTTATTTTTGGATTTGGTCACATATATATATATAATTAAACCAAATGTGGCCGTAGGTGTTAATATGTGTGACCATATGATCTTTAAAGTCACGTAAACCTGTATTTTGTGTGACTATTGTTAATCCAGTGGCCACTCGAATTTTATGTTTGCGTGACGTTTGGTATCATTTAGTCACACAACGAGTGTTTTATTTTTGGATTTGGTCACATATATAGAATTAAACCAAATGTGGCCATAGGTGTTAATATGTGTGACCATATGATCTTTAAAGTCACGTAAACCTGTATTTTGTGTGACTATTGTTAATCCAGTGGCCACTCGAATTTTATGTTTACGTGACGTTTGGTATCATTTAGTCACACAACGAGTGTTTTATTTTTGGATTTGGTCACATATATAGAATTAAACCAAATGTGGCCATAGGTGTTAATATGTGTGACCATATGATCTTTAATGTCACGTAAACCTGTATTTTGTGTGACTATTGTTAATCCAATGGCCACTCGAATTTTATGTTTGCGTGACGTTTGGTATCATTTAGTCACACACACAAGTGTTTTATTTTTGGATTTGGTCACATATATATATATAATTAAACCAAATGTGGCCGTAGTTGTTAATATGTGTAACCATATGATCTTTAAAGTCACGTAAACCTGTATTTTGTGTGACACTTGTTAATCCAATGGCCACTCGATTTTTATGTTTGCGTGACGTTTGGTATCATTTAGTCACACAACGAGTATTTTATTTTTGGATTTGGTCACATATATAGAATTAAACCAAATGTGGCCATAGGTGTTAATATGTGTGACCATATGATCTTTAAAGTCACGTAAACCTGTATTTTGTGTGACTATTATTAATCCAATGGCCACTCGAATTTTATGTTTGCGTGACGTTTGGTATCATTTAGTCACATACACAAGTGTTTTATTTTTGGATTTGGTCACATATATATATATATAATTAAACCAAATGTGGCCGTAGGTGTTAATATGTGTGACCATATGATCTTTAAAGTCACGTAAACCTGTATTTTGTGTGACTCTTGTTAATCCAATGGCCACTCGAATTTTATGTTTGCGTGACGTTTGGTATCATTTAGTCACACAACGAGTGTTTTATTTTTGGATTTGGTCACATATATAGAATTAAACCAAATGTGGCCATAGGTGTTAATATGTGTGACCATATGATCTTTAAAGTCACGTAAACCTGTATTTTGTGTGACTCTTGTTAATCCAATGGCCACTCGATTTTTATGTTTGCGTGACGTTTGGTATCATTTAGTCACACAACGAGTGTTTTATTTTTGGATTTGGTCACATATATAGAATTAAACCAAATGTGGCCATAGGTGTTAATATGTGTGACCATATGATCTTTAAAGTCACGTAAACCTGTATTTTGTGTGACTATTGTTAATCCAATGGCCACTCGAATTTTTTGTTTGCGTGACGTTTGGTATCATTTAGTCACACACACAAGTGTTTTATTTTTGGATTTGGTCACATATATATATATAATTAAACCAAATGTGGCCGTAGGTGTTAATATGTGTGACCATATGATCTTTAAAGTTACGTAAACCTGTATTTTGTGTGACTCTTGTTAATCCAATGGCCACTCGAATTTTATGTTTGCGTGACGTTTGGTATCTTTTAGTCACACAACGAGTGTTTTATTTTTGGATTTGGTCACATATATAGAATTAAACCAAATGTGGCCATAGGTGTTAATATGTGTGACCATATGATCTTTAAAGTCACGTAAACCTGTATTTTGTGTGACTATTGTTAATCCAATGGCCACTCGAATTTTATGTTTGCGTGACGTTTGGTATCATTTAGTCACACAACGAGTGTTTTATTTTTGGATTTGGTCACATATATAGAATTAAACTAAATGTGGCCATAGGTGTTAATATGTGTGACCATATGATCTTTAAAGTCATGTAAACCTGTATTTTGTGTGACTATTGTTAATCCAATGGCCACTCGAATTTTATGTTTGCGTGACGTTTGGTATCATTTAGTCACACACACAAGTGTTTTATTTTTGGATTTGGTCACATATATATATATATAATTAACCCAAATGTGGCCGTAGGTGTTAATATGTGTGACCATATGATCTTTAAAGTCACGTAAACCTGTATTTTGTGTGACTCTTGTTAATCCAATGGCCACTCGAATTTTATGTTTGCGTGACGTTTGGTATCAATTAGTCACACAACGAGTGTTTTATTTTTGGATTTGGTCACATATATTGAATTAAACCAAATGTGGCCATAGGTGTTAATATGTGTGACCATATGATCTTTAAAGTCACGTAAACCTGTATTTTGTGTGACTATTGTTAATCCAATGGCCACTCGAATTTTATGTTTGCGTGACGTTTGGTATCATTTAGTCACACAACGAGTGTTTTATTTTTGGATTTGGTCACATATATAGAATTAAACCAAATGTGGCCGTAGGTGTTAATATGTGTGACCATATAATCTTTAAAGTCACGTAAACCTGTATTTTGTGTGACTATTGTTAATCCAATAGCCACTCGAATTTTATGTTTGCGTGACGTTTGGTATCATTTAGTCACACACACAAGTGTTTTATTTTTGGATTTTGTCACATATATATATATAATTAAACCAAATGTGGCCGTAGGTGTTAATATGTGTGACCATATGATCTTTAAAGTCACGTAAACCTGTATTTTGTGTGACTATTGTTAATCCAGTGGCCACTCGAATTTTATGTTTGCGTGACGTTTGGTATCATTTAGTCACACAACGAGTGTTTTATTTTTGGATTTGGTCACATATATAGAATTAAACCAAATGTGGCCATAGGTGTTAATATGTGTGACCATATGATCTTTAAAGTCACGTAAACCTGTATTTTGTGTGACTATTGTTAATCCAGTGGCCACTTGAATTTTATGTTTACGTGACGTTTGGTATCATTTAGTCACACAACGAGTGTTTTATTTTTGGATTTGGTCACATATATAGAATTAAACCAAATGTGGCCATAGGTGTTAATATGTGTGACCATATGATCTTTAAAGTCACGTAAACCTGTATTTTGTGTGACTATTGTTAATCCAATGGCCACTCGAATTTTATGTTTGCGTGACGTTTGGTATCATTTAGTCACACACACAAGTGTTTTATTTTTGGATTTGGTCACATATATATATATAATTAAACCAAATGTGGCCATAGTTGTTAATATGTGTAACCATATGATCTTTAAAGTCACGTAAACCTGTATTTTGTGTGACACTTGTTAATCCAATGGCCACTCGATTTTTATGTTTGCGTGACGTTTGGTATCATTTAGTCACACAACGAGTGTTTTATTTTTGGATTTGGTCACATATATATAATTAAACCAAATGTGGCCATAGGTGTTAATATGTGTGACCATATGATCTTTAAAGTCACGTAAACCTGTATTTTGTGTGACTATTATTAATCCAATGGCCACTCGAATTTTATGTTTGCGTGACGTTTGGTATCATTTAGTCACATACACAAGTGTTTTATTTTTGCATTTGGTCACATATATATATATAATTAAACCAAATGTGGCCGTAGGTGTTAATATGTGTGACCATATGATCTTTAAAGTCACGTAAACCTGTATTTTGTGTGACTCTTGTTAATCCAATGGCCACTCGAATTTTATGTTTGCGTGACGTTTGGTATCATTTAGTCACACAACGAGTGTTTTATTTTTGGATTTGGTCACATATATAGAATTAAACCAAATGTGGCCATAGGTGTTAATATGTGTGACCATATGATCTTTAAAGTCACGTAAACCTGTATTTTGTGTGACTCTTGTTAATCCAATGGCCACTCGATTTTTATGTTTGCGTGACGTTTGGTATCATTTAGTCACACAACGAGTGTTTTATTTTTGGATTTGGTCACATATATAGAATTAAACCAAATGTGGCCATAGGTGTTAATATGTGTGACCATATGATCTTTAAAGTCACGTAAACCTGTATTTTGTGTGACTATTGTTAATCCAATGGCCACTCGAATTTTTTGTTTGCGTGACGTTTGGTATCATTTAGTCACACACACAAGTGTTTTATTTTTGGATTTGGTCACATATATATATATAATTAAACCAAATGTGGCCGTAGGTGTTAATATGTGTGACCATATGATCTTTAAAGTTACGTAAACCTGTATTTTGTGTGACTCTTGTTAATCCAATGGCCACTCGAATTTTATGTTTGCGTGACGTTTGGTATCATTTAGTCACACAACGAGTGTTTTATTTTTGGATTTGGTCACATATATAGAATTAAACCAAATGTGGCCATAGGTGTTAATATGTGTGACCATATGATCTTTAAAGTCACGTAAACCTGTATTTTGTGTGACTATTGTTAATCCAATGGCCACTCGAATTTTATGTTTGCGTGACGTTTGGTATCATTTAGTCACACAACGAGTGTTTTATTTTTGGATTTGGTCACATATATAGAATTAAACTAAATGTGGCCATAGGTGTTAATATGTGTGACCATATGATCTTTAAAGTCATGTAAACCTGTATTTTGTGTGACTATTGTTAATCCAATGGCCACTCGAATTTTATGTTTGCGTGACGTTTGGTATCATTTAGTCACACACACAAGTGTTTTATTTTTGGATTTGGTCACATATATATATATATAATTAACCCAAATGTGGCCGTAGGTGTTAATATGTGTGACCATATGATCTTTAAAGTCACGTAAACCTGTATTTTGTGTGACTCTTGTTAATCCAATGGCCACTCGAATTTTATGTTTGCGTGACGTTTGGTATCATTTAGTCACACAACGAGTGTTTTATTTTTGGATTTGGTCACATATATTGAATTAAACCAAATGTGGCCATAGGTGTTAATATGTGTGACCATATGATCTTTAAAGTCACGTAAACCTGTATTTTGTGTGACTATTGTTAATCCAATGGCCACTCGAATTTTATGTTTGCGTGACGTTTGGTATCATTTAGTCACACAACGAGTGTTTTATTTTTGGATTTGGTCACATATATAGAATTAAACCAAATGTGGCCGTAGGTGTTAATATGTGTGACCATATGATCTTTAAAGTCACGTAAACCTGTATTTTGTGTGACTATTGTTAATCCAATAGCCACTCGAATTTTATGTTTGCGTGACGTTTGGTATCATTTAGTCACACACACAAGTGTTTTATTTTTGGATTTGGTCACATATATATATATAATTAAACCAAATGTGGCCGTAGGTGTTAATATGTGTGACCATATGATCTTTAAAGTCACGTAAACCTGTATTTTGTGTGACTATTGTTAATCCAGTGGCCACTCGAATTTTATGTTTGCGTGACGTTTGGTATCATTTAGTCACACAACGAGTGTTTTATTTTTGGATTTGGTCACATATATAGAATTAAACCAAATGTGGCCATAGGTGTTAATATGTGTGACCATATGATCTTTAAAGTCACGTAAACCTGTATTTTGTGTGACTATTGTTAATCCAGTGGCCACTCGAATTTTATGTTTACGTGACGTTTGGTATCATTTAGTCACACAACGAGTGTTTTATTTTTGGATTTGGTCACATATATAGTGTTGAGTCCTGAGCCACTGCCAGATTTGCTCAGAAGACAAGTATTGTGCCACTGCTAGAAGAAGTCTAGCACTGTTAGTTTAGTTTTGTATTGACAGTGCCACTGTCAGTTAGAATTAGCCTAACAGTGCCACTGTTGAAATGAATTTGTATTTTTTATCAAGTACTCAACCACTGTTGATAATATATGAGTACTACCATTGTTAGTAAATAGCTTAACCACTGTTAGTAGTCGGTTAGAGAGAATTATGGAATAGATAGAATTTCCATAATAGTTTGATTCTTTAAAGGACTCTATGTGATATAAATAGAGATCCTGTGAAACCCTAGATGAGAGACGAATTTCTAGTTATTAGCTTCAAGGTTGTAAACCCTAACACAATTGTGTGTTCGTATTGTTGATAATAATATTGAAGCTTTTGATTAATATTCTGTGTTACAAGTTTGTTCTTCAAGTTATTAATAAAATATTCCGCAAGCTTATTAATAATTAATCAAAGTAATACATATTAAGATTCTAACTGGGATCAACAAGTGGTATCAGAGCTAGATATTGCTTTGATCTTGAAGAATTCTATTAAAGTTTGCAGCTTTCTCTTCAAATACCAAGATGTCTACTGAAACGATGGAAGGAATACAGGCCACAAAGATTCCTATGCTCAAACCTGATGAGTTTGAGTTATGGCAGACAAGAATCAGGCAGTACATGCTTCTCACAGATTATATGATGTGGGAGGTGGTTATCAATGGACCTAATTATCCAAAGGGTCCAGATGGTGAAAAATTAGAGAGACCACCACCCAAGACAGATGCTGAGAGAAAAGAAAGAGCCATTGAATGGAAGGCATTGAGTACATTACTCTTGTCAATTCCCAATGAGTATCAAAGGAAATTTGATAAATGTGTAGATGCTAAGGTACTCATGGAAGCAATAGTCACAAGGTTTGGAGGTAATGATAATACAAAGAAGAACAAGAGGTCTCTTCTCAAACAACAGTTTGAGAACTTTGCTGGAGTAAAGTCAGAAACTTTAACTCAAACCTTTGATAGGTTTCAGAAACTGGTGGGAGATCTTGAAAATCACAATGTTAAGATAGACAAGGATGATCTTAATAGAAAATTTTTAAGATCACTTGGTACAGAATGGAACATGTACACTGTGGGACTTAGACAAAGTGCAGACCTTGATCAGAAGGAAATTGAGGATCTGTACAATGATCTAAGAAACTTTGAGCCTGAGGTTTTGGCTATAAAACAGTCCACTGGTAGCTCTAATAATACTGCTTTTGTGTCTGTTGGTGAAACTGGAAGTAGTAGCACATCTGGTGCTAATGATAATGTACTAGAAGCATTATTTGCTAGCCATGTGAATTCATCATTAACTACAGAAGATTTGGAGCAGGTCAGTGAAGAGGACCTTGAGGAGATGGATTTGAGATGGCAAATGGCTATGATCACCATAAGGGCAAAAAGGTTTATGCAGAGGTCTGGTAATAGAAACTTTACATTCAAGAGAGATGGTGTAGCTGGTTTTGACAATAGCAAGGTGGAGTGTTTCAACTGTCACAAGTTGGGTCACTTTGCTAGAGAATGCAGGAACACACAGGATGGAGGATCTCAGAATATTGTTAATGGCATTATGAGAAATAGTTCTAGTCCTCAAAGAAGATTGGTACCTATACAGAACATCACTTCAGACTCACTAGTAGCACAAGATGGAAAGGGAGGCTTTGACTGGAGTGATCAAGAAGAGCTTGTGGTAAAGAATCAAGCTTTGATGGCTGTCACAGAAGAACCAGAATCTTCAGACATTCCACTTGAGGTACAAGTTAAATTATGTTGTCCTGAATGTAAGAAAATGGTTAAATTTTACATGGATCATAATGTTGTTGTGTGCAATGAGTTGAAAGCTTTTGAGGTCAAAAGTCAACATGCAACCTTAGCAATTGAAAATCTTGAAAAACAAATTAAAGCTTTTGAAAAGAATGAATCACAATTTCACTTAGATATTAAATATCTGAATTGGGAAAAGAAAGCTTTACAAACAAAAGTTGATATGCTAAGTGCCAAGTTGGCTGAGGCAATTTCTGATAAAGAGTCAATAAAGTTGAAAGTTGATGAATTGGAAAATGCTTCAAAAGGTGTTCAAAACTTAATCAAGTCTCAAATTCATGATAAATTAAAAACTGGATTAGGTTACAACCTTAATGCTGTACCTCCACCTTATAATCATACTTACTTCCCATCTAAAATTGATTTTGACTTAGAAAAACTTAAGGTAGGTGTGTCAAAGGAGGTTAAAAAGGTAGATCCAGTATTTAATTGTACTGATAATGTAAATTTTGATAAAGTGGAAATATCTGATTGGACTGAGGAAGATGAGAGTGATAGTGATAGCTCATCTAGTGGTAATTCTATGGATGGTTGTGTTAAGTCTATTACTGGTCTAGTTTCAGAACTTAAGAGTGATAAACTAGAAGAAGGCAAGAAGTTGTTCATGGAGAAAGCTAAGGTTCAGCTTGAACAAGTGATTAGGACTAACAAATCTAGAACTGATCTAGGTTATGGGAATAAAAAGGTTCATCATGAGTCCAATATAAAGGATGAATGTGTTAAGTGTGCTAGCAAACATGATGAAAATTCTGCAAATAAAATAATCAAACCTACACCTAGAGGGAATCAAAGGAATTGGAATCAATTGGTTTCACAAAGGCTGGGTAATGGGTTTGAATGTGTGAAAAGAAAATCATGTTTTATTTGTGGTAGGTATAATCATCTTCAACAGGACTGTTACTACAATCCTAAAAATAATAGGAACAGTGGTACATGACAAATATTGAGAAATCAGCCTAACAGAGGCAAGGCTGCAGCCCCTGTTAATGCTGCAGCAGTGCCACTGTCAGAGGCTAACAGAGGCAAGACAAGAACAGGGGAGGGTTTGACCACTGTCAGGCAGGTACCTCTGCTGGTATTAAGCATTTGCAAAGAATGTTTATACCAAATAAAGCTACCACTGCCAGGGTAATAAATACGAATTTGAAGGTGACCACTGTCAGACCATTAACCCCTGTCAGGTCTAAAATAGATTGTTTTTAGAGACATAAGAATGCATCTACATCAAAAGTGTCCAAAATCAATGAAGCATTGAGATCAATCACCTTTAAGAGGGTTGATGTCAAAAATGCTCAAGGGAAACCCAAAGCCAGATTGGTTTGGGTTCCCAAGAGAAACTAATTATTTCTCTTTTTATATGTGCAGGGCAAGCCAAGCTTATGGCATATTGATTCAGGATGCTCAAGGCACATGACTGGAGATAGGGAGAAACTGCAGGATTGTAAAGCTTTTAATGGAGGAGATGTGGCATTTGGCAGTAATCCTAAAGGAGGAAAAATCACAGGTAAAGGCAAGGTAAAAAGCAATAAGCTCACTTTCAATGATGTTTATTATGTTGAGCAATTGAGATATAATTTGCTAAGTGTGAGTCAAATCACAGATAAGCAAAATCCTATTTATTTCACTGACACAGAATGCATTATACTTTCTGAAAAACTCAAAATACCTGAAGATAAAATTTTAATGAGAGTTCCAAGAAAGAATAATGTATACTGTAGTGATTTAAACAAGATGGAATCTCAAAATGTTAACTGTCTTATATCTAAAGCTACTATTTCTGAATCTGATTTATGGCATAGGAGGATGTGTCACTTGAATTACAAGACCATGAATAAACTTGTTAGGAATAGGCTATTGAGAGGCTTACCTGAAAAGTTATTTGAATGTAGTGACAACTGTGTAGCTTGTCTCAAAGGCAAGCAACACAAGACCTCTTATAAGACCAAGCTTGTGAATACAAATACCACTCCCTTACACCTGTTACATATGGACTTGTTTGGCCCTACCAATGTAGCTAGTCAAGGGAAGAAATCTTACTGTTTGGTGATAACTGATGACTATTCTAGGATGAGTTGGGTATTCTTTCTTAGGACCAAGGATGAAACAGGTGAAATACTTCGATCCTTCATAACTAGGATTGAGAATTCAACTAATCAAAAGGTTAAGATCATCAGGTGTGATAATGGGACAGAATTTAAGAATCATGAGATGAATAAGTTCTGTGAGGAGAAAGGTATAGAAAGACAGTGTAACACCCCCAAATTTATTGTTTAGCGGAAGCAAGATTTGGGTGTTACTAATCAATATTCAAAGCACAGAGATTCATAGTAAACGACTCTATATGCGTCGTTTTAACAGAATGTATTAATAGCAAAATGTTTACAAAGTTTGAAGCTACATATAGCTCGTGTTCGTTTGAAATGAGAGATTTCAATACATAAATACTTATACAAAATATATTAATGCAAGAAAATCTCTATTGTCTGCATGCTGACTCGAGCTATAGTTTCCTGGGGCAATCCTGCCTACTGCTTTGTACCTGCGATACATGCTAAAATGGGTCAGCTAACGCTGGTGAGCTCACAGGTTTGAGTATCAAATAAGTTGTGTGAACCGCAAGATTTAAATAGTTGATTTGCATCCAGCAAATGATAGTGGTAACAGTATACAGCCATGAGCACATAGTTGAGCTTAACTCGTGGGTCAGGACACAGCCTGAGCGTTTTCGCCTCCACGGATGCCTAATCAACATCCGTCTTCCTTAAATATTAGTACGTCCGTTTACCCGGTTAGTGCTTGCTAACCCGGACGAGGTGGGTCAATCCTATATGGTACCATATACTAATATTCACGCTACAAATGTATTAACAACTATGCTGATGGAGGGCTTTAAAAGATTAGTTGTGTAAAACTCATGTAGTACATGTAAAAGTTGTACTTGCGTTCATGCGTTAAAACAAGCAATATATCACACCCCTAAGTAAAAATAGTAAAAGAGGGGCTATGAGACTCACCTGAGTCTTTAGAGTTTATATCAATAAACTGAGATTGATGAGTCGGGAATCGAAGTCCAAAGACTTGTAACCTGAGGGTGTCCACGACACGCGATGGTTATAAACATGCGAAGGTATCTATCAAGACTACCTTGTAGTTGTTCGTTCAACTTATAATGTCCAAATTACTACGATTCGGTTACTTGTTCGATTGTTTGAAATTATGTGTACGGCCCATTGGTGATTGTTTGTAATAAAAATCTCATTATTAAAATTTTGGTCTCGAAACGTTATACTTGAATAGTGTGTTTCAACGTGTTATAGAAGTCGTATCGCACGAGTATTTGAAATTGTGCAAATTCAACACTTGGTGAGAAACGCGCTTACGGAATCTAAGTACGGGGGTCCGGGGGCAGCGCCCCTGGTAGCGGGGTCCAAGGGGCGGCAGCCCCTGGCGGGGTCCAAGGGGCAGAGCCCCTGGCTGGGGTCGAGCTTTGGTGAAAAACGCATCTGGCCTTGAATTTGGGTGAAATCGGGTGATAAAATTTTAGGTCTCGACACTTGGTAAAATTTGTGTTTTCTGACTCATGCGACACTGGGCTAGTGTCGCTACATGCGACACTAGTGATTTATGCGACACAAAGGTTTCTGCGACATTACGAATCCTGCGACACTACGGCTAGTGTCGCACCATGCGACCTTAAGAATTTATGCGACACTAACAGATTATGCGACATTAACGCTTGTGTCGCTATATGCGACACTAGGAACTTATGCGACACTATTACTAGTGTCGCACTGTGCGACACTAGGGTGATTCATGCGACACTAAGCCTAGTGTCGCAGATGGCCTGGAGCCTCTACGACACTACGGGCTGTTGGCCGGAATTTTCGCCAAAAAGGTGTTTTCCGGCCACCGTTCGACCTGAAACTTTTACCCAACCCATATTTGGACATTTTAAGCTCAAAGAAACAACTAGAACTCAAAAATACTCGAAATCGAAAGGTTTCGGGATTTTGTCGGAAACTTACAACGCGATGAATCGGGATTCCGGAAAGATAGAAGTGTAGCTCCTTGCGAGATGCTTCTTTTTCTCCAAATGAGCGTGGTGATTTGAGGTGTTTTTATGGTGTTATTTTGTGGTGGAAGGTGGTGGTAGAAATGGTGGTGGTGTTGTTGTGGAGAGAAAAGGGGAGAAGAAAGAGAAGAAGAAAGAGTAAAGTGAGGGTGGGGAGGTGATGACCTCACCCTTTAGGCAGATTTTTGGGTGGGGATCCACCCATGTGTGGGTCTCCACTTTTAGCTCCGTGCATTCGCGCTCCGCGCGGTGTTCGTTTCCCCGATCGTTAATCGTTAAATAATTATTTTAATTATTTTAAAGTGTAAGTTTTTAAAGGAGACAGAGGTTAATTAAATAAACTTTTCAAGTATTTTTACCATTTATTTAATAGTTCAATTGGTCTCGTTTGTTACGCGTTTTATGTCTAAGTCGCGTAGACTCTTATAATATGATACGAAGTGAACTCGAAATATTATCAAAATAATATTTTTGGTATGTTATTGTCAATATATAATTTTTATATTAATCAATAAAATTAATCACCAACGTCCGTATTTTACTTGAACCGAAATACATTCGATTTAGTTTGCGTACGATTTACACAAATCGCATTTTTGTATATATATTCAACAATATATAATTTGATACATCAATTAGCCTAACTCAGAACTAATTACATGTATTAACAGAGAATTAGGCACTAATTTCTAGTCCTAATTTGGCGGGTGTTACAGACAGTTTAGTGCACCTAGGACTCCACAACAAAATGGAGTAGCTGAAAGGAGGAATAGGACACTAATTGAGGCTGCTAGAAGCATGCTGGCAGATGCTAAACTTCCAATGTCTTTTTGGGCAGAGGCAGTCAGCACTGCTTGTTATGTTTTGAATAGGATTTTGATAGTCAAACCTCATAACAAGACACCCTATGAGTTATTCTTTAAGAGAAAACCTTTGGTTAGCTTTTTAAAACCATTTGGATGTCCTTGTACTGTCTTAAATACCAGGGATCACCTAGGTAAGTTTCAAAGTAAGGTAGATGAGGCTGTCTTTGTTGGATACTCTATTCAAAGCAAGGCTTATAGAGTGTTTAATAAAAGGACTAGGATCATAGAGGAGACCATGGATGTGACCTTTAATGAAAATACACCAAATGTAGAAGGAAAAGGTCCAGAAGTATTGTTTGATATTGATGCACTAACCCATGCTTTTAAATAACCAGATTTGTCTACTAGTGCAGGTACAAGTGCAGGTGATGATGCGAATGGAGATAGCAGCTCAAGTCAGCCTAAAAAGAATGACTTGGAGTATGTATTATTTCCAATTTGGTCTCCAGATCCACCAGCAGTTTTTCAACAGGATCAAACAGAAACTGAAGGATCAACTCCTGAAACAAATGGATCATCTGCAAAGGATGATTTAGATAAGGGTACACATGGTTTAAGGGGTTCACATGAAGATTCAGAAAGTGAGTTAGAGATACCTGGACTATCAGATGAAGAGCAGAGATCACCAAAGAACTATGAACAAAGTCCACCATTTCAAGTCTTGGAAAGGACTTCTTTGTCAGATTCTGAAACAACTACAAAGTCTTCAAAAGAAAGAAAGGAAAGAGATTCTTTTTCAGAATCAGAAATGGATAATCTTTTTGGTCCTAATTTGGAAAGAGAATTACTTGATACATCCACATCTAAGTACCTGGTTCATAAAGATCATTCCTTGGATTTGGTCATTGGTGATATTGGTTCACCTGTTCTGACCAGACAGCAGTCAAAAATAAGAGAAGAAGATTTACATACTTCATTATATGTTTGTTTTCTTTCTCAGATGGAACCAAAGAAAGCAGTGGAAGCTCTCAAGGATCACAGCTGGATTGAAGCTATGCAAGAAGAATTGCTGCAATTCAAGCTGCAGGATGTATGGGATTTGGTTGATTTACCAAAAGGAAAGAGAGCTATAGGCACCAAGTGGATTTTTAAGAACAAGAGAGATGAGAGAGGGATTGTTATCAAGAATAAAGCCAGGTTGGTAGCACAAGGGTATACACAGGAAGAAGGAATTGATTATGATGATGTTTTTGCCCCTGTTGCTAGGATAGAAGCTATTAGATTGTTTTTAGCTTATGCATCTTATCAGGGTTTCAAGGTTTATCAAATGGATGTGAAGAGTGCTTTTCTTCATGGTCTAATTGATGATGAGGTGTATGTATGCCAACCACCAGGGTTTGAAGATTCAACATATCCAGATAGAGTGTGCAGATTGAAGAAAGCTTTGTATGGTTTACATCAAGCACCAAGAGCTTGGTATGATACTCTATCTGAGTATCTTCTCAAGAATGGATTCAAGAGAGGTACTATTGACAAGACCTAGTTTATCAAAAGGATTCAGAAAGATATTTTACTGGTACATGTCTATGTAGATGATATTATATTTGGATCTACAAGTGATTCACTTTGTAAAGACTTTGAGGAGCTAATGCATAAGAAGTTTAAGATGAGTTCAATGGGAGAACTCACTTTCTTTTTAGGATTGCAGGTTAAGCAGAAGACAGATGGAATCTTTATTAACCAAGGGAAGTATGTGAAGGATATTTTGAATAAATTTGGTTATAAAGATGTAAAGATAGCTAGCACTCCCATGGAGACACACAAACATCTTAATTCTGATCCTGAGGGGGAGGAAGTAGATGTGCACTTGTACAGGTCAATGATTGGTTCTTTGATGTATTTAACTTCATCTAGACCTGATATTATGTTTGCAGTGTGTCTTTGTGCTAGGTACCAAACCAATCCAAAGCAGTCACACATGTATGCTGTGAAAAGGATCTTTAGATACTTGAAAGGTCAACCAGATTTGGGACTTTGGTATGCTAAAGGATCAGATTTTGAGCTAAAGGCTTTCACAGATAGTGACTATGGTGGTGAGAACATGGATAGAAAATCAACTAGTGGAGGATGTCAATTTCTTGGAAATAGGCTAGTGTCATGGCAATGCAAGAAGCAGACCACAGTTTCCACACCTACAGCAGAAGCAGAGTATGTTGCAGCATCAAGTTGTTGTGCACAGGTGCTCTGGATTCAGAATCAAATGATGGACTATGGTTTGACTTTCATGAACACTCCTATTTACATTGATAATACATTTGCTATCAGTATCATACAAAATCCTGTTAAGCATTCAAAAACCAAACACATTGAAATCCGATATCATTTTATAAGAGATTGTTATGATAAAAGATTGATTCATATTTTCAAAATTCATACTTATAATCAACTTGCAGATCTTTTTACAAAAGCATTTGATGTAGGAAGGTTTACATTTTTGATAACTAATATTGGTATGATCAATCTCACTTAGTGTTTTGGTCAGGATTTGATACTAACAGAGGTGAAGTATATTGTGTGAGACAGGGTCAAGTGTTGCCACTGTTAGCTTCATCATGATAACAGTTGGTTCCACTGTTAGTTTACTTATGCCACTGTCAATGTAATTTCAACCTCTGCTGTATATTTGTGTAGCTTAACCCCTGCTGGTTGTTTTTCTTAGTTTAATATTGCAGGATTCAGCCACTGTCAAGAGACATTACGAGAGCTGGAGTCTAATGTTTTCTTTGTTGCTTTTTCTTTTGATTATTAAAAAAAAAAAAAAAAAAAAACGTGTTATTTAATGAAGTCTTCACCCCTGCTAGTTCTAGTGTTCCCCTGCTAGTACTAGTACCCCTGTTGGCTTCATTGAGGGTTGTTACCAGTTGATTAAGTGAGGTACCCCTGTTGGGCTTAAGTCTTAGTTGTGACACTGTTGGTGCATATCTGACAGTGCCACTGTTAGTTCTAGTTACTAGGGCTTGGCACTGTCATCACATAAGTACCCAAACACTTCCCTTTTTCAATTACGTTTTCAAAATTCTCATAACTCTTCAATAACCGCTCTCGTTTGTGTTTGATCATTGTAAACCACTCATCAATTTCCTTCATGGCATCGTCATCTTCATCTGATTCTGGTAATTCTACTCTGAGTGTTCATTCTGAACACAACATGAGGGCTTTCTTGGACAAAGAAATCGTAGATGAGTATTTTCACCCAATTATTGATTTCTTGAGTAACTTTCCAGTTACATATGCCCTTACTGTCGCTCCAAGATTGATCAGATCTCATATTCAAGAATTCTGGAAGAATGCAAAGGAAGGGAATGTTAATGGCATTACTCACATTCATTCCACTGTCAAGGGAAACAAAGTAATGGTGACTGAGATTGTTCTTAGAGAACTTCTGCAGTTTGATGATGAAGGAGGAGTTCTGGAATTATCAAGAGAGGATCTGTTTCAAGGAATAAAGGATATGGGTTATGAAGGTGCTGGAAAAGCAAGGTTTGAATATACTTTCTTGAAGTCATGGTTCTGTCCTCAATGGAAGTTCTACATTCATACTTTTCTGGTATGTTTATCTCAAAAGAGGACTAGTTTTAATGAATTTAGTTCTAGTATTGCATATCCTATAATCTGCTTGGCATAGGGTCTTAAATTTAATATGTCTAGGTTTATCTTAGATAATATGATCAAAAATGTAAAGGGTGATACATTTATTATGTACCCTAGATTTGTTCAACTTTTGTTGAATAAGCAATTGCCAAATTTGCCAGCAGATAAAAGTGTAATAGTTAGTTCTACTCTATCTTTGAAGACTATTAGAGCCATGTACCAGTATCAAAACACTTTTTCCAAGAAGGAAACTGCATTGTTTTCTACAATGTTAGTTGCTCCTTCTGCCACTGGTGGTGTATTACCAACACCACTTGAACCAAATGATGACAGGACAACAAAACAAATTGGTTCTGATCACACATCAGGAGGTGAAACAAAAAGAAAACAAGGGAACCAACAGCCTACCCAAAGCAAAGCCAAGAAATCCAAGAAAACTAAACAGGCTTTGGAGATTCCTGTTTCTCCACAGTCTCAGTCAAATGATCAATCACAACAGGTGAACATACTTGATGAAAATGTTCATTCTGGAAGGGCTGCCACTACTGTTTCTAGCCCACTGGCAGGGCAGGACAGTGGTAACATCAATAAGACCCAACCAGAGGCAACTTTGTTTGATGAACCTATGGGTAATGATTCAAATGAAGGTCCCAGTACCACGAATCAAGGGGCATCTGAATATCTTGCAAGGCAAGTGACAGATGTAGTCAATGATTCATCTAGGAGGTCACACTCCAATGTTGAAGAGACTAGTCATATAACTAGGGAATTGACGATTGATGATCTGGTACATGATGTCCGGTTGATTTGGACAAAATTTGAGAGGGAAAGAGATTTGAGAAGGGAGCAACAACTCAAGTTGGCTGCCCAGGATGAATTGATAAAGAAGCAGCAGGAGGAAATCAATGATTTGAAAACAAGATTGGCTGTGGTGGAGGATGTTGTTTTACAGGTCTTAAAGCCTGCTGCAGAGTTACAGAAATCTTCAGGCAAGGGGGAGAGAAAAGATAAAGATCAAGAGAAAGATAATGTGCCTGAAGATAAGGGAAATGATAATGATGGTTCTGATGGGAATAATGATGATAATGATGGAGGTGCAGGTGGTATTAGTTGCATGGATACATCTGAGTTTAATGACAAGAGTGATGAAGGTATTGAAGATGAATTGAATGTTTCAGATTATGTGGTTAATGAAGGCATGGATGATGAAATGGTGAATGATGTTGTGTATGATAGAAGAATGGTGGTATATGTGGTTGAAAATGTGCAAACAAGTGGTTCAGAAAGTGAGAATGTGAATGTTGCAGATGATAATGCACAAAGAGGTCCAGCTTTGAATGTTTTTCCATTAAACAAAGGATTACCTTTTAAGGCTGTGGCTAATTTATATTTCTGGGATGTTATGGGAGAAAATCTTGATATGGGAAAAAGAGTGAGCTTTCGTGATAGGATGGTGTTTGATAAATCTATTGAAACAGAGGAGATGGAAGGTGGAAATGTAGAGGTTGAGGGGGAGTGTTTAGAGTCCAAATCTGAAGCTAAAGAGGAGGTAAGAGTGAAGAATTATAATAGAAAGAAATCAATTCCATTCAGAAAGTCTATCTCTACCAAGAAAAATACTCCTGTTACATCTCAACCTATGACCACTGTTAGCAGTTTGGTTTCTACCACTGTTGAGGTATCTACCCCTGTTGGTACTTCAGCAGCAACCACTGTTATATTACCTACCCCTGTTATCACAGAGTCAACCACTGTTAAATCAACCCCTGTCAATACTTCAAGTATTCCCACAACTGTCATAACAACCACTGTCACCACAACTACACCAAGATTTATCCAACCCCCTGTCATTATTGAAGAACCTTCATCATCACCCAAACCTAAGTCTGATCTTCCAAAGATTGATTCAAAGGACAAAGGTAAGGGAAAATTGAAAGAAGAAAGAAAGGTTAAGAAGGTTGTAGAGCCTCCAATTGATTTAGATGAGGCTAGGAGAGCTCAGGAGGAGCATGATGAGAGAATGTTAAGAATGGCTGTTGAGTCCAAGAGACTATAAAATCCTGATGTTGATGTTGTACTGGAAGATATGAGTGTGGTAACCTTATCTCAGAAGGCTGCAAAGATGCTCAATGATATGGCTGTAATTGGTGAAGGGTTGTCTGCACAAAAGATTCATGATATGATCAACAAAAAGGATGGTAATGATGGTTTGAATCCAGGGTTTGCAAAGCTAAAACAAGCTAATGAAGAAAAGGCAAGAAGGAAAAGACAAGCTGAGCTTGAAAAGAAAAGAAACAAACCACCAACTGCTGCTCAAAGGAAAAAGGAGTTACTCAGAATTCTTGGTGGAAGATATGCACCAAGAAGTATACTAGAAGGATGGGATGTATAGAAGTTGGAGAAAGCCTATGAAAGACATCAGAATGAGGGAAAGGTAGATTTTGAGAAAAAGCTCATGCAAGACAAATTCATTGAGAAAAAGTTGTCTGAGGATAGAAAGAGGATTGCTGAGTAGGTGAGAAAAGAGGAACAAGATAAAATTGAAAAGAAAGAGCAAGAGAAAGCAGAAGCTGAAGAAAGAGAATTAAAAAGGCTTTCTGATCGAAATTTAAAAATCAGATGGGATGGAGTTCTTGCTTGTGATAGTGTAGTTCCTGATTTGGAGAAAGATGCAGAAGAGTTGAGAAAATATATCAAAGAGGTGAAAGACAGCAAAGAAAATATTCACATTAATCATGATAGATCATCAAGAATAGTTGAATGGGAAGGACAGAAATCAAAAGTTGCTGATGTTGTCAAAGAACAGATCAAGATTGTCAGAGAGGATGGGAATGAGCAATACTTGACATCTGTATCTGATGTGCTCAAGAATGTGAATAGGTTAGACATTCTAGATCTGTATGAGCTAAACAGTCAAAGAAACAGGCAGGCTTCACTGGTGATAATGGAAAGAGATTTGGGAAGATGTTTGAATATGCTGTTTGAGCCTGAACCATTTACTAATTTGTTCTTAAACTGCATTGAGTATGTGAATACATGGAGACATTTTGTTAGAGCTGGAGTTCACATGATCTTATTCAGAAGTGGAATCACAATCTACATGCTTGATGAAGGACAATATGTTCTGGGGACTCAGATTCTAAGAAATGTGCTTGCATCTCAATTAAGAACTATAGTGATTTCAGAAGGTGCATTCAATGCTTTATACATGGTGTTCAATCAGTTTCATAAAAGAATGGAGTTGGAAAGATTAAGAGAGGAGGAGAAAAAGAGAAAACAGAATCAAGCTCCTAAAGATGAAAAGAAAGATGAAGAAACTTGATTCATTGCTGAGAATGATCAAGTTTAGGGGGAGATTGTTGAGTCCTGAGCCACTGCCAGATTTGCTCAGAAGATAAGTATTGTGCCACTGGTAGAAGAAGTCTACCACTGTTAGTTTAGTTTTGTATTGACAGTGCCACTGTCAGTTAGAATTAGCCTAACAGTGCCACTGTTGAAATGAATTTGTATTTTGTATCAAGTACTCAACCACTGTTGATAATATATGAGTACTACCCCTGTTAGTAAATAGCTTAACCACTGTTAGTAGTCGGTTAGAGAGAATTATGGAATAGATAGAATTTCCATAATAGTTTGATTCTGTAAAGGACTCTATGTGATATAAATAGAGATCCTGTGAAACCCTAGATGAGAGACGAATTTCTAGTTATTAGCTTCAAGGTTGTAAACCCTAACACAATTGTGTGTTCGTATTGTTGATAATAATATTGAAGCTTTTGATTAATATTCTGTGTTACAAGTTTGTTCTTCAAGTTATTAATAAACTATTCCGCAAGCTTATTAATAATTAATCAAAGTAATACATATTAAGATTCTAACTGGGATCAACATATAGAATTAAACCAAATGTGGTCATAGGTGTTAATATATGTGACCATATGATCTTTAAAGTCACGTAAACCTGTATTTTGTGTGACTATTGTTAATCTAATGGCCACTCGAATTTTATGTTTGCGTGACGTTTGGTATCATTTAGTCACACAACGAGTGTTTTATTTTTGGATTTGGTCACATATATAGAATTAAACCAAATGTGGCCATAGGTGTTAATATGTGTGACCATATGATCTTTAAAGTCACGTAAAACCTGTATTTTGTGTGACTATTGTTAATCCAATGGCCACTCGAATTTTATGTTTGCGTGACGTTTGGTATCATTTAGTCACACACACAAGTGTTTTATTTTTGGATTTGGTCACATATATATAATTAAACCAAATGTGGCCGTAGGTGTTAATATGTGTGACCATATGATCTTTAAAGTCACGTGAACATGTTTTTTGTGTGACTATTGTTCATCCAATGGCCACATGAATTTTTTTTTTTGTGACGTTTGGTATCATTTAGTCACACAACGAGTCAATTAAAGTGTGACCATATTATGTTAGCGCATCATTTAGTCACATATAACAAATCAATATTTCGTGTGACAATTGGAATTATATATATATAAATATATATATATATATATATATATATATATATATATATATATATATATATATATATTATATAACATGACAAATTAAAATTGGAATAATATATATGTACATAATTAACTCCATACATGTACCCAAACTAATATTGGAATATTGTTTTACATGATAATAATAACCGAATAAATGTATCAATTTGATAAAGTAATTATACATGATCATAGTTGCAAGGCGTTTTGACTCTTGAGTTTCATCCTCGCTTGCTTTTGCACGGTATCACTAGTTACAAAAACCGATTTGTTGCGCCTTTTCTTTGATACTTCTGGTGCAGTTTTGTTTTTCACATACGCCAATTGACCTGAAGTAGGTGGTGTTACCTGTAAAAGACAAAAGCCGCATATATATGTATCAAACATCAATATTAATATATGAAGAATTATATATGTATACGTAGCTAGATATAGGTTGTTAAAAACGTATACGTACTGTATGTACCTTCTCCTCAAATACCACTTGCTCCTTGGGCCATGCATAAAAACCACCTACTGCCTGCAAAGCAGTTTTGACACCATTGTCTCCAACATCCGGTAAAAAAACTGCATCCACCAACGATGTACCAACAGACACTTTGTAGCAATCCTTTGGGATTACTTTGCTATGAAGCATCTGTTTTCTACTCGACACGTGTACGGGACCCAAAGCAATAGTGTTTGACTTCTTTAGGTTCCACAGTTTACACTTGAATACCTAAACAAAATGAAATGATGACGATTAATATAAATATATATACTAATTATAACTAAAGCATAAACCTCTGTCTTAAACGGTGAAGATTTCAGATATGCACAGAGTACAACTCACAATAAATACCCTGTAATTGCATTCTAATTAAATTCAGAATTGTATAAACCAATATTTCAACAAATAATTAATAGCACGTACTTCATATTTACCGATTTCAATATTTTCCAGCAGCATCATATCATGTATATATATATATATATATATATATATATATGTATGCAATATCAGAATTAGATGAAACTTAATTGAATAATGTTTCAACATGCTGAAATACATATATATACCTGCAGCATTGGTGGTGTTGGAGACCGTTTAATTTGTGATCGGGATGACCGGTTAGGTTCAACCGTGTTCTCTCGTGAATCAGGCGTCCTGTTTGCTGACTTGTTAACTGCTTTTTCAACAGTCTCCTATATAAAACAAGGCAAACAAGTAATTATTGTAAATGGGAGTGACTCTTGAACTAGCAGTGCTTTGAATTACTAGCTGTACTTTGAATACAACTAGCAGTGGCAAAACTAGCTTGATTTTGCAGTAGCAGTGGGAGTGACTCTTGAACTAGCAGTGGGAGTAGATGACTTGGCCCTTTTAAGTTTCTACAAAATCAATGTAATTCTAATGTTTTATTACTTAATTACCATTTTGTATTTTTGGTTGATCATGCTAGTTGCAAGTCCTTTAGGCCTGTCAAAACTAGCTTCCTGCCCGCTTCCAACCACACTTGATGTCCTTATTTGGCACTCCTGATCTGCAGTTTCAATGGTTGCTTTAGGATTAACGTCCACTGATGGAGACACCTGCAATATATATAAAGAAATACATATATCCGTTAGCTGCAATATAAATTAATGAATAATATGTTAGCATAATTACTTAATTGATACAAGAATTAAATGTCTTTCCTCCGATGGCAGGTTTTGAGTTGACATTGAATTAATTTTCGCCTCTTGTGCAGTCAACTTGGCCATCACTTCTGACACCTGGTTGGACAACGTTTCTATAACTTTGTCTTTGTCTTCACAGGCACGTCTCTCAGCTGCAAGTTCTGCTTGAAGTAATTTCATCTCTTCGGCATCTGCTGCTTTTCTGCTTCGAGCTGCTGGAAGATGAAAATACTTGTTGATTGTCACTCCACTTCCTACTCCTCTGGCATACCCTCCCTTTTCCTTTCCAAATACCTTTGTCATTGCATCGTTGCCATGAGCAAGCTGTAAGGTTCCGGTTTTGATCTTCTCGTGAGTGTCTATCTGCATTATAGATTCCAACAGCCAGTAAACTACATGAACTATTTAAACGGAAAATTTGCATGTCAAATTAATGCTTACTAGTTGTTGTCCCTTATCTTTAGTCATTTCGTCTAGAAATAACCCGGCTTTGTTTTGCCTTCCTCTCAACCACAATATACCACGTGGGGGTTCTTCATGTGCTTTAATTACTTTTTCTTCGATCTTGTAATCATCAAATCAACACACATGTAAGTTAGTCAAATTACCAATTAACATGTAAGCATATAAAATTGACAACAGAAACAAAGTACACTAGCTTTCTGTGTATTTTACTTTGATCTTATATATAATTGATACATAAAATGTACAAAATAGAAACATACATTATATATGTAAATGTAATTACCAATTTATTTTTCACATGTACGTAGCCACTTCGTCCCATGGTATGCGGATAAATTGACTTGGAGCGCGCCTCTTTTGATGCATCTGACTTTTTCTAATTAGAGAACAAAATCATTATTAGATGGCATTAATGTGCAAACACAATAATCTGAAATTATATATATATATATATATATATATATATATATATATATATGTGCACTCTAATATAAATGACTAAACCTGGTAATCCTCCGTGCTCGTATACTCTACAAAAGAGTTCCATTCCGGGGCATGGACAAATGCACTATATTTCATTGGGACTTCATTTACTACTGGTGTGTTTAGGTTGGGCAGTATGTAGGATTCCCTCAATTTCCTTCTGAAATTCCTAAGATGGGCACCAAGACGATTCATTACTAGCTTTCTGTGTGTCTCATCAACATCAAAATATCGCTGCAAGATCAATATTAACAAGTTAAATCTATCTATCTATCTATCTATCTATCTATCTATCTATCTATCTATCTATCTATATATATATATATATATATATACACATCCAGTTGCATATATAATATATTGTAAACAATTTTAATTAATAAAGGAAATTAATCAAGGGAGCATGGAGTGGGTTACAAATACCATGATTTCATCCCACAGTTTATCTCTTTCTTCTTTATCGACCTTCTTCCAGGATAGAATCTTCAAACCAATATGCTTACGAACAATGTCTCCCAAAAAACTCGAAAACAAGGCTCTATTGTCCCCTATTAGCCGATCCATTTGATCGAAGGTTACCTTGAGCTTTTATGAACCGGGTCTGCCATACTTGTTGCGAAACGCAAATAATCTTGTTATGCCCCTCGGCGGAACTATTTTGGGATTTGCATTATTGTCATTTTCATCGGCTTCATCATCTTGTACATGATCGTAACCCTCCGATTCATATCCTAAATCGTGGTCGTCATCATTATAATTATTTTGAGGATGATCGGCTTCGTTATCCATGATATATACTTTAATTGAGATTAATTGAGAGTTGTAAATTCTTTGATATTTTGGTTGGAGATTAATTGAGAGTTGTAAATTCTTTATTAAGATGTTTTGGAATGTAAATAGGTCACTTGAAATTCAAATTTTTCTGCCTGGCTCTAATTGGTCAGTTTAAATTTTTTGGTGAAAAATTTGGCTCCAAAATGAATGAAATGATATTTAGAGTTAAAATTATGAATAAGGTTAATTATCTATACCCCTTATTAAGCATTTCAGTATGTTGACCTTAAATCATATGGGAAATACCAATATTGCCCCTGTATTTAATCTTAAATCAAAGAATAATCAATATTAAATTGAAGGATATCATTACTTAAATGCCAATACTTTTAATTTGTCAATTATAACACTAATGTACATTAATACATACCATAATATATTTCAAATTACTTTCTATGTAATGTACTTTTACCAATTATATATTCATATCTTTCTAATACATTGATATATAATGACCTAGGATGCTAATAAAAAAAAGCGTTCAAAACGATTTCCGCTGCATTGCGCGGGTTTTTATACTAGTGAATTCTGATTGTAGGGGGGGAAAACAGCAAATCAAACAATATTGAGCTAAAAAAAACAAAATGTAGGTTAGCGGACTCGACCCCGGGATTGCTAGGTTAGCTCCTCAACGAAATGACCAACTCAGCTATGAATATAATTGATTTACTTTTCCCACGATAAATATATAATATTATGTTGTTAAACCCTTAATGCTAGCCCCAAACCCTAAAGTGAAATGACCCACAGGTTCCTAGCATCTTGTTTCCTTTCCTGACCTTCCATTAACAAAAGCATATAATGCACATATATATAACACATCATTAACTTAACTACAAAAAATAAGTACATATTTATAAGTATCCGACATACATCTGTCTATAACTAACTATATATAGTTAATCAAAAGTAAAAAATACCAAAAGTAGATACAAAGTTAATGTAGCAAGCATCCCACAAGCATACATTACAATCGAACAGCCAAGCCCGTCTGTGAAACAAGGCATCGCGTAACGTCTACCCGTGCAATACCTTGTGCTTAGGACAACAAAGAATGCAGTTAGTGTATTCCCTTTTTGCTCGCCATAAGATACGGGGATCAGCCAACAATCGACGTACCTTGTTAGCTGTCCGGGCCACATCCCACAGACCTGCTAACCTTGTTCTGGTAGAGGTCAACAGTTGCTTGGCCTCTGCCTGTCTCTCTTGACTTTCCCCCATCACCAGCATCCCAAGCACAAACGTTGCATCACGTTGTCCCAAATTAGATGCCTGTTGCATCATCTCCTTTCCAGCAGCCTCATCACCAAATGAGAAGAACTTGTTCTGATCAAGACATTTAAGAAAAGTAAATTAGTATGTGACAGAGTACAAGTAAAAACTTCAATAAAATGTAAAATAAACATTACCATGCCATCCCTAAACAGCATGTTAGGGTTTCGATTCTCCCTCATTTTTGATAGCACATCAATTTTGTGCAAGTTCGTAGAAAATAGAGGATAGAGGGAATCATCATCCAGCTGGCGATAAACCTCATCTGAATCAACTGCACGTCTGAAGGTCTTGCACCTGTAATGCATATATATAAACGACGTCATAAACACAATGTAAGTCCCTTGATCTTAAAAGGTGATTTCTTAAATACTGTACATGCACAATATAATTTAAATATTCCTAAATCAAGCCATAATTAATAATTGCGCTACATTTTTTAAAAATTACAGAAAATACAAGGCTTATACTGACAAAACGTCAATATAACCTTAGGTTGAAACGAGAATCCAAACTAGAAACTAGGGTATGGAGACTTACAGAGTCCTCATTTTAAAAACTTGCTTGGCGTTGCAAGCCCCGACACAGGCCAGTACTTGACTAACGACGCCGTCCGGAAGGTCAGCAAGTGTTCGATCATCTTCCATAGCAGGTTTCTGTCGTTTAGAGCTTTGGGAATCCATGGTTTATATCTTGTTTAGATGATTTGTTGATGCTCTGTTTTGAGTTTCTCTCGAAGTTGGTACGCCGGGAATTGGAAGGTGTTGATCTGATGTCTGAATTTTACTCGTAAAGTTTACGGCTCACGCGCCTACTTCCAAGTCTTTAAGTAAATTACCTAAATGCCCTTACTATTAAAATCCTTCTTATTGTATTGGTAATTGATTATTAAGGGTATTTATGTCATTCAACCTTTATGGGTTAGTATTAGTAGACGTAATTACCAAATGTGGTAAAAAGATAAACTATTTTTACTCTTGATATACACAATTTCACAATAACATATTTATATACAATATTATAAAAATGTTATAAAAACGTATTTATATAAACAAATATGGTAAGAAGATAAATTATATTTTTAATCGGTACACAATTTAACAATAACCTATTTTTATTTATACACACACAAACAAAAGTATGAAAATCTTATACTTATAATAAGTAGAATTATGCCGTATATCGTACATTTGACTATTAACCTTAGGACAATGTCACATATATATATATATGCTGAAATGACGAATTACATAACAACCTAAGTTCAATAGTGGCGTGTGTGATACCGCAATTACTGCCGTATATAGTACATTTGACTATTAACCTTGGGGCAATGTCACATACATATGCCGAAATGACGAATTACATAACACCCGGCCGTAAGTTCAATAGTGGCATGTGTGATACCGCAACTGTCGTATATCGTACAGTTGACTATTAACCTTAGGACAATGTCACATACATATGCCGAAATGACGAATTACATAACACCCTAAGTTCAATAGTGGCGTTTGTGATACCACAACTACCGTATATCGTACAGTTGACTATTAACCTTAGGGCAATGTCACATACATATGCCGAAATGACGAATTACATAACACCCTAAGTTCAATAGTGGCGTGTGTGATACCGCAACTGCCGTATATCGTACATTTGACTATTAACCTTATGGCAATGTCACATACATATGCCGAAATGACGAATTACATAACACCCTAAGTTCAATAGTGGCGTGTGTGATACCACAACTGCCGTATATCGTACATTTGACTATTAACCTTAGGGCAATGTCATATACATATAACGAAATGACGAATTACATAACACCCGGCCGTAAGTTCAATAGTGGCGTGTGTGATACCGCAACTGCCGTATATCGTACATTTGACTATTAACCTTAGGGCAATGTCACATACATATGCCGAAATGACGAATTACATAACACCCTAAGTTCAATAGTGGCGTGTGTGATACCGCAACTGCCGTATATCGTACATTTGACTATTAACCTTAGGGAAATGTCACATACATATGCCGAAATGACGAATTACATAACACCCTAAGTTCAATAGTGGCGTGTGTGATACCGCAACTGCCGTATATCGTACAATTGACTATTAACCTTAGGGCAATGTCACATACATATGCTGAAATGACGAATTACATATAATTTGCATATAATATTTCACAAATGGTTTTTTGTTCATTCTGCTTTGATTAATTTATTTATTATTAGTTGAGGTTACATTTATATAATAATTTATTTAACCGAACCGAATTTTTTTCGGTTTTTCGATTTCGGTTTCGGTTCATGATTTTGAGATGGACGTTATAAACGGTTAACCGAAAAAACCGATAACTTTATATATAGTTTTAAATATATGTATATATAGTGTACATATTATATTTATATATAAATATTTACACTTTTATTTTGATAAAATTATTTTTATTCCTTTTTCACTCATTGTAATGTAATTTACTAGTTAAATTTTGGTCTAATATGGTAATTACTTCTACTAAGTTTCTAATTATATTGAAATGATTTACGTACGTATAACATAAATACACAATTATAAAGAGTAAAATGGTTATCGTTTGATACTTCTATTATCAAAGTATTTTAAATATAGTGAACATTGAAAAATAAATATTTATATGTGTGTTATTAATTACCTTTTAAGTAAGTATTAATTAATTAACGGTTCATTTGGTTAACCGATTATCCCAACCGAAAAAACGGTTAACCGATTTCCGATTAACCGATTTTTTCGGTTTCGGTTTAGGTTCAAAAATATTACAAACCGAGACTCCGGTTAACCGAGTCTCCGGTTAACCGTCCATGAACACCCCTAAATTTAATCACACCATTAAATAAAACTTAGTTCATGACAAGAACAAGTATAACTACACACAACATCACTACAACACCAATTAAAAGTGCAAACACTTGGTCAAACATCTTCAATTTTGACTTCATGAGAGTCAACTCTTCAACCATCTTCATCAACACCATCTTTGAGTCTGAATCTTCTTCCGTTTCATTCCTGATGGACTTGTTTTTGCATTCCATTCTTAATTAATACATAATCTTCCTATAATACTCTGGAAGCTCCGAATCAAGAAAGCGATATCTTGTGCAAAAACTGGTTTTAACCTAAATCACAACAAAATAACAAAATTAAAGCATTTTTGAGTCAATATTTAACCTAATAGCATCATCAATTGCAGATACCAACAACAATTAAAAAATAAGGTTAAAACTAACATCTGGGCATTTTACGAATCTGCGTGCCAGGTTGATCTCAGTCCATGATGTGCGAACATATATCTTGGCTCCGCAATGACAGTAATAAAATTGTGGTTCCAATACTTGATTTTGAGAAGATGATGATGACGCCATGTTACAGGGAGAAAAATGAGCGGGAATAAAATGGGGATGGTAATAGAGGGAAATATCAACTGTACGATGTAAAGGAATGGGGAAAAATTGGGATTTAAAAGGTGGGTAGGAAAGGAAATTACCTAAATACCCTCATGTGTGATACCGGTAGTGCCATATATCATACATTTCACTATTAAACTTAGGCTAAAGTCACATAAAGACGTAAATCTGTTAAAGACGTAGAATCTGTTCAATCAAATTCATTTGGTTTAGTACGACGAATCTGTTAAAGACGTAAAAAATGAAACGATAAAACTTTTTATCGAAGACGTAAATCCTTTTTCGCTTTTCAGATCCGGATAAAGATTTCGGAGGCATAGTTTTATGTTATTAGAACAATATAATTAAACAATATGTGACAAATGTCTAAAGATATATTCCTTTAAAGTTCATAATTATTTACTAAACAACTTACGAAAAAAAAATATATATAACTCAATTCGCCTAAATCTTATTTTAGGTTGAAAAATAAAATCAAATAAAATATTAATAATCAATTCAATGCTACCAATTTAAACTCGGATAAAAAATTGTACGTAAATCAACCATAACTATATGCAATGTGTTCAAGAATTACCAAAGTTTATAAAATGTGTTTAATGATAACTAAAGTTTATAAAAGTGTTCAAAATGATGAATCCTTATGGTTAATCGAACTCGTTTTCCGTTTAGTGCCATATAATCATATATCATTAATTACATTAACAGTGGCTACGCCATGCTTTCCACTAACAGTGGCTACAATATACTTAGCACAATATACTAATAGTGGTAAGCACTTCCACACTTCCACACTAACAGTGGTAATCATATATCATTAATTACATTAAGTTTCTTCATTCAGCCTCAGATTCTTTAGAAGATTTGGACCCTTTCTTGCTTGATTCTACCCTCTTGTTGTACTGATTCATGATTTTATAGATTATATCCTTTCCTTTATCAGTTTTGATAGCTACAAGTAACTTTCTTTCAATTAGTTGTTTCAACAGTGATTGGCTCAGAACATAATCTCTTTCTTCCAACATATAGATGTATTTACCATTCCTCGGTCGTATGCAATGAACTCCTGCTCTAGCAAAATATCTCCAATCAGTAACAGCTTCAATACCCAAAAATAGTTCACCATACTGTTCTGGTTCAAACATCATTCTTAACCATTCCCATACGTGTCTTTCAATATGAATATTCACAAGCTTCATATCCTTTTCCATTCCAACTCTATACATATCATACACATCCATTTTCTTTACTTTTCTCAAAATATCACCCATAGACTTATGAAAACTCACATCTCCATTTCTTCTTTTAATTCTGAGTTCATAAGACACAGTGTTTGACTCTATGAACATTCCTTGCCATTCAACAATATCTGAGAGATCTTCATCATTAAGATTTGTATTTTCATTCCTATCTCTCTTTTCAACCATCATCTCTTCTAAGATTTCTTCATCTCTATCCAAATCATATATCTGATCATCAGAGTCTTGAATCATTTGAAATGACCTTCTATGACTTGCAACTTTTAATCTCAACTCTTCAGCCTTTTGGGCTTCGATTTTCTTTTGTTCAAGCTCCTCCTCAATCTGTTGATACCTTAATTTCAGCCTTCTCTGTATCTCTTCATCCTCTCTCCTTTTCTTTTCAATTCTTTCTCTTGCCTCAGGATTAACAATTGGATTGTTATCCCACAATTCCTGCAATTCCTCTAATGTCATTCTCCTCAACTCCATTGTAGAATATCTAACTCCTCTTAACTTGCAAACCAATTGATTTTTCAATTCACCTCTTGTTGGTTTCTTAGCTTTCCTCTTAGCTTCTTTCTCTTCGGCATCCTTCTTTCTGATCCTATCAATTGCAACTTGCAGAGGGTTACCCTTGGTCTTTTCAACATAAGCATCATACATAATGTCATCCTCTACTTTCAAACCCTTTGACTTCATTTCTGCATACACTCTGCTAGCTTCTCTACTCATCTTCACAATTCTTCCAGATGGTAGCAAAACATCTACTGCATCAGATTCAGATGCAGATTTCTGTATAGGTACTGACCTCTGAATAGGTGGCTTGGAATCAGGTTTAGGCACACTACTAGGTTCATTGATTTTAAATGGTCCTTCAGGTTTTCCTGGCAGTGGTTGATTTTGTAGCAGTGGGTGGTTGTGGTATATCAATAGTGGGTTGATTTATAACAGTCGGTTGAAGTTCTGGTTCTTTGGTAGCAGGGGCTTGAGGTTCTGTTGGAACAGTGGTAGTGGGTGTTGTAGCAGTGGTAGGTTCAGTTGGTATAACAGTGGTAGGTTTACTCCTAGCCCTTTTAAGTTCTTCAATTCTACTAGCTTTTGCACTTGCATATGGTATTGATTTCTTTCTTCCCATTGTCATCTTAGGCTCTGTTCTAACCTTCTCAGTTTCAACACTACCTTCATCTACATTCTTTGGTTGATCAACATTTTCAACACTTTCAACATCCTTAGGCTGCACATCATCCATATTGACCTCAGGTGCCTTTGAAGTCTCCTCAGCCATATCATCATTCTGCACCACTTTTTCATCATTGCTTGCATCATTTCAGCCTTCATCATCATCATTATTCTCCCCCTTGTTGAAAGTGGTCTTAACCAGCAAAGCTTCAAGTGCAGCAAGCCTGTCTTTGAGATCCTCAATCACTTTTTGTTGCTCATCAATCTTAGCAGCATGCTCTGCTATTTTCTCATCTTGAGCCCGATTGATCTGTTTCTCCTTCTTTAATTTCTCCCAAATTTTATCCACAGCTTTTGTCAGTTGTACATTCGCCAATTCAATGGTAGGTACATTTGACTGAGACACCTGCTGTGGTGGTACATTTGACTGAGACAAATGAGCAGTAGGAGCCTCACTTGCCTGTTTAACTTTCTTTTTCTTAGGCTTAGATGTGGTAGGCTGTTTGGTCCTTTGTTTTCTCTTTTTACCCTCACTTGGTGTGTGTTCAGGCACAACTGGTTCTGCTGGCCTGTCACCAAGTGGTTCAGATGTAGTTGGTGGTACTACATCTGTGGTGGAAGGAGCAGGAAGCATTGTTGGAAACAATGCTGTTTCCTTCCCTGAGAACTTCTTATTGGTATTTTTACTCATCTCTTTGAATGTTCTAGCAGAGAGAGTACCAACACCAATGACAACTTTTTGTGCAACCAAATCAGTAATTTGTTTGTTTAAAACAAGTTGCACAAATCTTGGATACATTATAAAAAGATCCTTTTTACCCTTTGTGATGTTTCTGATCATGCCATCAAGTATGTATTTGGAAAAATTATATTTCTGACCCTTAGCCAAACACACAAGAAAATAGGCTAATTGTGTTCCAAATTCATTGTAAGAAGTTCTCTTAGATGACAAGCAATGAAGAATTGTATGAATTAAAAATTTCCATTGTAGGCTAAAGAGTGATTTAAAAAATGTAAAACGTGTATAATCACCCTCATACCCCATTAATCTTAAATTATCAAACAATTCTGTGTCATCTAAGGAAGTTATACCTGTGACATTATCAAGTAAAAGAACATCTCGTAAAATTTCCTCAGTAACCACCACTTTGGTTTCTTGAACCTTTGAAACCACTTGATTTACACCAGCAACCACTTCTAACCGTGCATTCTTCCAGAATTCATTCAGATGACCCCTTGACACCCTCGGAGATACTGTAAGCGCGTGATAAACATAACTAGCACGAAGAAAATCAACTATTTGAGTGAAATTCTGTGCAGATGGGGGTTTCATTAGAAAAGCGATCATATTGTGTTCTTCATGAACACTAAGGGTCAAATCAGATGAAGAAGAAGAAGCCATGATCGTCAAATTAATTGTAGAAGAAGAGGCGGTTGTATTTTGAATTGTAGTTGCAGTGGTTAGATGAGAGCGTAATGAAAAATTGAAGTGTTTTAAGGTTATATACTGTTAGCAGTGCCAATCCCTAGAAAATAGAACTAACAGTGGCACTGTGAAGAATAACTGACAGTGGGAAGGTATGTAAAATACCTAACAGTGGCACTCCTCAACTCAGATTCCCTAATTGCATTTATGAGATCCGAATTAATTCCCCTAATTGAATTAATCAAGGCACTTCCTAAAATATTTCATACCCTAATCAATTACAGTACATAACACGCCGACACACCTAATTGGATTTTTCAAACCCTAAGTAATGGACAAGTCTTGGATGGGAACAAACAGGCTGGGCAGAATTTATAGAGACGGAGTAGAAGCATTTATTGATTATGCGGTAAACAACTTGAAGAAGATGAGTAACATCGACCCACAGGGTAATAATCCACATCTTCTAATCCCATGTCCATGTACCAAATGTTTAAACCATGTAGTTCGTAAAACGGAGGAAGTGCATTTCCATTTATTCAGCAATGGCATTGATCAAAACTACACACAATGGACTTATCATGGAGAGAAGGATCAGCCAATTGTTACAACAGAATATGGTGACAACCATATGGATTTTGATGCAGAACTCCCAACACATGCGAGTGAAACAGTAGAAATGGTTAATGCTACAAAAGATAATTTTGATGATGAGGATCCGGATGACCATGCCAAGCTTCTAGAACTGCTATCAGATGCAGAGAAGCCACTTTACAGTGGGTGTCCTGACTTCACAAAGTTGTCAGCCATAGTTCACCTACTCAACTTAAAGAGTAAGTATGGTTGTTCTGATCAAATCTTTACTGAACTGCTAGGATTGTTAAAAAAGATGCTACCTGATGGTAACGAATTGCCGGAAAACACTTATCATGCAAAGAAAATTTTGAAATTGCTGGGATCAGGATACAAAAAGATAGATGTATGTATCAACAATTGCCTTCTTTACTGGAAAGAGGATAAGGAATTGACCGTGTGTCGTACCTGTGGGACATCAAGATGGAAGGTGGATAAGAAGACAAAAAAAGTGTATGAGAAGACTCCAGCAAACGTAATGTGGTACTTTCCAATAATACCAAGGCTGCAACGTCTCTTTAAGATAACAAGTATTTCAGAAGAATTAAGATGGCACGCGACAAGGAGGAAAACAGATGGTGTGTTACGTCACCCGGCAGATTCACAGGCATGGCGAACCATAGATAACGAATTCCCCGAAATTGCAAATGATCCAAGGAATCTAAGGCTAGGAATATCTGCTGATGGTGTTGATGTCAACAGAGGAAATAGGCATCACAGTGTGTGGCCAGTTTTATCTGTCATCTACAACCTTCCTCCATGGTTGTGTATGAAAAGAAAGTTTATCATGCTATCTGAACTGATATCGGGATACCCGGGAAATGATATCGATGTTTTTTTAGAACCGTTGGTTGATGATCTGCAACTCTTATTCGAGACAGGGGTCGATACATATGATGCTTCCACAAAGCAAATATTTAATCTACGTGTGGTGGTGTTATGGACAATAAATGATTACCCTGCACTTGGTACTTTATGTGGCTGCCCAACCAGTGGATACAAAGGTTGTGTGGTATGTGGGAAAGATACATATTGTATTAGACTTCCTGCCTCATCCAAGCAGAGCTATGTAGGTCACAGAAGATATCTACCATATAACCATGCGTTCAGAAAGCAAAAGAAGGCGTTTAATGGAAATCAAGAATTTGGCACGGCTCCAATTCCAATGACCGGTGAACAAATATACAACGAGGTAAAACATATTGAAAATAAGTGGGGACGCGTAAAACAAGCAAACCAAGAAGATGCCAGAGGCAGAGGTGGGAAGATCCAAAAGGAGAAGAGGAAAAGAACAGGAAAAGAAGATGGTACTTCAAGCAAATCTAATGAACAGAATGGTGCGTATTGGAAGAAATTCAACATTTGGTATCGAAAGCTAAAGTATTGGAGGCACAATGAAGTTCAACATTGTATCGATTTCATGCATATAGAAAAGAATGTTGGTGAGAGTCTAGTCGGGACTTTGCTAAATGTGCCGGGAAAGACGAAAGATGGAGAGAATGCTCGATTGGATCTTAAAGAGTTGGGAATAGACAAACCAGAGTTGTTTGTTAGGAAAGACGACCGAGAAATAACAGTAATACCAACAGCAGGTTACACGCTAACGAATGCCGAAAAGGACATCTTTTGTCAGACGTTATACAACATGAGGGTACCACAAGGATATTGTTCTAATTTCTCTAGTTTAGTCAGCCTCACAGATAGGAAGCTCATCGGCCTTAAATCACATGACTATCACATGCTAATGCAGGAGTTTTTGCCCATTGCAATACGTTCGATAATGGACGAACCCACACGCAAGGCTATTATCAGGTTTTTCTTTTTCTTTAAATCTATATGTAGCAAAGAGATCATATTAGAGGAACTAGATAAGATGCAAGAAGAACTTTGTGTCACACTGTGCCTACTCGAAAAGTTCTTTCCCCCCTCTTTTTTTGATATTATGGTCCATTTGACTATACACATAATTAGGGAGGTAAAATTATGTGGTCCTGTATGCTTTCGGTGGATGTATCCCTTCGAACGATGTATGAAGGTTATTAAGGGACATGTGCGAAACAGAAATAGACCAGAGGGATGCATTGCTGAGGAGACTATTGCAGAAGAAACAATAGAGTTTTTCGGAGAATATCAAAAATCTATGAAAACTATTGGTATCCCAAATGATACACATGAAACTGATGAAAACGAGGACGGAAAGCCACTGTCAGCTGGCAAATCAAGTAAAGTTTCTGCAGAACTCTTTCAGAAAGCATATTTGTATGTAATACTGTATACATATGAGATTGTACCGTATATCGAGTAAGTATTAATTACTACCACATGTCTAGCTATTTCGTTACTTTAGTTAATGTTCTATCAAATATAATAACAAAATACCTTGTTTCAGGTGACACAAGGAGGTTTTGGTAACACAAAACCCGGGTAAACGAAAAGCATGGCTGCAGAATGAGCACGTTAAATCTTTTGATAAGTGGTTACGCGAAGAGGTAATTGTTATTTAATCGTATATTATTTACTCCTTACAATTGTCCAGTTTTTACCAATTGGAGATCAACGTAATTAACTGTAGTTTCATTAACCAAAGTTACTACTACTAAGCCTGTTAGTATGTACTGTCAGAGTTGAAGAATAAAGTCAAACTAAAAGCTGGACAATTGTTTTTTTCTATCACTATTTGTGTTTTGTTAATTCGTTCAATTTCAAGCTCACACACACACACACACACATATATATATATATATATATATACTTGTAATGAGTTTCTGCAGGTTGAGAGAGAGTTAGCGATCTCCAAAGATAGTGTATCCGAAACCGTAAGGTGGATCTCATATGGACCACGAGCCAGCGTAGTGAAATACACTGCATATAACATCAATGGTTATACATTTCGTACAAAATGTAGTGATGGCAGAGTTTACCAAAACAGTGGGGTTAGTGTTGAGACAGAAGATATTCACATATCCAAAGAAGTTGCAACCACTAGACGCACATTTTATTATGGGGTTTTGCAAGAGATATGGGTACTGGATTACCGCTTCAGGCAACTTCCTCTTTTCAAATGGGATTGGGTTAACCGTAAAGATGGCGCGGTCCAACGCGATACTAATCTTGGTTATACATTGGTTGACCTGAATAATGTAGGCCACAAGGTTGATCCATTCGTGTTAACCTCACAAGCACGACAAGTGTTTTATGTGAAAGACCAGCTAACTAGGAATTTATCTATTGTCCTGAAAGCACCTCCCAAGAATTACAGAGATACATATGATGAAATCGATGAGGAATTTAGCACGATCAATCACCCGCACAATGATAACATATTGCCACATGGATAAACGTGACTTGGGTAATGAATCACGAGATGATTACTTTCGAACCAACTAGAGTTTGGGTTTTGTTATACCAAAGTCCAAGTGATCAACATATATGTAATGCTGGAACACTAGCTATATTAATTTTAGTACAGTAACCTTGTAAATTACCTTTTGAATATTTTATGGAATGATTACTTGTATCTTAATTTTATGACTTCCATTTTTTTTAGTACATGCATTAACTTTGTAAATTACAACATAAATACTTACGGATAAATGTCATATATAACATCGTAACCAATAACTAATCACGGGCATATTACAATAACCATTTAATTTGACCATACCACTAAGTCTGCTTGCATACATTAAACCTTTTGGTCTAAATGACATTTATATTAATAAACATTCTGAGAGTGGGGTTCGAACTTGGGTCCCAGCCAATACACCTACAAAGAAACATGTTAACCAATGCAGCTAAATGTTATATCTGTTAGAATTCCAATGCTTTTTAATATAACAATATACGTTAGATTTAGCCACACAAACAGCATTAAATGTGACTAATATCAAATTTAATGATAATCGTTTTTGCCCATTTTAGCTTTAAAAAATAGTCACAAGAATATTTAACAACGTGACTGTTGTGAATACATTAGTCACATATAATCACCCAAAATGTGGCCATAAACATCCTATTGGATACACATTTGTGATATGGTGTGGCTATTACCATGCCATATAGTCACATGATCGGGCAATAAATTAGGGTGACTATACACATTACGTTTTGCCATTCTGAGTTTCTAACACACACTAAACTTTAGACACACATAATAACTTGTGTGACCATATGTACCTGACTTTGGCTACACTTAAATCATGTGTGACAAAATCGACTCTATACTTTAGTCACATAAACAATTCCTCCATGTGACCAATAGGGTCTCATGATTTAGCCACACAAACAACACTGAATGTGACTAATATAATATTTAATGATAATCGTTTTTGCCTATTTTCGCTTTAAAAAATAGTCACAAGAATATTTAACAACGTGACTGTTGTGAATACATTGGTCACATATAATCACCCAAAATGTGGCCATAAACATCCTTTTGGATACACATTTGTAATATGGTGTGGCTATTACCATGCCATATAGTCACATGATCGGGCTAGAAATTAGGGTGACTATACACATTACGTTTTGCCATTCTAAGTTTCTAACACACACTAAACTTTAGACACACATAATAACTTATGTGACCATATGTACCTGGCTTCGGCTACACTTAAATCATGTGTGACAAAATCGACTCTATGCTATAGTCACACAAACCATTACTCCATGTGACCAATAAGGTCTCATGATATAGCCACACAAACAACACTCAATGTGACTAATATCAAATTTAATGATAATCGTCTTTGCCCATTTTCGCTTTAAAAAATAGTCACATGAATATCTAAAAACGTGACTGTTGTGAATATATTGGTCACATATAATCACCTAACATGTGGCCATAAACATCGTTTCGATACACATTTGTGATATGGTGTGGCTATTCTAATGCGATATAGTCACATGATCGGGCTAGAAATTAGTGTGACTAAACACATTACCTTTTTCCATTCTAACAGACACTAAACATATGGTCACATAATAACTTATGTGACCATATGTACCTGGCTTTGGCTACACTTTAATCATGTGTGACAAAATCGACTCTATGCTTTAGTCACATAAACAATTACTCCATGTGACCATATAGTGGCGTTTGGTCACAGTGTTCAAGTGTGTGACAAGATTTGTCACGCGTTCCAACTTCATGTGTGACTAAATGAAATGCAAAAAATTGTAGTTCCCTTTAGCCACATAAATGTTCAAAGGTGTGGCAAATACGTTTCAGAATGGTCACACGATTGGAGTTCATGTTTGACTAAAGAATAACGTCCAGTTTTTTTTTGGCCCTTTGGTCACATAAATATTGGAATGTGTGACCGTTTCAAATAGACCATGTGTGACGAAAGCCCAAATTTGTACTAGTGTCTCCCTACCCTCATCCTATTTGCGACCATAATCGTTGGTGATCCGCTTCATTTCAATTCGCTCCGATAGAAGAACGACCTCGAGTTATACTTACTGCTTGCTCCCAAGGTAGGTAGTACTTATAGTTTGAGCCCCAGCTCATGTAAATTTAAAACACACTGTTTGCCATCTCTGTTGCTGTTGGAACAACGACCGGAGTCAAATCCGACCGACCGATAGGGACGCAGCAGATTATCAAGGACAAACTTGAAGACAACTAGAGCTATTGTCAAAGGGGAGTCTGTTGGGACATGTTTGTGTGACAACAGGTCTAGCTTGTAACAATATTTAGTTTGTAATCAAGTCTTGTACATTGATCTTAATTTTGATATTGGATACATTAGTTTGTGGTAATATTTGTGATGTGACGTAAAAAGTCATGTTTTTAGAAGCTTTATTCCTCACTTTTTGGATTTATCGTTAGTGAAAACATTCCAAAACATTGATTATTTACTAAGACTCACTAAAGTGGTTCAAAAGTAGACGTTGTGACAAAAATCACTAAAAACACTCGGATAATGCACAAAATACGGCATTTTAATACAAGCCGATTCCTCTGCCCTCATTTTCCTATCAAGACACACCCCCTAACTTCTACCATCTGTTGTATAGTTAAATCTAGACGGAAAAATCAAGAATCAAGTGAAACGACCAAAGGACGGAGAAGACACTGCACTTTCAGAGCAACTAAAAGTCATTATGGCAACGCCTGAGTTCTACACATCCAATTTCCATGAAATTGACATCATTAGAAGCGTAACGGAATTTCGAAGCCACAGGCAAAAGAATCAGGTCAAACGGACATGTAACGAAGGAGATACGGACAATTTAAGCAATGCGTGGAATCAGACGGAGACCGTATTTGGCCTTAGGCACCGTATACGGCCTTAGGCACCGTATACGGCCCTTGTGAGACCGTATACGGCCTACTACACACGGTATACGGCCCTTACAAGGCCATATACGGCCCCTCCTACCCCATTTCGTGCTTCGTTTGCTTGTACGTGCTGCTTCGTGAGTTGTACGCTCGATTTTGAGGATTGCCTATAAATAGTGGACACCCTCCACCCTTCATTCTCCATACACCTTTCTCACTCTCATTTCTTCCTCTCCACTTTCTCTCTCACACACATCCCTCTCTCTCTAGTTTCTCTCTCTAGAATTAAGCTAGTTAGAGAGATAGTTAGGTAGAGGTAGCTTTTAGCTATTGTACGGAGTTGCTCCGAGACTTTGTATTCACGAAGATCTGTCTGTAATAAATTCGTATCAGGTTCTATTTATATATCTCTTACTTTCCATTTTAAACATGTGTTGCTTTGTTTATGCTTGTTTAGGATTGCATGCTAGATATATAAATGTTAGGCTAGACATTTCCTTGTGTTTACTATGATGTAGTTATGTTAGAATAGTCAATATGTTTATGCCATGCTGTTACTCTGTCTGTGTTACTTTAAACTGTGTATGAACTTATAAACTGAATCTCAAATGTTTATCTGTCCAACTTATGATGTGGTTAGAAGCTTTCTGCTAGAACTTGGCCAATTACTAGTGGTACGTTCTCTACCTATTCTATGTTTGATGATCAATGAACTCGTTGTGGCTGTGTTCTCTAGATTGAAACAGATCATAAGAGACACGGAGCGTAGGATTAGAGATAGATTAGATTCATGTTTATCTGTTAGGCATCTTTGAGAGAACTTTCGGGATATCTATGATCTGATCATTGGTCATTTGCTATTCTTAGGAATATGGTGTTCTGTTATGTGTCACCCAATTGCATGTTCTTGTTTGATTGTTACCCTAGGAATGGTGCATGCTAGAGTTATCCTCCTGGTTCATAGCTGTAACTGTATGATTAGGTTTTCAAACACATAATGTTGTTTACACTGTAGATTAACATGCATGAAATAGTTGTGATGATTTATATTTTTAATGCTGAACAATTTAACTGATCGTTAGCCCGACTATCCCAACTTGGTCCGCGGGATTATCCCCGTTCGTGTTCTTGTTCAATCAACAATTCACGCTACGATACAAACATCTCCGATGACTGTGACTGGGGACCAGGATTCGAGGATAGTTGTCGGTTAAATTGGTCTGTACATTTGGGAGAACTTCTGGTGTATTTGACTTCTATAACTGCAATCCACGTGACATGTTATTTATCTGATTGCGGACAACTCTACGTTAGATATCTAATAGGCTCGTAGTTATAGCTCATTAGGATATAGGAAATCTGTGAGAGTAATGTGGAACCCTAATTAATGTAACGGAAAAACTGTAATACGCCCTATTACTCGGTATAGTGCTAGAAACACCAGTTGGTGGAGTACAAATGTATGGAAGCCGCGGAACGGTCGTAGGTACAATACTTTGCATTAATTATGTTTCTATCCTTTCCGGATTAATCATCACACCTAGTAGCCCTACCCTTGACTATTCACCAATAACATATAACGAAATCATAGTAAACACTCGCGTATCCTCTATCGTCCGAGTCTCCGTACAAACCTCTTTTAATTTATTTTGTTTTTTTCCTTAGATTAGAATTTAGTTATAAAAAAAAAACCAAACCTATCCAAAACTCTTAACAACCCTAGCTAGATTACCATAGATAATTAAACTTCCTAGACTCCCAATCCCGTTGTAGTTTGAAGAACGACACCTGAGTCATACATACCGCTTACTACCTTTTTAGGTCCGTTAGTAGTATACAGATTAGGATTCCCCTGCTCTACAAATTTAAAACACACTGTTCGCGCATCCTGATTGGAAGGTTCAACGACCGGATTAAAACCCAACCGACCACTGGGCCAACGACAAGTTTTTGGCGCCGCTGCCAGGGACTACAATGACCGATTTTAGGAATTTAGTTATTCTAGTTATTTAGCGATCCTTTCGGAAGATCAACATCATCCGAAAGTTACAGTTTCTATCCCTAGGTTAGTTAGTTTTTAATTTTGCTTCCTTAGTTAAACCTTTTCTTTTCAAAAACCCTACTCTCTTATAAACAAGTTATGGCGAATCATATCACTCTCGCCTCATCAACCCAACCCCTGCTAGAGGGACGAGGAGGACCAATCGTATCACCAACTGATGAAACCCTTGAAATTAGGACATACTTCATTAAATTACTTAAATCTCAGTGTCAGTTTCATGGTCTTTCAGTTGAAAATCTAAACGCCCATCTTAACAAGTTCATCAAACTTTCCGACTCTTTCAAACAAACTGGATCCAGTATTGAAGTCATCCGACTTCACATGTTTCCTTATTCTTTGTCTTTCCGAGCTCAGACATGGTTTTATGAACTCATACCCAATTCGATTCATACATGGGAGGAGATGGCTACTAAGTTCTTAGCTAAGTTTTTCCCTCCTTCCCTACAAACTAAGCTCAAAAATGAAATCATTAACTTTCGTCAAGGAACTACTGAATCATTGAGCTCAGCTTGGGAACGATTTAAGAATCTGCTTAGAAAATGTCCGAATCATCAGTTGGCTGAAATGAATCTGGCCTGCACATTCTACAACAGTCTGAATCCTCATCACCAACAAACCTTCGATGCTGCTTCATCTGGAAATTTCATGCTACATACTTCAGACGAAGCCTGGAAGTTGATTGAGACGATAACGATGCATCAACATGACTTGGAGTTAGATGAATCAATCTCAGAAAACAAGGATACTTCTACTCAAGACTTAGACACTTTGAGAACTCAACTCGAATCCATCTCTGAAGTTGTCAAGGATATGCAAGACTCTTCCGAACCTAAGCGGAAACCTCAACGGCTCTTCTCAAGATCAAAGTCCAAGGAAGATGTTCTTGCCACATTTGGAACCCCTGACCAAATCATTCATTCAAAACCTTTCACTCAGCGTTCATCCAAACAACCTATCTCTCAATCGTTAGTTCTCTCTACACCCTCTACTTCTTTACAATTGTCTTCTCGTCTAAACAATACGATTTTCAATAAATTCATGGTTGAGCAAAACAATAAAAATAAACAAATTGTTGATTTTCAAAACCAAATTGATTATTTGCTTAGAATTTCAAACGATATAATTAAGAACATGGAGGATAATGTTATAAGATTGTTTTGAAAATTGAGGAGAAGCACATGGAAGAAGCAATCTACAATTCTGTCTTCCATGATCACATCCTTGTAGTCACTAGAGGAGGGAAAGAGACTAAGAATAAGAAATCGGTAGATATTCTTTCAGACGAACCTTCTAGTTATTCTCTACCCACTGATTCAGTACCTGTTGACACTCCTATCACTTCTCCTGAACCAGAACCTTCCAAAGCCCCAGAAGTAAGTAAACCAACACGTATACCTTTCCCTGGTAGGCTTAAGAAAGAGAAACAAGAGGCCTAGTTCGGAAAATATCTAGAGATGTTCAAAAGCCTCACTTATATGTCAGATTATTAGACACTTTAATTGAAATGCCTAGTTGTGCTAAATTCTTTAAGGAACTCATATCCAACAAAGAAAAACTTAGACAAATAGTTAACTTACCCTTAGACGCAGAATGCTCTTTAATTATGCAACAAGGACTGCCCCCAAAGCTAGGAGACACTGTCCGTTTCACTATTCCTTGTTACCTTCAGGATGTTCAAATAAGTAACGCATTAGCTGACTTAGGAGCTAGTGTAAACCTTATGCCATACTCGCTTTATAGGAAACTAGGATTAAGCGAACTTTTGCCAACCCGTATGACCATCCAATTAGCTGATAGATCAGTTAAACTCCCTCGTGGAATTGCTGAAGATATTATGGGACGTGTTGATAAGTTCGTCTTTCCTGTTGATTTTGTTGTTATGGATATTGATGAAGATGCCCAGGTACCACTCATCCTTGGCAGACCTTTCCAAAATACCGCCAAGGCCGTCATTGATGTAAATAAAAAATCTTTAAAACTTAGAGTGGGAACTGAAGAGGTCACCTTTAATGTCGATAAACTAATGAAACTTCCTATGGGAGAAGACATTGGTCTTGTAGATTCTATGCAGGAAATAATTGAAGAACACTTGGAAAGAATCCTCGCAGTAAGTAGCATTAATCCCCTTCCAAATACTATCATCACAACAAGGAAAATCTGTGAAGAAGGTGCAGGTCTATGCTTGGGTATCTCGGATCCTTTCGCTGCATCAAAGGAAGTGCTATTTCCCTTAAAGAATTCCAGCTTGCAGCCCAACAGATCTATCACTGCTACACCACTTGGATATGAAACTCCGGTCACTCTCTTGAGAAGAAACCCTAATTCTGAAGTTCCTGATTCATCTCTCTCAAAAGAAGATATTCTGAAGACTCTCAAGGAAATGAAGTCAATGCTTAAACCATCCGATTCGCAACTTTCTGAAAGTTGCAGAAACTTGAATCCAGAAATCACTTTTAGCACGTCCTCTTCAGCTCAATTTCAGAGATTTGCATTTACTGAAGACAACAATGAAATAATCACTGAAGATAATGCAATCTCTAAATCTTCCCAAGTAAAATACGATCTGAGAAAAGATGAGCTTTCCAACAATACAGAATGGGTTGAAATAGCATCAACCGACATTCCAGAGGCACCTGCAGCTGAGTCAGGTTATCAGACGACATACGACAAACTTAAAAGAGATGAAATTGCAAGAATGAAGCCTTCCACTGAAGAACCACCCGAATTGGAGCTGAAGGAACTTCCCTCACACCTTGAATATGCTTTTTTCGAAGGAACTTCGCACTTACCGGTTATCATATCAAAAGATCTAAAGCCTGAGGAGAAAGCACTACTCATTGAGGTTCTAAAGACACATAAGAAAGCGATTGCATGGAAAATTTCTGACATACAAGGGATCAGCCTAAATTACTGCACTCAAAAGATCTTAATGGAAAATGACTTCACACCTTCTATTCAAAGGCAAATGAGAGTTAACCCGAAGATTCAAGACGTGGTGAAAAAGGAGGTTATCAAACTCCTGGATGATGGTTTGATTTACCCTATTTCAGATTCCCCATGAGTTAGTCTAGTTCAACTCGTCCCAAAGAAAGGAGGCATGACGGTCATCGCTAACTAAGACAACGAGTTGATTCCAACACGAACCGTCACTGGTTGGAGGGTGTGTATCGACTATCGAAAACTCAATGAAGCTACACGCAAAAATCACTTCCCTTTACCGTTCATTGATCAGATTCTTGAAAGATTGTCAGGATACGAATTCTACTGTTTCCTCGATGGTTTCTCCGGCTATTTTCAAATACCTCTCGATCCCAAAAACCAAGAAAAAGACAACGTTCACTTGTCCATACGGAACCTTTGCCTACCGACGTATGCCTTTTGGTTTATGCAATGCACCGACGACATTTCAAAAATGCGTGGTGGCAATCTTCCACGACATGATTGAACAATGCATGGAAGTGTTCATGGATGATTTTTTGGTCTTCGGAGATTCGTTCACCACTTGTCTTTCTAACTTAAATAGGATGTGTTGGTGCATTTTGTGTGTCAGTCTGTTGGTCAAACGTTTGTAATTGTCAAAGTCAATTAGTCTGCATATGTATAGTGTTTAGTGTGTATATGCAAGTTTGTAAATGAATAGTGAAATAGAATATATACACAAAATAAGTGTTTATGCGACACTTAGCTAGTGTCGCATATAGCGACACTTGGCTAGTGTCGCTATAGGGTTGGACAACCTATAAATAGGCATGTAAGGTTTCATTTGTAGAGTGATCAAACCCTAGAGAGAGAGAGAGAGAAATCGTGAGGCAGAGAAAAAGTGTGTGTAAACGTTTATACTTCAATTGTTAATATACAGAAAACGTTATAGAAATCGTGTGTTTGTTTATTCATTCAATAATCGCTAACCAAACGGATTCCGCATGTTTGGTTGATTAAACGATCCATTAGATCAGAGATACGGGAACCTACAATTGGTATCAGAGCCGTGAATCAAGGATTCGACGGTTTCGGATCGTGTTTAGAACGTTTTCGGTTGATTCGCAAAGGTATTAATCGATTATAATCAGTTTCTAGGTTATTTGTGTTGATTATATTGAGTTTTGGGCTGTTTTTTGATGCAAGTTCATATGCCGTTCGTCAATTTTCGTTAGGGTTTCGAAAATTTTTGATTTTTAGGGTTTTTGGAGCTGACAGCCGCGTTTTTGCATCACTCGCTGCGTCACTTGATAGCGTCACTTGATAGCGTCACTTGATAGCGACACATAGAGCGGCACTTCTGTGAGTCACTTCTTAGCGTCACTTACCCCCTAGCGTCACTTCAGTATGTCACTTACCTGTGTCACTTACCCTCTAGCGTCACTTCAGTGCATCTGCGTCACTTCATAGCGTCACTTGTGATTTTTAGCGACACTTACCTAGTGTCGTTCTAGATTCGGAAAAAATTTTTTTTCCCTTTTTTGGCGGGAAACCCCGAATTTTTTTTTGCGTTTTCAAAATTTTTTCATAGGCTTAAAAGTGTTCAATTTTAGCATGGAAAAAGTTTCTTTTTACCCGGTCATTTTTGACGTTTTCGGACGAAATTTTGGCGGGAAAAACGCGAAAAATTTGATAATTTTAAATTTTGTTTTTAAGCTTAAAAGAGCTTAATTTTAGTGTCGGAAAAGTTTTGCATACTCGGAAAGTTTACGAAATTTTCGAATTCAATTTTGGAAGGAAAATTCGGTGATGGCTTTCGGTACGAAAATGCCTCCTTCTACATCTTTGTTCTATAGTGATTTTGCTAATTGGAAGATTAAGCTATGAAATTTCATTGAACACAAAGATCCAAAGTTGTGGAACTGGTTTAATACTATTGATCGATATGAGCAACCAAAACTCAATGGGGTGCTTAAGTCAAGAGCACAAATGTCAGTCAAGGAACGGGAAGAGTTTGACAATAACAATAGAGCATATGAAATGCTTACCATGTGTTTGCCAGAAGTTGTGATAAGTAAATTTGAAAATCAAGCAACTTCTACAGAGTTATGGGACGCTCTTATAGAGGCTTATGGTCAAAAGAAAATAGTGGTAAATAAAGAAGAGGATCAATATACTCCAATGATGGCTCACATCACACCCGAGGTAAAAAATGAACCTATTGAGCCAAGGATTCGACGGTTTCGGATCGTGTTTAGAACGTTTTCGGTTGATTCGCAAAGGTATTAATCGATTATAATCAGTTTCTAGGTTATTTGTGTTGATTATATTGAGTTTTGGGCTGTTTTTTGATGCAAGTTCATATGCCGTTCGTCAATTTTCGTTAGGGTTTCGAAAATTTTGATTTTTAGGGTTTTTGGAGCTGACAGCCGCGTTTTTGCATCACTCGCTGCGTCACTTGATAGCGTCACTTGATAGCGTCACTTGATAGCGACACATAGAGCGGCACTTCCGTGAGTCACTTCTTAGCGTCACTTACCCCCTAGCGTCACTTCAGTACGTCACTTACCTGCGTCACTTACCCTCTAGCGTCACTTCAGTGCGTCTGCGTCACTTTATAGCGTCACTTGTGATTTTTAGCGACACTTACCTAGTGTCGTTCTAGATTCGGAAAAAATTTTTTTTCCCTTTTTTGGCGGGAAACCCCAAAATTTTTTGGCGGGAAACCCCGAATTTTTTTTTGCGTTTTCAAAATTTTTTCATAGGCTTAAAAGTGTTCAATTTTAGCATGGAAAAAGTTTCTTTTTACCCGGTCATTTTTGATGTTTTCGGATGAAATTTTGGCGGGAAAAACGCGAAAAATTTGATAATTTTAAATTTTGTTTTTAAGCTTAAAAGAGCTTAATTTTAGTGTCGGAAAAGTTTTGCATACTCGGAAAGTTTACGAAATTTTCGAATTCAATTTTGGAAGGAAAATTCGGTGATGGCTTTCGGTACGAAAATGCCTCCTTCTACATCTTTGTTCTATAGTGATTTTGCTAATTGGAAGATTAAGCTATGCAATTTCATTGAACACAAAGATCCAAAGTTGTGGAACTGGTTTAATACTATTGATCGATATGAGCAACCAAAACTCAATGGGGTGCTTAAGTCAAGAGCACAAATATCAGTCAAGGAACGGGAAGAGTTTGACAATAACAATAGAGCATATGAAATGCTTACCATGTGTTTGCCAGAAGTTGTGATAAGTAAATTTGAAAATCAAGCAACTTCTACAGAGTTATGGGACGCTCTTATAGAGGCTTATGGTCAAAAGAAAATAGTGGTAAATAAAGAAGAGGATCAATATACTCCAATGATGGCTCACATCACACCCGAGGTAAAAAATAAACCTATTGAGCCTTTTAATTGTGTTACTTATTTTAAATTGACTGAATCTCTTGAGGTTTATCAAAAGGACAATTTAGAGTTGCGGGAAAAGGTTGTAAAACTTACAGAATCTAACAAGTTTTTGAAAGAAAATGAAAAACTTTATGATAAGAAAATTGAGGCATATAAGTTAGACACACAGACTTACAAATCAAAAGTTTTTAGTCAACAAGATGCTATCAATAGTTATCTTACTGAAATAGACCTGTTAAGAAAGGAGCTCTCTGATTTAAAAAGGGAGTACGATAACCATAAAAGCAAAATTTTAGGTTCTTCATCCGCAACTTTTGTCTTTAATGAAATCGTTAACAAGCAAGGGACAGGCGGTAAAAAGAAGGCAGGACTTGGTTATAACCAAGTACCACCACCTTCTCATGCCGAATATTGTCCTGCGCCTGTTAAGGAAGGGCTTGAAGAGATTCCAGTTGATTATACGAAGCTTTATGGTATTAAAGCTAAAGAAGCTATGCAAAACAAACAGGCAAAGGAGAAAACCAAAAGGCCAGAGTATCCCTTGCCTAAGTTTGTTAAACCTGAAAGTCAATCTCAAGATAGTGTTGAGGAGATTGTTGAGGTAGAAGATATACAAGAAGAGTCTACCATTAAGGTTGAGAAAATAACTGTCAAACCTGACTGTTTTAAATGCAAAGGCAAAGCTAAGGTTGACAATGAATCTTTCCATGTTAAAAATGTTAAAAAGGATTCAAAATTTACTAACTCAACCTCAGGAACATCTACTTCAACATGTTCACCTAAGAGTGAATGTTCAACAAATGTTCCTGGTCATAGACCTTCTGTGTACTGTCCTCCACCGAAACGATTTGAGGGAACCCATTGGAATCGATCTTATGTTGAGAGACATTCTTGTTTTCGTTGTGGTCAACAGGGACATATTATTAGGGATTGTAAGTTATTATCCCTAGATAGGTTTGGTAGAGGGATGCCAAGAACTTCCTCTTTCAGGAACTCTTTTTCAAAACCTTTTTTAAGGCGTCGTTCGTATACGCCTGTATCTAGTTGTGCATCAAACTCTCCAAAACCTATGGCTAGAGTAAACAAAGTTGTGCCTAGTAAACCTCAAGTTCAAAAGCATAACATTGTTGAAAACAAATCATCTGAACCTAAACAGGTTTGGAAACCCAAATCCACAAACAACGCATCAATGAAATCTTTTGAGTTTTTAAAATATCATAAACTCATTGATGTGATGATTATGGATGATCATGGACAACCCAAGTCTATCAAGGCTTGGGTGTCCCATAAGTACTAACGTTTGATTGTTTGTGGTGATGCAGTCAGATTATTGTAAAGTAATATTTTTTTTAGTGACTGCATGGATGTGGATATTGTTGGAAAAATGTTATGATGATTTGTGATTGGATGACATTTCTGAAGTTTCGTGGTGGTAAAAGTGCTAAAAGGCATTTGATTTGACTTGATATGTGATTTTGATATTTTTCCTTTAAATTTTATTATTAATGCAACAGCTATTCTTTGTACTTTTTAGTATCAAAGAAATGCAATGTTGCGAAATATTTTAAATCAAAAATTACAAAAATATGTTTAATGCTTAAGGGGAGTACCTTTGAATTGGATTTTTGAAAAGAATTTGCTGTTCAGGGGGAGTAATTAAAATTCTGACTATTTGGATCAGAAATGTGAACAGCAAGATTCTTATTCCTCAAAAAGATATTGGATTGTGTCTGTAAAAAACATGGGAAATGATTGTACATCATATGACATGCACAAAATGGAAATTTTAAGGTTTATGTTTGATGTGCCAGTAGGTTTATCTGACATATTTAAAATAGCTTTTATAAATATTAGCTTCATCATATGATGTACTGGTAGGCATGATACACACCGGTTTCTGGGTTATTAAGAAGTAATTCTAATACGTGTCTATGATCTTGTGGTAAACACCATATGATGTACGACTAAATGTCTTAATTCCTTAACGTAGCATGACATATTTTATACATGAGGTTTATCGGAAATCATTTGGGGGTCTATACTGATTGTTTCCTCTGTTGTACGTAAGTACAGACCTGGTCTCAATTAGTATATGCTTAAAAGTTAAGCAAACGCAAGTCAATGAACTTGAAAAAGTCTTAAATCATAAGATACCTAACAAGGTCACCAAAATGGGTTGACCAAGTCTGGTTTTGCTTACACCTGAATCAAGTTATGTCGCTTTGTTGTACGTTTGTATAGACCTGTCACCGCTGACTTGATTCTTAAAAATTGATATTCTTATATTCTCTCTGGATTAGGAAGCTATGCTCATGTCTAGGTTACAGGGGTATGTCATAGGTGGGAACCATGGAGAAATATTCATACTAACAATAAAAGGTTAACTCACAGACCCGGATGTAACATGTTTAAGTGGTCAAACAATACCAGTAATCGTCTTGAAATAATTTTTATAAAAGGTGCTTTAAGTATGCTAAGTAAATTTAAAGTGGACAAATATACTGATAATCGAGATAACACTTACTATTTCCTAATAATTGTATGTTGGCCTGATATGATCTCTAAGTAGACATAAAACAATCCTATCCCCAAATTTATTTTAATTTTTGTTCTTTACTTTTCTTTTATACAGAAAATAAAAAAAAAAGATTTTATTTCTATTTTCTTCAAACATCACATATCTTGTTAAAGTCAAATATTGAAGATGTAAAGGATGTCAGTTATTCTCCAAAGACTGTGAAGATAAATTCTATTGGAGAAGCTGCTGATGATTGAGAGATGGTCACATAGTTTGAAGATCTTACTGTATGATGAATTTGTGTCAGTCACATGAATTTGGACATCAAGATTTCTTTGAAGACCATGCTATCTCAATGGGGGAGATTCCGATTGTTGAAGACATGAAAGAGTTTGTTGATGAAGACTAATTGAAGACTTATTTGACCAAGCTGCTGACATGGGGGAGTTTGTTGGTGCATTTTGTGTGTCAGTCAGTTGGTCAAACGTTTGTAATTGTCAAAGTCAATTAGTCTGCATATGTATAGTGTTTAGTGTGTATATGCAAGTTTGTAAATGAATAGTGAAATAGAATATATACACAAAATAAGTGTTTATGCGACACTTAGCTAGTGTCGCATATAGCGACACTTGGCTAGTGTCACTATAGGGTTGGACAACCTATAAATAGGCATGTAAGGTTTCATTTGTAGAGTGATCAAACCCTAGAGAGAGAGAGAGATCGTGAGGCAGAGAGAAAGTGTGTGTAAACGTTTATACTTCAATTGTTAATATACAGAAAATGTTATAGAAATGGTGTATTTGTTTATTCGTTCAATAATCGCTAACCAAACGGATTCCGCACGTTTGGTTGATTAAACGATCCGTTAGATCAGAGATACGGGAATCTTCAGGATGCTTGCCCGATGTGAAGAATCAAACCTAGTTCTGAATTGGGAAAAATACCATTTCATGGTAAAAGAGGGCATTGATAAGCATCAAATAGATACTATAGTTTATACTATTTATCCCTATATTTATATACATTTTAATGCATTTATATGATTTTAGATACTTATTTTGTTAATATTTGCAGAAATGTATTTTAATTAAAGATTGAAGAAAAAGGAACGAGAACAAGCTTGAAACTGAAGAAACTGAAGCATTTGAAGAAATTGGAGCTTAAAACCTTAAAGAATTGAAGACTAAAATGATAATAGTGAAGAATTGGGCCAAAATGAAGATTAAAATCCGTAAAAGAAAAGAAGAGAGTCCAAAATAGAAGCCTGGCCCGAAGTTGGAAGATTCTGGAAAGAAGATCCAACCGGCGGTTGGATTACCTAACCGGCGGTTGGGGTATTAAGGGATTAAGGCTGTGGAAGACGCGGAGTTGGAGTAGGACTCAAATTAACCCAACTGGTGGTTGGGAAGTCCAACCGGCGGTTGGAATGGCAGTTTGTAAAAACTATAAATAGAGGCCTAGTTCAGGGTTAACCGTATACGATTCTAAGAATATAAACACGAATATTAGGGTTTTAGGTCGACTTTAAGTGCGATTTTGGAGGCTAAGAAGCTAGGGTTTGAAGGTTTCCAACCCTAGGAAAAGCTGGTTCGACAATTGGTTCGGTTTCTTTATCCTTGTAACTTTATTAATCTTTTAGGTTATTTATGGATATTGTTTATTTGAATTTGTTTATTTGAATTACTTGTTAATCAGGTTTTCGTTATAAATATTTAAATGAATGATTGATTGAATTTACTATATTAATTATATGTTTATGTTGGAACTATATTATTGAATGTTTATTATGCAAGAATTGTCTGTGTTATATTATATTAATAATGATTCTTGACATGATTAACTGATTTATATTATAACTTTATTAATCTTTTGGGTTTTATAAATTAAGTGATTATGTTTATGTCTTGATCTTAACCTTTGCGATAGACGAAGAATATCATTTATTAATGTTAAGTAATATTGTAATTCAACCAAATCAGGAATTGTATTAATAAACTGCTGATAGATCTTAATAAATAGTAATACTTTTCTTAACCTTTGACTGTATTGCTATATGAAAATAATCTTAACCTTTGTGATTTTCTACATTAGTAATTCACCAATAATAATAGCCAACAAAGCAAATAGACATAAGTTAATATAATAAGTTTAATCAATAATAGTTTAAGTAATTATAATCTTCTATCCAATTGAGTATTCTTAAGTTGAACCTTAGACTTATCTATTAGAATCTGTATCAATTATAAATATGTTCGATCAGAACTAAAACGTCCCCCTTATCTTGTATATCATTGTATATTAATATATATATTATTATTGTATATTAATTGTAATTAGGAATAAATAGATAATTAGTTATAGATTAGAATCACGTTCCCTGTGTTCGAACTTAGACTTACTTAATAAGCTATATTATACGAACAGGTTAATACTTGCCTAAATTGTGTGATAGTATTATTTAGTATTCCTTAATTTAAAACTTGTGATTATAATTTCCTATACTTAGCACACATCAGGCATAGTTTTAGGACACCGTATATCCAAGGCTAGAATTGAAGTTGACAAAGCAAAAGTCAAGACTATCTCAAAACTTCTACCACCCACCTCTGTCAAAGCCATTCAAAGTTTTCTGGGACACGTCGGGTTCTACCGTCGCTTTATCAAAGATTTCTCTAAGATATCTCGACCTATGACTCATCTTCTCGAAAAGGATACTCCGTTTGTCTTTACAGATGAATGTCTCAAAGCCTTTGATTTTCTGAAAGATCTGCTTGTACATGCACCAATCATGGTTGCTCCATATTGGAGTCTTCCATTTGAAATCATGTGCGACGCCAGTGATTTTGCGGTAAGAGCAGTTCTGGGATAGCGGAAGGAGAAACAGTTTCAACCAATATACTACGCCAGCAAGACACTCACTGACGCTCAAGAAAATTATACAACCACAGAAAAAGAGCTGCTAGCAGTAGTATTCGCTTTTGATAAATTTTGTTCTTATCTAATCTTGTCTAAAACTATTGTCTATACAGATCACTCCGCTCTGAAATATCTTTTTAAGAAGGAAGATGCTAAACCTCACCTTCTACGAAGGATCCTACTCCTTTAAGAATTCGATATCAAAATCAAAGACAAAAAGGGAGCAGAAAACGTCACGGCAGATCATCTTAGCCGATTAGAAAATCCTTCAATGGATAAGCTGCACGAAAAGGACATTCGAGACTAGTTTCCAGAAGAACAGCTCATGCATGTTGGTAAGTATTATCAAGGGTCACGATCTACAAATGATCCTTGGTATGCTGACTATGCCAATTACTTAATGGGAAAAGTAGTACCTAAGGGAATGTCAACCTCTCAAAGATAAAAATTCTTCCGCGATATAAAATATTACTATTGGGACAGCCCTTTCCTTTTTAAGGTTTGCCCTGAACAAATCATTCGAAGATGCGTCGATGGGAAGAAGGCAGAACATATCTTACACCAAAGCCACCATGGACCTACTGGAGGACATCACGGTATAAAAATGACCTCAAGAAAAGTGTATGATGTCGGCTTTTTCTGGCCAACCATATTTCAAGATGCTTACGATCTGGTGAGACGCTGTGATATCTGCCAAAGACAAGGCAATATAACAGCTCGGAATGAAATGCCACTTACAAACATTCAGGCCGTGAAAATCTTAGATATTTGGGGATTATATTTCATGGGACCATTCCCTAAATCTAACGGTAAAGAGTACATCTTGGTTGCAGTCGACTACGTCTCCAGGTGGGTTGAGGCCCAAGCTCTTCCAACAAATGACGCCAAAGTAGTGACCAAGTTCCTTAAAAAACTATTCAGTCGATTTGGGACTCCAAAAGCGATAATCAGTGATCGTGGTACACACTTTTGCAACATTCAATTCATGAAGGTTCTGCAACAATATGGTGTCACTCACAAGACGTAAACAGCTTATCACCCCCAAACTAATGGGCAAGCTGAGGCAACAAATCGAGCTTTGAAAAGAATCTTGGAAAGAACTGTTGGTAATCATGGATACAAATGGGCTGAAAAAATAGATGATGCATTGTGGGCATTCAAGACCGCCTATAAAACACCATTAGGAACCACACTGTATCGTCTAGTTTATGGCAAGGCATGTCACTTACCAATTGAGCTGGAATATAAGGCATACTGGGCTTTGAAGAACTGCAACTTAGATATTTCTACAGCTGGAGCAATTAGACGAATGCAGTTGAACGAGTTAGCCGAACTAAGGGATCAAGCATATGACAATTCTTTAAGTTTCAAGGAATGAACTAAAAGGATTCATGATGCTAAGCTGAGGCCTTCAAGATTCAAAACAGGAGATAAGGTGCTACTTTTCAACTCGCGATTCAAGAAATTCTCTGGCAAGTTTAGGATCAGGTGGAGCGGACCATTCATATTGTCAAAGGTATTTCCTTACGGTGCAGTCGAACTCGAGGAACCAGAAGGTAATTTTAAGGTTAATGGTCACCGTTTAAATCATTACTTCGAAGACTTTCCAATCAGGGAAGATGTCTTTATCTTTGATCCACCGTGAGTCGGCAGAAAGGTACAAAGAGTCAAGCTAGAGACTCGTAAAACAAGCGCTCTTGGGAGGAACCCCAAGCCTATCTTTATTAAATTATGCCATTTTATTTCTTAATTAATTTTTTATTAAGTATGGTTATCTCTGAACTAATAAAATTAAAAGTTTGCCACTTATCTGACTTCGAATTGAAAAATCTGAGATAAGTGTTATTCATTTACTATCACTGTTGGCATTAGCTGTTTACTTTATCTTTTTTCAGGATGGACGCTATTTTTAACACCCCCAAATTTAATGTTTTGCGGAAGCATAATTTGGGAGTTACTAACCAATAATCAAAGCACACAGATATATAGCAAACGACTCTATATGCGTCGTTTTAACAAAATATATTGATATTAAAAAGGTTTACAACAGTTTGAACCCGTACATAGCTCGTGTTCGTAATATGAGAGATTTAAGTACATAATTAGTTATACAAAATCTAATAATGCAATGAAATCTCTGAAGTTTGCATGGAGACTCGAGCTAAGATGCATCGTGATGGGCAGTCCAAATCTACTGCTGAGTACCTGTGATACATGCTAAAATGGGTCAGCTAACGCTGGTGAGTTCACATGTTTAGATGTCAAATAATATTGTGTGAACCGGAAGATTTAAATGTTGATTTGCATCCAGCAAATGATAATGATAGTGTATACAACCATGAGCGCATAGTCTGAGTTTAACTCAAGGGTCGGGTCCCATATAGAGAATTCCGAGCGAGGTGCCTCCACGAGTGCCTAATCTACACTCGTTTTCCCAAATATTAGTACGTCCGTTGCAGAGGTTAGCGCGACTAACCCGGACGAGGTGGGTCAATCCTATATGGTACCATATACTAATATTCACGCTACTTTCGTATTACCAAACTATACTGACGGAGGACTTTGGTTTGATTAGTTGAAAACAACTCATGTTGTCACACCCCGCCAACCGATAATTACAATCAATCAATATAATAATAATAATATGCGGAAGCCTTGTGACGTGGCGGGGCTACGAACAGTATTTCAACCAACAAATACATACATACTCAGAGCATATGGTTATCGCACAACTTTATTTATCAAGGATGCCAAGTTCAACAGTTATTTCAAAAGTAGTACGACTATGTAAGTCGTAACAGTAGTAGTAGAGTTTAAAACACTTAAGTTTTAATCATAATACATAAGTTTAAATTAAGATTTCATAAGTATGACCGCAATATCTGCAGTTATACAAGGGAAATCCTCAAAAGCGGTCCCAACAGTATGTGGCATCCTAAGTAGTCCAGGTTTGTCCATCCTGAATGCATGCGATTACTTACCCAACTAATTTCCTGAAAAACATAGAGAAAGTCGTCAACAAATATGTTGAGTGAATTTACAGGTTTGTATATGTATGTGGTTAGTTAAACCAAGTTTGTATAAATGATTTGTTATTCATTTATAAAATATATGTAATGTAGGGTTGTTACCCTGAAATATCAAGTTTTGTATGGGATGTTACCCCAAAATATGTTACTGGTTGTTCGCCAGTATAAATCAAGTAATCGGTATGTTTTCCAATATAAAACAGTTGTAGGATACGTTCTTCCTAAAATATGTGGGAATTTCTTAGACTATAATCCCCTGCAAGGTGAGCTAAACCTTACAAGTTAAAGTAACGCGACCTAACCCTATAACCAAACCACGACTAGCACTTATGTTGTTTACCTGAAGGACATGTAAGTATACGCTCCTATCCATAGGAGGGTCGTCACGGCGATAGTACTATCCGTATACTCAGTGGCTAGAGTCACCTAGCTAATGGTTACAATATGTATGCCATAAGGTCTTTTTATGCATACATTGCAAATCTGGTCCGTACTAGGATAGGTTGTCTAATTCCCAAAGCAGTTTATGAAAATGTAATTTTATCCATCAACAGTTATATAAAAGCAATAAAGCAATTTATAATTTGATTGCATGTGTTAGCATGCAATTTCTATGTTTAACACCCCTGTGTTTAAAAGCAGAAAAACATTTAAAATAGGGGCTGTAAACTCACGGTATAAGCGATGATGTGATAGCTAGCGGATGAGAATAGCGTAGCCCGGAGAAAGTCAACCTATACACAATAATGTATTAAAGTAAGTATATGACGGTTGGTCAAATTATGTTAATAATGTGATTGCTTGAAATATCGTTTGTTTCAAAATTGTGTACGATTCGTTGGTGATGATATTCAAAAGTCGATTTGTTTTCGCATTCACAATTGTTGATTGTGTCATATAACACCATTGTGCAAATGTTTGTTGTCCATACGTGTGTGTGTGTATATATATATATATATAAAGTTAATTGTAATAATAGTAATAAATATTAATTATAATAACAATAAATAATATTTCAAAACTAATTACAATACAATCATCACTATAATATAAGTTAAGGATTTCTTATATGTAACAAATCTTATTATTATCACAATCTGATTAGGAGTATACTAACTTTAAAGTTTGGTCAAATATACATTTTTCAACTTTATCTCTATATCTATATTGACCAATTAAATTGTATGAAGATGTCGGCTAAATAATCCTTCAAGTCAAGTGAATGAACTTAAAAATGTCGATTGTTACCGTGTTATTATCGCTTAAATATTATCAAGGAGACCAAAGTCTACTATCTCAGTCAAGGATATACTACTTATTCGAGTATCATTTCCACACTCACCCGATCGGGTCAATTGAGCCACCCGGTTGGGTCTCTTGAACCACCTGGTCAGGTTGGGTTGTTTACCCGTTCGGGCAAATATAAATGTAGCATTTTACCCAAATAAAAATGTATTATCTTTGGTCCAATTCTTTTAACCCATTAGTTTTAGCCCGTTATCATTTAAGTTTAAAACTTGTAGCCCAATAATATAATCCGGCTCATTTATTAACGAAACGGTTTTGGCCCAAATCTAATACGTAACTTGTTCAGGCTTGACCCCAACTTCCAGCCCAATAACAAAGTAACCCGACTGGGTTTGGTAAGCCACCCGTTCGGGTTTGGCCTCCAACCCGTCCGGGCTGAGCTCGTATTCTACTTCCGCTCTGATCGTGGTTCAGATTACATACATATATAATTGAACTTCTTTTTTTTTTTTTTTTGTTTCCACACGATTTTCTAAAGTTTCAAATATTTATAACAACAAATATTAACATAGTGTAGAAGTTTTATCAACATTAAAATTTTAACAACATCATCATTTTTATATGTACCAAAGTTATGTATATTTGGGTTTAGTTTAATCAAGTTTTCATTTAAGGTTTAATTCATCAATCCATCCTATTATCGAGTTATATACATAAATTAACTTATGCTAACAATATATAATGAAATTCAAGTAAAATTTTAAGGATTAGAAAATTTCCTTACAAATAAAATGATGAATCGATGGTGTTGATGATGACGACTAAGACGAAGATGATGATAGTATATGGGTGTTTGTTGTGTGTTGATGGAAATGAAGATCACCAGAAGAAGTTTGGTGGATGTTAAATTAATGGAGGTGGCTTGAGTTTGATCTGTGACACCCGCCAAATTAGGACTAGTTATTAGTGCCTAATTAACTATTAATACATGTAATTAGTTTTGTATTAGGCTAACTAATGTATCGAAATATATATATTGAGGAATATATACAATTATGCTATTTGATTAAATCGTACAAGTTCCAAATCGAATGTAATTCGGTTCAATTAAATACGGACGTTGGTGAATAATTTTATTAAATAATATAACATTATTTAATAACACTATCTTTCCCAAAATGTTATTTTGATAATAATACTACTTTGTAATTAATTAGTATCGTACAAACTACGCGATTAAATATTAAACGCGCAAACAATCAAAACGAAATTAAATTATACCTTATAATTCACTTACTAAGTATTTGGTAAAATACTTCAACCGGAATATTTATAAAAGATACGTCTTTTAAAATGTGCATTTAAACGTATAAAATAATCGAATTAAACGTTTAAATAATCGGGAAACGAACACCGCACGGAACGCGAATGCACGAAGTTAAAAAGTGAAGACCCACACGTCGGTGGGCCCCCACCCCAAACCGGCCCAAGGGAGGGGGACATCACCCCCCCTCACATCCTTTTCTTCCTCACTTTCCTTTTCTCTATCTCTTTCTCCCTCTCACTTTCTCTCTAAACTCCACCACCTCCACTTTCTTAAATTTCTTAAAAACTAACATCAAACGATCCCGGATCGTCACACTCGTTTAGAAGAAAACGTTCCTTTCATCACGATCTACAACTCTATCTTTCAGGATTCTCCGCGCGATAACTTGTAAGTTTCCGGCGAACTCTCGAAATTCACCGTTTTCACTTATTTCTACATGTTTATAGTTTCTTTAAGCTTAAAATGTCCAAAATTGGGTTGGGTAAAAGTCTCAGGTCGAACGGAGGCCGGAGAACACCTTTTCGGCTCATTTTCCGGCCAACAGCTCGTTGTGTCGCAGAGGCTCCAGGCCACCTGCGACACAAGCCTTTGTGTCGCATAAATTGAATTGTGTCACAGGATAGCGACACAAGCCCTTATGTCGCTAAACCCTCACTTATGTCGCATATAGCGACACAAGTGACTATGTCGCAAAACCTAATTCCGTCGCATATAGCGACACAACATTTTATGTCGCATAAATTGCGGATGTCGCACTTAGCGACACAAGCCCTTATGTCGCAGAGGTGATATGCGACACAATAGACTATGTCGCACCTAGCGACACAAGCCTTATGTCGCACGTAGTGTCGCATGAAACACAACCAAGAAAACACAGATTTTACTAAGTGTCGAGACCTAAAATTTTTTACCACTCGATTTCACCCAAATTCAAGTCCAGGTGCGTTTTTCACTAAAGCAATTTAGTAGAAATAAAAATTTTCCAAGTCCAGCTCGACCCCAGCCAGGGGCTCTGCCCCTTGAACCCCGCCAGGGGCTGCTGCCCCTTGGACCCCGCTACCAGGGGTGCTGCCCCCCGGACCCCCGTCATTAACGGGCTTCGCCCTTACCCTAGGGTCACGAGTAACAGTGTTACATCTAAACTTTCACACAAAGAGTTAAACTTGTATAACATCAAACACGAATGTGACATGACCTCCAAAACACATTGGAATTTATTTTTATGTATAATACTTCAAAATCATCAAAATAATAATATGGGATTATTATTACAAACAAATCACCAACGGGCCGTACACGTTTTCAAAACACAAGTCAAACAACCAAATCGTAGTAATTTGGATAATTCAATCAACCAAATCGTAGTAATTTGGACATTCTAAGTTGGATGAACAACTACAAGGGCAGTCTTTCAAGATGCTTACTCATGTTATAACCATTGTGTGTCTTGGACACCCTCAGGTTACAAGTCTTCGGACATCAATCCACCGCAAATCAATTCAAGTTTATTAATTTAAACATTCAAGGCTCAGGTGAGTCTCATGGCCCCTATTTTACTGTTTTCACTAAGGGGTGTGATATTATTGCTCATTTTGTCTTACAAGTAGAACGCAAGTACAAATCAATCAAATACTACATGAGTTGTTTTCAACTAATCAATAAAGCCCTCCATAGCATAGTCTGGTAATCCATCTATAGCGTGAATGTTAGTATATGATATCATATAGGATTGACAATCCTCGTCCGGGTTAGCACGCACTAACTGGTCAAACGGAGGTATTAGCATTTGGGAAGACGAGTGTAGATTAGGCACTCGTAGGAGGCAACTCAGTTAGGTTTCCTTAATTGGACCTGACGCTTAAGTTAAGCTCAGACTATGTGCTCATGGCTGTATAACTTTTATTTTGCTTAATTGCATTTTAAATTCAATTAAATCTTGCGGTTCATACAAATATGTGTTGACATACAAACCTGTGAGCTCACCAGCGTTTCGCTGACCAAATTTAGCATGTATCACAGGTGACCAGCAGTAGGTTGGACTGCTAAATCAAGAACTATTAGCTCGAGTCAGCATGCAAACAATCAGAGATTTAGCTGCATTATTATATTTTGTATAGGTTAATTATGTACTTAAATCTCTCAATTTCAAATCGCGCTAATGTAAACAACATTTTGATTTAAACTTTAGTTTATATCAATATCAATGTAAAACGACGTATATAGTGGTCGTTCATTATATCTTATGTGCTGTGTATATTGATTAGTCGCGCCCCGACCAGATTCGCTTTCGCAACCTGTTGGTACATCTAGATGTGTCTGTCAGTTGGTCTCAGTCTGTAATTGTGTCATTATTGTAATTACGCATTGTATAGATAAGATATAGTTTAATTACAAGTTTTGTAATCTTGCGACACAAGGATTATGTCGCAGATTCACTCTTTGCGACATAAGCATTGTGTCGCAGAACCCGTCCATACGACACAAGCATTGTGTCGCATAATCAGTCTATGCGACACAAGGGTTGTGTCGCAGAAAGCTTAAATTGGACTATAAATAGAAACTCGCCAGTTTCTGTTGGTAAGCCACTTTACACACACATAACTCACTGTCTAGAGAGAAAAAGTCATAGATAGGGTTATTTTGATTCTTGTGTGTTTTGTCAAAGTGTATGTTTACTTGTTGATAATATATATACACATACATCTTTGTGTTTGTGGTGATATCTAGCTTCAATCTTGCATAACTTGTTGTGTTTAACTTCCGCATTTACATACAAGCTAGCTACTCGTGTTGGTCCGAATAGTTGGAACCTACAATTGGTATCAGAGCCACATTCTCTTGAGTTGTGGTTGCGAGTTAGTTTTTGCAAGATTTTAGTCCAAAAAGTGATATTTTTATTTTGTGTGTTCTTGGTGTTCTTGGTGAAAAAGGGCATATTTGAGCTTATTTAGGTGTTTGATTCTCAAGTATTTGTGTTTGTCAAACCTTGGAATTTGGTTTACCAAAAGTTGGTAAGTTTTTGCTTAAAAAATTAGTTTTCAGAACTGATGCAAAGTATGGGTTACTTGTTTATTATTTTTTGTGTTGAAAGTTGAAATTTTTGTGGGCTCTAGGCAGTCTGCACGCGCGTCTTTGCGACACAAGCATTGTGTCGTACCACTGTTCATACGACACATCTATACGACATTAACTTGTCTACGACATAGTGTGCGACATAAGCCTACGACACTATCTTCTTTGACCTTAACAGGTCTGCGACACAAGCTGCGACATAACATACGACATTACTGTTGTGTCGCATTTTTGTCTTCTGTCTAATTAAGCTCTGCGACACTTCTCTTGTGTCGTATTGACCTTCTGCGACACAACCACTGTGTCGCATTTTCCCAGACTTAGACAAAATTTCAGCTTGTTTGTGGAATATTTTCTAACTTTTCTTGCAGATTTTCAACATGTCTCTTCAAAGTGTTGATGCAGTTCTACAACATAATGCTACAATCGGTAGTACAAATAAACCTCCTTACTTTGCGCCAGGAATGGAATACCGAGCTTGGAAACAACGATTTATATCTTTTGTGTTATTCACTGATCCTGTCATGGAATTGGCTCTTCTTGAAAGATATGAAGCTCCGGTTGCTCTTGGAGAACACATGGGCATTCCTCCACCCAAACCTATTCGTTCTTACACTCCTGAAGAACGAAAAGCATGGGAAATTGAACGAAAAACTCACTCTGCTATTACTATGTCACTTCCAACTGACGTCTTGAATATGTTTCCTCAAACAATCGCGTATGATCTTTGGATGGCTATTGAGAAGAGATTTGGTGGTAATTCAGAGTTCATCGAGAGCAAACTGGAATTAGTCAAAACTCAGTTTGATTACTTCTATATCCAGAAGAATGAGACTGTCAGAGACATGCTGTGCAGATTTACACGTACTGTAAATGAATTGCAAGCTGGAGGATATAATCTGAAGAATTCTGAAATTAACAAAAAGGCTTTAGCTGCTCTTCCTCCAGGTTGGGAAACGCGAGTTTTGTTGTTAGAAAATGATCCTAAGACAATGCAATTGTCCTTAGATGATCTTGTTGGAAAGCTTGAAGCTGGTGCCTTAGATATTCAAAAGAAGGAAACAAGATCCACTGCTCGTACATCAGAATCAAGTAATAGTGGAGTCGCCTTCATTTCATCTGAAGTTAATTCCCAGAGATCTTCTTCTTCTTACAGTAATCCTGCTGTAGGAACTTTTTCATCCCTCCCAACTTATACTACTTCTTCAAGTAAACCTTGTTCATTATCGTCAGTTCCTTCTTCAGCCACCACAGATGAGCATGCTGCAATGTTCACTGCTTTTCTGTCATCATACGAAGATTTTCTTTCTAAAAGAGTCAGTACTCTAGAACTGACTGATGAAGATTTCAATCAAGTTGATCCAGATGAGTTAGAAAGAATAGATATTAGATGGAATATGGCTATGCTTACTCGCAGAGCCAAGAACTATCTGAGAAGAACTGGAAAAAGATCTCTTGAAGACGCTTCTGACCGAACACCTATGGGATTCGATAAAAGCAAAATCAAATGCTATAAGTGTCAGAATCTTGGTCATTTCGCCAGAGAATGCGAAAAAGGACGACAGCCGGCCACTGGTTTCACAAAGCCATCTGTTACTCCAAAACAGATTGAGAACTCTACTGCTAAGGCTGCATTGTTGATTGAAGATGGTGATGCTTATGACTTTTCTGCTCATGAAACTCAAGAACAATGCTTCATGGCCATCAACAATGAGGTACAATTTGCGTCATTTTCTTGTAATTCTTGTATAAGTTTAACTGGTAAAGTAAATGGGCTTATGGAACATAATGATAACCTGAAGTCTGATATCTTGAATCTAATGGAGGCAAACAAAGTTTTGAAAAATAATGAGAAACATTTTGAAAGTAACATTAATCAATTAATAGAAGATAAAAAGGAGCTGAAGGCTCTAATTTTCAGTAATCAAGATGAAATTGACAGTTACCTAAAAATGATCGCTCATTTAAAAAAGGAATTGGCTGCCTCCCAAGCCGAAGTTGTTGATTACAAAAGAAAACTCAAGAATATCAATACTTCATCCATGGTCTTTACTGAAATCCTGCAGACGGGTAGGTCTAATACTAAAGATAAATCCGGTCTGGGTTATCATAATCAACCGCCTCCATCTTTAGATGTAAACTTGTGTAGACCGTCCAAGGATGAAATTAAAGATTTTGTGCCTACTATCTTAGTAGATACAAAGCCTGTTGAACAGACGGTTAATGAACCTGCTATCAAGCAAGTAGAGACGCCCCTAGTTGAATCTGTTAGTTTAACTGTTCCTAAGTCACCTGAAGTTTATCAAGCTAACATAGAGGTCAAACATGATAGAAAGAAAACTAAGTTGGTCAAGGCTAAACCAGTGAAGCCTTTCGAACCTGTTAAGTTTACCTCATCAGGATTTGTCCAGTTAACCTCCTTTGGTAGTTTTCAGTCTGCTTCCTCAAAAACTACTGAAAAGAGGGTCGAAGTCGGAGATATTCCTTGTAAGTGTGTGTCTCAATGTGAAAAGAACTACTCTAAGCCTGATAACCACTTTATTACCTCTAAGACAAACGTTAATTCTTCACAAAGTAGTACTAAGGCTAAGGCTGAACTTAAAAGGAATGATTCTAAGAATACTGGTTATAAATCAATCAAAAATTCTGTCAAATCCTCTGTTTCACATTCTGAGACATTCACTTCAAAGATGTCTGTATCACCTAAATTCTTAGGGAGAGATGACCAAACCTTTAAGGAGAGACGATCATGTTTCTACTGCAAGAAACAAGGTCACTTGATTAATCAATATCCGTTGCTTTCGAGAAAAATGTTATCAAAAGGTGTTTCCAAAAATTCAACTGTAAAATCATTTTCAAAGAAAAGTACACTTGCTCAACCGTCTATCTCGAAAGTTAATGCTGCTAGGCTCAGTAAACCACCAGTTAAACAGCCTAACATTGTTAACAAGCAATCCTATATTGTTCCTGTAAATGTTTGGAGACCAAAAGAGTCATCAAAAGACTCATCATCAGTTAATACTGCATCAGGAAATACTTCTGATCTCCTGAAAAACAAAATTTTAACTGATGTAGTTATTATTGATGAGGTCTCCGGAGTACCCAAGTCTGTAAAGGCCTGGGTCTCCATTTCTAACTAACTTTCTCCTCGTGTTGTGCTGTAGCAGTCAGATCACGTGCAAAGCAGTAAATGGTATGTGGATAGTGGCTGCTCACGGCACATGACAGGTGACATGTCTCTTTTGTCAAATGTTAAACCATATCGCGGAGGACATGTTGCTTTTGCTGGAGTTACAGGTGGTAACATCATGGGACAAGGTACTCTTACTAATGGAAAAGTAAGTTTTGATAAAGTAAACTATGTCGAGGAACTGCAACACAATCTGATCAGTGTTTCTCAAGTGTGCGACAAGAAGTTTACTACAGCATTTACAGATGTTGAATGTTTGATTTTGAAACCGGGATTTGTTATTCCCGAGGAATGGGTGCTACTGAGAGCACCCCGTGTACGTAATTCGTACATTTTGGATATGCAAACAGTTACTACCAAGGAGCATACTTGTTTGCTATCAAAAGCATCTTCTAAAGATTCACTGCTTTGGCACAGACGCATGGGACATATTCATTTTCGCAGAATGAATTATCTTGTCAATAATGATCTTGTGTTAGGTGTGCCTAAAAGATCATTTGTAATAAATGATGAATGCATTTCCTGTCTTAAAGGGAAACAACACAAGAAGTTCCATAAGTCTAAGCAGGTGAACTCTATTGAATCTCCTTTGGAATTGCTTCACATGGATTTGTTTGGTCCTGTGAACAAGAAAAGTATAGGAGGGAAGTCATATTGTCTGGTCGTTACTGATGATTACTCAAGGTTCTCTTGGGTATATTTCTTGGCTGGAAAGGATGAAACAGCCGATACTTTAACCTAGTTGTTCGATCGTCTGGAAAAATCTGTGTAACCTGAAAATCAAGAAACTTCGCAGCGATAATGGAACAGAATTCAAGAACAGAACCTTGGAAATGTATTGTCTTCGAAAAGGAATCTTCCATCAATTCAGTGCTGCTCGTACCCCTCAGCAAAATGGTGTCGCCGAAAGAAAGAATAGGACAATCATTGAAACAGCAAGAACCATGCTGTCTGATGCGCATCTGCCAACTACTTTTTGGGCAGAAGCTGTTAACACTGCCTGCTATGTGTTAAATCGGGTCTCCATGGTTAAAAAGCGAAACAAAACTTGTTATGAATTGCTGAATAATCGCAAACCAAACTTGAAGTTTCTTGAGCCTTTTGGGTGTCCTTGCACCATCTTAATTACCAAGGACTCCGTAGGCAAATTTGATGAAAAGGCGGTTGATGGTTTATTTTTGGGATATTCTGTGAACTCGCCAAACAAAAGAGTTTTCAACAAGTCTACTGGGAGAATTGAGGAACATTTTGAAGTAAGGTTCATGAAGTATACTGATTCTCCAAAGGGCAAGGGACCGGAATCCCTGTTTGAGTATGACAAGTTGGTAGATTCTTTTAATCTTCCCAAATTTAGTGAAGAAGATCAGGTGGTATCTTTACTTCATGGTTTAGATCTTTCTTCTGAAGTATCTACTTCAACTTCTAGAGCTGTACCACCTGAAAATATTGTCTATGATGATATTCCCTCCGACGCTGATCAGATGGCTACTGAATCCAATCCTGTGACTGAAACTGATATCATCTTACCGGTTGACCATGAAAGTTGTGCTACTGATCACTCAGTTGCTATTGAACATTCAGAAGCCGCTCCGTCTAATCTGGATTCGATCATTGTGCCTGATCCGATTCCTCAGCTTCGAATTCACTCTTCCCACCCCACTGATAACATCATTGGTGAACTTCAACAAGGTGTTCTAACTAGAGGTCAGGTTGCTGCCAATGAGATTCGTGAGGAATCTTCTACTGCCTCTCCTGCCTTCTTGGATGAAAATATGGAAGAATGCTTCCTATCTCAGCTTGAACCAAAGAAAATAGACGAAGCTTTGAAAGATCCATACTGGATTGAGGCTATGCAGGAAGAGTTAAATCAATTCAAAAAGCTTGATGTCTGGAGTTTGGTTCCCTTACCCAAAGATGTCGATCCAATTGGCACTCGCTGGGTATACCGTGTAAAAAAGGATGACAGAGGCGTAGTTATTCGAAATAAGGCACGGTTGGTGGTTCAAGGTTTTACTCAAATCGAGGGTTTGGACTATGATGATGTGTTTGCTCCAGTTGCAAGACTGGAATCTATTCGCATCTTTCTGGCTTTTGCAACATTTAGAGGTTTTCGGGTTTATCAACTCGATGTCAAGAGCGCATTTCTGTATGGAGAGGTTCTGAAGGATGTGTATGTCAAGCAACCTTCAGGTTTTGAAGATCCTATTCATCCTGATTACGTTTGCAAGTTAGGCAAAGCTTTATATGGTCTTCATCAAGCTCCCAGAGCTTGGTATGCGAGGTTGGCAAATCATCTAACGAATAATGGCTTTTCCAGAGGCCACATCGACAGCACTCTCTTCATTAAAAGGGATGGAAAAGATTTGCTGCTGGTACAGGTTTACGTGGACGACATTATATTTGGTTCAACTAATGATTCTTTGTGCAGGGATTTCGAGAAAATTATGAAGTCCGAGTTTGAGATGAGTGCCATGGGAGAACTCAAATTCTTTCTGGGTGTACAGGTTGAGCAGTCTGAAAAAGGACTCTACATTCATCAGTCCAAATATGTCAATGACATGTTGACTCGGTATGAGCTCCATGACTGTAAACCATATGGTACTCCTATTGAAACTGATCACAAACTCGGGCCTGCTGAACACGAAGAAGACTGCAAGGAGCGAGATTATCGTTCTATGATAGGATCGTTGATGTATCTTACTGCATCAAGACCAGATATTGTGTTTGCTGTGTCTATTTGTTCCAGGTATCAAGCGAAGCCCAAAGTTTCTCACATGAAGGCTGTAAAGAGAATATTTGGTTACCTTAAATATAGGCCATCACTTGGTCTATGGTACTCAAACGAGAAAGACTTCTCTCTCTCAGCCTATTCTGATTCTGATTATGGCGGCTGCAATTCGGATAAGAAGTCAACTACAGGAGGTTGCCAATATCTTGGTTCCAGATTGGTGTCTTGGCAGTGTAAAAAGCAAACAACAGTTTCCACCTCAACAGCGGAAGCTGAATACATTGCTGCTGCAAGTTGTTGCTCCCAGATTCTGTGGATTCAACATCAATTGCGTGATTATGGGTTACTTCTTACCTTGACTCCTATTCATATTGATAACACTGCTGCTATATCTATTATTCGCAATCCTGTTCAACACTCTAAGACCAAACACATAGAGATTAGGTTTCACTTCATAAGAGATTGCTATGAGAAACACTTGATAGACCTTACTCACATAGATACCCTCATGCAAAAGGCCGATCTTTTCACCAAAGCATTTTCGCGTGCTCGTTTCAACGAACTTGTAGATATGATAGGGATGATTCCCCTTGATCTCAAGAAATGATTTGTGACTAGTTTTATGAACAGAGTTGTTTAAATTAAAAAAAAAAAAAAAAAAAAAAAAAATTTCGCAACAGCCACTCTTTATACTATGTAGTATTAAAGAAATGCAAGGTTGCTACATTTCTAAAATAGACGTTGATGTTGTGTCTCTAAACAACTTGGGATATGATAGTACATTGAATGACATGCAATGAATATGGAAACTTTAAGATTAATCCTGGATGTGTCAGTAGATTTATTTGACATATTAAAATCAGTTTTTATAAACATTGTCTTCATCATACGATGTATTAGTAGGCATGTTATACAAATCTCTTTGAGAATTATTAAGAAGTTTAAATGATAATTGTCCATTTCAAGTGGTCCAACACCATTAGATGTATGACACAAGTCTTAATATCTTACTTAGACTAGATATGTTTTCGTGAAAGAAGTTTATTCGATATCATCTGGGGGTATATATTGACAGTTTCCTCTGTTATACGTAAGTATAGACCTGGCTTCTGTTGATATATATTTTAAAATTAAGCAAACGCAAGTCAAAGTACTTGAAAAGTCTTTAAAAATCAAGATACCTTACAAGGTCGCCAAAAGGGTTTGACCAAGTTCGGTTTTGCTTAAACCTGAATCAAGTTATGTCGCTCTGTTGTACGCACGTACAGACCTGTCACCGCTGTCTTGATTCTTAAATCTGATGTTCTAATATTCTCTCTGTAAATGAAAACATGGTCTATGTCTCAAGTTAAGATGTATATCTATGGTAGTGTCCACAGCGAAATGAACAGTCCTATAATAATAAAAAAAAAAAAAAAAAAAAAATCTCCTAGATGTGAGTATAACACGTTCAAGTGGACAAATATACTAATAATCGTCTTGAAATAATTTTTATAAAAATTGTTTCTAGTACGTCAAGTAAATTTAAAGCGGACAAATATACTGATGATCGAAATAACTCTTACTATTTCTAATTATTGCATGGTGTGTCAATATGATCCCTAACCAGAATTATCATAACTCCGTCACCAAAAAGAATATTGTGCTTCTAGATATTTTTGTTAAACTTTATTTTTATAGTTGTATTTACCTTTATCTTATCTTTATTTTGTTTGTCACAAATCGTTTTTCTTGTGAAAATTCTTAAGTCCCAATCTAAATCGACTTCTAAATCAAATTTTATGTCGCTAAAATCTGCTCTGTCTTCTGTGCGACACAAGCATTGTGTCGTATTCCATTTATACGACACAAGAATTGTGTCGTACATTGTGTCGTACATTGTGTCGTATCTCTTCTATACGACATAACCATTGTGTCGTACCTTATGTCGCATGCGAGTTTGGGGTTAACTATTCCCAACGTACGACATAACTAATTACGCTTTCATAATTACTCACGACACAACTCATACGACACAAAGGCGTTTTTGCGACACAACTGCGATTCTGCGACACAGTCGTATACCCTTTCGGTTTTGTTGGTTCGAAGATACTTCTCTGAGACTTGTTACTCGATTCTTGTTCTTCACACCCTTGCGCTTCTTTCGGTATGATTCCCGTGTATTTTCATTGCCTTTCATGCTTATAATTAGGTTGTGGACATTACGGGTTTAGGGTTACGTTTATTTTCCCAAATTAGTTAGGGTTTAGGGGTTATTAGGGTTAGCAAACTTGTTAATACTGATCCCCTATTGTATGCGAACCCTAGGGTATGATTAAATTTCGAAAACTCCAAATTTTTGTCAAAATTATTTCTGGGTTGGTTTGGTGTTCATCTTTGCGACACAACATACGACACAAACGTTGTGTCGCATAGATCAAACTGTTTTATGTCGTATCGATTCCCTCCGTTTATGTCGTATTGTGTACGACACAACATACGACATAAGTTTTATGTCGTATTGTTTTATACGACACACCCTACGACACAACTGTTGTGTCGCATATGAGATTAATTTCTCAAATAATGCTAAATGCAAGGGAAACTCTGTCCGCGTGACACGTGTCTTGCGACACAAGCCCTGTGTCGTAGTCTACCTCTACGACACAAGGACTGTGTCGTATCTCTGTTATGCGACACAACTACTGTGTCGCAAAACATTTGTAAAATTAAAACGCGATTATTTTTTTTGTGTACTAACGCTAACGCAGCTCGAGCTTTTGGTTGTATTATTGTTTTTACAGTCATGGCTGATCAACCTGCTGTTCCAGTTCCTGAGATCGATGTGACTAAATACTTTTGGGAACCGCGTCACAACATAGTGGCTTTCATGAACACTGCTGTCGAGACATCGCGTCCATATCGACCGATGATATCTTTTCTACGCCGGTCTCGAATCCACAAAGCCATTACTGCTGACACGCGGATTTTGAGAGATCACATTACTGAGTTTTGGGACAACGCCGTGGTCAACAAAGAGGAACAGGATACTCGTATTATTTCAAAGGTTCGAGGTCACGAGGTCATCTTTTCTGAGCAGCTGATTCGGGATTTCTTCGAATTTGGAGACAACCCTGATATGTTCACTCAGTTCTCTGCTGCGGCCATTGCTCAAGGGATGCAATCTATTGGTTATCAGGACATCCCAGTGGACCAGTACAAGAAAACCTATATGACAAAGGTTTGGCGGTATCTGGCACACATTGTGATTGTCTGTCTGTCCAGCCGAAGGGCAGGCCTCGAGGGAATGAGCTACGCCACTGTTTCAGCTTTTCTTGCGTTGATCTACAACAAGCCATTCAACTTCTCTGGTTATATCTTCCGAGGGTTTGTCAGCAACGCACTGGACACTAGAGAAAAGTGGGCTTTGTATCCAAGGTTCACTCAGTTACTGCTGAATCATCTGCTTCCTGGTCTTCCAGTGGCTACCGTTCATACCTTCAAGCAGACACCGATGAACACCAGGATCTACACAATCTGTACCTCTTTTGCTAAGCAGGGTCAGGCACCGGAAAGGGAGGTTGCCTTATTCGGTCATATCATTGATCAGGCTTATGTTGGTCCACCTGGCGAACAGTTTAACGATCCAGCTCCCAGGCCTACTGTTCCACCAACCCCAGTTCCACCTCCGGCCCAACAACCACCACCAGTTCAACCACCTGCAGCTCCACAACCGTCTGTTTTGCCAGACCCTCTGGATCAGGAGTTTGTCGATCTCGATCGTGAGATCGACGCATATCAGCCACCCTCTCCACCTCCTGAATCCTCCAGCCGAGGTAAACGGCCTCGTGATTCTTCTGAGGCTGATATTTTGGATCCTCCGGTTCGCCGCTCTCGCACTTCAACTTCTACATCTTCTGAGCTCCCGAGAACCGAATCTCCTATCACCCCTCACCTGGCGGTTATTCAAGAGCTCCTGCGCAGGCTTGATAAAATGCAGCATGACATGGAAGCTCAACTCACGGTGTTCGAAGCTCAAGATGCCAGAATCTCTATCCTGGAAAAGGAGAATGCTGAGCTAAAATCAAAGATTCTACTGCTGGAAACCCAAGCTATTGCTTCGGGGGAGTCAAGCCAACCGGCTTTAGAATCAACACCTAGGGTTTCCGCCGAGGGCGATGATAATGTAAATACTGAAAATGTAACTGATTCTACTATCAATGAAACTCCTATTTTAGATTACATTCTTGAGTTACCAGGGCAACCGAAACCGTTAGCTGTAGATTACACCTATTGCAATTTGACATACTTTCAAGCTGCGGTTTATGAGGATGGGGCTGTGCCTGAAGAGCCTTTTGATTTCGAGGCTGCAAATAATGATGATGATATTGAGGTTGAGCAGGAAGGGCTTGACCCAAATGAAGAATACGTTGATCAGCCCTCTCACCCACAAGAAGGTATTGTTGTATCTGATTCTTCAGACGATGAGTCAGAGCCTGCATTCAACTATGTACCAGGATCCACCTCAGGATCTTCTTCTCAGGCTACCTCTGCTCCTGAATCGTCTGAACCTGTCGGACTTTCTCAAGATCTACCAGTTCCCACAGAATTCCCAAGGACAAATTACAATGACATCTTCCCACAGGATACGTTCGAACATGTTCCTGTTGACAGGGAAATGTCCATCAGGGATAACTGGTTCATCAAAGGTAAAAACATCGAACCTGTTCCTATTACCTGCAAGAAATACAAGGTAGGCGGTGATTATACTGGCCTTATTAAAAGTTGGAAGGTGAACAAGGGAAGGTTCATGATCAAGAGACGTGACGGTATCCAGTACTTTCGTCGATCTCTGAAGAAATTGAGTACGTTGCCAAAGCACGATCTTGTTCGTCTTACTCATCTTCAGTTGATCAATCCTCATAAAGACGGAATAGCTGAAGTTATTCAGAAGGTCATGCGAGCAGAGATTCGATCAAAGAAATATCATTATGTCAGACCTGTGCTGGGTACTCGTTTTACTTTCAAGAAAAAGCTTGACCCAAAGACAAATCAGCCAATCGTCAGAAATCACTATCCTCCTGCTAATTGTCTTCGTGAAGTCTCGCTAGAATCTGTTCCCCTTAATTTGCTGAAACGATTTCATTACTGGGAACTGGATGCTCACACCGGCGAAGCCGTTCTTGTCCATGTGCCTGATTCTGAGCCTCAAACTGGGTCTACTTCTCTGTGGGGTTTACCTAAAGCAGAATTCAGGATATTTGACCCGATGAGCATAATAAACTTGTCAAAGGATGACATGAAGAAACTATTCAACAATCGTATTCGCTACAATCCTGACAACGAGTTCAACACAATTCTGGCGAAGCGATTTCAGAAAATCGTTGATATATGTTTCTCTTTTGGTGTGCATGCTGGTGGAAACTTTCCACCTGGATGGGTTTAAAGACTGAAGCTAATTGAAGAAATTCTTTGAAGACCAAGCTGAAGACACGGGGGAGTTTGTTGGTACATCTAGATGTGTCTGTCAGTTGGTCTCAGTCTGTAATTGTGTCATTATTGTAATTACGCATTGTATAGATAAGATATAGTTTAATTACAAGTTTTGTAATCTTGCGACACAAGGATTATGTCGCAGATTCACTCTTTGCGACATAAGCATTGTGTCGCAGAACCCGTCCATACGACACAAGCATTGTGTCGCATAATCAGTCTATGCGACACAAGGGTTGTGTCGCAGAAAGCTTAAATTGGACTATAAATAGAAACTCGCCAGTTTCTGTTGGTAAGCCACTTTACACACACATAACTCACTGTCTAGAGAGAAAAAGTCATAGATAGGGTTATTTTGCTTCTTGTGTGTTTTGTCAAAGTGTATGTTTACTTGTTGATAATATATATACACATACATCTTTGTGTTTGTGGTGATATCTAGCTTCAATCTTGCATAACTTGTTGTGTTTAACTTCCGCATTTACATACAAGCTAGCTACTCGTGTTGGTCCGAATAGTTGGAACCTACACAACCCGAATTTGGGGTGCGACATGATCAGTGTAGTGGAGGGATGTATATTACGGTTTAATTTCAAAAGATATGGCTGTATACAGAAGTTTGCCTCCAATAATTGAGCTAAGTAGTGGTATTTAACCCGTTAACTTCGGGTACGGGTATAATTAGTGCAATATAAAATTTAATATTTTTATTTTGTAGATGTTCTCTAGATACGTTATCTAAAATTAGAATAATGATATTTTCATTATTTTTGACTGTTGTACAAATTTGTACATTTTACTGCGCGTATCCAATTGGGTGCCAAATTTCAGTCGAATTTCGAATTCATATTTTGAAGTAATGTTCCAAATACTTTCAAATGAATGAGAAAAATAGAACTTTTATGATTTGTGATCTATGTGTACATTTTACAATTGTTTCTGTTCGTTTCATAATACGTTTTATATAAAACGTATATTTAAATCATTTTATCTATATGTTATAGATATATTAATACTCGTAATCAATAATTGAATTATTAATTACTTTTTTTCCCACCAAGTTTTGTTGTATATTTCTGTCAGGTTCGTTCCGATACGTTTGTACGCGATTATTATTATTAATCACATAATACGTAATACTTTTTGTTTAAAAGTATTGGGCTTGCTAGGCTTACATCTCATCAAAAGTTTTGTTTTAAACTTATTCAGGAAATTAGCGTAAGAATGCACATGCTTAAATGTTAATCAGTACCTAATTTGGAGAGTTGTCACACATGTAGTATATCGAAATATGTACTCACGTTCACGTGTTAAAAACAGAGCAATGTATCACACTCCAAGTAAAACAGTAAAAAGAGGGGCCATGAGACTCACCTGAGCCTGAAGAGTTTATCTAAATAAACTGAGATTGATTAGCCAAGAATTGAAGTCCAAAGACTTGTAACCTGAGGGTGTCCACGACATGCGATGGTTATAAACATGAGAAGGTATCTAACAAGACTACCTTGTAGTTGTTTGTCCAACTAGAATGTCCAAATGATTACAATTTGGTTGATTCTCTAAGCGTTTGAAAATGTGTACGGCCCGTTGGTGATTGTTTGTAATAATAATCTTGACGTTATCATATTGATTTTGAAGTGTTATACTTGAAAAACATGTCTTACAATGTTTTAGGAGTCATATTGTATAAAAGCTTGAGGTTGTATAAGTTCGACACTTGGTGTAAAAGCATTTACAAGTTCCTGGATGACGGGGGTCTGGGGGCAGCGCCTCTGGTAGCGGGGTCCAAGGGGCGGCAGCCCCTGGCGGGGTCCAAGGGGCAGAGCCCCTGGCTGGGGTTGAGCTGGGGAAAATTTTTATTTATACTAAATTGCTTTGGTGAAAAACGCATCTGGACTTGAATTTGGGTGAAATCAAATACTAAATTCTTAGGTCTCGACACTTAGTAAAATTTGTATTTTCTTGGTTCTGTTTCATGCGACACTTATAGCGTCACTTAGGAAGTGACGCATTAAATGGCAGAATCTGAGTGAGGGCGTCACTTATGGAAGTGACGCATAGTGAGGCGTCACTAAGGTAGTGTCGGATGTAAGTGTCGGGTAAGGGCTCTAGGCGTCACTAGACAAGTGACGGAGGTAAGTGTCGGGAAAAAGGGGTTTTATGCGGCACTTATACAAGTGACGCAAGATTAGGGCTTTTAGCGATACTCAGTGCGTCACTTAAGTGACGCACGAAGTGACGCTATATTGCAGTCGTCTCTGCGACACTTCAAGATGTTCAACGGATTTTGGGCGAAAAATGAGTTTTTCGGTTTCCGTTTGGTCCGATTCTTTTACCCAACCCTCATATGGACATTACAAGCTTAAAGAAACAACTAAAACTTGAAAACACTTGAAATCGAAAGGTTTCGAGTTTTTGTCGGAAACTTACAAAGTGGTGAATCGAGAATCCAAAAAGATAGAAATGTAGATCGTGACGCGGTGATGCTTTTCTTCCAAACGAGTAAGATGGTTAAATGGTGTTTGATGGTGCTTTTTGGTGATTTAATGGTGGTGGTGGTGAGGTGGTGAAGATGAGAGAAAAGAGGAGAGAAAGAGAGTAAGAGAGAGAGTGTGAGATGGTGAGAATGAGGGTGGGGAGGGGTTTCCCTCCCCTTTTGGGCAGATTCGGTGGGGGCCCACCGGGTGTGGGTCTCCACTTTTTAACTCCGTGCATTGGCGTTTCGGGCGGTGTTCATTTTCTCGTTGTTTAAAATTTAAACCAAAAATATTTTTACACGTTTAATTATGCGTTTTAATACACGAATAATTACTCGATATTTTTGGTTGAAGCATTTCATGAAGTACTTCACGATTGGGTTTTAAAATATAACTTAGATTGTTTGCGCGTTAGATGTTTTAATCGCGTAGACTTGTTCATACGATACAAAATGAATACAAAATATTATTAACATAATATTTTTGGATATAATAGCGTTATTAAATAAAGTTATATTATTTAATAAAATTGTTCATCAACGTCCGTATTAATTGAACCGAATCACATTTGATTGAAATGCGTATGATTTAGCCAAATCGCGTAATTGTACATATTCAACAATATATATTACTTGATACATTAATTAGCCTAACACAGAACTAATTACATGTATTAACAGAGAATTAGGCATTAATTGCTAGTCCTAATTTGGCGGGTGTTACACTATTGGTACTGATCACGTAGTTGTGAGACCACGCAGATGACACAGACCTCGGAGACGTAGAGGAGGATCTGACTGATGTCCCGATCACTCACGAGGAGTTGCCCGATGAGAGGCCCTCATCACCTTTGCCAGCCCCCGTGCCTACTTTTGAGTACGGTATCACTATGGCTGACCCAGCTGCTTTGTGGGCCCTCTTTCAGATACTCTCCATCTAGCATGACATCATGTCCTCTATCTGTGAGCAACTCAAGATTCCGAGACCTGCTGCCCTTCCCTACCGGCTTGGACCAAATCCGGGACCGTCTTGACCTCCATGGTCCTTCTTTCCTCCTGTTGATCCAGCTATTGTCTCTACTGCTGGGCCTTCCACTGGTCCTACTGCTGCAGCTGCTGATCCTGATCCAGCATTGTCCCCAGGATCTGCATCACCAGATCGCAGCCTCATAGAGCAACTTCTGGCTATGGTTGATGTACATAGCTCGGTTACCCCCACTTACACTGACGAGATTGTGAGTCAAACTAAGGCTGCTATGGATTTTTCCATCACATCTCTGACTTCTGTCTTTGACAGGGATGCTGAGGCAGAGTTTGATCCTGACACTGATGACCTGCTTGATGACTTTTAGACTTTATCTTTATTATTTACTTTCTGTATTATAACTCTGTACTTATGCATTAGACCTGCTACCTAGACAAGATGTTGTGATATGTGTGTTGTTGTTTATGCAGAATTCAGCTTTGTGTGGAATGGACGATCTTAAACGAGCATGGTCTTTAAAATCCAGCAATTCACTAGCACCTCTCCTACACAAACCTGGTTTATTCCAGTAAACACAAATGGGGAGTCCCTCTGTTCCTTTTCCCCATTTCAATTATGTTTTATTATGCCTATGTTAGTGTATTTAATTTCTATGCCCCATCCTAAACTTATCACTAAGTGTGGGATTCCATCCTAAATTAAGCACTTGAGAAACATCTACTTACATATTTAAACTCTAAGTTTAGGATTTTACTAGTAAAATCTCTACTAAAGAGAACATTAGGGACAATGTTTCTCTAAGTGTGGGATGACAGGTATAGAATACCTTAGAAAGTGACTTTTATGTCCAAAACAACAAACTTTCTCTCAAAAAATTTCAAATATAAGGTCAAAAATTTTAAATTTAATGAGTCTAACCACCCGGTTAACTCAGTTTTTTGAGTCTTAGATACTACTGAGAGGAACCATTTTTCAAAATATAAGTATGATATTTCTAAAAGCCTAAAGGAAATAAGGTAGAAATTGCTTAAGCAAGAAGTGATAATCTAAAAGAGCATGGCTAGGCACATACAACCCTTTGTAGTGAGGTATCTTGAACCCAAAAGCATTCATTTTTAATGCTTCACTTTCATTTCTTGTGTGTGCCGATGCATGCATCTCTGAATTAGAACTTGCTCTTGACATGCGCTTCGAGACCATATTGGTGTCTACCGTACGCGGTATAGGTGCAATTAGATGACCTTGATATTCCTTAGGACTTAACCCAATTCTTAAATATCTTTTCAAGCCCAAAACCCTTTCCGATGCTCATTTTTAGTATCCAAGATCCGCCTAGTACACCCTGTTGAGCCTAAACCTTTCGTTTCTTCAAAACCCTAACCACTTCCCAAAAATATCCAAAACTTATCTTAGAATTTCTAAGGTTATGAAGAACATCTTTTAGAATATCTATTTCAAATATCCTACTCATTTTCGTTCTCCAAAATCAAGCTTCTCGAAAATGGTGCGGGAAAATTAGCACACAAAGAGAGCCAAAAAGGACGATGGTGCGGGAAAATTAGCACATGGAAAAGAATCAAAATGATCAAGATTGAAGAAAAGATTTCTGAAGGATTCAAAATATAAAATCTTCCTTGGAAATTCTCTGACAAAGAAATTCTGAAGAAAAAAAAAAGAAAAGACAAAAGAAGAAAAATCAAGAAAAGAAAAGAAATAGCTCCACAAATAAAGCAGAAAGTTTCAAAGCATAGCTCTTCATGAAAAATCCAACAGAAGCTGAAACAGCTACCAGCTCTCCGTTCTACTCCGTTCTAAATAAAGTTGTTCATGATCTCAGTGATTTTAGGATAAGCTAAACACCCTCGCAACCAAAAATTACCACTATCCATACCCTTCACCCTCACCAAACATTACAACCCTCTAAATGTCTTGAGATAATTAGCATCGTCCTCACCTAAGTGGTGGAGATCCGATTCTCGATCAAGCCTATGACGATGAGTGCAGCATGAATGGCTATTTTGAGCGATTTCATTTGAGCTAGATTGATAGGAAACCCAATACACTTTGAATGAATTGAGTGACCACCTTTAGTGAGATCGCCTAGTCATGTGTACTCCAAGATCACGAGATTTGGAAGTATGCCTAAGAGAATCTCTTCTTGTTCATGGAAGGACCATCTTATCTTTCTTCACACTTTTAGAATAACTTGCTTATATGAGGAAAATGCTAATCTTGCGAAATATTCTCTGACTCGCCCCCTAAAAACATGACTTAAAAATATTTTCAGAGAGTTGTTGCTTGAGGACAAGCAACGTCTAAGTGTGGGATAACTTGATGTGACGTAAAAAGTCTTGTTTTTAGAAGCTTTATTCCTCACTTTTTGGATCAATCTTTAGTGAAAATATTCCATAACATTGATTATTTACAAAAATTCACTAAAGTGGTTCAAAAGTAGACGTTGTGACAAAAATCACTAAAAACACTCGGATAATGCACAAAACACGGCATTTTAATACAAGCCGATTCCTCCGCCCTCATTACCCTGTCAAGACACACCCCTAACTTCTACCATCTGTTGTATAGTTAAATCGAGACGGAAAAAACAAGAATCAAGTGAAACGACCAAAGGACGGAGAAGACACTGCACTTTCAGAGTAATTAAAAGTCATTCTGGCAACACCTGAGTTCTACACATCCAATTTCCATGAAATTGGCATCATTAGAAGCGTAACGGAATTTCGAAGCCACAGGCGAAAGAATCAGGTCAAACGGACGCGTAACGAAGGAGATACAGACGTTTTAAGCAACTTGCGAAATCAGAGGGAGACCGTATTTGGCCTCAGGCACTGTATACGGCCCTTGTGAGACCGTATACAGCCTACTACACACCGCATACGGCCCTTACAAGGCTGTATACAGCCCAACCTGCCCCATTTCGTGCTTCGTTTGCTTGTACGTGCTGCTTCGTGAGTTGTACGCACGATTTTGAGGATTGCCTATAAATAGTGGACACCCTCCACCCTTCTCCATACACCTTTCTCATTCTCATTTCTTCCTCTCCACTTTCTCTCTCACACACATCCCTCTCTCTCTAGTTTCTCTCTCTAGAAGTTTCTCTCTCCAAAATTGAGCTAGTTAGAGAGATAGTTAGGTAGAGGTAGCTTTTAGCTTTTGTACGGAGTTGCTCCGAGACTTTGTATTCGTGAAGATCTGTCTATAATAAATTTGTATCAGGTTCTATTTATATATCTATTACTTTCCATTTTTAAACATGTGTTGCATTGCTTATGCTTGTTTAATTAGGATTGCATGCTAGATATATAATGTTAGACTAGACATTTCCTTGTGTTTACTATGATGTAGTTATGTTAGGATAGTCAATATGTTCATGCCATGCTGTTACTCTGTCTGTGTTACTTTAAACTGTTTATGAACTTATAAACTGAATCTCAAATATTTATATATCCAACTTACACTACTACAAAAAGACTAATCTAACTCGGCTCATATGACACGCTAACAAGAACAACCGGGTTTGAAAGTGTAAATAATTCTTGCGCACCCGTTTGCCTATTTATTAACCGTGTCATATTCACTAACCGGGTTTGATACTTACTCTTTGACCCGGTTTAACATTGCACCCGGTTAAATCCAAAGAAGGGGAATAAATCTAGTTGGATCCTATTTGTAAATTTAAATTAAATTAATAATAATTAGAAGTATTTCAACGAAATGTATGGTTTTATTGTTGCTTTAATTTTTGGGTGAGCTATTAATCATTATCATCCGTTCGATACAAACTCAAGAAAAAAAAGCCCTACGTCATGACACTTCCATTAACACCCATGTTAAACCTCATTAAAGTTGAAAAATCCAAATAGTTAATTTATAGATACACAATAAATTCTTGCCTTGTTATTTAAAATTCAATATCATCAGAGCATCTATCAATAAGGTATTTATCTAAGTACTTTCACCTACGTTAATATAAAATTGCACTGCAATTGTATGTATATCTCATATTCATATGCCTTAGATTGATACCCGTTCAAAATTAATTTAATAGAGATTAGTTTCGAATTGTCCCCGTTTAAGACTACTTTTAGAATTTTTTTTATCTCATCTAGGATGTGAATGTATTAGCATTTTGAATATTTTAAAAAATCATACTTATTTCCTTACTCTCACGAGTTTGTGTTATATATGCATACTTGGAGAGTTAAAAGGGAACTGCGGTTGATTTATATTTTAAAAAAATTCAATTTGCTAGTAAGTAGTCACGTATAGGATAAAGAATTGAAAAGGAGAATTAGGATTGCTAACCTACTACCACTTTCTTTAATTCATGTGATATATACACTTTATTTTATGTGTTGTTTTCTAAATTTTCAGATGGACCATAATACGTGGATGTACATGATACAACGTTCTAGCGAGGATTATTTGAAGAATTTGGAAGATTTTATGAAAGCCGCAAATGATCATCGAGTTAATCAAGAAAAAAGTTGGATTTTGTGTCCCTGTAAGGATTGTCAAAATTTTTGTCAGTTTACTGATTGTAATATAATTAGAAAACATCTTATTATTCGTGGTTTTATGGAAGGCTATACTTTGTTGATGCATATCAGTTTGTCTATCGAGTTGTAAAGTGTCGATTAGTCGTTTAATAGAAATATATATTTTGTACCTAGCGACACTTAAGTTTTGGTTTAGGCGACACTTGCCTAAGTGACGCATAGTGACACTTAGGTAAGTGACGCATGAAGGCGGCCGCATGCGGCACTTGCCAGTGACGCATGTCTGCCGATTTTGTTTTAGTATAAATACAAACCTACGGGTTTTTAGCTAGGGTTGACGAAACCCTAGCACCATTTGTCGACTAAACTCATTTGTAATCAGTTCCAATACGTTATTGAAGCTAATAAACTCGTTTACTTTGTTCAATCAATTGTTTCGGTTTAAGTTTATTAGTTATTTTTGTGATTGATTGTTTCCGCCACTCACAACTGGTATCAGAGCCATTTAGGTGATTCGATTGGCACTTTGAAGAAGTTTTGGATTGATTTCGGTTTCGTTCGTATAAAGAATCGAGAATAATCATGGATTTTGGGTTGATTAGGTGCTTTCCAGACGATTTTCATCATTTACTACAGGTTTCGTTCGTTAGGGTTTGAGGAATTTTTGTTAGGCATACGAAAATTCGACTTTTAGGGTTTTTGGTATTTTACAGCCGTTTCTGCGACACTCGTTGCGTCACTTGAACGCGTCACTTAGTGCGGCACTTCGTAAGTCCAAATTAGGGTTTTACCGACACTCTGGTGCGTCACTTTAGTGCGTCACTTAGAGCGTCATTTGGGGTTAATACGACACTTAACTTAAGTGCCGTCTACTTTAATCCACCGTCACTCACGTGCGTCACTTTAGCACGTCACTTGTTTGCCAAGCATCACTTTTTCTAGTGACGCCTGTTTGATTTCTTGCATCACTTCCGCTAGTGACGCCTGTTTGATTTATTGCGTCACTCAAGTACGACACTTGAGTGCGTCACATGCTAGATTGAGCGACACTTGCTTACAGTGTCATCAGTCACTTTATACATCACTCGATAGCGTCACTTATCAAGTGTCGCTAGTCGTTGCGACACTTGAGTGCATCACTTACCAAGTGACGCCTTTGGTACTAATAAGTTTTCAAGTTCTTGTTTTTGAGCTAATTTTCAGGATATTCTTTAATGGCTGCTGCTGCTGATAAAGAAGATATTCGGGAATCAGGGATATGATTAAACAAAATCATGATGTCGGTTCTAATAATAAACCTCCTCTGTTCACTGCTGATATGGATTACGCATATTGGCATGACCGATTTGAACAATACGTAGATTTCCACTGTCCAAAGCTCTGGGGTCCACTCAGAGAAAGATATGAAGCTCCAGTAGCTGAGGGAGACTATCGTGGTATCCCTCCATCCAAAACCTATAAAGCTATATCTCCCGAAGAGAAAAAGGAGTATGATATTGAAAGAAAGGCTCATTCGGCTATCTGTATGTGCCTCACTAAAGATGTCTTACGCCTCTTTAAAACTCATGACATAACATACGATCTTTGGAAGGCTATTGAGACGAGATGTGGTGGAAATCAGAAGTACAAGGAGGCTAAATTAGAACTAATCAAGAAACAGTATGATTCGTTTGATTCTCTTCCTAATGAAAAAGCATCTGGCGTATTTACAAGATACTCACAGTTAGTTAGTGAGTTAACCGAGGGAGGTTACAATTTCCCTCAGATTGAGGTAAATAAGAAGCTGTTGGACGTTCTACCTAGTAGTTGGGACGTTAAAGTGCAATTTCTGAAAGAGAGCCAAGAGTTAGCAACAATGAACTTGGATGAGCTAAATGGCGTTCTTCAAGCTCATGCGATGCAGTTGAAGAAGAAGGAATGTAAATCGGGTGGTTTTGTTTAAGACCCGACATTATATGGAGGAAAAGTCAACACCGGGAAGACTTATGGTGGAATGGCTTTCGTTTCTGCTACAAGTTCTCCATTGCAGCCTTCATTGCAGCCTACTGGTGCTCATCATCCGGTGTATGCTTCTGGACCCTCACAAGGGTCACAAAAGCAAGTTCCAATTTCCCCTGCTATTCAAGAACAGGCTGCTATCTATACAGATTTTTTGTAGCTCCTACAAGGATTTGGTTTCACAACCAAATTCTACATTAGAACTTGCTAAAGAAGATTATGCTCAATTGGATGACGATGATCTTGAGCAAATGGATTTAAACTGGAATATTGTCATGATCTCAAGGAGAGTTCAGAAATTCTTGCAACGGACTGGGCGCAAGAGTTTGGAAGGAGATGGCAAAACTAGTTTTGGTTTTGACAAGAGCAAGGTTCGCTGTTATAATTGTCAGAATTTGGGACATTTTGCTAGAGAATGTGAAAAACCCAAAGTTCCTCCATCGGGTTTCACGAAGCCTGATGCTCCTAGAACTCCAGAGAAAGAAGACGTAAAGCAAGCGACAGTTGATGCGCTAGTTGTCTTTGAGCCTACCAATACAGACTGGAGCATGTATGCTGACAAGTATCAACAGTGTCTGATGGCTCACATATCTAATGAGGTACGCAATGAACCAGAAGAGCCTTTGAACTGTATTTCATACATTAAGTTAACTGAATCTTTAAAGTGCTTTCAAGAAGACAATGTAGACTCAAGAAAAAAAGTTGAAAAACTTAATGAGTCCAATAAGTACTTAAAGGCCAATGAACAACTGTATGATAAGAAAATTGAGGCTTATCAACAGGACACTCAGAGGTATAAATCTAAGGTTTTTAGTCAACAGGATGCTATTAATAGCTATCTTGCTGAAATAGAACTTTTAAGAAAGGAACTCTCTTATTTGAAAGTTGAATATGACAACTATAAAAATAAGATTCTAGGTTCCTCTTCTTCTACGGTTGCCTTCAATGAAATCCTTAACATGCAAAGGACAGATAATAAAACTAAGACAGGACTAGGTTATACTATAGTCCCGCCTCCCACTGAATACTGTCCTATGCCTGTTAAGGAAGGCACCGAAGATATTCCTGTTGACTATGCATTGTTATATGGGGTCAAGTCAAAGGTAAATAATCAAAACAAACAGGCAAAGGAGAAAACCAAGCGGCCAGAGTATCCTTCGCCTCAGTTTGTTAAGTCTAAATGTGAATCTCCAGTTAGTATTGAGGAGATAGTTGAGATTGAGGACATTACTGATCAGGAGTATCCTGAATTTAAAAAGGTTGAAGTTAAACACGAAAAAGTGGTTTTAAAGGTTGAACCTGCAATTAAGGTTCAACCTAAAAAGGGAAAAGATAAGGTTTTAAACACAAAATCTCAAACTTTACAGTCACCTGTAAAGATTTTGCAACATAAAGATACACGCGAAAAGGATTTGTGTGATAAACCTTCCACTTCAACCTCTCAACCAAAACAAGCATTTTCTAAGACGTGCACGTAATGTTCATGTTCTAGAAATGCTTCCCATCCTCTTGTGGTAAGTCCTCAGCCTCAACCATTTGTTGAGACTCGTTCGTGTTTTTACTGTAAAAGACAAGAACATTTAATTCGTGAATGTCCCAAACTTTCTCATCAGCACCATGGGAGAGAGATGCCTAGGACATCAGTTTATAGAAATTCATTTTCAAAATCTCCACCTAGGCGTTATTCAATTTCTCCCAAGCCTGCTGAGAAGCCAAGTAATGTTGGGCAAAAAGCTTTGCCAAAACAAAAGCCCGACATTACACCCAAACCAATTTCCGAACAATCTAAAGTTTGGAAACGAAAGGAGTCTGTAAGTGACTCTTCCGTCATCAACAATAACACATTAGATGAAAATTCTGATTTGTTAAAAAATAAAGTTCTATCCGATGTGATTATTGTTGATGACCTTGGTAGACCTAAGTCTGTAAACAATGATTTGGTAAATGGAGTTCCAAAACAGTCATTTGCCCTAACAGATGACTGCATTGCATGCCATAAAGGGAAACTCCACAAAAAGTCCCATAAGTAAAAGGTAGTGAATTCCATTGCTGCACCACTGGAGCTCTTACATATGGATCTTTTTGGTCCTATTTCCACTAAGAGCATCGGTGGTAGATCTTACTGCTTAGTAGTCACCGATGACTACTTCAGATTTTCGTGGGTATATTTTCTTGCTGCGAAAAGTGAAACATCAGATATTTTGGTCTATCTATTGGATAAGTTGGCAAATCTGTGCAACTTAAAGGTGAAGAGATTGCGAAGTGACAATGGAACTGAATTCAAGAACTCAACTCTTGAGTTATATTCTTCCACGAAAGGTATTGATCATCAGTTCAGTGCTACAAGAACTCCTCAACAGAATGGAGTTGTAGAGCGTAAGAATAGGACTATTATCGAGACAGCTCGGACTATACTGGTCGATTCTAAGCTTCCTATTATATTTTGGGCAGAAGCAGTCAGTACTGCTTGTTACGTTCTGAATCGCGTGCTCACGGTTAAGAAAAAGAACAAGACCTGTTATGAACTTTTCAATAACCGTAAGCCAACTTTGCAGTTTCTAGATCCATTTAGATGTCCATGTTTGATTATGATCCCAAAAGAAAAGGTCTCGAAGTTTGGTGCTAAAGCTGTTGAAGGGATTTTCTTTGGTTATTCAGTCAACTCTCCAAACAAAAGAGTCTACATTAAATCAACACACCAGGTGGAAGAGCATTTTGAGCTAAAATGCCTGAGTTACACGGATCCTCCTCAAGGAACGGGTCCGGAATGGTTGTTTAATTATAAGGATGTGTTTAACTCTTTTGACATACCCGAAGAAGACGATGAAGAGGAGGAGTTGGTTACCCTACTTCATGGCATCAGTCTGTGTCAAGACACATCTACCTCAAAACCTACATCCACACCTACTCCTACATCCACACCTACTCCAACACCCACACCATCACCTCCAACACCCACACCATCTCCTACTATCCCACCTTCGGATGTTCCTTCGACTTCAGGAACGATAAATGCAAAAGAACATCCTGATGATCCCAATATGCCTCCTTTAGAGGAAGACGAGGAAGAAGAATAAATGGTTCATTCTCGTATCTTCTCTAATGAAGATGATACAGAACTCCAACCACCTGTGCAACCTGAAAGTTCTACTGCTCCTGAGACTAACACTATTCCGGTCACTGAAGGGATATGAACAATTTGGAGTTAGTACTTGCACCGGATTTAATCCCAGTCACGCGTGTACACAGGGATCACCCCATCGATAATATTATCGGTGATCCTAATGCTGCGGTTCAAACAAGGCAACAAGTGAAACAAAATCCAAATCAAGAAATGTTGAATCTGGTTGCTCGGATAAATTCTTGCCATTTATCCCAAATTGAACCCAAGAAAATTGATGAGGCCTTAAAAGATCCATCTGGATCGAGGCCATGCAAGAAGAGTTACAACAGTTCAACAAGCTGCACGTTTGGGATATAGTTCCGTTACCCAAAGGTGCTCACTTAACCGGCACTCGATGGGTATTTCGAAATAAGATGGATGATCGGGGTATAGTGATTCGGAATAAAGCTCGATTGGTTGTTCAAGGTTTTAGTCAAATCGAGGGCTTGGATTATGATGAAGTCTTCGCTCCTGTGGTAAGACTTGAGTCTATTCGAATCTTTCTGGCGTTCGCTTCTTTCAAAGAGTTTCGTGTTTACCAACTCGATGTTAAAAGCGCCTTTCTATATGGACAAGTGGAAACAGATGTGTATGTTAAACAGCCTCCAGGTTTTGAAGACCCTGAGCATCCAGAATACGTCTGCAAGTTGAACAAGGCGTTATATGGTCTTCATCAAGTTCTGCGGCTTTGGTATGAGAGGCTCACTACCCACTTAATCAAGCATGGTTTGTTTGAGGGAATATCGATAGTACTCTGTTCATTCGTAAAGAACAAACTGGGGATCGAGAGGATATGTTACTTGTGCAGGTGTATGTGGAAGATATTATCTTTGGCTCTACAAATGAGGCGATGTGCAAGCATTTTGAGGAGATTATGAAATCTGAGTTTGAGATGAGTGCGATGGGGGAGCTCAAATTCTTTTTAGGTGTACAAGTTGAGCAGTCTCCAAAAGGTATTTATATTCATCAGTCAAAATATGTCAAAGACATGTTGACTAGATATGACCTGCTCAATTGTAAAACCTATGGGACTCCTATCGAACTTAATCACAACCTTAGACTTGCTGAAGATGAGGAAGATTGCAAAGAAAAGGACTATCGATCAATGATAGGTTCTTTGATGTATTTAACTGCTTCTCGACCGGATATTGTGTTTGCGGTATCCGTCTGCTCACGCTTTCAAGCCAAACCCAAGGTGTCTCACATGAAGGCGGTCAAGCGAATTTTTGGTTATCTCAAACATAGACCCAATCTTGGTCTATGGTATTCCAACGAGAAGTCATTCGCTCTTTCTGCCTATTCGGATTCGGATCATGGCAGCTGCAGCATAGACAAGAAATCTACCACCGATGGATGCCAATTCCTCGGATCTCGATTGGTCTCATGGCAATGCAAGAAACAGACTACAGTTTCTCTTTCAACTGCAGAAGCTGAGTACGTTGCTGCTGCAAGTTGCTGCTCTCTGGTTCTATGGATTCAGCATCAACTGCGTGATTACGGGTTACTTCTTTCTATGACTCCTATTCACATAGATAACACTGCTACTATATCTATCACACGCAATCCCGTACGGCACTCTAAGACTAAACACATTGAACTTAGGTTCCACTTTATACGGGATTGCTATGAAAAATACCTGATAGACCTTGTCCACATAGACACCTTAAAGCAGAATGCCGATCTTTTCACAAAAGCTTTTACGCGTACTCGATTTGATGAACTAATCAACATGATTGGTTTAAGGTTCTTTATAGCCAAAAAGTAATTTGTAACTTGGAACGTAATTTATCTCTTTTTATGTGTGTTAAAAAAAAAACGCAACAGCCACTCTTTATACTTTTTAGTATTAAAGAAATGCACCGTTGCTACATTTTAAAATAGAAGTTGAAGTTGTGTCTGTAAACAACTTGGGATATGATAGTACATCGGGTGACATGCACAGAATGGAATTTTAAGGTTTATCTTGGATGTGTCAGTAGATTTATCTGACGTGTTGAAAACAGTTTTTATAAACATTGTCTTCATCATACGATATATTAGTAGGCATGTTATGCAAAACTCTTTGAGATCTCTTAAGAAGCCTAATAGTTAATTGTTTATTTCCAGTGCTACAACATCATTAGATGTATGACAAAAGTCTTAATTTCTTCCTTATGCTAGACATGTTTTTGTGAAAGAAGTTTATTTGATATCATTTGGGGGTATATATTGACAGTTCCCTCTGTTATACGTAAGTATAGACCTGGTCTCTGTTAATATATACTTAAACATTAAGCAAACACAAGTCAAAGTACTTGCACAGTCTTTAAAATAAAGATACCTTACAAGGTCGCCAAAATGGTTTGACCAAGTCTGATTTTGCTTAAACCTGAATCAAGCTATGTCGCTCTGTTGTACGTCAGTACAGACCTGTCACCGCTAACTTGATTCTTAAATTTGATTTTCTTATATTCTCTTTGTAAATGGAAACATGGTCTATGTCTTAAGTTAAGATGTATATCTATGGTGGGGACCACAGCGAAATGTACATACTAATAATAATAAATTTAGCTCCTAGATGTGAGTGTAACATGTTTAAAGTGGACAACTATACTAATAATCGTTTTGAAATAATTTTTATAAAAAGTATTTTTAGCATGTCAAGTAAATTTAAAGTGGACAAATATACTGATGATCGAAAGAACACTTACTGTTCCTAATAAATGCATATTATTCCGATATGATCCCTAACTAGATTATATCAACTCCGTCACCAAAAAGAATGTGTTAATTTTATATTTGTAAATTTGCATTCCTTTATGTGTTATTATATTTTCTCTAAGTTAGTTTAATTTTTAATTTTACCAAAGTTACGGTTACCTTTTCAAGTTTGAGTACCGAAATCACACCACAAAGATCGATAAAATCGCAAATTTTTCACTAAAAGTGACCTGTTGCGTCACTTCATAAGTGACGCTACTAGTGACGCATACGATACTGCGTCACTTTCACTAGTGACGCTGTAAGTGTCGGGGTAAGCTATAACACCCCTCTTTCTAATACAACAATATTATATTATTTTAATAGGAAGCGTATATTACAAAATACATTTCATTACTTTATATTAAATAATGTACATAAACAGTTTACGTATTCAGATCACACCAAATTAAAACTGTTTAACAAATACTTAAAACGGGGTATTATATTTTACAAAACAAGGTTTACACAAAACCATATCAGAGTTGCAAGTCGTCAAACTTTCCCTGCCGAAGCATCCACTTCCTGTCCACCCACATATCTATTCAAAACCTGCAGAAAGTGAATTAGCACAAAGCTAAGTGAATAGATTTATCACACATAATTCAACTTAGCTTAACCATGAGTTTACACCAATTAATCGTAAACACACATATTCCAATGAGGATCGGTGGCTCTTGGGATATCATAATACCCGGGGATTCCCAAAGAACACTTAACGTCAATCTGTATGGCCAATACAGAATAGACCGATAACTACTGGTTATTAAACTCATACACAGGTCTCAAACACAACAAATGAATTAAAACCTGTGTAATTCACATAATAACCAAAAGTCCAACTACACGTTGACCTCAATAATCTGATACACATATATTCACATATCACGTAGATTCATAGTCAATAATCAAGACTAAACAGTCTAACACATATCTACGTTTACTTGTTGCAACCAAACAGTTACAACTAAATCAAATGGTGAGTTCTAAATCCACTCACCGATACCTCTGACGTCTCCACACTCAGGATTCTTATATCACTGAGTCTTAGGTTGATCTGAAACAGAAAATCAAATATAAGTTAGAAATTCGTTCCATAATCATCATCAGAGCATATTTATATAATCAGGTAATCCCTGAAGTCTAGTCAAACAAAAGTTTATTCAAAATGAAATTAGAAAATCCCGAAATGACGTTTAAAAACTGAAAAATGCCATTTTCGGGCCCTAGATGACCCCGAATGGCCAAAAACTGCCTAGACTCTTAGAATAGAGTCGGGATCATTAGGTCGTTTCCGAGTGACCATGCGAATTTCAATCCAATCCGAGTTAGTGAAATTGTCACCTGTCCGTTACCCCGAAAAGACTTACGCATTTTCAAAATTTGCAAAATAAAAATCTTTAAAAATTCTCGGTTCGCAGGAAACTGGGTTCGCAGAGCCAACTGAGTTCGCAGAAACTCGGTTCGCTTCGCAGAACAACTCGGTTCGCAACGCATCAGGTCAATTCGCACAGCGAAACTCTACTCACTTCGTAGCGAATCGGTTCGCAGGACTCGGTTCGCAGGACTCGGTTCGCAAAGCAAAATCAACTCGCAGCAACTCAGTTCGCTTCGCAACCTGAGCTCGGTTCGCAGGACGAACTGATAACTGCGAATTTCGCTGTTCTTACGAGTTTTTCGAATTAAAACTCACCAAAACTTCAAGGAACTCAATTCTATGGTTTCTAATACATCTACTAACATCATATAACATCTAATAACAACATATCAAGCTTCAGTTTCGTGTAAATCAATCAAAACCTATAAAACCCAATTGTAAAGCTTTGAAAATCAACTCACTTTTTGGTGAGGATAAAGATGATATGATGCAGATGATGAGGTTGTTGTTTTGGATTTGAAATCACAGAATCACTAGGTAAACTCTAATTTACTTATGGTGTTAGTTTGAGTTTGAGAGTTTATTTGCCAATTGAACAAATGAAGCAAACTTGAAATGGAAAAGGGATATTAAGGTCGGCTCACAACCGACTTTGATACCCAATTGCTTTAATTTTTTATACCCGTCCTAAATCTATTATCTGGAACCTAGAAAAATTTGCGAAATTATTATTTTGTTTTACCGTCATCTATAATAATTTAATACAACTAATAGTTTACTATCCACATTAAGTTCTGGAACTTATTTATCTAAGTTTCACAATATAATAATAATATCAAGTAATTCCTAAAACAATTAAATAATCAAATTAAATTAAGAAATTACCAGACTAGTGAAGAGGATGTTACATAAGCTACGCTACAAGTGCCTAGTTGAGTGACGCATACTAGGGTTTCCGTATAAATACCCTTTCAAACGACACTCAACCTCACCACTTTTCAAATTCACTTAGCGTCACTCTCTCTGACATACCGTCACTTATTGTGTACCTGCGTCACTTCCTCTGTGCATTTTTTGTCGATCTGTTCGTGATTTCTCAAGCTTGGTTGCGCATTCCATCGTGATATTCTTGTTCCCCTCATTCATACGACTCGATTGGTACTACTTTTAACCTTTATCTTTCTGTATTCATGTTTTAATCATGTTTTAGGGTTACGGGTTTTGGGTTTCATCGAAATCACACGATTTGGGGTTTACTTTGTTCATGTTTTCAGTTAATAATTGGTGCGTTTTACTCATTTTTATCACGCGCACATAGTGGTAACAACGGTTTTCAAAACCCCCAAATTTGGTTTCTGGGTATGAACAGTGACACGATGATCTTCATCGTTGCGTCACTTAATGCGTCACTTACAGCAAGTGATGCTTCTTGGAAATTTAGAACCCATACCGTCACTTCTTTAGTGACGCCTATTACTGCGTCACTTCTTAAGTGACTCTCATAGTGACGCATGTGTATATATTACTTGTTAGCCCGTCACTCATCTAAGTGACGTGCACTTATGGGTCACTCTCTTAAGTGACTCACTTAGTGATGCCCTTGTCTATACCGACACTTATACCATCACTTTCTAAGTGACTCACTAGGTTACCGTCACTATGCTTAATGCCGCATACTTTTGATCCGACACTTCTTAAGTGTCGTATCTAATGACGCATGATTTGGCAACGTCACTTACACCAGTGACGCATGATAGCGTCACTTACCCTAAGTGACGCTATACTTAATTTCAGATTTTGAGCACTGTTTTCTGCGACACTTCCTAAGTGTCGGTAGTGTTTATGCGTCACTTCCTAAGTGACGCCTAAATCAGAATTTTGTTTTTTAGGTTATGCGTGTTCGTGCTAATTCTATAACGTTTGTGGTTATTTTTGTTTCCTATTTTAGCTTACAGATGGCTGATTTACAAAACTACTATCGTCGCACCAACACTCGTCACAATATCACAGCTTTCTTGGAGTCCACGCACGCAAACTCGGCTCCCTTTAGACCTATGATTGAGTTCCTACGACGATCGAGGATTCATTATACTATCACTGCATCTACTCCGGTCTACATGAATCAGATCGAGGATTTTTATGACCATGCTTTCATTCGGACTCAGGGTGAGGTCCCGAGAATAGTGTCCAAGATGTTTGGTGAGGAGATTGAGATCACCAAGAACTCTATTCTGATTTCCGCAAACAATATCTATGCCGGGTTTGGAGATATTTGTGTCATATTGTGATCGTTTGCTTATCTCCGAGGAAGGGAGGATATGATGCCGCGAGTCATTTGACTCTATCTCTCATGTTAGCCTTGATCTAAAACAAGCCGTATAACTTTAGCGGATACATCTTTGGCAACATGGTTGAGAACATTCGGGCAGGGAAGGATAAGTGGCTGCAATATCCACGGTTTATGTAGCTACTGTTAAATGATTTGAATCTTGAGATTGCTCCTGATCACCGATCCCTTTTGGTGCCAATGCCAGTGCTTCTACGGGTCTTCAATGACTGCAAATTAGCGCCACAGGGTGAACAAGTTTTGGCCGATCGTGAACTTTTCGGGCACATAGTCAATGAAAACTATGTTGCGCTGATAAATGACGGATTTGAGGATGATGTGATTCCTCCGGTAAATGAGAATGATCTGGTTGACACTGAGATTGCACAGGATTTGGACGATATTGATCGTGTTGAACGTGTTGATGAGGATACAGATGATGGTGGGTCCATACCGCCCGATTCTGAGGGTGATGTACCCCCACCGGCTGCTTTGGACGGAATTCAGATTGCTAATCCTAGACGCTTTAAGCGTATTTTGAGAAGGATTTCTGCAGGGAGGGTTCATGTACCGAGGAACCCTGGCAAGCGACCAGCTGGGTCTTCTCCATCCTATTCAGAGTTACCTTTGAGGAGACGCCAGAGAACAGGTATTATAATTCAGGAATCTGGTCAGCGAATGCCTCAGCAACAACAACAATCTCCACAACATCAACCACAACCACAGCTCCCATCTATTCAACAGCTTCTGAGCCAAATGGAGCAATTGAGCAAACGCTTTGATGATCAGAACGCGGTTATTGCAGCTCAGGCTTCTCAGATCAAGGAGTTAGAGCTTAAAGCTGCACAGGTGGATGAGTTAAGGCTACAGGTGTCAGAGTTAGATTCTAGACTGTTAGAGTTGGAGTCTGTTACTGTTGTTTCGGGGGAGGAAGGTCAGCGTACCTTTGAAACAAATGTAACGCCTCCCCCAGAACCAGAAAATGTACAAAGTTCAGATATTTATGAAAATATTGCTTTAGATTATTTCGTTGATGTTCCGAGACAACCGACTCCGATTGCAACTGATTATTCAAATGTCAATCTGACATATCTGCAGAGTTTGGTTAATCAATTTGATGAAGTAGATAGATCAGTTGATACCGATGATGTTGAAATGGATACAGAGGTTCCAGGGTCGGATGAGGAATATATGGATAATCCAAATCAAGAACCGGCGCCTGAACGTGAACCGGAGCCAGTGTTACGACAACCTGCTCAAGCGTACAACTTTGATGCTCCGGTTATTGAGACAGATTCTTCTGAAGATGAGGCAGAACCTGCAATGGAACAACCTACTGATGAATCAGTTCCTGCGTCTACATCTTCAGGAAGTTCAAAACCACAAGTAGTGTACACACCAATTGCACCTGATTTGAAGATTTGTAAAACTTATCTAGTTAAAGGTGAATTGACTGGTTTGATCAGAAGTTGGAAATTCGATGTTGACAACTTTCTCATTTTGATCAAGAGAAGCGATGGCGTGCAATTCTTCAAGCTAAGATTCAATCATATCAGCACATTGCCAAAGGTCGAACTTAATCGTCTTGCTCAGTTGAATATTGTAAATCATTCTGAAGATACTCGAGGAGTTCTCTTTCAGAAAATTCTGAGAAAAGAAATTTACAGCAAGAATTATATGTGGATTAGACCAGAGCTGGGAGTTCGGTATTCTTACAAGAAAATGATTGATATAAGAACTCAACAACCGATTGTGAAATATCATTATCCACCAGCTGCTAGTCTCAAGACTGTTCCCTTACAGGAGTTACCACTGGATTTCTTACGAGATTTAAAGTATTGGTGGTTTGATCCTGTCACCCAAGAAGCTGTAATTGAATATTCTACCAAAATTGGTGTGGTACAGACACAAGGTAAATGGGGAGAATGGCCAATTAAGGAATTTGTGGGAAAGTCTGTTCGAGTTTTTGATCCGATCAGCCTGATAAATCTGACAAAGAAAGATTTGAAAGCTCTCTACAAGAATAAACTTCAGTATAATCAAGATGATTTAGAGGAAGCTTCAAAGTTTATGAGGGTGGTCGAGATTTGTTTGAAAGTGGGAATCCATGCAGGAGGACCATTCCCAGAAGGTTGGTGTTGATTAAAGTTTTGAAGTTTAAAGATTTTGAAGACCAAGCTGAAGACACGGGGGAGTTTGTTGATGCATATCAGTTTGTCTGTCAGTTGGTCTATCGAGTTGTAAAGTGTCGATTAGTCGTTTAATAGAAATATAGATTTTGTACCTAGCGACACTTAAGTTTTGGTTTAGGCGACACTTGCCTAAGTGACGCATAGCGACACTTAGGTAAGTGACGCATGAAGGCGGCCGTATGCGACACTTGCCAGTGACGCATGTCTGCCGATTTTGTTTTAGTATAAATACAAACCTACGGGTTTTTGGCTAGGGTTGACGAAACCCTAGCACCATTTGTCGACTAAACTCATTTGTAATCAGTTCCAATACGTTATTGAAGCAAATAAACTCGTTTACTTTGTTCAATCAATTGTTCCGGTTTAAGTTTATTAGTTATTTGTGTGATTGATTGTTTCCGCCACTCAATCGCTGTCAATCATCACTTAGATCCATTACAGAGGGCACTCACATACTTATTGGTCACGACATGATGAATTGTTAACTGATCGTCCTGGTGTTCATTATGAATGTAATGCTAATGAAAATGAGGATTTAGAGAATGAGGGTCATGATAATTTAGATGACATGTTACATGATTTGGAGGATGATGTTTCCGAAAAGGATTATGAAAAATTTCAACAATTATTTGTCGATTCAGAAAAGCCATTGTATACAGGTTGCTCAAATTTTATGAAACTTTCTGCTGTGTTGAAGTTGTTGAATTTGAAAGCAGATAATGGCTGGAGTGATACAAGTTTTACAAGTCTATTAAAGATCCTACATAAGATGCTTCCCGAAGATAAAGAGTTACCTATATCGTTATATGAAGCAAAAAAACTAATGTGTCTAATGGGTTTGGAGATTGAAAGAATAAATGCATGTCCAAATGATTGTATGTTGTATAGAAACGAGTTTGCAAACTTAAATGAATGTATTAACTGTGGTACATCAAGATATAAGAGAAAAGAAACTGAAAAAGATAGTGATGTGACAAAAAATGGCCCCCTCGTTAAAGTATTGTGGTATTTGCCTATCGTACCAAGATTGAAACGATTATTTGCAAATGCCGAAGATGCAAAATTGTTGCGTTGGCATGCTGAAGAGCATAAAAAAGATGGAAAAATAAGACATGTGGTTGATTCTCCTCAATGGAGAAATTTTGATTATAAATTTCAAGAATTTGGCCAGGAGATTAGAAATTTAAGGTTTGCACTTAGCTCAGACGGCAATAATCCATTTCGGAACATGAGTAGTCGTCATAGCACTTGGCCGGTTCTATTAAGCATCTACAATCTACCACCTTGGTTATGCATGAAACGAAAATACATCATGATGTCATTGTTAATTCAAGGTGCAAAACAACCAGGGAATGACATTGATGTGTATTTAGCTCCATTAATTGAGGACATGGAAACATTATGGAGTCCGGGTATTGAAATTTATGATGCATTCATGAAAGAGAATTTTCAATTACGCGCCATGATTTTTTGCATAATAAGTGATTTTCCCGCATATGGTAATTTGTCCGGATACAGTACAAAAGGGGGAAAAGCGTGTCCAGTTTGTGAAGATGATACACATTCGTTATGTTTGAAGAATTGTAAAAAAAATGGTATACATGGGACATCGTCGATCACTATCTCAGACGCACCCATATCGTAGACTGGCCACAATTTTTGATGGTAAAGACGAGCTACGAACACTAAGGCCACCATTGACCGGAGTGGCTACATTTTCTCGAATTGAAAACTTAAATACTATTTACGGAAAAAGTGGTACAACTCCACCAAAAGGTATTTGGAAAAAGAAGTCAATTTTTTGGAATTTACCATATTGGAAAAATTTGCAAGTCAGACACTGTCTTGAAGTTATGCATATCGAGAAAAATGTTTGTGAAAGTGTGATAGGGTTATTGTTGAACATTTTGGGGAAATCAAAAGATGGGCTTAATGCTCGAAATGATATGAAAGAAATGGGAATTCAACCGGAGCTTTAACCCAAAAAGGGCTCTGGAGAGCACATGTATCTGCCAATAGCTTGTTATACCATGTCCAGAGTAGAGAAAACTAAATTTTGTCAATGTTTGCATGGTATTAAGGTTCCATCGGGCTATTCATCTAATATTAAGATGTTGGTACATATGAAAGACTTGAAGTTACTTGGTATGAAGTCTCACGATTGTCATGTTTTATTGACACAAATGATCCCTATTGCTATTCGTGGAATACTACCGGATCATATCCGAAAAACAATCACAAAGCTTTGTCTATTTTTAACAACATTAATTCGAAGGTGATTGATCCAGAGGTGTTGGATTCTTGGCAAAGTGATATTATCGTTACTCTATGTCAACTTGAGATGTATTTTCCGCCTTCATTTTTTGATGTGATGGTCCATCTGATATCTCATATTTTTGGAGAAATAAAGTTATGTGGTCCTGTATTCCTACGGTACATGTATCCATTTGAGAGATACATGGGTGTTTTAAAATGATATGTAAGAAATCGAAATAAACCGGAGGGAAGTATTATCGAAGGATATACTTATGAGGAAGTCATTGAATTTTGTACATACTATCTGGATGGTGTCACAAATATTGGAATTCCGAAATCTCGACATGAGGGTAGACTTCAAGGGGTTGGTACAGCTGGATCAGAAAATATCATTGCAGAACGGCATGACATTAGCCAAGCACATTTTACAGTCCTACAACATATGACATCTATTGATCCATACATACACGAGCATATGAGGATCTTACAAGCTAAAAATAGTAAGAAAAGTGAAAAGTGGTTGGCTACCGAGCGTAATAAGACATTTGCAATGTGGTTGAAAGAAAAGGTTGGGCGAAGAAAATATCAATGAGTCTGTTAAACGATTAGGAGAAGGTCCACAATTTGTTATGACCACGTACCAAGGCTACGATATCAATGGATATACATTTTACACCAAACAACACGATAGAAAAGGTGCAGTACAAAACAGCGGAGTGACGATATTTGCGACAACGACGAAATTCTCTCAGGTGAATAATGATGTACGGTCTACGATCGCCAAAAACTCATTTTATGGCGTCATTCAGGAAATTTAGGAATTGGATTATAATTCTTTCACTATACCACTTTTCAAGTGTATATGGGTCGATAACGAAAAAGGTGTTAAAGTCGATGAAGATTGTTTTACAATTGTTAACCTATCCACAGATAACTATGTATCAGAACCGTTTATTCTTGCCAAACAAGCCACACAAGTATTCTACGTTGAGGATCCGAAGGACTCGCAATGGCACATTGTATTGCAGGGAAAACGTCGTATACTTGGTGTTGAGAATGTTGTGGATGAAGAAGAATACAATCAATTTGACGAACTACCTCCATTTTTTGTTGATAATTCATCCTCAAATGACGATATTGATGATACCACTTACATAAGATCAGACCACGATGAAGTAGAATGGATTAATGATAGCTCATCAACTAAGAAAAGGTAATATAACAACTTGTGTATTTATTTCGTATTATCTAATGTAGTCAATTTATCGATATGGATTGATTTGTTTGTAGGAAGAAAAACTCAAAGAAGAAGCCGTGAATGGAAAAGACTATGGTTGCAAATCAGAGAGACGTAAGAACACATTTATACATATTATATCTAATTATTATAATACTAGTGTGATCATGTTCATATATGTTCAACACAAATTTTAATTTTTATAATAATAGAGCTAAGTTGCTATCATAATTAAATTACTATTTGTGTATTTATTTTTGCAATATTACTTACATATTTTGAATTTATGAAATCAATTAATAAATTAAATGATACTAGTGTATAATCATATTTTTAATTTCAACCATTTTAGCATACAAAAATTTAATACAGAAATTTATCCTAAAATGTTTTTGGCGCATAATTTTTTTTTTTTGGGCGCATAAATAGTAGCAAAAGAAATTAAAAAAAATCACTAAAAAAACCGTTCTCCTGTTTGCGTTTGTATATGTTTAAAGGAGTTGGAAGCCCTTTCTTCTTCACAAAGCAGACCCGAGAGAGCTTCGATTCTTCTTCTATCAACCTTAATTTCTTCTTTAAGCATCTTCTATTGATCTCTGTAAAACCCAACACGAATACTCAAGCATCTTCAGTTAGGGATTTTTCACAAGCAGGGGTTTAACTTCACTTCAATATCTTCATTAAAGCTATGGTAACTATGGTTGGAAACTAAGGTACAATAATAATAACTTAATTAAGCAGAGTCTTCATTCCTTCATTAAACTAATTTTCGATATCTTTCATAAACTCAATTGTGTTTTGATAACTTGTGAACACCAGTGAGGTGCTGATGCAATTTCATACATGTCATTCACAATTACTATATTTTTCATGAGAATTATAATCAAGAAGCTCACCGTAGTCAATGAAACGAACCTTAACAATTATTCAGTTCGGTTGTCAAGTGACTTTGTGAATGGTTTCAAAATTGCAACTGGATTAACCCAACCCGAGTAAAGACTTGCAGCCATTCCATCCACATGTCTTAATTTTTATAATTGTTATTTAACATGAAACAACGACATTGGCATATCAAAGAAGACCCAAATGGTAACATCAAGAAACAAATGCTTATACAAGCTAATAATGCTTGGAGGGGTTTCAAGAGGACCCTTGTTAAGAACTAAGTTCGAACCGAAAGAGATCCATGTCGCAAATATATGTATCTTCCAAAAGAAGTATGGCAAGAATTTCGTGCACTGAAAATGACACCAGAGTTTGAGGTTTGTTTTATACGGGGTTCATTATTTATGATTATCAAGTTTACTGATGTTAGAGGTTTTAAGTTATCACTGACTAAAAATTATTTCAGTTTCGTATTCTTAATTTGTACAGATTGCACTGTTTTATGTGAGATTAGTTTCTACTGATCAATTATTTCATTAAATATCTCGTATGGTCTTCCCGCGTACATGATCAATTTGCAGACTAGCCAATTTGAAGTGTTTCTAATTGTTTAAGTTACTTATATGTAAAGGCAAGGGAAAGTGCGAACCAGAACAATGATCCGGCCCGACTAGGTCCACGTGGGTATCGTGGCAAAAGGCGTGAATGGGAAAAAGAAAGGAAGGCACAACTGGAGAAAGAAAGGGAAACAGGAGAGCCCGCTTCATTAGTCCACCATGTACAAGATGAGCAGGCATGGAACTATTTCATGGGTAGGAGAACAAAGACTGCTACAGGGGAGCTACGATTTACCAACCGAGCTTACGCCTTTAGCGAGTGACTTGGTAATACAATAATGTCAACTTTTTTTTTTTTTTTTTATAATCTCTGTTACACCTGAGTTTATAAATTTATTATCCTAATAAATATATTGCTTTATGAATAGGCGGAGAAAGATTCGAAAAATTTATGTGATGTTCGTGAAACGCGTACATTATCAGATGCATTAGGACGACCTGAGCATGGGGGTCGCACGAGGGGCATTGGGAGCACTGCCGGCTTGAAACAAACCTACGCTGATAAAAAGAGAAAGTATCAAGATAAAAAAGATATGGAACATGAAGTCAGAAGGCAGGTCAAACAAACAGTTAGGATTGTTGTTCCTGAAGTAGTTTGCGAAGAGGTTGCTACACAATTGTCTACGAGGTCTGACATTGTTAGGAACTCCGGGATGAGGAACAAAACTTATGGCTTGGCATCCCCGACGTTGAATGTATTGGATGCTTTAGAGGTAATTGCTTGTGCTCTGAAGATATAGTTACATACATTTAGTGGTATAGCCGAAACATATACTCACATGACAATTTATTACCTGAATGTTTTTATCTGACACGTCACGTACTAAGGTTATTGCATGCTATACGTTTATAGTCGGCGACCGCGTGTTTCCTGATGTTACCCTATGGTGATAATAGTATATTTGCTAGGGGTTTGGTATACCTGTTAGGGGATGACCAAATGAACACACGTCCTTTGGAAAATGATTATATGAATGAGAGTGCCCCTGACGTTGGATCTAGATGACAATTGACTACAATTGAAATGCGGAATCAATCAATTGCACATATTGCTAACAAACACAAAACGTAACAAATGTATTTGAACAAAGTAAACGTGTATATCAGCTTGTATAACGAATTGGGAACGATTACAAAGTGGTTTAGTCATCAAATTGTGATAGGGTTTCGTCAACCCTAGCCTGAAACCCGTAGGTTTGTATTTATACTAAAAGTCTGCCAACATGCGTCACTTGTGGAAGTGTCGCATGTGGCCGCCTTCATGCGTCACTTACCTAAGTGACGCTATGCGTCACTAAGGCAAGTGACGCCTAACCTAAAACGTAAGTGTCGCATATAACAAAAACTATATTTTCACTATACGACTAATGACACTTATTACAACTCGATAGACCAACTGACAGACAACCTAATATGCATCAACAAACTCCCCCGTGTCTTCAGTTTGGTCTTCAAAAATCTTCAAAATCTTCAAGTTTAGCGTTTAGCACCAACCTTCTGGGAATGTACCTCTAGCGTGTATTCCCACCTTCAAACATATCTCGACCACCCTTGTGAACTTTGAAGCCTCTTCTAAATCAGCTTGATTATACTGAAGTTTATTCTTGTAGAGAGCTTTCAAATCTTTCTTCGTTAAGTTGATTAGGCTGATTGGATCGAAAACACGAATTGACTTTCCCACAAATTCCTTAATCGGCCATTCTCCCCAAACATCCTGTGTTTGTACCACAGCTGTCTTTGTAGAATACTAGATTACGGCTTCCTGAGTTACAGAGTCAAACCACCAATACTTAAGATCACGTAAGAAATCCAATGGCAACTCTTGTAAGGGAACAGTCTTAAGACTAGCAGCTGGTGGATAATGATATTTCACGATTGGTTGTTGAGTTCTCAAATCAATCTTCTTCTTGTATTAGTATCGAACTCCCAGCTCTGGTCTGATCCACAAATACTTCTTGCTATAAATCTCCTTTCTCAAAATCCCTCTGAAATAGAACTCCTCGAGTGTCTTCCGAGTGATTAACGATATTCAACTGAGCAAGACGATTTAATTCAACCTTCGGCAAAGTGCTAATATGATTAAATCTCGGTTTGAAGTATTGCATGCCGTCACTTCTCTTTATCAGAATCAAAAAGTTATCAACATCGAACTTCCAACTTCTAATCAACCCAGTCAATTCACCTCTAACCAGATAAGTTTTACACGTTTTTAATTCAGGTGCAATTGACTTATAAACCACTTGCGGTTTCGAAATTCCAGAAGATGTAGATGCAGAAACTGATTCAGCAGTAGATTGTCCCATTGGAGGTTCTGCCTCATCCTCGGAAGAATCTGTTTTGATAACGGGAGCATCAAAATCAAATGCTTGAGTAGGTTGCCTTAACACTGGCTCCGGTTCACGTTCAGGTGCCGGTTCTTGATTAGGATTATCCATGTATTCCTCATCCGACCCTGGAACCTCGGCATCCATCTCAATATCATCGGGATCAAAAGATCTATTAACTTCATCAAATCTATTAACCAAACTCTGCAGATATGTCAGATTGACATTTGAGTAGTCGGCTGCAATCGGAGTCGGTTGTCCCGGAAACATCAACAAAATAATCTAACGCAATATTTTCATTGATTTCAGAAGAATGTACATTTTCTGGTTCAGGAGGAGGAGTTACATTTGTTTCTAACTCTCTAGGAGTATCCTCCCCCGAAACTATTGTAACAGACTCCAACTCTAAGACCCTAGATGACAGATTCGTCACCTGAAGCTGGAGATTGTCAACCTCAGCAGCCTTGAGCTCCAAATCTTTAATCTGAGAAGCCTGAGCAGCAATCAGAGCCTGTTGATCATCAAACCTTTTCTGCAAAAGATCCATCTGAGCCAAAATCATCTGAAGTGATGGCATGTCAGACGGTGGTGGTGGTTGTTGTCTCTGAGAGGTCGGTTCCTCGATAACCACCGAAGTCTGCTGGCGTCTTCTATGAGGTAAATCAGCATAAGAAGGCGAAGACCCAGCCAGACGCTTACCAGGATTCCTTGGTACATGAACCCTTCCAGCAGAAATCCTGCGCAAAATACGTTTGAAACGTTGAGGATCCGCTAATTGAATCCCGTCCAAAACAGATTGTGGTGGCACATCACCCTCAGAATCGGGTGGAGTGGGCCCACCATCATCAGAATCGGCCTCAACCCGATCAACGCGATCGATATCCTCTAAATCTTGAGCGATATCAGTGTCAACCAAGTCGTCCTCGTTAACCGGAGGAACGACATCATCCAAAAAACCATCATCGCGCGGCGCAACATAGTTTTCGTTTACTATGTGCCCGAAGAGGTCGCGATCTGCCAAAATCTGCTCGCCCTTTGGCGCGAGCTTGCAATCGTTGAATACACGCAAAAGCATAGGTGTCGGAACCAGAAGAGATCGCTGATCAGGTGCAATCTCGAGGTTCAAGTCGTTCAACAAAAGCTGCACAAAACGTGGATACTGCAGCCATTTATCTTTACCTGCCCGGATGTTCTCCACCATATTGCCGAAAACATAATCGCTGAAGTTATACGGTTTGTTGTATACCAAGGCCAGCATGAGAGAAAGTGTCAAGTGGCTAGCAGCATCGTATCCCCCTTTACGCGGAGATAAACATACGATAACAATGTGGCACAGATACCTCCAGACCCGGCAGAGATACTGTTTCCGGAAATCTGATAGCTGGTTCGCTGGATAACCCATCCTCTGAAGTCCCCCATATATAAACGTGGTTGGGAACATGGTGGGCATCATGGTGTCGTCGGGGAACTGAAGAACCCATCGGATAGAGTTCTCAGTAATCTCTATCTCTTCCCCGAACATCGTTGAGACAATTCTCGGGATGTCGCCCTGAGTTCGGATCACCGCATGATCATAAAACTCCTCAATTTGGTTCATATAAACCGGAGTCGATGCAGTAATAGCATGGTGTATCCTTGATCATCGTAGAAACTCGATCATCATTCTGAACGTCGCCGAATTCGCGTGCGTAGACTCCAGAAACGCCGTGATGTTGTGTCGAGTGTTGGTACGGCGATAATAGTTCTGTAGGTCAGCCATCTGTAAGCTAAAATACAATCCAAAAATAACCAAAATCGTTATAGAGTTAGCCCGAACACAGATAGGTTAAAAATAAAATTTGACTTTAGGCGTCACTTATGGTAAGTGACGCATGGCCACTACCGACACTTAGGAAGTGTCACAAGATACAGTGCTCAAAATTAAAATTAAAGTATAGCGTCACTTATGGTAAGTGACGCTATCAAGCGTCACTGATGTAAGTGACGTTTGTATTTCGTGAGTCAATGTATACGACACTTAAGAAGTGACGGGTGAAGAACATGCGACATTTAACATAGTGACGGTATCCTAAGGGAGTCACTTAAGAAGTGACGGTATAAGTGACGTATTGATATAGGCGTCACTTAGACAGTCACTTAAGGGAGTGACGCATTATGGGGCGTCACTAGGATGAGTGACGGACTTAACAAATAATTCAAGTATATGCGTCACTACAAGAGTCACTTAAGAAGTGACGCAAGAATAAGCGTCACTTATTAAGTGACGGTATGGGCTTTCAAAATTACCAAATAGCGTCACTTGAGGTAAGTGACGCACGAAGTGACGCAACGATGAAGATCATCGTGTCACTGTTCATACCCAGATTTCAAAATTGGGGTTTTTGAAAATCGAAGTAAGGGGTTTGTGCGCATGATAAAGACGAGTATTACACACCCTTTATTACACGAAAACATTACCAATTCAAGCGTTAATTCAAACGATTTCAAGTTTCCCAAAAACCCGTAACCCTAATTTAAAATTACAGCATGAATAATGAGAGATAATGGTTAAAATAAGTACCAAATGGTTCGTGTGAATGAGAGGAACAAAGATGTAGCACAGGAATGCACGAACAAGCCGTAGAAATCACGAATGGATCGATGAAAATCGCACAGACGAAGTGACGCAGAGACAGTATGAGTGTCGGTATGTCAGTGCAAGTGACACTATGAGTGTTTGAAAAGTGGTGAGGTTGAGTGTCGTGGGGAGGGGTATTTATACACCAACCCTAGTATGTGTCACTCAACCCGGCACTTACAGCGTAGCTTACCCCGACACTTACTGCGTCACTAAAGTAAGTGACGCAATATCGTATGCGTCACTGGCAGCGTCACTTATGAAAGTGACGCGCAGTTCACTTTTAGTGAAAAAGTTGCGATTTTATCGATTTTCACATTGTGATTTCGGTACTCAAATTTGAAAATGTAACTGTAACTTGGAGAAAATCTAAAATTAAACTAACTTAGATAAAACACATACAGGAATGTAAATTTACAACTTAGAAAAGTAACACATTCTTTTTGGTGACGGAGTTGATATAGTCTGGTTAGGGATCATATCGGAATAAAAATTATTTCAAAACGATTATTAGTATATTTGTCCACTTAAACATGATACACTTACATCTAGGAGACATTTTATTATTATTGGTATGTTCATTTCGCTGTGGTTCCCACCATAGATATACATCTTAACTCAAGACATAGACCATGTTTCCATTTACAGATAGAATATCAAAAAATCAATTTTAAGAATCAAGTCAGCGGTGACAGGTCTGTACTTACGTACAACAGAGCGACATAACTTGATTCAGGTTTAAGCAAAACCAAACTTGGTCAAACCATTTTGGCGACCTTGTAAGGTATCTTAATGTTAAAGACTTTGCAAGTACTTTGACTTGTGTTTGCTTAATTTAAAGTATATATTAATAGAAGCCAGGTCTATACTTACGTATAACAGAGGAAACTGTCAATATATACCCCCAAATGATATCAAATAAACGTCTTTCACGAAAGCATGTCTAGTATAAGTAAGAAATTAAGACTTTTGTCATACATCTAATGATGTTGTACCACTTGAAATAGACAATTAATGGTTAAGCTTCTTAAGACTTCTCAAAGAGTTTTGCATAACATGCCTACTAATATATCGTATGATGAAGACAATGTTTATAAAAACTGTTTTCAATACGTCAGATAAATCTACTGACACATCCAAGATAAACCTTAAATTTTCATTTTTATGCATGTCACCCAATGTACTATCATATCCCAAGTTGTTTACAGACACAACTTCAACGTCTATTTTTAAAATGTAGCAACCTTGCATTTCTTTAATACTAGAAAGTATAAAGAGTGGCAGTTGCGTTGTTGCCTATTTTTTTTTTTTTAAACACACAAAAATAAATAACGTTCCAAGTTACAAATTACTTTTTAGCGATAAAGAATCTTAAACCAATCATGTTGATTAGTTCATCAAATCGAGTACGCGTAAAGGCTTTAGTGAAAAGGTCAGCATTCTGCTTTAAGGTGTCTATTTGGACTAGGTCTATCAGGTGTTTTTCATAGCAATCCCGTATAAAGTGGAACCTAAGTTCAATGTGTTTAGTCTTAGAGTGCTGTACGGGATTGCGTGTGATAGATATAGCAGCAGTATTATCTATGTGAATAGGATTCATAGAAAGAAGTAACCCGTAATCACGCAGTTGATGCTGTATCCATAGAACCTGAGAGCAGCAACTCGCAGCAGCAACGTACTCCGCTTCTGTAGTGGAAAGAGAAACTGTAGTCTGTTTCTTGCACTGCCACGATACCAGTCGAGTTCCTAGGAATTGGCATCCACCAGTGGTTGACTTCTTGTCTATGCTGCAGCCGCCATGATGTGAATCCGAATAGGCAGAAAGAGCGAAGGATTTCTCATTTGAATACCATAGACCAAGATTAGGTCTATGTTTGAGATAACCAAAGATTCGCTTTACTGCCCTCATATGAGACACCTTTGGTTTGGCTTGAAAGCGAGAGCATACGGATACCGCAAACACGATATCCGGTCGAGAAGTAGTCAAGTACATCAAAGAACCTATCATTGATCGATAGTCCTTTTCTTTGCAATCTTCTTCATCGTCAGCAAGTCTGAGATTGTGATTAAGCTCGATGGGAGTCCCATAGGTTTTACAATTGAGCAGATCATATCGAGTCAACATGTCTTTGAAATACTTTGACTGATGAATATAAATACCTTTTGGAGACTGCTCAACTTGTACACCTAAAAAGAATTTGAGTTCCCCCATCGCACTCATCTCAAACTCAGATTTCATGATCTCCTCAAAGTGCTTGCACATCGCTTCATTTGTAGAGCCAAAAATAATGTCGTCCACATACACCTGCACAAGCAGCATATCCTCTCGATCGCCAGTCCGTTCTTTGCGGATGAACAGAGTACTGTCGATACTCCCACGAACAAATCCATGCTTAACTAAATGGGTAGTAAGCCTCTCATACCATAATCGCGGGGCTTGATGAAGACCATATAACGCCTTGTTTAACTTGCAGATGTATTCTGGATGCTCAGGGTCTTCAAAGCCAGGAGGCTATTTCACGTAGACATCATTGTCCACTTTTCCATATAAAAATGCGCTCTTAACATCGAGTTGGTGAACGCGAAACTCTTTGTAAGACGCAAATGCAAGGAAGATCCGAATGGACTCAAGTCTTGCCACAGGAGCGAAGACTTCATCATAATCCAAGCCCTCGATCTGACTGAATCCTTGAATGACCAATCGGGCTTTATTCCGAATTACAATACCCCTATCATCCATCTTATTAAGAAACACCCATCGAGTGCCAGTTAAATGAGCACCTTTGGGTAATGGAACTATATCCCACACGTGCAGCTTGTTGAACTGCTGCAACTCTTCCTGCATAGCCTCGACCCAAGATAGATCTTTTAAGGCCTCATTAACCTTCTTCGGTTTAATTTGGGATAAATGACAGGAATTTATCCGGGCAACCAAATTCAACATTTCTTGATTCGGATTTTGCTGCACTTGGTGCCTTGTTAGAACAGCAGCATCATGATCACCGATAATGTTATTGATGGGGTGATCCCTGTGTACACGTGTGACTAGGATTCGATCGGGTGCAAGTACTAACTCTAAATTATTCATGTCCCCTTCAGTGACGGGAACAGTGTTAGTTGCAGGAGCAGTAGGACTTTCAGGTTGCACATCATCTTTATTCGAGAAGAGGTGAGAATTGATCAGTTCCTCTTCTTCCTCATCTTCCTCTAACGGAGGCATGTCGGGATCATCGGGAAGATCTGCGGCATTGATAGTATTTGAAGAGGAAGGGATGTTGGTAGATGGTGGAGGAGGCGTAGTAGTAGGTGGTGGTGTGGGTGTTGTAGTAGGTGTTGGAGGTGATGGAGTGGGTGTTGGTGTAGGTGGAGATGCCGGTTTTAAAGTAGAAGTGTCTTGACACAAACTTCTACCATGAAGCAAAGTAACTATCTCATCCTCGTCATCATGTCGTTCGGGTATGTCGAACGAATTGAACACATCCTTGTAATTAAATAACCATTCAGGACCCGTTCCTTGAGGAGGATCCGTGTATCGCAAGCATTTCACCTCAAAATGCTCTTCCACCTGGTGAGTTGATTTGATGTAGACTCGTTTATTCGGAGAGTTGAGTGAATATCCAAGGAAGATTCCTTCAACGGCTTTAGCTCCAAACTTCGAGACCTTGTCTTTGGAGACCATAATCAAACACGGACACCCGAAAGGTTCCAGAAACTGCAAAGTGGGCTTACGGTTGTTGAAGAGTTCATAACATGTCTTATTCTTCTTCTTAACCGTGAGCACGCGGTTCAAAACATAGCAAGCAGTACTGATTGCTTCTGCCCAAAAGATTATAGGAAGCTTAGAATCGGCCAGCATAGTCCGAGCTGTCTCGATAATAGTCCTATTTTTACGCTCAGCAACTCCGTTCTGTTGAGGAGTTCGAGGGGCACTGAACTGATGGTCAATGCCTTTCGTGGCACAGTATAACTCAAGAGTAGAGTTCTTGAATTCAGTCCCGTTGTCACTTCGCAGTCTTTTCACCTTTAAGTTGCATAAGTTTGCCAACTTATCTAACAGATACACCAGAATATCTGGTGTTTCACTCTTCGCACCCAGAAAGTACACCCATGAAAATCTCGAGTAGTCGTCGGTGACTACTAAGCAATAAGATCTTCCACCGATGCTCTTGGTAGAAATAGGACCGAATAGGTCCATGTGCAATAACTCCAATGGTGCCGCAATGGAATTCACTAATTTTGGCTTGTGGGGTTTCTTATGAAGTTTCCCTTTATGGCAGGCGACGCAGTCATCTTTTAGCGCGAATGACTGTTTAGGGACTCCATTTACCAAGTCATTGTTTATCAAGAAGTTCATCTTACGAAAATGGATGTCTCCCATTCATCGATGCCACAATAGTGATTCCTTTTTTGAAGCCTTCGAAAGGAGACATGTATACTCATCTTTAGTCTCCACGGTTCGCATATTCATAATGTAGGTGTTGTTTCTCCGTGGCACCCTTAAAAGCACCCATTCCTCGGGGATAACGAAACCCGGCTTCAAAATCACACATTCCGTCTTTGTGAACGCTGTGGTATAGTCTTTATCACATACTTGTGAAACGCTCAGCAAGTTGTGAGTCAGTTGAGCCACATAGTTCACATTCTCGAAGCTAACTTTCCCGTTAGTTAGCGTTCCTCTACCCGAAATGGTTCCCCCTGTATCTCCAGCAAATGCAACGTGTCCTCCAGAATGTGGTTTAACATCCGTCAAAAGGGACACATCGCCCGTCATGTGTCGCGAACAGCCACTGTCCATAAACCATTCATTGTCTTTAACGCGTTCTGACTGCTGCAACACATAAAGTAGGAGATTAGTGAGAAACGGTGACCCAAGCCTTTACAGACTTAGGTCGACCACAGTCATCAACAATAATCACATCAGATAAGACTTTATTTTTAAACAAATCAGATTTTGTATCTGATGTGTTATTATTGATGACACTAGAGTCCGCAGTAGACTCTTTTCTTTTCAAAACCTTGGATGGTTCGGAATTTGGCTTTGGAGTAATGTCAGGCTCTTGTTTTGGCAAAGGTTTTTGCCCAACATTACTCGGTTTTACAGCAGGTTTGGGAGAGACAGAGTAACGCCTAGGAGGAAATCTTGAAAATGAATTTTGGAAAACAGATGTCCTGGGCATTTCTCTCCCGTAGTTCTGATGAGACAATTTGGGACATTCACGAATTAGATGTCCTTGTCTCTTGCAGTAAAAACATGCTCTAGTCTCAACAGCTGGTTGAGGCTGAGGATTTATCACCGGAGTAGAAGAAACGTTTCTAGAACATGCACATTTCGTGCACGTCTTAGAAGTTTCCTGTTTAGGTTGAGAGGTTGAAGTAGAAGGTTTATGTTGCAAAATCTTTACAGGTGACTGTAAAGTTTGAGATTTTGATTTTAAAACCTTGTTCTTTTCTTTGTTAGGTTGAACCTTAATTGTAGGTTCAACCTTTAACACTTTTTCAGCTTTTACTTCAACATTCTTTTTAAACTCAGGATACTCCTCATCGGTAATATCCTCAATCTCAACAATCTCCTCATTACTAACTGGAGATTCACATTCCGATTTAACAAACTGAGGCGAAGGATACTCTGTTCGTTTAGTTTTCTCCTTCGCCTGTTTGTTAACCTTATTAACCTTAGATTTGACCCCGTATAACAATGCATAGTCAACCGGAATCTCTTCGGTGCCTTCCTTAACAGGCATAGGACAGTATTCAGTAGGAGGCGGGACTACATTATAACCTAGTCCCATCTTCGTTTTGTAATCTGTCCTTTGCTTGTTAAGAATTTCATTAAAGGCAACAGTAGACGAGGAGGAACCTAGAATCTTACTCTTATATTTGTCATATTCATCTTTAAGATCAGAATGTTCCTTTTTCAAACGGTCTATTTCAGCAAGATAACTATCAATAGCATCTTGTTGACTAAAAACTTTAGACTTATACCTAAGCGTGTCCTGTTGATAAGCCTCTATTTTCTTATCATACAATTGTTCATTTGCTTTTAGGTATTTGTTTGATTCACTAAGTTTTTCGACCTTTTTCCTTAAGTCTACGTTGTCTGCTTGAAAGAACCTTAAGGATTCAGTTAACTTAATGCATGAGATACAGTTCAATGGTTCTTCAGGTTCATTGCGTACCTCATTTGAAATGTGAGCCATGAGACACTGCTGATAATTCTCAGCATACATACTCCAATCTGTGTTGGTTGGCTCAAAAACGACAAGTGCGTCAGCTGTTGCTTGCTTCACTTGATCCTTCTCAGAAGTTCTGGGAGCATCAGGCTTTGTGAAACCTGACGCAGGAACCTTTGGCTTCTCACACTCTCTTGCAAAGTGTCCCAGATTTTGACAATTGTAACAGCGCACCTTGCTTTTATCAAAACCGAAACTGGTTTTGCCATCTCCCTCCAAACTCTTGCGACCAGTTCGTTGCAAGAATTTCTGAACACGCCTTGATATCATGGCAATGTTCTAGTTCAAGTCCATCTGCTCAAGATCATCATCATCAAGTTGAGCATAATCCTCTTTGGCCAGTTCCAAAGTAGCATTTGGTTGTGAAACCAAATCCTTATAAGAGCTTAGAAAGGTTGTATAGATAGCAGCCTGCTCTTGAATAGCAGGAGAGACAGAAACCTGATGTTGTGACCCCTGTGAGGGTCCAGAAGCATATACTGGATGAGGAGCACCAGTAGAATACAATGGAGCTTGAAGTGGAGAGCTCGTAGAAGAAACAAAAGCCATTAAACCATAAGTCTTGCCGGTGCTGACTTTTCCTCCATATAAGGACGGGTCTTGAACAAAACCGCCCAACTTGCATTCTCTCTTCTTCATCTCCATCGCATGAGCTTGAAGAATACCAATTAGCTCATCCAATTTCATGGTAGCTAATTCTTGACTTTCCTTGAGAAGCTGTACTTTAACATCCCAAGAACTAGGCAAGACATCCAGCAGCTTCTTATTCACTTCAAGTGGAGGAAAATTATAACCTCCCTCCGTCAACTCACTCACTAACTGTGAGTATCTAGTAAAAACTCCAGAAGCCGTTTCATTGGGTAGAGAATCAAACAGATCATACTGTTTCTTTATCAGTTCTAACTTAGCTTCTTTATACCTTTGATTTCCACCACATCTAGTTTCGATAGCTTTCCAAAGTTCGTATGTGGTTTCGTGTGATTTGAACAGTCTTAACACGTCTTTGGTTAGGCACATACAGATAGCCGCATGTGCCTTTTTCACAATATCATAGTCTTTCTTTTCCTCCGGAGTCATGGACCTGTAGACCTTGACCGGAGCAATACCAGGGAAGATTCCTTCGGCTAAGGGAGCTACATATCTTTCCCTGAGTGGACCCCATAGCTCTGGACAGTGAAAGTTTACGTACTGTTCAAATCGATCACGCTAATATGCGTAATCCATGTCAGCCGTAAACAGAGGAGGTTTATTATTAGAACCAACATCGTGATTCTGTTTTAACATATCCCTGATTCCTCTAATATCTTCTTTATTAGCAACAGCAGCCATTGAAGATATACCTGAAACTTTACTCAAAAACAAAAGCTTGAAAACTTGTTAGTACCAAAAGGCGTCACTTAGTAAGTGACGCACTCAAGTGTCGCAACGACTAGCGGCACTTGGCAAGTGACGCTATCGAGTGACGGATGAAGTGACTGATGACACTGTAAGTAAGTGTCGCTCAATCAAGCAAGTGACGCACTCAAGTGTCGGACTTGAGTGACGTATTAAAACAAATAGGCGTCACTAGTAAAAGTGACGCAATAAATCAAAAGGCGTCACTAAAGGAAGTGAAACGGGCGTCACTAACAGAAGTGACTCTTGACACTTAAGTGACGTGCAACAGTGACGCACGTGAGTGACGGTGGATTAGAGTAAACAACACTTAAGTTAAGTGTCATATAAACCTCAAATGACGCTCCAAGTGACGCGTTCAAGTGACGGTAAAACCCTAATTTGGAATTAGGTAGTGCCGCTGTAAGTGACGCGTCCAAGTGACGGATCGAGTGTCGCAAAACGGCTGCAAAATCCCAAAACCCTAAAAAACTCGAACTTTCGTAAACCTAACGAAAATTTCTTGAACCCTAATGGACGAAACCTGTAAATGATGAAGAATATCGACTGTATTTCACCTTAGCAACTCAAAATCCGTATGTAATCTCGATTCTTGATTCAAACAAAACCGAAATGAACCCAAAATGACTTCTAAACGTCAATGTTATCACCTAAAGTCTCTGATACCAGTTGAGAGTGCCCCTGACGTTGGATCTAGATGACAATTGACTACAATTGAAATGCGGAATCAATCAATTGCACGTATTACTAACAAACACAAACCGAAACAAATGTATTTGAACAAAGTAAACGTGTATATCAGCTTGTATAACGAATTGGGAACGATTACAAAGTGGTTTAGTCGTCAAATTGTGCTAGGGTTTCGTCAACCCTAGCCTGAAACCCATAGGTTTGTATTTATACTAAAAGTCTACCAACATGCGTCACTTGTGGAAGTGTCGCATGTTGCCGCCTTCATGCGTCACTTACCTAAGTGACGCTATGCGTCACTAAGGCAAGTGACGCCTAACCTAAAACGTAAGTGTCGCATATAAAAAAAACTATATTTTCACTATACGACTAACGACACTTATTACAACTCGATAGACCAACTGACAGACAACCTAATATGCATCAACAATGAAGGTGCTAATAGATTCAGTAGAAGATGATTTTGAAGGGACTCCTCTCCCCGTCCGTAAAACTGATATGCCTACATTAGGTCGGGCTCTAAATAGTTTTATCCAATGGCCAAAGAGTGCAATCGTGCTTATTGAAGTACATTTGTCATTTTTTCGGTATATGTTTATAACAATATTTAATAAATGTACATATATATAATCATATTTGTTAATAGGACTACAAAAAGTACGCAGTTTCAGGTGATAATCAGGGGTCCGATGAAACACATCCTACCCAACCATTAGAGGCACCTTCCAAGCAACCTATACAATCGCCATCCAAACAACCTATACAATCGCCATCCAAGCAATCAATACAATCACAATCCATGACGATGCCTAACTCAACTGGTGGTAGGAAGAAGCAAAGTAATCCAAAACGATTAAAGACTAAAACCCCTATACAATTAAACACTAAGTTCACTTCACAAATCCAACCCACGTTATCTAAAAAACAGGAAAAGCAACTTCAAACTCTATCTAGGAAGCCACCAGCTCTAAAAAGGTTCTTTGAAAAAGTGTTTATGCGGCCTGGTTTTCGAGAACCTATTCATGTTATTTCTGAAGCAGGGGTATTTGAGTGTGAATTCCAATTTCTGATTGACTTGGACGAACTGATTATCGTATTAACAGATGGATGGCTCGATATCACCATTATTACATGGTTTGAGATGTAAGTATGCTGAAACTTTTATATCTAAATAACAACAATGTAATGTTTATATTATCTTACCTCATCATACAACATATTTTGTCATGTTTTTAGAATGCTGCATTCGGCTATGCTACAACGACGTCACAATCCATGTGCATTCATAAATGCCCATACGATTCAAGAAACAAGTTGTGATGCATGTAGCAATGATGTTGTAACTAACCTGACCAAAGCGTTTCAATCACATCAGGATAAAGAATTTTTTCTTGCACCATATTGGCAAAGGTACCATATGCTACTATATACATGTAATAATATGATTTATTTTTTCTTTCTTATACTAAAATATTTGAAAATTACTAATAAACATTGGGTGCTGTTCGTGATTTGTCCTCGTACACAAAGCGGATTCATTCTGGATTCTTGTAAGTCGTCTAGCAAGACTGAGAAGAGCTACAGTATCACACCTATTTTTGAAAGGTAAAATTACTTAATTTTTTTTGTGTAGAAGTGATATTCCTTTCACTATATTATAACATAACATAATCAGTTTTTTTCAGAGCCGTTATGTCATATTCGTATAGAGATAGAAATGCCTAATCACGTCCGATGACATGGAGGCTTGTAGAGGTAAATATCCTGGTTTATGTGTATATATTGTAAGTCCCTAGTTCTAGGATCGATAACTTCGTTATTTGTAGTATTAAGGTGCGGAATTCCTCAATACGATGTTATCTTACTAACAACGAATAAGTTCGCGTTTCAGTTAACTAATTACTTTGCTTTAAACAAATAAACGTCAAAGCCTAGTCGTTAGGTTTCTTTTCTTTTCTTTGGAAATTGGATTCGCATATAATATGGGATAGCAAAAGTCTAATCGAATTATTGTTCAAAAGTTTTTGATTTTCTCAACAAAAATCATTTATATAAGTCGTCTCAACTCGCAGCCTTTGGGCCTGCGAGTTGACTCGACTCGCTACGCAGCCCAAACCCATGCTTAACTCAACTCGTTTGTCACCTATTGAGTTCTGTTCTACGAGTTCAGATCTCATCTCGCTTCGCAACCCTTGCAACCCGAGAACTCGACTCGCAGCAAACGTAAATAATAAAATACAATATTTCGTCTATCTTTAAAAACAAAATATTCATTTACAAATCTAAACTAATACACAAACATAATAATAATTACACCAGTCCAATTTCAAGCTAGATTTGTTGTCACAATCTATGTCTCAACAGACTCCCCCTTGACAATAGCTCTAGCGTCTTTATCTTCACGCTTGTCTTTAGTTTTCATTTGTAAATTTTACTTCCTGCGTATATTTTCACCTTGATACAAGACTTAACCATCATCATATAATCTCGTGCTAAATCACCCCATGCTTCTGTCGTCAAGATTCTATTTTCATGTAACTTTAACAAATCTTTCTTCGACATATTCATTAGGTGTCGATGGTTATAAACATTAAAAATCTCACGCTCACCACTTTCAACCTCATCATCTGTTTCAACTATGACAGCTTCTCCTGTTTCCGAATCCACATACCAATATTTCATATTTCCCAAAATATCTTGTGGCATTGTCTTCAGTGGAATCTGCTGTACACACTTGACAGACGGATAAACCTTCTTTCTTCTTCTTCTTCCTGTCCTTTGACTTCGTTCTGCCAACTTGATAGTCTTTCCTTTTCTTGGCTTAATCTTTTCAAACTTATTAGCTCTAACCCCAGTCTTGATTATGTGTTCAACATATCTTCCAATAAAATCATCACTTGGGTTATTCAAAGGTAATCGAGCCAAATCTCGAATCTCAAATCTAGGCAAAGAACTAAACACTGCAAGCTTTCACTCAAAATATTGAACTCCGTCAAATCTTTTAATTGCAAACAGCTTCAGGTCTAAATCAAAGTACCAACCAATAATCCCTTTACGTGGTACACGCTTTCTTGTTATATCTACTTCTGAAACTCCAATTTTCTTTCTTTGTTTTGGAAGTTTCCTAAGCACAACAGCTGGATTACTTGTAGGAATAAGAACTTCATCTTCTGCATCGGTTGAATCATCGATCTCTTCATCTACATCGACAACCATTGGACCTTCATCATTTTCAATAACAACCTCTGTCCTAGATGGGCTTACATGGTGTTCATCAACATTAGCATCTGGATATACACCCATGTCTTGCTCAATCTCAGAAACAGCAGTCCAATCTTCAGGTGATTGAAATTCTCCCTCTTCAAGATCATAATCAATCTCTTCATCTATCTCATCCAAAATATCATTTTCTGAATCTGATAGATCTAGACTTTCCATTCCTAGAGAAAACAAACAAACACAAATAAATTAATAATTTAAATTCTTTTATTGATTTCCCTGAATCAATCTAAGAATTCCAATACTAATCCTTTTGTATAATAAACGCGAAATATATAACTTATAAATCTTTTATTGATTATCCCGAATCAACCTAAGATTTCCTAAGTCTTATATCAAACACTTAACAAATATTAATCAAATTTAAACTCTAATGTACTGTGAATAATTACCAAACATTTAAGTTTACAATTAATTAACTTATATAATTTTCAAGACTTAATTAAACTGTTATATAATAAAACTTAACTTTCAATTATATCTTTAAATTATATATCATTTGTCTAGTTAAAAATCATACAAATTTAACTTGTTAGTTATAAAAACTCTCAAGTCTAAAATGTCTAAATTAAAATAAACTTTGACCGCTGAAATAAATCAGAACACGCCGCTCGACTTCTCAATGAGTCGGAAGACTTTCGATCACTAATTTATTTAACTTTTCAGAATCAAATAACTTAAACAATTTATAATATATTTTACTTGTAATAATAATCTCAAGCCGAATATATTACCAAAACTATTAAGTTACAATTATTCAGTTACCATTATAAATTACAATTATAATTCAACTAAATTCTAAGTACAAATATCTACACAAGTCTAAGCTGTCTTACCAGCTTCACTTGTACCCGCATCACTTGTACCAGCACCATCACCACTAACACCAACACCCGCAGACTCCCCCTGAATAATAGCTCGCTCACCAGTCTTTGAAGGACCAGTCTGCTCACCATCTTTCTGAGCATTAGGATCATCATCTTTATCATCTCTTCTTTGCTAATTCATCCTTTTTGCAAGCTTCTTGATGTATCATTATCTCCCCCTGAGCTGACTGTCCTGAATGCACTCTCAACACCAAACGTTCTAAGTGTTCAAGCTTCAGTCGCTGGGCAGTAAAATCAGCAAGCAAAGTATCATGAGTCTTCAGCAGAGTCAAATGTGATTCACTGATATGAACCATCTGCTGAGCAAGAGAAACATTCTCAGCCAACAACCCTGGAATCCTGGATGTACTCTGTTCCAATTCCTTAACTCTTGACTCTAAGGATGTAATCCTTTCAGCATCAGTTGTCGGAATGATAGAAATTGTTGATGGTCCAGGCGGTGTCACTGAAGCAATGTAAGATTCTCGTGTAAGTGGTGGAATAGCTTGAGATAACGCTTCCTTGAGAAGATTAGCTGCAAATCTACTAGCTTTATTGGTCAGAAACTGAGCACCATGCACCAGTTCTGCAACTCCCTCCTCAATAGTCTTGGAGACCATTTCTGGTTCCACTGACTCAAGCAATTTCTCAGCCTGTAATGTTAGATATAATTAAGGAAGTAATTGTTACAGATAACTCTGTCTCAATCTCTAATTAAATATTTATAATACTCGTAGTACTAAACGTTTATCTCATACCTCAGATGGTACAGATATTGGTTCAGTAACCACCGGTATCATCATCTCTACTTGCGATGTATCTCGAGCAACTGTCACAGAATTAACTGTCTCAGTTGAACTCCTGATAAACAACAAGTTAAGATTATCTAACTATAAATAAAACATACCATCCTGAATGGTCAATGTCCTGGAACGCTTACGACATTGAGAAATAAGAGATATATCCTCTTCCTCAGGACCCTCATCAATAATACTGAAGTCTGGGTTGACTTCCTTAGCCATCCTCTTCTCCTTCAGTGTTGGATCTGGAATCATCCTAGATCGGTATCTAATATAACCAGCATCTGGAGGTAGAGAAGGAGTACTATCATCAACATCTGAAGCCGATTCACCATCACGACCTCCAGATGAACCAACATCAGAATCCTAAATATTAAATATATTAAACATTTATGATTAGCTAAAAGCTCTATCATACAAGTTCTATATATTTATGATTAATCTGATAATTACCTTAGAAGGTAAACCCTCAGATCCATCAAGTTGTCCCTGCTCACCCTCAGGTTGAGTGACCGATGGGTCTGCAGTCTCAGCTCCCTCAGGTGGTGCAACATAACTATCAATATCCCGTAGCAAGGGATCAGTAGCATCATCAAGCTCTACCAGCACCTCCTGTATCACTTGGGCAGCAACATCTGGGTTCACCTGTTCCCCAGCATGTCCAGGTTGTTCCAACACATCCTCAATGAGCTCTTGTGGAACTTCAGCATGAACCACATTAGCTCTCGGGTCTGGAACAGCAACAACAACACCAACATCTAACCAACCATTGTTCGGTGGCGTCACATAGGCAGGATCAACAATAAAACCAAAAAGCCCTCTCTCCTCAGGCTTGACTACCCCTTCTTTCCTCACCGTCTGCAAAAACATCGCATTGTATCCGCGGAGCCCAATAGTATCTACACGTAAATATGGCCCAGGAATAACAAGCTCTGGCAGACGAGCGCGAATGATCAGCATACAAAAACGTGGATAAACCAGAAACCGTGATCTAACAGAACCTGAAATCAGTCTAACCAGCTCTCTAAAAATGTAATCACATAAACTGTATGGTTTGTTGTAAACCAGTGATAGCACAGCTGATACAAGGGCAGGGCTCAATTCATCAAAGCCTCCCTTCTTTGGTGCAAAAACCGTGACAATCACGTGCCACAAAAACCTCCACTGTCCAATAACCAGAGGTTTTTGGAACTGTCGTCCTCTTCTATCGCCCGTATATCCCATACGACCTATAGCTCCCTCAATAAAATCACTAGGATACTCAGTCGGACCATCTTCTTGGTCTACTGTCCCCAGTTGTAAAATCTGACGTAGATCAGATGCAGAGAAAACAACCGGTCTCTGATTGACCGTAGTGCGTATCACCGGTGGATTAACGGTCTGATCATACTGAATATTCATCCAAAAATCATTCAGTATCGTCTAAGAGATCTGAGGAGACTCGGTAATCGCATACCGAATGCGTGAACGTGCAAAGAACGTCAGCACTTGAGCAACTTGATGTGCTCCGCGTGCTGAAAGAACCAGATCAACAAGAATATTGTGATCTTTATCGAATTGTCTCGCCATATCTATAAAAACACAAATGACGAAAACAATTAACGCACGTTAATCAATTTTAAACTATAACGTATTATGAATAAAAATTCATCAAACATCTTAGTTTTAAAATTATATATAACTTGTTACATTACAGTCTCAAGTCGTATATAATAATATCTAACATATATAACTTATTACTAAGAAGTCATAAGTTCAATATGTACGTCCCATTAATTACTTGTTAATTTGAAATTCTCAAGTCATTAACATATTTGGGTTTTAAAATGAATATAAGTTATACCGCTAATATTAAATTAGGACATGCCACTCAATTACCACTTGAATTGATAGACTTTCGATATAAACATATATAATTTTAATATAATTCCATGATATAAAAGTTATTATTGAAAAAGTCTTAACACTCATATAAAAAATATTAAAATTTTCTAAGTACTGGACTCGCATAAGTATCATGTGTGAATCGAGTTTAAGTCAGTTCGCAACTCAACTCGCAACCGTGTCAACTCGCTAACCAAGTCAATTCGCAACTTGACTCGCAAGTCGATTCGCTATTCAACTCGGTCCGCAAGTCTACAAGTCAGAATCTCAACTCGCTAAAGTAAATCTGCGAATTGAGTCTGTGTTCAATTCGCAAAGAGAAATCTGCGAATCGAGATATTTCTCAACTCGCTAATTATTTCTCTGCGAATTGAAATTGTGGTCAACTCGCAACATGAACTGTGGTTGCGAGTCGAAACAAAAATCGATTGAACTCTCAATTATATGAAGATCTATCTATTGGTTTACGTCTAGTAAGGTTCGTTTAACATTAATCCATAAGATTCTTGTCAAATAACACCTTTAATCTACGAAAACCGTTTAAAATTTAAAGCGAAACCCTAAGTCAATAAAACCATCGATTTCGTGTAATTTAAACGGTGAAATCCGTTGGTTTATACCTCAAAATGTTCGAAATACAAAAGTGTATAAAATCTACGGATCAAAAACTCTTCCTTGTGATTAGCGAGATCGAAATCAAACGAAAAATGTTTTTCGTCTCGTTTCGCACTATCTGGATTCGCAAGGTGAAGTGAACTCGCAAATAAGAAATGGGTTCGGTGGCTTCGTGTAACACCCGCCAATTTAGGCCTTTAATTAGTGCCTAAACTACTTGTAATTACGTGTATTTAGTTTTGTAATACTCTAAATATATGTAGCATTTTGGTGTAATTACATACACGCTTACGCGATTTAATTTAAACCGTACACTTATGAACCGGACAAGGTTCGACATTAATAAATGGACGTTGGTGACAAAACTTTTAAATAATGTGGAATTATCCAAACAAACATTATTTGCATTAATATATTATGAAAATATATTACACGTAATTCGTATTGTTTAAAACACTCCGAACATGGCAAAAACACACGAGACGCGCCCAGCAAACAAAAAAAATAGTTCCAATTATATCTTTATAACTTATTACTAAGTATTTTGGTAAAATACTTCGATTAAAATATTTCAGATAAACTTTAACACAAAACGCATAACATTTAATCAATCGCGAAACGTAACACAAATTCGAGGAAACAAGCCCACGAGACCCAAATGGGTCGGCCCAGACCCGCGACCCGAGCTTAGCCCCAACCGACCCATGACCCACCCCTTTTAACCCCTTTCTCCCTCACCTCATCTCATTTACACACACACATCCACCCATTTTTCTCTCATCTCTCTCTACCTTACATCCCCCCCTCTCTCTCTAAAAACTGCAAAAATAACATCATTTTCATCATCATAAGTGGTCATCTTCATCATCAAGGGAGCAAGAACATCAAGATCACCACCATCATCTTCTACCTCATCTTCATCTTCTCCATTTTCGATTCTTGGTAAGAAACGCTTGAAAACTCGATTAAATTACTTAGAAAGCTTTTATTTACATGCTAGAATGTTTACCCAACAAGATTATGTCCAAAAACCCCATTAAAAACGCTTTAAAAGTTGAAATCTACTGAAAAATCGTGAACAGCCGATCCTGCGAGCTGAGATCCAATCTCGGTTCGCGAAGCCATCTTGATTCGCAGAGCCATCTCGGTTCGCAGAGCCATCTCGGTTCGCAGAGCAATCTCGGTTCGCAGAGCCATCTCGGTTCGCAGAGCCATCTCGGTTCGCAGAGCCATCTCGGTTCGCAGAGCCATCTCAGTTCGCAGAGCAATCTCGGTTCGCAGAGCCATCTCGGTTCGCAGAGCAGATCACGGTCAACTTTGGTCAACATTTTTCAGCACTTTGAAATTTACTGAAAATGGTTACCAAATGATGATAATTAATCAATACGATATTAAACCAATGCTAGAATGGTTAACAATCACTTTTATGAGTATAAAATCGAATCGAAACATAATAATAATGCTTTTGAGAATTATTATTACACACCGTCACCAACGGGCCATACTTGTTTTTCAAAACTACAAACGAAATACTAAACAAACACTTGGACATTTCCTAGTTGAGTGGAAAACTAGCATGGGTGATCTTTTGAGATACCTACTTATTTGATTACTTGTTTACTTACGACCTTGTGCGTTTTGGATGCCAGAGGGTTGCAGGGTTCGGAGAACCACGTACGGACTTACATCCGCTTTACTTACGTGATTACACCTTCATACTTACTAGACTTAGGTGAGTCTTACAGCCCCACTTTTACTATTTTATACATATGGGGTGAGATACATTGCTTACTTTTCTTGAACACAAGTGCGAACAATACATTTTACTATACGGGATCGCATGAGTTACTTACTTTTACTGAAGTCTCTCCATCATATATCGTGAGTTATGGACTTAAGCGCGAACACTAGTTAATGGATCCATTAGGGAAATGACCCTCCCCGCCCGGGGTAGTAGCGCTACCACGAACTGTACCGTATAAACGGGCGACTATTATTCGTTACTTATGCTTGCTCAGTTACGAGCATGTCACGGGAGCAACTTATTACTTACGGATTAAGCTTCGATTATGAGCCTCATGGCAACGGTATAACTTACTTACTTTACATTTGCTGGATTGCAAATACCTAATTTACGCCTGCGGGCATTACTGATGAAAGCTTGTGTTCAAATACTAATATTATTTACAAACCTGTGAGATTCACCAACATTCGTGTTGACCTTTTTAGCTTTGTATCTCAGGTACACATACGGAGTAGGATTCCCTCAGGATACTAGCTAGAGTCGCATGATTTCTACACTGCATTTAACGGAGATTCTTAGCATTATCTTTTGTATTTATTATGATTATGTAATAGAATCTCCCGCTATACGCGCGGACTCTAGGGAACTTCATTTTGTAACCAAAAACTCTGTGTTTCCAAACATTTTATGTATAGAAATGTAACTATTTTACAAACGTTGCATATAGATGTCATTTGCTTTACTTTTGTGCTGTGATATTCGATTAGTAGCACCCCAAAGCTTGCTTCCGCTGAACAGTGATTTTGGGGGTGTTACAGATTGGTATCAGAGCCTAAGGTTATAGTGAACTAGGTTGCATTTAGTTGGCCTAGACTATGACCGTTAGGTTGTACTTCCTTATTAAGTATGACTGATTCAAGGATTACATCATACGAATTTAATTTAACATAGCCTGATCAACTATGTACAATTAAATAAAGATGATGTAAGAACTGAAATGGTGATGTTGAACAGGAATACACTAGTAGACTTTGACTACTAGAGAAACGGAACCGATACTTGTTTGTGCTAGACACACTAGGCTATATTATATGTTATATATATGTAGGCCTCATTCTTTCTAACACTTTGTCTCAGAATGGCAAACACACCACCAAGTTCGTCACGCTCTTATCCGCATGGAGCACGAAACCCAAGGGTGGCTAGGAGGGACGCCCGTTCGCCTCGAGCCAGCCCATATCCCACTCACATCACTCTACCGGACTTAGCCGCTAGGGTGCATCATCACGATCAACAACTCCATGAGATGGATATCGAACTCCAAGAAACTCGCGAGAACTGGAGACTCACAGCAATGGAGCTAATCGAGCAAGTCTCTGAAGATCACGATCACACTGTTAACACCATGAACACTCTTCAGAATCAGGTGGGAGAAACAGTCGAAACCATGGAGGTTGTCCACAACCAAGTGATTGGCAACCGAAATGAAATCTCTGTCTTACAATCAAGGCTACATCAGTGCGAGACACGCCTAAGGGAAACCGAGGACGCCCTCCGAACGGCCAACAGACTCGCAGAATCTGTGGACCACCTCAACGCGCTGCTGCCACAACTCAATCTACGCCGGAATTAGCTTAGGCTGAAACTGTATTCTATTATGCTTTCGTAGGACCTATGTAATTCGACCGGATAACACAATTCCCGGCATCTTTTTGTACTCCTTATATTATGTAACCCTCTAGAACTCATGCCTTGCATCTAATCTAGTTATCTAATGAAATATGGTTATCAAGTCACTCTGTTATCATATATTCCATCATATACACATGAGATATATCATAAATTCGTACAAATCTCTTATTTCTCTTTTCTTGATCTTCTTGTTCAGCATCATGCCTCCCCGACGCCAGGTCACCCTCAGCGAAACCGAAATAGCGGATCTGACTGCCCGTAGTGTGGCCCAAGCCTTGGCTACCCGAACACCTATTCCTAGTAGCGAAGATACAGCTACCAATGGGCCACAACCCAAACCCTGCTCTTACAAAGACTTTCAGAACTGCAAACCCTTGAGCTTTGCAGGTACCGAAGGAGCAATCGGTCTAGTACGCTAGATCGAAAAAAAATCGAATATGTATTCCTTATTTGTAACTGCACAGAGGGAGACAAGGTCAAGTTCTCCGCCAGTACATTTTCTGACACCGCTCTCACCTGGTGGAACACCTATGCCCAGACTGTGGGTATTGCAAATGCTTACAAACTCTCATGGGAGGAGTTAAAGCAGATGTTGAGGGGCGAGTACAGCCCCAGAGATGAATTGAAACAGCTGGAGGTAGAGTTCTGGAACCACAAAATGCAGGGTGATGACATCATGGGTTACACCAACCGTTTTCACCAACTGGCACTTCTGTGCCCATCCATGGTCGATCCCGAGTATAAGAGGATCAAGAAATACGTAGATGGACTCCCCGACAGACTTCAAGACCTGGTGACTTCATCCAAACCGGGTACTATTCAGAGCGCCATTTGTATGGCTCACGAACTAACGGCCAACTCTATCCGCCGTGGCACAACTTCAACCCCAACAACAAACAACAAGCGTAAGTGGGAAGGAAGTCCCAATTCCTCCAACCAAACCTTCAACAAAAAGCCTGAGTCTATTAAGGCTTATTCCTCGGGATCTACATAGAGGAAAGGGTACATCGGGAACAAACCTTACTGTTCCAAATGCAACCGCCATCATGATGGTTCTTGCCCTTGTACTAATTGCAAAAGGTTCGGGCACTTAGCCAAGGATTGCCGAGTCAACATCCCTACCCCCAACACTAACGTGCCGAAGACTTGCTTTGGGTGCGGAAATCCAGGGCATTTCAAGAGCGACTGCCCCAAACTGAAAAACAACAACAACAAGAACAACAACAACGCTCGAGGAAGAGCTTTTGTGCTGAAATTAGGGGAAGCCCGTCAAGACCCTAATGTGGTCACGGGTACGTTCCTTCTCAACAACTTAACTGCCACTGTCCTATTTGATACTGGTGTTGATAAGAGCTTTATGTCTGATGAATTTTATCCACTACTTGACACTGCACCTATAGCCTTAGATTCTAACTACACAGTAGAATTGGCAAACGGAAAACTTATTGAGGCCGACAGTGTGATACCTAATTGCACTTTAAACTTAGCTAATGAGCTCTTTTCCAATGATTTGATACCCGTCGAGATCGGCAGCTTTGACATCATCGTCGGTATGGATTGGTTATCCAAGCACCAAGCTGAAATAGTTTGTTTTGAGAAAATCGTCCGCATCCCTCTCGTCACCGGTGGAACTTTAGTCATACAAGGGGAGACCGGTGGGACGAGCCTAAACATCATTTCTCGCATGAAAACCCGAAAATACTTGAGAAAAGGGTACCAGGCAATCCTCGCACATGTTATGGAGAAAAGTCAGAGGAGAAGCGACTTGAGGATGTACCTATTGTTCGAGATTTCCCAGAAGTCTTTCCTGAAGACTTGCCTGGCCTTCCACCACCTAGACAAGCCGAATTTTCTATTGATCTTGTGCCCGGTGCAGCACCCGTGGCACGAGCACCTTACCGACTAGCTCCATCCGAACTTCAGGAGTTGTCTACTCAGTTACAGGAACTCCTGGACAAGGGATTTATTCGACCAAGTTCCTCACCTTGGGGAGCTCCGGTCTTGTTTGTGAAAAAGAAAGTCGGTTCTTTCCGCATGTGCATTGACTATCGTAAACTTAACAAGTTAACTGTCAAGAACCGTTACCCACTTCCTCGCATTGATGACCTGTTTGACCAACTTCAGGGGTCGAGTTTTTATTCCAAGATCGATCTACGGTCAGGTTATCACCAACTCCGAGTTCGTGACGAAGATATTCCAAAAACAGTCTTCCGAACTCGTTATGGGCATTACGAATTCCAAGTAATGCCATTCGGCTTAACCAAAGCACCGGCAGTATTCATGGACCTTATGAATCGGGTGTGTAAGCCTTACCTCGACAAGTTTGTCATTGTCTTCATTGACGACATTCTAATTTATTCGCGCAATGAACAAGAACACGCGCAACACCTGAAAGCCATCCTAGAACTACTCAAGCACGAAGAGTTGTACGCTAAATTCTCTAAGTGTGAGTTCTGGATGCAAACCGTACAATTCCTTGGACACGTCATTGACAGTCAAGGAATCCATGTTGATCCTTCAAAAATCGAGGCTATCAAATGCTGGCAAGCACCTACTACACATACTGAGGTACGCTAATTCTTAGGACTCGCCGGATACTACAGGCGATTCATTGAGAATTTTTCAAAAATAGCCAAACCCCTCACCGCCCTGACTCAGAAAGAACAGAAGTTCGATTGGACCGATGTACAAGAGTCAGCTTTTCAACTGCTCAAACAGAAACTCTGCAGTGCACCTGTCCTATCCTTACCCGAGGGTAACGATGACTTCGTGGTGTACTGTGATGCCTCACACCAAGGACTCGGTTGCGTGTTGATGCAATGAGAAAAAGTTATTGCTTACGCCTCTCGGCAACTCAAGGTCCACGAAAAGAACTACACCACTCATGACCTAGAGTTGGGAGCAGTTGTATTCGCTCTTAAAATCTGGAGACACTACTTGTATGGTACCAAGTGTACAATCTTTACTGATCACAAGAGTCTCCAACACATCTTCGACCAGAAAGACCTAAACATGAGACAATGCCGTTGGGTCAAATTACTTACCGATTACGACTGTGAAATCCGTTACCATCTGGGCAAGCCAACGTTGTGGCCGACGCCTTAAGTCGTAAAGAATGAGTGAAACCCCTCCGAGTTCGAGCACTTAGTATGACCATACATAAAGACCTCATAATTCAAATTCTTACCGCTCAGCTCGAAGCACTCAAACTTGAAAATGTCATACACGAGGCCTTGCGAGGCATGGACAAACAGTTTGAAACCAAAACAAACGGGGCCAAATACTTCTCTAACAGAATCTGGTTACCAAGTTTTGGGAACCTTCGGGACTTGGTGATGGATGAAGCTCACAAGTCTAAGTACTCTATACACCCCGGTGCCGAAAAAATGTATCATGGCATCAAGGAAATGTATTGGTGGCCCAACATGAAAGCTGACATTGCAACTTATGTTAGCAAGTGTCTTACTTGCTCCAAACTTAAAGCTGAACACCAGAAACCTTCCGGCTTGCTGCAACAACCGGAAATTCCACAGTGGAAATGGGAGCAAATCACCATGGATTTCATTACTAAACTCCCGAAAACACCTAGCGGTTGCGATACCATTTGGGTGATCGTCGACCGACTCACTAAATCTGCTCATTTCTTGGCTATCAAGGAAACTGACAAGATGGAACGTTTGACACGAATCTACCTGAAAGAGATTGTGTCAAGACACGGCGTGCCCATCTCAATTATCTCTGATAGAGATAGCCGATTTACTTCTAACTGCTGGCAATCCTTACAAAAATCTCTCGGTACTCATTTGGATATGAGTACTGCATACCACCCGCAAACTGACGGCCAGAGTGAACGAACTATACAAACACTGGAGAATATGCTACGGGCATGCGTAGTTGACTTCGGTAAAAACTGGGAAAATCACTTACCATTGTGCGAGTTCTCATACAACAACAGCTACCACACCAGCATTAAGGCTGCACCCTTCGAGGCACTTTACGGTCGTAAGTGCCGGTCACCTATCTGTTGGACTGAGGTGGGAGATACACAATTCACCGGTCCAGAAATCATACATGAAACGACAGAAAAGATCTTTGGTATACAAAACCGGCTTAAAGCCGCACGGGATCGTCAGAAAAGCTATGCTGATGTGAGACGCAAACACCTCGAGTTCCAAGTTGGGGATCGAGTACTTCTGAAAGTATCGCCTTGGAAAGGCATCATCCGTTTCGGTAAACGTGGAAAACTAAATCCCAGGTACATTGAACCATTCCAAATCCTTGAAAGGATTGGTCCAGTGGCTTACCGACTACAGCTACCTCCTGAACTCGGTAGCGTACACCCCATCTTCCACATTTCTAACTTAAAGAAATGCCTGTCTGATGAGACACTGATTTTACCCCTCGATGAGATACATATTGATGACAAACTACACTTTGTTGAGGAACCCGCGGAAATACAGGACCGGGAGGTTAAACGCTTGAAACAGAGTCATATTCCCATTGTTAAAGTTCGGTGGAATTCGAGGCGTGGTCCTAAATTCACTTGGGAACGGGAAGACCAAATGCGACTGAAATACCCACACTTGTTCACAGACTCTACTCGCACCAACACCACGACTTCAATATAATTTCGGGACGAAATTCTCCTAACAAGGGGAGAATGTAACACCCGCCAATTTAGGCCTTTAATTAGTGTCTAAACTACTTGTAATTACGTGTATTTAGTTTTGTAATACTCTAAATATATGTAACATTTTGGTGTAATTACATACATGCTTACGCGATTTAATTTAAATCGTACACTTATGAACCGGACAAGGTCTGACATTAATAAATGGACGTCGGTGACAAAACTTTTAAAGAATGTGGAATTATCCAAACAAACAGTATTTGCATTAATATATGATGAAAATATATTACACATATATTGTATTGTTTAAAACACTCCGAATGTGGCGAAAACACATGAGACGCGCCCAGCAAACAAAAAAAAATAGTTCAAATTATATTTTTATAACTTATTACTAAGTATTTTGGTAAAATACTTCGATTAAAATATTCCAGATAAACTTTAACACAAAACGCATAACATTTAATCAATCGCGGAACGTAACACAAATTCAAGGAAACAAGCCCACGAGACCCAAATGGGTCGGCCCAGACCCGCGACCCGAGCTCAGCCCCAACCGACCCATGACCCACCCCTTTTAACCCCTTTCTCCCTCACCTCATCTCATCTACACACACACATCCACCCATTTTTCTCTCATCTCTCTCTACCTTACATCCCCCCTCTCTCTCTAAAACCTGCAAAAATAACATCATTTTCATCATCATAATCATTCATCTTCATCAAGGGAGCAAGAACATCAAGATCACCACCATCATCTTCTACCTCATCTTCATCTTCTCCATTTTCGATTCTTGGTAAGAAACACTTGAAAACTCGATTAAATTACTTAGAAAGCTTTTATTTACATGCTAGAATGTTTACCCAACAAGATTATGTCCAAAAACCCCATTAAAAACGCTTTAAAAGTTGAAATCTACTGAAAAATCATGAACAGCCGATCCTGCGAGCTGAGATCCAATCTCGGTTCGCGGAGCCATCTCGGTTCGCAGAGCCATCTCGGTTCGCAGAGCCATCTCGGTTCGCAGAGCCATCTCGGTTCACAGAGCCATCTCGGTTCGCAGAGCAATCTCGGTTCGCAGAGCCATCTCGGTTCGCAAAGCATCTCGGTTCACAGAGCCATCTCGGTTCCCAGAGCCATCTCGGTTCACAGAGCAATCTCGGTTCGCAGAGCAGATCACGGTCAACTTTGGTCAACATTTTTCAGCACTTTGAAATTTACTGAAAATGGTTACCAAATGATGATAATTAATCAATACGATATTAAACCAATGCTAGAATGGTTAACAATCACTTTTATGAGTATAAAATCGAAACATAATAATAATGCTTTTGAGAATTATTATTACACACCGTCACCAATGGGCCATACTTGTTTTTCAAAACTACAAACGAAATACAAAACAAACACTTGGACATTTCCTAGTTGAGTGGACAACTAGCATGGGTGATCTTTTGAGATACCTACTTATTTGATTACTTGCTTACTTATGACCTTGTGCGTTTTGGACGCCAGAGGGTTGCAGGGTTCGAAGAACCACGTACGGACTTACATCCGCTTTACTTACTTGATTACACCTTCATACTTACTAGACTCGGGTGAGTCTTACAGCCCCACTTTTTCTATTTTATACATATGGGGTGAGATACATTGCTTACTTTTCTTGAACATAAGTACGAACAATACATTTTACTATACGGGATTGCATGAGTTACTTACTTTTACTGAAGTCTCTCCATCATATATCGTTAGTTATGGACTTAAGCGCGAACACTAGTTAATGGATCCATTAGGGAAATGACCCTCCCCGCCCGGGGTAGTAGCGCTACCACGAACTGTACCGTATAAACGGGCGACTATTATTCGTTACTTATGCTTGCTCAGTTACGAGCACGTCACGGGAGCAACTTATTACTTACGGGTTAAGCTTCGATTATGAGCCTTATGGCAACAGTATAACTTACTTACTTTACATTTGCTGGATTGCAAATACCTGATTTACGCCTGCGGGCATTACTGATGAAAGCTTGTGTTCAAATACTAATATTATTTACAAACCTGTGAGATTCACCAACATTCGTGTTGACCTTTTTAGCTTTGTATCTCAGGTACACAGGAGGAGTAGGATTCCCTCAGGATACTAGCTAGAGTCGCATGATTTCTACACTGCATTTAACGGAGATTCTTTGCATTATCTAATAGAATCTCCCGCTATACGCGCGGACTCTAGGGAACTTCATTTTGTAACCAAAAACTCTGTGTTTCCAAACATTTTATGTATGGAAATGTAACTATTTTAAAAACGTTGCATATAGATGTCGTTTGCTTTACTTTTGTGTTGTGATATTCGATTAGTAGCACCCCAAAGCTTGCTTCCACTGAACAGTGATTTTTGGGGTGTTACACTTTGACTCGTATGACCTCGCACCCTTTATACTTCTACTCGATTCACAAGGTTAATGTCAACTCGCAGAACTGGACTCGCTTCGCAGCGTTGACCAGTCAAACTTGCAAGTTTTAAATAAAAATGCAAATTAAATACAAAGTATAAATGTAACCCCATTCACAATTATATAGTTAACTCTGTAACTATGTAGCCTAAACATTTTAAAAAAAATGTTTTCGCTTAATTTTTCCTCAATGATAATCTTCTTACATATATTAACCGACTAAACCCGTGATACAGTTAATCTTGTATAAAGAAAAATCTCGAGCTAAAATTATGTACTTATATACCTTATGGTCTTAAGTATAAAGACAAGTCTAAAATACATAAATAAGTTATAAATAGAAAAATTAACCGCCGATATAAAATCAGGACACGCTTCTCGACTACCTGTGAGTCGGAAGACTTTCGATTAATATTCCACGTAACCTATATATATTATTTTTCAATTGTCAACACACGTTTGTTCAACATAAAATAAATATCCAGTATAATTCAATTCCAAAGGGTAACATAAGTAAAACTTTCTATTAATCATTTAAACAAAAATACAAAATAAGAAATAAAAATTTAAAAGTACTAACCTCTATGAAAGCAAACAATTTTAAAATTATCATTCTTAAAATTTTAACTGCTTTGGGATCATATTAGGAAGAATAAGCCATTTAAATTATATCTTAATAAGAACAAGACGATTGCTAGTATGCATACCTCATGAAATTCATATAATTACAATAAAATTGCAACTTAACCAGTACTAGACTTATATTAATAAAATTATATCTTATTTACCTTTATCCATAGGACATAACTATTAATACCAAATAACCGTTTTATTCAATATCATAAACAGTTCAAAATGATTACCGGTATTATGGTCCACATAAACAAATTAGACATAGATTTTTGAGCAAACTGTATTATTATTAATGTGAACAATATCTAAAGTGTACCATTATATAATATACTGAAGAACTTAAGTAAAACACATAGCACTGCATCTTTTAAAATTTCAAGGTAGAGGTTACTAAATGATGTCTCTTTTCGAAACATATAACATACACTTGAGTTTAAATTTTGACAAATATCAAACATCCTTTAAAGATACTAGTGGTTCTAGATCTGTACTTACGTACAACAGAGGATCCCTTAGTATAATTAAAATAAGTTTGAGATTATTGGCAAAACTAAAGGCAACATGTCTGTACTCACATACAACAGAGTTATCTGTTAGTTTCACTAATAACCATATTTGTAACTATTTGTCATTTATAAATAAACGCATGATAACAGTGTATGGCAGTACCATCATTCATCAATTAAGATAGATGTCATACAGTATATAACAGTTCACATAAGATATGACACGCAGAATTAAAATTTCTTAATCGCTCATAAATTTAAGAATAATTTGCCTACCAGTATATCATATAATGAAGTTGAATAGACTTCAATTATTCTTATCACTTATATAAAGGACACGAGTTATTATCAGTGGATATAGGTGTATAATCAGATAAATATTAGTAAACTCCTAGGTAAGTCTGCAATTCTAATGAAACTTATAGGAATCTACTAACACATCAATCTTAGCACTTAGGTTTATTATTCTTAAGCTCATTCTCCTAATGTACTATCATTTCCCAAGTTTTTACAGCCAAAACTTAAAGCTTTTTCTAAAAGAACTTCGGTTGTTCTTTTATTGGAGGCGATTCCCCTCAGGTAACAAGCAAATGAATGCCATACGCCCCTTTTATGTTTTTTTTTTAAAAAAAAAACATAAAACTTATTACAAAAATACCCTTGAAAGACTAATCACTCTGGATTTCTCATTCCGTTAAGTTGAACCAACATCTCAAATCGAGCTCTGTCGAACGCCTTGGTGTATAAGTCTGCTAAGTTATCCAAAGATGGCACCTTAACTAACTTTATCAAATTCTTCTCAGCACAGTCTCTAATAAAATGATGTCGAATATCAATGTGCTTTGTTTTACTGTGCTTCACCGGATTGTTGGTGATCGACATTGTCGATTCATTATCAATCATCATAGGAGTATTGGTTATATTTAACCCATAATCCGGCAGTTGCTGTTAGATCCAAAGAACTTGAGAACAACAGGTGCCGGCTGCAACATACTCAGCTTCACATGTAGAAATGGCTACTGAGCTTTGCTTCTTACACTGCCAAGAAACTAATCTACCTCCTAAGAATTGACATTCTCCGGTTGTAGATTTCCTATTCTGATTGCATCCTCCATAATCCGAATCAGTATAAGCTAGGAGATCTAAGTCTCTATCAATCGGATACCAAAGTCCCAGCTTCGGTTTCCCTTTGAGGTAATGAAAGATCCGTTTCACAGCTTGCATATGTGACTCTTTCGGATTTGCCTGATATCATGTGCATATACAAACAGCAAGCATAATGTCAGGCCTAGAGGCAGTTAAATACATTAGTGAACCGATCATGGCTCAATAAAGAGTTGGATCCACATCGCTATCACTCGATGTATTTGGTCCTAGGTTGTGATGGACTGGAATTGGAGTATTATAGACCTTACTTTCATCCATCTTAAAGCGTTCCAATAGCTCATATGTATATTTAGATTGATGAATAAAGAATCCATCCTTCTTTTGATCAACTTGCAATCCTAAGAAGAAATTTAACTCTCCCATTGCAGACATCTCAAACCTTTTTCTCATGACTTTCTCAAACTCTTAACACATCTTTTCATCAGAAGATCCAAAGATAATGTCATCGTCATATACTTGTACTAGTAGAAAGTCATTCTTGTTCCACTTTACAAAAAGTGTACTATCAATTGATCCTCTTGTAAATCTATTCTCTAGTAGATAAGTTGATAGTGTTCCATACCATGCCTTAGGTGCCTGATGTATCCATATAGAGCCTTATTCAAACGATATACTCTATCTGGATAGTCGGAATCAGTAAACCCTGGCGGTTGTGAAACATACACCAATTCTTCAACTTTGCCATACAAAAAGGCACTCTTAACATCCAACTGATAAACTTTGATACCTTTAAAAGAGGCAAATGCTAAGAATACTCTAATTGCTTCTAGCCTAGCAACTGGTGCAAACACTTTGTTGTAATCCATCCCTTCTTGTTGATTAAACCCTTGAACCACTAGACGAGCTTTATTGCGAGTAATGACTCCCCTGTCAACTCTCTTACACTTAAATACTCATCTAGTGCCAATTGGATATTCTCCCTTTGGAAGGTCAACCAACTCCCATACTTGTAATTTTGAGAACTGTTGCAGTTCTTCTTGCATAGCTTCAACCCACGAGCTTTCTTTGAGAGCCATTTGCAAATTTTTAGGTTCAACTTGTGCGATAAAGCATGAATATAGACATTGATTAGGAATCCCTGTCTCTTTCATAGCAGTATACAAGCTTTCTAAATTTTAAGATGTACTAGCTTTAGATTGAGTCCTAGTTTGAATAGGAGTATTAATATCACCGATGATGTTTTCAACGGGATGATTCTTACTCGTTCTTGTAACCGGTATAGGGTCAACTATTAACTCATCTCCTAAGTTAGTACCAATCCCTTCTAATGAGGGCATCTCTTCTGAACTTGCTGAAGATATCCGTAAATGGTTCAAAGAAGTAAGTACATCATCAAACGTCGTTTGAAGATCCTCTTCAGAATCTTCTGTTTGTTGATACTTATCCTTTGAAAATTATTGTGATCGACTTGAAGAAGCTTCATTTGAGTCATCTGTTGTCCTGATTCCAGATTTCGGAACACTCGATGTTGAAGACGGACCATTGTCCAAGTCTTCATGCAATAAGTGCTCAGAGATCTCTGAATCACTGACAAAGTCACTTATGGGAACTTTAAATGACTGAAAGAGATCTGAATAGTCAAATTGCCAATCTAATCCCTTATGCACAGCAGGTACATAGCTCGTAACTTCAATGTTATAAACAACTTCCAGTCTTCCCGTGACTTTATTGAAAACTCTTTTATTTGGTGAGTTGGTCACATAACCTAGGAAAAATCCTTCGTCATCCTTTTCACCAAATTTAGCTTGATTTCCTGTTTTCAATATTATACATGCAACTCCAAAGGGTTCGAATCCTTTCAGATTGGGTTTCTTATTATTCAATAATTCGTAACATGTCTTGTTACGCTTTTTGACCGTAAGAACCCTATTTAGAACATGACATGTTGTATTCACTGCTTCCGCCCAAAAGAGGACCGGAAGCTTTGAATCTGCAAGCATTGTTCTAGTAGCTTCAATCAACGTTCGATTTTTCCTTTCAGCAACACCATTCTGTTGAGGTTCATATGGTGCACTGAACTGATGTTGTATCCCTTTGCTTAAGCAATAGATATTCAACGTTGAGTTCTTGAATTCCATTCCATTATCACTACGAATACGCTTAACTCTTGTTTTATAGATATTCTCTACTAGATCAAAGAACTCCATTAAAATTCCTGGAGTTTCATCTTTAGATCCCAAAAAGAATACCCATGAGAATCTAGAGTAATCATCTATGATAACTAAACAGTACCACTTGCCACCTAGACTTCTCTTGCTTATTGGGCCAAAGAGGTCCATGTGTAGTAGTTCAAATGGCGAGGAGATTGTGTTTTCAGTCTTAGACCTGTGTGGTTTCTTGTGTTGCTTTCCTTTTAGGCAAGGAACACACTTGTCTTCAGACTCGAAACGTTTCTGGGGTACACCTAGAACTAAACCATTCTTGATTATAAAATTCATTTTTCGAAAGTTCAGATGTGCCATAAAAGTGTGTCTGCTTCTGAAGCCTTGGATAGTAAGCATGTCGACACCATTGAAGAATTAGAAACACCCATGTTTATAGCATAGATGTCCTTCTTCCTTTGTGCCCTCATTAATATCCATTCTTCAGGAATTGTGAAACCTGGCTTCAGAATTAAAGCCTCCTTTTCATTGAAATGAACTGGATGACCTTTATCGCAGACTTGGGAAACACTCACTAGGTTATGAGTTAGTTCTTCAACATAATTCACATCCTCTAGAGTCAAAGTTCCATTTGAAACTTTTCCTTTCCCAGTAATTACTCCTCCTTTGTCTCCTGCAAAATTTACTTTTTGCTTGAAACCCTCTATGAAGTCCTTCAGTAGACTTCGTTCACCTGTCATGTGTCTTGAGCATCCACTGTCTACATACCACCAGCTGTCCTTGTTCACAGTTTGCTCCTACACATAACAAGTTGTACACAGTTAGTTTTCAAGAGGGACCCAAGCCATTACGGTCTTGGTTTGTCCCTGATCATCTACAATCTGAACCTCCTTAAAGTAACCATAACTATTCCCATCGGGAGTCTTGGTAACTTTCACAGAGTTTGAGATTGTTGATGATCTGTAGTCTTAGGCCTATGAGGAGAGTGAGTAGAAAACCTCCTAGGCACAAACTTAGTTCCCTGTGCACTCGCAGTAGAACCATTTTCAAACTGACTATGGTTTCTACTTGGGGTCCTAAACCTCGAAGGTGTCTTATCTCTTGGCTTATTGAAAGTATTTTCGTTTAGAGTATAAGGCCTTTTGGGTTTAGGTGGAGGGACACTATGATTACCATCTCTTTTCCAAATGTTTACAGGTTTGCTTCCTAATCCCGGTTTGGAGCCTAACCTATCTACAATCGAACTAGAAGTGGTCGGTGTCTTTTCAGTATTCACTAACTTATGTGATGCTTCCAACTTCTTATTTAGGCAACAAGAAGCTACATGTCCTTTTTGGTGACACTTGAAGCAAGACATCTGTTTTCGTGACTTACTAACTTTTGCATTCGCTATCGGAGTCTTAGGCACTAAAGGTTCAATTACATGTTCTTTATTAACCACTTCATCAGTCTTAGTATCATTAATTACTCCACCTGGTACAAAATGTACTTTAGTGTGAGGATTTTTCTTACTAACATCTGATGAAGGATTCTTAATAACATTCTGCTGTGCCTCTGACTGATCAGGTTTAGCTACTGGTTTTTCAGAACATACTTCAGTCATTTTAGTATCTTTTGGAAGCCTAGTGTAATTCGAATTGAAAGGAGGAGGTATCTCATTATAACCTAGTCCTGACTTATCCTTTACACTTCGTTGAGCATCTAGCATCTTGTCCATCTCAGTGGTTCTATAATTTTCTATCTTTCGATTTTGCTCAACTAGCTTCAACTTACAGTCAGCTAACTCTTTCTCCTTATTAGCAATTGTCTGATTTAAGTCTTTTAGGTTCATATAGAGACCATCTATGATGACAGCTTTTTCATTAATGGTATCTCTAAGTGCAACTCTATCAGAAACATCAGACTTAATTTTATCTTTTAAGTCTTGTTTATCATCACTTAACCTACGCACATCAATCTTAGCTAGTTCAAGTTCAGATCTAACAGTCTTATTAGATTCAGTCAATATGCTAACTTGAGAAGACAGGTTTTTGTTTGATACAGTTAAAACACTAACCTGTGACTGTAAATCAGTAACCAAATAACAGACATCAGCAAGAGTAAGAATACCAATACATACCCTTTTCTTGTCTGTTTGGATTTCAGCCATGCGTGCTACAAAGTCTTCAGGATTCATATTTTCAGTTAAATCCATGTACAACACGTCTTCATCACTTGCTTTCATTTCAATCTCGGGCACCTTTACTTCACACTCTGCATCAGTAGGCATGTAGGATGTAGACTCATCAATCTCAGCCATGAAAGCTTCCTCAGACTGAGCTTTCCATTCATATGTGCCATCAAACTGTTTCACAACCAAGGCTTTGGAAGCGAGAGTGCTTCCCGAACCCTGTTTTCCATTGCCAGCTTCTACCTTAGGTCTTTGGCATTCTCGAGCAAAGTGTCCATAACCTTGACAGTTATAACACTTGATCTTGGTCTTATCAAACCCTGATCGATTGCCAACTACCTTTCTACCAGTTTTCTTTAAGAAATTCTTTACTCTTCTAGACAACATTGCAAGTTGATCCTGAAGTTCTATTTCTTCAAGATATTCAGGGTCTATCTGATCATAATCTTCTTCAAACAAAATTGGATCATTGATTTTACCCTGAATGTAGTTTTCATACGAAGCTACAAAGGAAGCAAGAACAGATAATTGCTATTCTGCAGATTTCACACTCATAGGCATCTTTTGATGTTCTTGAGGTGACTTCTCAGTTGGTTTACCCTTTGCTTCACTACCAGATGAGGTAACAAGACACAGATCATCAGTAATCATTTCACCCTTTCCATCAGCATTACCAACAAATAAAGCAGTGGTCGAGCTCGAGGAAGCAGTAGAGATAGTAGATTTTCCATGATATAGTCTCGGATCCTGAGCCTGATCAGAATCAGTATCTCTAGTCTTCTTGGTGAAATCATAACCTCTGAGCTTATCAATTGCCTACTCTAAGGTCATGGTTGCATACCTCTCATCATTGTCTTTAAGCATTATGCCATGCATTTCCTACTTAGACGGTAAACCCTCAATAAACTTGTCGGTTTTCTCAGTCTCGGTAGTTACAATCTCATGGTCATCTAGCTCACTCAACAAATGGTAGTATCTTGTGGTATAAGCATCAAGATCTTCTCCTTTCAAAGCTTTGAACACAGTAAACTGCTTTTTCAGGAGATTCCTCTTTCCTGCTTTAACTTATGGACTACCTTCACACCTCTTCTCTAGAGTTGTCCATAAAGTTCTAGCAGTATGGAAGGATTTCAGTTGATGATTAAGTTCCTTAGGAAGACTCAACTTAATTGAAGAATGAGCCTTGTTTTCAACCTCAAATTTATTCTTTTGTGCTTCACTCATCTGTTGATAAGTGAGAACCACAATAGCATTCTCAACAGTTTGTGTAGGTGACATGTATCCATTCTTGATACACATCCAGATAGATAGATCATGGAATCTACAGTAAGATTCAAACCTATCCCTCCAGCTATAATAATCCTCAACCCTTAACAATTTAGGTGCAACATTAGATTTTCCAATCTCGTGGTCCATCTCAATCATTTTGCTAAGGTCAGACATCGTGAAGTTTAGAATTAAACTGTATTTGCAAATTCAGAAACAGAAAATCTCAACTCGCAGAACTCAGTTCAACTCGCAATCTCAGCTCGACTCGCAGAATCTCGGTTCGCAAGTCTCATTCGGATCGCAGTGATGTCAACTCGCAAGTGATCTCGTTTCGCAGGAGATCTCGGTTCGCAGAGTATTTCGATTCGCAACTAAGTTCGACTCGCAGAATGTCGACTCGCAAGAATGTCGACTCGCAAGTTCAACTCGGTCTGCAGACTTATCTGAAGCCCTAATCTTGACTCGCAAAACGGCTGAAAAACGCGAAAACAAAAATTTTTTTGGTATTTTTTCGATTGAAACAGGAAATTTCGACCGTAAACAAACCCTAAATCGTCTAGAGAGTGATTTTAATCGTTTTTACACACTAATGCACGTCAAAACAATCCTAAATCACACGCGATTAACCCAAAAACTTCGAACTACCTTCGTTTTCTAGCCCGAAAGCTCTGATACCAATTGTAAGTCCCTAGTTCTAGGATCGATAACTTCGTTATCTGTAGTATTAAGGTGCGGAATTCCTCAATACGATGTTATCTTACTAACAACGAATAAGTTCGCGTTTCGGTTAACTAATTACTTTGCTTTAAACAAATAAACGTCAAAGCCTAGTCGTTAGGTTTATTTTCTTTTCTCTGGAAATTGGATTCGCAGATAATATGGGATAGCAAAAGTCTAATCGAATTATTGTTCAAAAGTTTTTGATTTTCTCAACAAAAATCATTTATATAAGTTGTCTCAACTCGCAGCCTTTGGGCCTGCGAGTTAACTCGACTCGCTACGCAACCCAAGCCCATGCTCAACTCAACTCGTTTGTCACCTATTGAGTTCTGCTCTGCGAGTTCAGATCTCATCTCGCTTCGCAACCCTTGTAACCTGAGAACTCGACTCGCAGCAAACGTAAATAATAAAATACAATATTTCGTATATATTTAAAAACAAAATATTCATTTACAAATCTAAACTAATACAAAAACATAATAATACTTACACCAGTTCTATTTCAAGCTAGATCTATTGTCACAATCCATGTCTCAACATATATAGAAGAGAGAGGTGCAAAATGGGATGGATGGGTTTGCTAGAGGTTCAAAATGGGCCGGGTCATATATATATGAACCCATAAGCAACCTGACCCAACACGCCCATTTTTCCACTTATATATAATACATTTTACAAAAACCCAAGATTTGGCAGATGCATCTAACAATATAATGTATACCTTCTATTATCATTTAGTGCAATCAACAAAAGTCTACATGGGAGTATGGATATTATGTAATGAAATGGATGTATGACTTTACCATGGTTATGCAGAGAGACTTTCCGACCTCAGTAAGTTTGTTGTTATTTAATCCAGAAAATTATTTAACACTATCTTTAGTCAAATTATAGCTCTCGCTTTTGATATTAATACAGAAATTTTGGGATGAACGTAAGGCCTTTACGGAGCAGGAGTTGAACGAAGTAGTTGTTTTGTGGGTTACAACCTTTGTTGATGCTCATCTTTGAGTTCCTTGTATCTGAGTTCCACATTTCTACTTCATGTCCCGGTGAAATATTCCCCACTAAGATGTCGACTTGATGAGTTATGGGATTTTTGAAGCTTAATAGTGTTAGATGTATGTTTGTTTTCAAATGCTTAAAGAAGTATGTTTCTTTTTGATGTAGTTGCTATAGATTTGGATGTAAACATGTATGTTTTGCTTAGTTTGATATAAAATTTGATATTTGATAAGATAGTTGTTGTACTTATATTTTCTCTTCAAGTTCCGCAGGTAACAGATCAAATTAGAAGTTGTGTATAGTTCGTTTAGTTTGTTGGCAGTTGAATTTCCCGCTTACATGATTCATATAACTCGGTTATATATTTTTAGACCCGGTCATTTCTACTGGTGTTTCCCGCCAAACACAAAGTATATTACCGGTATATATGATCTTAGACCCCGGTGAATCCAACTTACATTCCCCGTATGAAGAAGGGTATAAACCCCGGTTCCATTTTTTAGACCCGGATGAATCACCGGGTGATATGCAATTTTGTTTTCTGACTCGCCTTGAATAGAACCCGGCTCTTATACCGGGGTATGTTACCTTTTCAACCGGGTCTAAAGACCTCCGTGTCTACTAGTGTTATGTTGTGGTTAGAAGCTTCCTGCTAGAACTTGGCCAATCACTAATGGTACGTTCTCTACCTATTCTATGCTTGATGATCAATGAACTCGGTGTGGCTGTGTTCTCTAGATTGAAACAGATCATAAGAGACACGGAGCGTAGGATTAGAGATAGATTAGATTCATGTTTATCTGTTAGGTATCTTTGAGAGAACTTTCGGGATATCTATGATCTGATTATTGGTCATCTGCTATGCTTAGGAATATGGTGTTCTGTTATGTGTCACCCTATTGCATGTTCTTGTTTGATTGTTGTCATAGGAATGATGCATGTTAGAGTTATCCTCCTGGTTCATATCTGTAACTGTATGATTAGGTTTTCAAACACAGAATATTGTTTACACAGTAGATTAACATGCATGGAATAGTTGTGATAATTTATATTTTTAATGCTGAACAATTTAACTGATCGTTAGCCCAACTATCCCAACTTGGTCCGCGGGATTATCCCCGTTCGTGTTCTTGTTCAATCAACAATTCACGCTACGATACAGACGTCTCTGATGACTGTGACTGGGGACCAGGATTTGAGGATAGTTGTCGGTTAAATTGGTCTGTACATTTGGGAGAACTTCCGATGTATTTGACTTCTATAACTGCTATCCACGTGACATGTTATTTATCTGATTGCGGACAACTCTACGTTAGATATCTAATAGGCTCGTAGTTATAGCTCATTAGGATATAGGAAATCTGTGAGAGTAATGTGGAACCCTAATTAATGTAACGGAAAAACCGTTAAATGCCCTATTACTTGGTATAGTGCTGTAAACACCAGTTGGTGGAGTACAAACGTATGGAAGCCACGGAATAGTCGTAGGTACAATACTTTGCATTAATTATGTTTCTGTCCTTTCCGGATTAATCATCACACCTAGTAGCCCTACCCTTGACTATTCACCAATAACATATAACGAAATCATAGTAAACACTCGTGTATCCTCTGTTGTCCGAGTCTCCGTACAAACCTCTTTTATTTTATTTTGTTTTTTTTTCTTAGATTTGAGTTTAGTTAAAAAAATTAAAATAAAATAAACCTATCCAAAACTCTTAAAAACCCTAGCTAGATTACCATAGATAATTAAACTTCCTAGACTCCCATGCCCGTTGTAGTTTGAAGAACGACACATGAGTCATACATACCGCTTACTGCCTTTTTAGGTCCGTTAGTAGTATACAGCTTAGGACTCCCCTGCTCTACAAATTTAAAACACACTATCCTCGCGTCCTGATTGGAAGGTTCAACGACCAGAGTAAAACCCGACCGACCACTGGGCCAACAACAATTTGTTATATATATATATATATATATATATATAAGAATGTGTTTATATATACAAGTATTCGACAAATACGAAACTGCGAACTTCAAGCTGCGATGCGAACTGAGTTTCAGGTGGTAACTAAATGAAGTCACTTCGCTGGACTCATGGGCTGCAAACTGAGTCAGTTCGCAGAGCCCAGACCTGCGAACTGAAACGTGAATATATATGTTTTCGGTTTAGAAAACCTAACTACTTTACGATCTACGAATTTGGCTTCTGCATACAACTCTACGAAATTCTAAGTATATTGTGCTTGATTCTTGATAGGTTAACGTTATTAACAATCAAGATTAAAGCTAGATATTATTCCTAATCACGAATAGATCGTGATACCAAAGTTATATCCGTATAACTAGAGTATTGAGGAATTCCGCACCTCAATATAAAAATAACCTCGTTATCGATCCACAAAACTAGAGACATACACACGGTAGGTCCCTCAACACCTTTGCTCCAATAGAGTCCAACCCAGAGTGCGGTTTCTTTAACTCGCTCACAGCTGTAAGTCCCTAGTTGTAGGATCGATAACTTCATTATCTATAGTATTAAGGTGCGAAATTCCTCAATACACGTATCTTACTATTATCACGAATAAGTTCGTATTTATATTAATTAATACTTTTCTTTATCCGTAAACCGTCAAAGCCTAGTCGTTAGTAAATTGGTTTTTCTCTAGATTCAATTCGCAGATTATAAATTCGAATGCCAAAAGTTATGTTTTCTAAATTGTGGGCCTGCGAGTTGACTCATCTCACAGTCAAGCCCAAGCCCATATCAACTCGGCTCGCTACTATCCTTTGCGAGCCCAGATCTCATCTCGCAGTCGAATGACCTGCGACTTAAGATCTCGATTCGCATAACCTCAAGTTTAGTCCGTATTCGATATTTGTCTAACACTTTAACACAATAATATATTTAACAAATACTAATAACAAAACTAATATAATATATTTACAAATCGAAACCAATGTACAACATGATAATAATTACACTAGTACTATTACAAGCTAGATCTGTTATCACAATCTATGTCTCAATAGACTCCCCCTTGACAATAGCTCTAGCGTCTTTATCTTCACGCTTGTCTTCAGTCTTCATTTGTAAATTTTGCTTCCTGCATGTATCTTCATTTTGATACAAGTCTTAACCATCATTTGATAATCTTGTGCTAAATCACCCCATCCTTCAGTACAAAAGAGTCTATTCTCATTCAATTTCAACAAATCTTTCTTTAAAATATTCATTAGGTGACGATGGTCATAGACTTTGAAGATCTCACGTTCACCACCTTCAACTTCATCATCAGCTTCAACCATGACAGCTTCTCCAGTCTCTGAATCCACATGCCAACTTTTCATATTTCCGAGAATATCCTGTGGCATTGTCTTCAGTGGAATCTGCTGAACACACTTGACAGTTGGATAAACTTTCTTTCTCCTTCTTCTTCCAGTCCTTTGACTTCTCTCATTTAACTTGATAGTCTTTCCATTCCTTGGCTTAATCTTCTCAAACTTCCCTGATCGAACCTCAGTTTTGATTACATGTTCTACATATCCACCAACAAAATCATTACCCGGTTTCTTCAAAGGTAATTGAGCCAAGCCTCAAATCTCAAATCTAGGTAGAGAACTAAACACTGAAAGCTTTCGCTCAAAATATTGAACTCCGTCAAACCTTTTAATCACAAAAAGCTTCAGATCTGAATCAAAATACCAACTGATAATCCCTCTACGTGCTTCATGTTTTCCAGTAATATCAACCTCCGAAACTCCAACCTTTTTCTTCTTCTTTTTCTCTAGAGGTCTGAACATCGGATTGTCTTTATGTTTATCAGGAATCTCTTCTCCAGAATCGGTTGAGTCATCGATATCTTCATCTACATCAACAACTTTAGGACCTTCCTCATCTTCAAACACAATCTCTATTCTAGATGGGCTCATATGGTGTTCATCTATATTTGCATCTGGATATACACCCATGTCTAGCTCTATCTTCGAAACAACAGTCCAATCTTCAGGTGGTTGAAACTCTCCTTCTTCCAGATCATAATTAATGTCTTCGTCTATCTTATTAAGAAAATCATCTTCTGAATCTGATAGATCAAGCATTTCAATCCCTAGAAAAACACAAACACAAATAAAGATTAACAACCTAAATTCTTCGCTAATTTCCCTGAATCAATCTAAGAATTTCTTTATTAATCCTTTTGTGTAATTAGTCCATAATATAAACACAATAAATAACTTATAAATCTTTTATTGATTACCCTGAATCAATCTTAAACTTCTTAAGTCTTTTATAAAACACTTAACAAATATTAATTAAACTTAAACTCTAACATATTGTGAATAATCACCAAACATTTAAGTTTACAATTAATTAACTTATATAATTTCCAAGACTTAGTTGAACTGTTATATAATCAAAACTTAACTTTCAATTATATCCTTAAATTATATATCATTTGTCTAGTTATAAACTCATTACATAATTAACTTGCCAGTTTTACAAACTCTCAAGTCTAAAATGCATATGTTATTATAGAAATTTTGACCGCCGATATAAATCGGAACACGCCGCATGACTACTCAAGGAGTCGGAAGTCTTTCGATCACTATTCTACTCAACATATATTAATCATATAACCTCAATAATTTCTAACATATTTAACCTGTAATAATAATCTCAAGCCAAATATATTACAAAATAATATTAAGTTACAATTATTTAATACAAATTATTACAAACACTACTTAATACTAAGCTATCTTACCAGCTTCAGTATCAACCGGTACTGTCTTATCTTCACTTGTACCAATACCCGAACCACTCACCCTAGCACTAGAAGCAGACTCCCCCTGAAGTGTAGTTTGCTGACCAGTCATCGAAGGACTAGCCAGCTCACCATCCTTCGGAGTTGTAGGATCATCATCTGTATCTTCTCTTCTCTTTTTCGATAGTTCATCACCTCTGCAGGACTCATCTAGTAACACCACTCCCCCTTGAGATGGCTTGTCCTTTCACAGATCAGCAACTAGATGATCAAGTCTATTAATCTCTCTCTTCTTAACAGCAGCATCAGCAAGCAGTGTTGTGTTGGTGTTTAACAACATCTGATATGATTGTCCCTGTGTGGTAAACTGCTGTGCAAGACTAAGTAATTGAGAGGATAATGTGGTGGTAGTGGTCTCCAACTCTCGTACCTTAGACTCTAAGGATAAAATCCTTTCAGTATCAGTCATAGGTGGAGTAGTAGAAGTAGTAGTGGTTGTGGTAGATGGCAAAGAAATAGTAGGAATAGGTGGAGTAAGATGCTCAGCTACCGCAGAGGCTATGTCATGAACACGCCTAGCAGCATCTCTTGCTGACTTTGTCATCCGATGAGTTCCTGGATGAACAATAACAGCAACCAGTTCCGCCTATTTAGTTTAGACAAAACAAATCAGTAATTGTTACAGACAAGTCTATCTCAATCTATGATTTTAAATAGGAATCACAAATTGTAACCTAACTTGTATCTCATACTCAGTAGATTCAGATACCGGTTCAATCACCTGTTGTGACACCGTCTCATCCTGTGGTCTATCCCGAGCAATCTCTGGGTTCACTTGTTCCCTAGTCCTATCTGCCTGCTCCAGAACCTCCTCAAGGAGCTCTTGTGGATCTTCAGGTTGAACCACATTAGCTACAGGTTCAGGAAGCGGTCTAGCACCAACATCCAGCCAACCATGATTTGGCGGCATCACATACAAAGGATCAATAATAAAACCAAAGAGAACCCGAATCTTCGGCTTGACATACTCTTCCCTTCGGATGGTCTGAAATAACATGGCGTTGTATCCTCGGAGCGCAATAGTATCTACATGTAAATGCGGCTCAGGGACTACCAGATCTGGAATACGATCACGAATAACCATCATACAGAATCTTGGGTAAATCAAAAATTTAGATCTAACTGAACCCAAAATCTGACGTACTAGCTCACCAAAAATATAATCACAAAAATTGTATGGTTTGTTATAAACCAGTGACAGTACAGCCGATATAAGTGCAGGGCTCAGCTCATCAAAACTGCCCTTCTTCGGACCAAAAACCGTAACAATAACATGCCATAAAAATCTCCACTAGCCTATAACAAGAGATTTGAGGAATTGGCATCCTCTCCTCTCACCAGTAAATCCCATCCGTCCTAGAGCACCCTCGATGAAATCCATCGGATACTCCATAGGACCATCCTCCTGATCAACAGTCCCCAGCTGCAATATCTCACGTAAATCGGAAGCAGCAAAATTGACCGGTCTTTGATTGACCGTTGCACGAATAACCGGGGGGTTCACTGTCTCATCGTACTGGATACCAGTCCAAAAATCAGCCAATATTGCCTCTGAGATCGGAGGTAACTCGGTAATGGTATGACGTATGCGTGAATGTGCCAAAAAGGTAAGCATCTGTGTCACTTTCTCAGCTCCCCGTGCTCCTAGATCGAGGTCGACAAGGATGTTGTGACCTTTATCAAACTGTCTAGTCATATCTATAATAAACACACAAATAACATAAACAGTTAGTATACGGTAACAACAAAGACTAAATTTTAAACTATAATATTTTGTGAATCATAACAATCAACTAACATCTTAATTCTAAATTTACTATTTAGCAAACATCTATATACATAACTTGTTACTAAATGTCACAAGTCTAATATATATAAAATTTTATATTTTACTTATTACAAATATGTCGTAAGTCAAATATCAATATATATAACTTAAAACTAAATAATTGTAAGTCGTTATATATATACACAAATTATAAGTAATTACATAGTAATATAAAATTCTCACGTCAAAACTTATAATCATGCAACTTTTGAAGTCTTAAGTGTAACAGATTTAACGTGTATTGAAACTTATTAATTCAAAAGTTCAAGTTACGAGTTAAATAAAAAATTTTGAACTTATCTAGCTGAACAGGTCAACTCGCTAACCAAGTCAATCCGCAGGTCGACTCGCAAGTCAATCCACTAATTCAAATCGGTTCGCAAAGTCAACAAGTCAACAAACAAAGTCGACTCGCATGGTTAAAAAGTCAACATAAGTTGTATAAAAACTCATAGGTCTGCGAGTGGAAACCAAATCTCGACTCGCAGCATGAACTGTAGTCGTGAATCCAAATTTAAATCGATTAAAAAGCGAGTTTTAACGCAATCGATCGATGCATGCACATTATATATGAGTCGATTAACATAAACCCTAAAGATTCTTGTTAATTAATACTTTAAATCTATTCGAATCATCATTAACCTAAACCGAAACCCTAATATTATTATTATTTCGATTTCGAATTAACTACACGGTGAAATCCGTTGGTTTATACCTCAATATGTTCGCAATAAAAAGATGTATAAAGTCTTCGGGTCAAAAAGCTCGTTCCCGTACTTGTGAAATCAAAATCAAACGAAAAATTGTTTTCGTCTCGTTTCGCACTTAGTCGACTCAGAAAGTATAAGTGAACTCGCAAGTGTAAGTGGATTCGGTGGGGGTTTGACTCGCTTGAATTTCCCTTTTATACTCTTTACTCGATTCGCTGAGTTGAATTTCAATTCGCAAGTTTGACCCGTCAAACTCGCAAGTTGAAATTAAAACGCGAATTTAATATTAAGTATAAATTAAAACCCATTATTTGTGCAAGTCTAAAATAAAATTATTTTTCTCTTGTATTTGTTACAATTGTTCAACATAGATAAAAATAATGCACTATGATTTAATTCTATGGGTAAAACTTATTATACATAAAACTTAAAATAAAACATAAAAGTAAGAATAGAATAAAATAAAATAAAGTAAAGAACACAATTAGATAAACAAACAGTGGTATCAGGTACCATTTTATTAACCACTTGAAATAAAATAAAGTACATAAATAAATAAATAAAATAAATGAACTGAATAAGAATTTATCTGCTAAGGAATCATATTAGGAAGAATAATAGATTTTAGTTATTATTAAAAGTCTAAATAGATTGTTAGTATACATACCTCATGAAATGCTAATAAGTTACAGACACACTATTATTCACTTTACCATTTATTAACTTATATTTATAAAATTATAACTTTATTTACCTTCATCCACATAGTATAATTATTTAAAAATAAGTCACAAAAGTGAAACTTTTACATAAACATTTCAAGATGATTACCGATATTATGATCCACATAAATAAATTATACTCAAATTTCTAAGCAAACATTTTATTGTTAGTATTAGTATTAACTTATGTTTCCCATTACATGATATACTGTGAAATCAAGTAAAACACATAACACTAAATTTATAACTAAGGTACATAAAGTACACTTATGTTATTTAAATTTAGACAAATATCAAACTCATAGTGAAAATTTTCGCATCCCCAAATTATGATGCGGAAGCGGGTCGGTTCGGGGCGCGACTAATCAAATATCAAGCACACAAGGTATACAATGAACAACTCTACATGCGTCATTTTACAAATACATTAATATTATAAAAGTTTTACACTGTTATAATATAGTTTACAAAAGCTCTTGAGCCAAATAATAGAGATTCTATGGCATAGCTAAATTATACAAAATATAGTAATGCATGACAATCTCTTGATGTCTGAATGCAACTCGAGCTAATGGGCATCCTGAGTGAGCATACCTACTACTGCTGTGAACCTGAGAATACACACTAAAATGGTCAGCCAAAAGCTGGTGAGCTCACAGGTTTAATGATAAAGTGTAATATATGAACCGCAAGATTTAAGTATTAATATTTGTAATTAAACAAATAAGTAATTGATAAATGATGTATATAACTGCCAAGAGCACATAGTCTGAGCTTAACTGAGGTGTCAGGATCACAATTAAGTGCCTGAGCGAGGGTGCCTCTATGCGTGTGTCTAATCAACACACTTATGAACAAATGATAATGCGTCTGTTTGACCAGTTAGTGCTTGCTAACCCGGACGGGGATTGTCAGTCCCATATGGTAAAACAAAACAAGCATGTATTCCCACCCCTGGGTTGAAAACAGTAAAATGAGGGGCTATGAGACTCACCTGAGTCTAATGAGATGCTATCAAGCACAAATGATGGTTTATAAGAGGAATGATGTCGTCTCCAACGACTGAAACCTGCTGGGCATCCTAAACGCGTAAGGTTTTAATGATTAGATGTGGAAAACCTGCTGGGCGTGTTAAACGCGCAAGGTTTTTAAATGATTAGAGGTCTCAACAGACCATCTATGCTAGTTGTTCTTTTAACTAGTTATGTCCAAATTGATTTGGTTGATGTTTATATTGGAGTTTGTGAAAAGGTATACGGATCGTTGGTGACGGTTTGTAATAATAATTTCAAACTATTATTATTATACATGATTTGTTGTACTTATAAAAGTATATGTGTTTCGTGTGTAAGTCATATCGTATAAGTTTAGTTGTTACTCAAGTTCATTATATCCGTTACATTTTATTTCATAAGTTATGAAATTTGGTACGGGTCCGAAAACTAAAATATGCCATTTTCGACCCGTAGACGACCCCGAAAGGCCTAAAACCGCCTAGGCTATGGTACATAGCCTTGATCATTGGGTCGTTTTCGAGTGACCGTGTGACTTTAGCCCAATCCGTTATAATAAATTTTACAAAAATTATTCTGTTTGAGTAATCTAGCCGTTCGGCTATAAAGGTCTAGCCGTTCGGCTATGGAGGACCTAGCCGTTCGGCTAAGGAAGTCCAGCCGTTCGGATATGGAGGACCTAGCCGATCGGCTGATGAAATCCAGCCGTTCGGCTCAGGGACCAGTTTCAGGTCTGTTCGCGAAATCAGTTGGGAAAACGAGTATAGGTTCGATTTTTGGACATAATCTACTTGATAGAATACTAATACATGATGATATATGTTATTTAAACACGAAATTTTAAAGAAAATATGTGTAGTCCTTACGAAATAAAATGGAGCCGTGGATGGAGGTGGTGATGGTGATCCGAAGATGATGATGGAGAAGATGATGAAGATGGTGATGATGAATATCACACGCTGCAGCTACTCTTTGTTGTTGTTTTTGATTTTGAAAGAGATCGAGAGAGAGCCGAGAGATAGAGATGAAGAGATGGAGAATGATGAAGAAAATGGAGAAGCAGAGGGTGTGTTTGGGTGTAGTCGACCGGCTCCAATTATTGGAGTTGGTTGGTTCCCCTTCATAGTACAAAATACCGGTGTTTTTGTACCCGATCGTAAAAGTAGTATAATATTTTCAAATGATAAATTTCTAAAAATGAAATCGTATATACTTTTATTCAAAGTATTTTATAAAAATACTTTTTGTGAGATATAAAAATATATCTTTATTTTAAGTTTGAATGACGGATATGGTTCGAATGGTTTCGTCGCGTTTGAGTAAGATTGAATAAAACGAATATGTTTTGTTTTTTTCTAATGTAAATAATAATTATTATTTCCAATAATAATACATTATTTATAAGTTTTATCGTGAATGTTTTTACTTTGTACGATATGAATACTTTATATATTACCAAATTAATATATAATAAATACTGAGTATATTAAATAATAGTTTCATATTACTTAATATTTGTTTTCACCAACGCCCGTGTAAATGAATCGGAATTTGACCGATTTGAAAATGCACGATTAAATTTAATCGCGTACTGATATATATTCAACAATATATATATTGATACATATAATTAGCCTAATACACAGTACTAATTACATGTATTTCTAAATGATTAGGAACTAATAACTAGTCCTAATTTGACGGGTGTCACAAAAATACTAGTGATTCCAGGTCTGTACTGACATACAACAGAGGATCTCTTAGTATGAGCACTACAGGTTTGAGACTATTGACCTAGCTAATAGCTTCAGGTCTATACTCATGTACAACAGAGAAACCATTAGCTAAGTTAATAACCATATAATTTTCATACCATTTGTCATTTTCTAATAATTCACAGTGCATGGAAATACTATCCTTCAACAATTAAGACTTATGTCATACATCACATAATAGTTACATAAGTCAACACTCAAGCATATTATTACTTCTTAAATGCTTTAGAAATTGTTGCATAATTTTCCTACCAGTATATCATATGATGAAATTATCTATACACCGGTAAAAATAGCAAATTATTACTTGTGGAAAGAGGTGTATAATAATCATAAATATAGGTACATACCTGGTAAAGGAATCATAATGTGAATGAAGCTTATGAGAACCTACTAAAACATCATACTTAGGACTTAAGTTTATTGTTAATAAACTTATTCTCGTAATATACTATCATTTCCCTTAGTTTTTGCAGATAAAAACATAAATAGTTTTAAAGAATATTATTTTATATTCTTTAAAGAAGGTGATTCCCCTCAGGTAACAAGCAAATGAATGTCATACGCCCTCCCATATTTTTTTATTTTTAGATAATACCTAACTATTACAATTTTACCCTTGGAAGACTAATCACTCTGGATTTCTCATTCCGTTCAGTTAAACCAACGTCTCAAATATTGCTCTATCGAACGCCTTCGTGTATAAGTCTGCTAAGTTATCCAATAATGGAACCTTAACTAACTTTATCAAATTCTTCTCAGCACAGTCTCTAATAAAATGATGTCGAATATCAATGTGCTTAGTCTTACTGTGCTTCACCGGATTGTTGATGATCGACATTGTTGATTCGTTATCAATCATCATAAGGGTATTGGTGATATTCAACCCATAATCTCGCAAATGTTGTTGAATCCATAACACTTGAGAACAACAGCTGTCAGCTGCAACATACTCAGCTTTACATGTTGAAATGGTCATTGAGCTTTGCTTCTTGCACTGCCAAGATACTAATCTACTTCCTAAGAATTGACATCCTCCGGTTGTAGATTTCCTATTCTGATTGCATCCTCCATAATCCGAATCAGTATAAGCTACGAAATCGAAGTCTCCATCAGTTGGATACCAAAGTCCCAGCTTTGGTTTCCCTTTGAGGTAACGAAAGATTCATTTAACAGCCTGCATATGTGACTCTTTCGGATTTACCTGATATCTTGCGCAAATACAAACTGCAAACATAATGTCAGGTCTAGATGCGGTCAAATACATTAGTGATCCAATCATGGCCCTATATTGAGTAGGATCCACATCCTGATCACTCGATGTATCGGGACCAAGTCCATGATTTACTGGAATAGGAGCATGATAAATTCTACTTTCATCCATCTTAAATCTCTCCAATAATTCAGCAGTATATTTAGATTGATGAATAAAGAACCCATCCTTCTTTTGATCAACTTGTAATCCTAAGAAGAAATCCAACTCTCCCATTGCGGACATCTCGAACCTTTTTCTCATGACTTCCTAGAATTCTTCACACAACCTTTTGTCAGAAGACCCAAAAATAATGTCATCAACTTATACTTGAACAAGCAGAAAGTCATTATTTTTCCACTTAACGAAAAGTGTACTATCAATTGAACCTCTTTTAAATCCATTCTCAAGTAGGTACTTTGATATGTAATCCATATAGAGCCTTATTCAAACGATATACTTTATCTGGATAATCTGGATCAACAAACCCTGGTGGTTGAGAGATATACACCAATTCTTGTACTTTGCCATACAAAAAGGCACTCTTAACATCCAACTGATACACTTTAATTTCTTTGTAAGTTGCAAATGCTAAGAATAACCTTATTGCTTTAAGCCTAGCAACTGGTGCAAACACTGCATTATAATCTATTCCTTCTTCTTGATTAAAACCTTGAACCACTAAATGAGCTTTATTGCGAGTTACGATTCCCCGGTTGTCTTTCTTGCACTTAAAAACCCATCTAGTTCCTATTGTGTTAAATTCCCCCATGTCGTTTATACGCATATATAGATGCGTACGCGGGATCCGATTACTAGAATACGAGTGCGGAATCCTCGTAAACTAATCATTGAGATTATTAATACTACGCGAACGAATATGAACTGAATAACGAGATGAATAGGAGATAAACACTTTGATAAAGATAAATCTTTTATTAATAAATCAATCGATTACAATAACCTAATGATTACAATACCAAAGGAGTATACGTCTTATGATTCAAAGGATTGAATCAACTAGACTAGCCTAGACACATACATGACTCTGGCTAAGGATGAAAACTGTTGCAACTAAATCATCAACTGAAACTTTAAACCTAAGACCTCTTTTTATACTAAAACTCTAAACCTAACTTCGCAGGTCATGGGCTTCTGCGAACTGGGCTTCTGCGAACTGACTCGGTTCGCAACCCATGTGGCCTAGCGAACCGACTCGGTTCGCTTCGCACCTTAGAAACTCAGATCTCATCTCGCATCGCAACTGCCTGCGACCTGAGAACTTGATTCGTGTATTCTTTGATCTTCTAGGCTCATTCCTGAATTGTATAGCAATGGTTATCATAACATGTCCTAACAGACTCCCCCTTGACCATTGCTCTCAATTCAAATGGACACCATAAATCATTTTAATAACCATATATTTTTCATACCATTTGTCATTTTCTTCATATTCACAGTGCATGGAAATACTATCCTTCAACAATTAAGACAATTGTCATACATCACATAATAATCATACTAGATAAAACCCATGTATCTTAAGACTTCTTAAAAGCTTTAGAAATTTGTATATAAATTGCCTACCAGTATATTGTATGAAATAACTATCTAAATTTTAACAAATAAAAATTATATTGGATACTCTCCATTAGGTAGGTCAATCAATTCCCATACTTGTAATTTAGAGAACCGTGAAAGTTCTTCTTGCATAGCTTTGACCCACGAATTTTCTTTTAGCGCCATTTGCATATTTTTAGGCTCAGTTTGTGAGATAAAGCATGAATATAGACATTGATTAGGAATCCCTGTCTCTTTCATAACATTATACGAGCTTTCTAACTCTTCAGATGTACTAGTGATAAGCATCAATTAGATACTATATTTTATATTATTTATCCCTATATTTGTATACATTTTTATGCATTTATATGATTTTAGATACTTATTTTGTTAATATTTGCAGAAATGTATTTTAATTAAAGATTGGAGAAAAAAGAACGAAAATAAGACCGAAACTGAAGAAATTAAAGCAATTGAAGAAAAGAAGATCTAAACCTTAAAGAAATGAAGACTAAAATGATAATATTAAAGATTTGGGCTAAGAAAATAAGTGAATCCGTTTAAAGAAGAAAGAGAAGCCCAATTTGAAGCCCAAGCCGTTTATGGAAAATTCTGGAATTTAAGTCCAACTGGCGGTTGGAAGTCCCAACCGGCGGTTGGGGCTAAAGGTTCAAAGCGGTGCAGAAAGCGCAGAGTTGGAGGAATACTCAATTAACTCCAACCGGCGGTTGGAGGTCCCAACCGGCGGTTGGAGGGTCGGTCAGGATTAGTATAAATAGAGGCTTAGTTTTGATTATACGATATATGATTCTTAGAATTAAAAGTCGAATATTAAGGTTTAAGGTCGACTTTAGGTGCGAATTTGGAGGCTAAGGAGCTAGGGTTTGAAGGTTTTCAACCTTAGGAAAAGCTAGTTCGTCAATTGGTTCGGTTTCTTTATCCTTGTAGCTTCACTAACCTTTTGGGTTACTATGGATATTGTTTATTTAAATTAATTGCTTGTTAGATTTTCATTATGAATGTTTAAATGTATGTTTATTATGTTTATTATATGAATTATATGTTTATGTTGGAACTATATTATTGAATATTATTATGCAAGAATTATGTGTTATATTATGTTAATGATCATAATTAACTGATTTATAGATAAACTCACTAACCTTTTGGGTTTTTAAATTAAGTGATTATGTTTTATTAGATGTTAAGTAGCATTATGATTCAACCGACCCTGGAATTGCATCAATAAGATGTTGATAGATCTTAATAAATAGTGATACTTTACATAACCTTTGACTGTATTGCTATATGAGAATTGTCATAACCTTTGAGGTTTTCTACATTAGTAAATCACAATAATAATAGCCAACACGCAAATAGACATAAGTTGATATAATAAGTGTAATAAATAATAGTTTAAATAGTCATAATCTTCTATCCAATTTAGTATTCTTAAGTTGTTCCTTAAAACTTATATATTGAGAATTGGTATCAATTATACATATGTTCGATCGGAACTAAAACGTCCCCCCTATCTTATATATTATTGTACATTAATTGTGAAATTGTATATTTGTAATACTTGTAATTAGGGTAAATAAATAGTTAGTTATAGATTAAATCACATTTCCTGTGTTTGAATCTGGACTTACTTATAAAACTATATTCTATGATCAGGATAACACTTGCCTGAATTGTGTGATAGTTTTATTTAGTATTTCCTTAGGGTAAATAGTTAGTTATAGATTAATTGTGAAATGTGAAATTGTATATTTGTAATACTTGTAATTAGGGTAAATAAATAGTTAGTTATAGATTAAATCACATTTCCTGTGTTTGAATCTGGACTTACTTATAAAACTATATTCTATGATCAGGATAACACTTGCCTGAATTGTGTGATAGTATTATTTAGTATTTCCTTAATTAAAACTTGTGATTATAATTGCCTATACTTAGCATACATCAAGTTTTTGGCGCCGCTGCCGGGGAGCGGTGTATTTTATTTTTAACTAACTATTTTCCCTGTAAAACAATTATATTTTTCTAATGTGTTGCGAAATCAATAAGAAATATCGGCTCACCCATTGAGAATACTAACAAAAACAAAGGTATAAGGAGAGTTCAGCTCTACCTCATTGATTTATCATATAAGAGGTAAGGTGCTTCTCGAAAGAAATAGGTTTTTAACATGCTTCGCGCTGACCTGTTTCTCCGCTTTTGTGTACTATCAATGGAGCTACCGAGATCTTTTGATTAGCAATGTATAAGAAATTAATATAATTATTCAATATGTATAACAAATCACTTTAGATAGAATAGGATTAGATAAGTAATCTAAACTATGTGCTATTTTATGTGCACAGAGAAATTTAACTGTTATTAAGAAATGGAGTCGATGCAAGTGGACTTTGGAAGTGATAATGAGAATTTTAAAGATATAGAGATAGACGACCATTCTTTTAAATCAAACAAGAAAATCAGGCTAACAACTGAAGACGAGTGTTTTGAACATCCTCCTGCGATTTCAACCAAGGAAGACATGTTTGACTACTTAGATGACCATGAGGATGAGATTAGATTTGTTATGGAACTCGTACGTAGGTCTACTTTAGAATATACTGATTATCAAAAAGAGTTGATTAAGAAGATGGAAGAACAATTCACTGCTTGGGTTATATCTAATGACACCAGAGATACAGATGATTTTATCAATTATGTGAATGAGTTGAAATATGATATTGTGAGTGAAGATGTAGATCCAACTTTTTGTGAAGAACAGCTGTTGAAGTACACTTATGTGTATAAGACATTTGAGAAATCTTTGTTTCCTTATTCTGAGAAGCAAAGAGAAATGTTAAGAGCACTGAAGGAAATAATAGAGTATGCCACTGGAAACTTGAGCAATATGGCTGACATCTGCTTGCTAAGGAACTTTCAAGACTTCTTCAATTCGATAAAGGCTAGAGAACACATTGATTCTGGAAGATTCTTCATAGATTGTACAGTGGAGTTCAACATTCAAGACATTATTGATGAATTTTACTATGGAGAATGTGATGAAATTACACGTACAATTCCTGAGTATTTTTCTGATGAACCAATGGCAAACTTGATCACTTATGCTAAGAAGGAGTTGCAACTAGCTTACCCTGGAGTTCACTATAATCAAAGAAATAACCTTTTTCATCTAGGACTATCAGAGGTTTATTATCATTTAGTAGATACTTTTAGGTATTCTGGGTTAACAATAGATCATCAAGAAGGATACTATAATAGGATCTTAAAGGATATAGGAACAGCAGTGAGAACCCACATCACATATGATTATCATGATATACATTTAGGGTTCTATGGGTTATTAGATTCGTTAAGGCACAATCTGTGACAACCCGTACTTAGGCGTATTAATTTACTCTAAGCTTGCTTGTAATTACTTGCGATTAGTTTGAAATAGAACTAAGTTGCTTGTAATATAACGTATATTGAATATACACACGTACGTAATAAATTGATATTACACCACTTGCTCGGATGGATTCCGACTTAACTGGACGTTGGTGAACTCAATTTATTAAATAATACGAAATTAATTGATAAACATATCTATTTCCAAATATTATTGCGATGATATTTCACAAGCATTTCGTATCATATATAATGCTCAGAAACGAACAAAAATGCGTGAAACGCGCCCAACACGCAAAGATAAACTCAAGTTATATTTTTATAACTCAAAACTAAGTATTTTAATAAAATACTTCAAGTAAAAATATCGCGATTACACGCGTACAATTATAACATTTAAAAACGTTATACGGTTAATTAAAACGTAAAACGAACGGGTAAAAAGGGCACCGCACACAACAAATCTTTGGGGAAACAAATTTACACACCACATGGGGTGGGACCCCTCTGATTCCTGCAGAAAAATGACAAGAGTATGGCTTGCCATACTCTCCCCATCCTTCCTTGAATTATACTCAACATTACCACCATCACTCCTTCACACACCATACTTCCTCTATCACTCTCTACTCCCTCTCTCTCTCTCTCTCTCTCTCTCTCTCTCTCTCTCTCTCTCTCTCTCTTTTCACAGAGTTCCATCCCAAAAACAACCACCACATTCCACCATTAAGCCACCACAATCCGCCATATCACCGCGACGAAGATTTTCAAGAATACACGCGGAATCGAGCACTCTACTCCTTCTTTCTTTTTCTTCTACTAAACAACCATTGTAAGAACTTCATTTCTCTTCTAAAGTACTTGCTTTATGTTTATTTACATGTTCTAGTACTCCCTCAACTTGGATATGTCCAAAACATAAATCGAAACGCATTTTACAACTTGAAATGCTACTTTAACTTTCTGTCCAGAAAAAGGGTCAACTTCCATGATTTTTATAAAATTCATCTCTTAACTAAAATTGTCGCTTCTTAAGCCTAACATGTAGCTCGTGGTGTTATATTTCCAACGACATCTATTTTGTGACATATCGATTTCGTTTACTATTTTAAAATAATATTTTCGTTAAGATGCGCATTACTGTTCCGGCGGACAGAAACATTCATCCCATTCTCAAGACCATATCTTGAGTTCTAGACCACTAAAACGTATGAGACCAGTGCCAAAACCTCACATATTTTGTCAACTTTAAAAAGTTCTTGTATGACCATTTCCAGAAATGTCCGTATTTTCGTGTATAACTCGATCTTTGAACATATAACCGTTTTGGACCAAGTCTGACCACACCTTGAAACTATTTTTGTTTAAAATAGTAAATGAACATATAAAATTACCATAAAGTGCAGAAATGAACTAGACATATATGAGAACATGTGTGATTTTTGGTTAGGTATAAATCGGACTAGAAATGCCCCAAATCGAAATGCTTATCGAGGTTGTAAACTAACAGTGGTAACGAGATTATAACAAACAGTGGTAACGAGTTAATAAGCTAACAGTGGTAACGAGGTTATAAACTAACAGTGGTAACGAGTTTATTACAAACAGTGGTAACAAGTTAATAAACTAACAGTGGTAACGAGTTAATTAACTAACAGTGGTAACGAGTTTATAACAAACAGTGGTAACAAGTTAATAAACTAACAGTGGTAACAAGTTAATAAACTAACAGTGGTAACGAGTTAATTAACTAACAGTGGTAACGAGTTTATAACGAACAGTGATAACGAGTTTATAACGAACAGTGATAACGAGTTTAGTAAACAGTGGGAACAAAGTATAACACTTGTATTCTAGAAAATCATTGGTCCGTCAATCCTCATTATTATCGCATGAAATCTCAACTCCGTGAATACCATTGTCTCATAAACAAAAACCGTGAATATCATTCACGCATAAACACAATCCGTGAATATCATTCACGCATAAACAAAAACCGTGTATCATTCACGCATAAACACAATCCTTGAATATCATTCACGCATAAACAAAAAACCCGTGAATATCATTAACGCATAAACAAAGTCCGTGAATTACTAATCTCGCATGAACAGTACCCTATTGTCGGATAAATTGTGGTCTTTGACTTTCTTTGACTCACGGACCAAATGTATTGTCGCATGAAACAGAAACTTGAAGATACTTTTTACACCAAGCCTTGAATACATACAATATCACGGCATGCTCGTTTTAACGTTAATATCAAATAACTAACTTATGTATATGCTTTACAAGGTATACAAACACGATGAATTACATAATAATAATATGTAAATTATTATTACCCCTCCGTCACCAACGGGCCACACTTACTTACAAGATAATTTCAAACGTACAAACAAATGCTTGGACATTTCCTAGTTGAGTGGACAACTAGCATGAATGATCTTTTGAGACATTCACTTATACATACAACCTTATATGCTTAGGGCATTAGAAGGTTGCGGGTTCGCGGAACCTACGGATTACTACTGCTTTCAGAATTTACGTTTATTAAGTTAAACGCTTGCTTGCTTGACTCAGGTGAGTCTTACAGCCCCACTTTTACTGTTTTACTTATGGGGTGAGATGCATTGCTCACATTTTCTTGAACACAAGTGCTAAATTACTTACTTTTCATATACGGGCTTGCATGAGTTACTTACTAATCCACTGAAGTCCCTCCATCATAGTTTCGTTGGTTATGGACTTAAGCGCGAATATTAGTTAATGGATCCATTAGGGACTGACCCTCCCCGCCCGGGGTAGTAGCGCTACCACGAACCGTTATGTATAAACGGGCGACTTTTATTTGTTTCGTACGAGTGTTTGGATTGGGCACTCGCGGGGGCACTATACGGTACTTGGCTGTACCACTGATTTACGGGTTAAGCTTCGACTATGAGCTCATGGCAACGGTATATACATATTTACTTATTATTTGCTTGGTTGCAGATACTTGATTTCGCCTGCGGGCACAACTGATAAAAATCTTGTGTTCAAACTATTACTTACTTACAAACCTGTGAGATTCACCAACATTCGTGTTGACCCTTTTTAGCATGTATTCTCAGGTACACGTACGGAGTAGGATTACTCCAGGATTACTAGCTAGAGTCGCATGATTTCCAAACTGCATTTAACGGAGATTCTTTAGCATTATCTTTTGTAACTATGGTTATGTAATAGAATCTCCCGCTACGTACGCGGACTCTAGGGGACCTTATTTTGCAACGAAAACATTATGTTTTCAAACATTATTTCATATGGGAATATAACTATTTTACAAACGTCACATTTAGAGGTCGTTTGCCATACTTTGGTGCTTGATTATTGATTAGTAACACCCAAAGCTTGCTTCCGCGCAACATTAAATTTGGGGGTGTTACACAATCATGTAGAACACGAAACGAAAATTGAAGACAACTACTTGTGCACAGACGAAGATGGTAGAATAGCTAAAAAGGTAAAAAGAATAGCTGCCATGCTCATAGAAACTGAGAACGCTGAGTGAATTCATCATGAGAGTTTCTCTGAATTTGCTTCACCAATACCCGAGTTAGCTAATAAAATCTATGTGCATTTTCGGAGGATTTATCCTGAGAATTTTGGAAAACCTATCTATGGGAATTAGGATTGAAGATCAACAAAATCACTTCTGAAGATCATTTGCAACTTTTTCATTTTTAATAGCTAGTTATATTTTTCTGTTTTCTATTTTTAGGATTTGAATTTTATTTGAATAATTGGAATTTATTGTTAATTTCGTGCTTTATTAATATAAAGTTTATTGCTTTCAGATTTATATGATTATCTCTTCTTTATTTGTATTAGCTACACAAATATTAGAAAGCAAAGTATTTAGAATTGATTTTTACACAAGTTGCAATAGTGATAAGAATTTGATTTAAAATACATAAAGAGAATTAATACTATAAATTTCGAATGTATGCTTAACATTGATTACAAAGTTTGCAGGTATATTAAATTTGATATTTTGGTGACAAATAGATTGAAATAATATATTTGAAATTCGATAAAGTCGAAAATTGAATTTTCAGACAGTGAATGAGTCGATGCAATCACTGATTATAAATCTATGTATACTAAAATATGTTTATATATATCTATTGCTCGTAACAACTAACAGCAATGCAGGTATTTATATTAAGTGGAGGAACGAAACGGTAAGTCTCTTTTTCAATACTTTCACTTTCTTTAAAAAAGATACAAATAGTATATAGTTAATATGTAATAATATTGTATATTGTAATAATATTTCATTTTAGATATGTTTAAAATACGTATTAATAGTAAATGGGCTAAAAATAAATAATAAAAATGATTAAGCCCAAATTAAAATACGGTCCGAATGGCCTGAGCCCAATTTTTGAACCAACCGGCGTTTGGGGAAAAATCCAACCGGCGGTTGGACTCTTTTCCGCCTAAAACCAGAAACCTTCAAGTTTCTGCCATTTTCACACCCACAAAACACACACATTTCACACACACGTACGGGAATCACATTTGCATCATCATTTCCTAACGTTTTTACGTTTTTCGTATCAAAGGTATAATTTCTAACTTGTATTTATTATTTCTCGCATTTTAATTCCGTAATATATAGTATTATTATGATTTTTGCGAATTGTGGATTGATTACATATAGTTTGATAGTTTAAATGATTAGGAATACTTAGAAATTAGTTAGGTTAGCTAAGTTGTGATTTTTACGGTTTGATTGCGGATTGTTGCGGATTGATTAGGATTAGGGCTAAATTTTAGATAGTTATTTGTATAAATGATATTTATTAAAAACTATATTTTTGATTAAGTAATACTTAAAAAATAAAAAGTTTTGAATATATCGATAATATTTAAAAATAAAATTCGACTATATAATGATTTTTTTTATACTTTATGACTCGATACATTCAAAATAACAAAAATACAAATTTCTTAAAAATAAAATTATAAAAATTTCTTAAACAATAAAAAAAAGAAAAAATTTAAAATTTTACGACTATTTCAAACTTTTTGACAAAATATATTATAAAAACTAATATCTAGTTATAAAAAATTTTTAAATAAAATATACATTTTATTAAAAATACATTTTTAGACCCTACAAATGTTTAAAAACAATTTTAATATTTATTATGAATTGTTCATTTACTTGATTCGATATTATATTTCGTAATAAAAACATATATTATGCTTCGTTTATTGGATATAATAAACAGGTGGCTATCAAATATTAAGCAGAAATGCTGCCCAAATTTCTAATTTTTAGAAAGTTATTAACGTTTATGTTTACAGATATGGCTACTAGACGACAGAGAGGACTTTCATTGTTAGCCAGAGATGACTTCCAGTTACATACATTTTTGAGATTCAAGCATGAGTCTGTCACTCAGGAGCGCAGGACAGAGTACGCTGACAGATTACTGGAGTTGGTGGCACAGCCTGTTGAGGTTCCAGAGGTACTAGATTGGTCTCTCATGGAGAGAGTTATTGACCCTCGCCAGGACGGGGAGACTGGAAATGTTACTCTGAGGAGGCTGATGACTCAGAGCTATATTTTACCATCAGGTGATGTTGGTTTTGTATCACAGGCTTGGTTTCGTTTATTTCACATTCAGGAGGTTATTTATAGAGAGCTTGTTATTGAGTTTTATACCACCCTTAGGTTTGATTCCACGTCTAGGCAGTTTGACCAGCCCTCGATTTCTTTTTACTTAGGAGGTCAGCCTAGGACGATGAGTTTGATTGAGTTTAGTATTGCTGTGGGGCTCTATACGTTAGATGAGCTCCACAACCCATTTTTTGTGGATCATTTGACTGCGGGTATGGTGGGTCAGTATTCATCTGTTGAGATAGCTGCTTATTGGAGGGATTTATCGATTGTTGATTATTGGGAGAGAGCACCTTCTGACATTCACATGAGGATTCCTGTTCATAGGTTATTGCATAGGTTGTTGTCATCTTCTATTTGTGGCAGGCACATGGGACCTGAGAAGGTCTACCAGCCTGATTTCTTTTTCTTGCACACTATGATTCAGGGGACACTGATCAATGTTCCCTGGAAATTAGTGCATTGGAAGACGACAGGAGCGACTGGGTATAGGTCGACCAGTAGTTTATGTGGAGGACAGTATGTCACTAGGATAACTAGATATTATGGTTTGACTGCTGCTGATTTTTTGACTTGCACACCCGTTACCCCTGGGATGTCCTTGCTAGGTGAGGACAAGTTGATTGAGCTAGGGATTATACAGTTTGGTGTACAGGAGGGGATTTTGTTATGGACACCTGAGGTTACGCCAGGACAGCAGCCGGTCCATAGAGCCAGATTGAGAGGACCACCTGTTCCACTGCCGTTAGTTCCTGAGATCCCAGTACCTGAGGTTGAGTTACCAGCAGATAGAGGTAGAGCTCATGGTAGAGGTCATGGTAGGGGTGATATGTTAGAGGATATTCAGCAGAGATTAGAGAGGATGGAGATTGCTCATGGTAGGAGATTTGATATGATTGATCATCGGTTTACCAGGTTTGAGCAGCGATTTGATAGATTTGAGAGGGAGAGTTATCACAGATCTGATTATCAGCATGAGTTACTACAGCAGCTGTTACGAGAGAGGTCTATTCAGTACCAGCCATATGTTCCTTCATTCTTTGATGCTGGAGCTGGACCTTCGAGGCATTCTGGGCAGGATGATTCGGATGATGATTAGTTTCTGTTTGATACATTTGATATACATTTTGGATGACTGTATTTATTATTACTATCATTAGTACTTATTATTATTATGCTAATATGGTTGTTTATTTTTTATAGCACAAGACTGGCAGTAAGTTCAGCACTTTCTTACATACAGTCTATTTTCTTAATAAACTTTGTGGGTATGTTCCCTGAAAACCCTCACGAGACTATAACTCGTCCACTCGGGATACCGAGGGGTTTAAAGGCTTATTGCATATGCTAAATGCAATCGTGATTAACTACGAAAGTGTGGATGTTGTATATTATGTTTCAAGAGATCAAGAAATCAACCAAGCAGAATTTTTACTTAGCCGGTGATGAATTTTGCAAATTCAGTCAGGGGAGTTTTTCTATTCTATTTTTCTTTTCCTTAGTCACTTTTGTTTATCATTTTTATACAATGAGGGCATTGTATAATTTAAGTGTGGGGATAGGGTTCGTAAGAAAAAGAATTTCTTTAATTAATTATTGAAGTTTCTATTGTTCTTAATTTTTACTAAAATTTAAAATTTTAAGTGTATAACTAAGTATTTATTAGTTAGAATTCTTTTGTTAAAAGTTGTTTTGTATTTAAAAGTTTAGACTTTAATATGGATTAACTGTTTTGTATATATAATGTAAGCTATTTAATAAATAAGTGATATATAGTTACATGATATGATGTACTAATAGGCAATCTATATGAAGATTTCTGAATTTTAAGAAATTAATTTAAATAACTTGTTTATTATTTTATGGTACATAATATGATGTATGACATAAAAGTCTTAATTCTTAGATCTATCATGCGATAATTTTATATATCTTTTTATTTATATAAAAAACATTTGGGAGTCTACTAATTGTTTCCTCTATTGTACGTAAGTATAGACCTGGTTTCTAATTAGTATTCTTAAATAAAGTAGAAGAAAGAAAAAATTCTTTCAAAAGAAAAAAAATATATAAATAAATAAAAATCAAACTATGTCGCTTTGTTGTACGGCTGTATAGACCTGTCACCGCTGGTTTGATTTAAAAATTTACTTTACCTGAATCAAGTTATGTCGCTTTGTTGCATGTAAATGTACACCTGTCACCAATGTCTTGATTGTTAAAAATGGATTTTATATACTTATTTGGAATATAAAAGTAAATTGCATGATTAAGTTTAAGAGTATATCATATATGGAAATCATAAGTAATATACATTCTAATAATAAAGATGTATTCAGAAGTATAAATATAGATTGTTTAAAGTGGATAAATATATTAGTAATCATTCATGAGCTATATATTGCACGAATAATAATAATTTTTATTTATACATTATAGTTATCCATGTTAATTAAATTGTTTAAATTTTTAAGTTATAAAACAGGTTTTTAATTTTGGTATTCTGATTTTTGAATATTAAGTTGATGCTTATTTTTAAATTTTATTCAGTATTCTACTTGAGGACAAGCAGAACTTAAGTGTGGGGTTATTTGATAAGCAACAAATAGATACTATATTTTATATTATTTATCCCTATATTTGTATACATTTTTATGCATTTATATGATTTTAGATACTTATTTTGTTAATATTTGCAGAAATGTATTTTAATTAAAGATTGGAGAAAAAAGAACGAAAATAAGACCGAAACTGAAGAAATTAAAGCAATTGAAGAAAAGAAGATCTGAACCTTAAAGAAATGAAGACTAAAATGATAATATTAAAGATTTGGGCTAAGAAAACAAGTAAATCCGTTTAAAGAAGAAAGAGAAGCCCAATTTGAAGCCCAAGCCGTTTATGGAAAATTATGGAATTTAAGTCCAACCGGCGGTTGGAAGTCCCAACCGGCGGTTGGGGCTAAAGGTTCAAAGCGGTGCAGAAAGCCCAGAGTTGGAGTAATACTCAATTAACTCCAACCGGCGGTTAGAGGTCCCAACCGGCGGTTGGAGGTCCCAACCGGCGGTTGGAGGTCCCAACCGGCGGTTGGAGGTCCCAACCGGCGGTTGGAGGTCCCAACCGGCAGTTGGAGGGTCGGCCAGGATTAGTATAAATAGAGGCTTAGTTTTGATTATACGATATACGATTCTTAGAATTAAAAGTCGAATATTAAGGTTTAAGGTCGACTTTAGGTGCGAATTTGGAGGCTAAGGAGCTAGGGTTTGAAGGTTTTCAACCTTAGGAAAAGCTAGTTCGTCAATTGGTTCGGTTTCTTTATCCTTGTAGCTTCACTAACCTTTTGGGTTACTATGGATATTGTTTATTTAAATTAATTGCTTGTTAGATTTTCATTATGAATGTTTAAATGTATGTTTATTATGTTTATTATATGAATTATATGTTTATGTTGGAACTATATTATTGAATATTATTATGCAAGAATTATGTGTTATATTATGTTAATGATCATAATTAACTGATTTATAGATAAACTCACTAACCTTTTGGGACTTTAAATTAAGTGATTATGTTTTGTTAGATGTTAAGTAGCATTATGATTCAACCGACCCTGGAATTGCATCAATAATATGTTGATAGATCTTAATAAATAGTGATGCTTTACATAACCTTTGACTGTATTGCTATATGAGAATTGTCATAACCTTTGAGGTTTTCTACATTAGTAAATCACAATAATAATAGCCAACACGCAAATAGACATAAGTTGATATAATAAGTGTAATAAATAATAGTTTAAATAGTCATAATCTTCTATCCAATTTAGTATTCTTAAGTTGTTCCTTAAAACTTATCTATTGAGAATTGGTATCAATTATACATATATTCGATCGGAACTAAAACGTCCCCCCTATCTTATATATTATTGAACATTAATTGTGAAATTGTATATTTGTAATACTTGTAATTAGGATAAATAAATAGTTAGTTATAGATTAAATCACGTTCCCTGTGTTCGAATCTGGACTTACTTATAAAACTATATTCTATGATCAGGATAACATTTGCCTGAATTGTGTGATAGTATTATTTAGTATTTCCTTAATTAAAACTTGTGGTTATAATTGCCTATACTTAGCACACATCAACTAGCTTTCAATTGAGTCCTAGTTTGAACAGGAGTATTAATATCACTGATAATGTTTTCAACGGGATGATTCTTACTCGTTCGAGTAACCGGTATAGGGTCAACTATTAACTCATCTCCTAAGTTAATATCAGTCTCTTATAATGGAGGTGTATCTTCTGAACGAGCTGAAGATATCCTTAAATGATTCAAAGGAGTAAGAATATCATCAAACTTTGTTTGAAGATCACCCTCTGTATCTTTTGTTTCTTGAGACTTATCCCTTGAAGTTTGTTATGACCCACTAGAAGAAGCTTCACTTGAGTCAACAACTGTTCTGATTCCAGAATTCAGAACACTCGATATTGGATTAGTGGCATTATCCACGTCTCTGACAATAAATGTTCAGGTATCTCTGAATCACCAACATAGTAACTAGTAGGAACTTTAAATGATGCAAAAAGATTAGAATAATCAAATTTCCAATCTAAGTCCTGATGGACATCAGGTAAGTAACTCGTAACTTCAAAGTTATAAACTACTTCCATCCGTCCAGTGACTTTATTGAAAACTCTTTTGTTTGGTGAATTTGGCATATAACCTAGGAAGAATCCTTCGTCAGCCTTCTCACCAAATTTAGCATGATTTTCAGTTTTCAATATTGTGCATGAAACACCAAAAGGCTCAAAGCCTTTCAAGTTAGGTTTCTTATTGTTCAGAAGCTAATAACAGGTCTTGTTATGCTTCTTAACCGTAAGAACTCTAGTAAGAACATGACATGCTGTATTCACTGCTTCTGCCCAAAAGATGACCAGAAGCTTTGAATTTGCAAGCATTGTTCTAGCAGCTTCAATCAACGTTCGATTTTTCCTTTCAGCAACACCGTTCTATTGAGGTTCATAAGGTGCACTGAATTGATGTTGTATCCCTTTGCTTAGGCAATAGATATTTAATGTTGAGTTCTTAAATTCTGTTCCGTTATCACTATGAATACGCTTTACTCTCATTTTGTAGACATTCTCTACTAGATCTAGAAATTCCAACAAAATGCCAGGAGTTTCATCCTTAGAGTCCAAAAAGAATACCCACGAGAATCTAGAGTAGTTATCTGTGACAACTAAACAGTTTCATTTGCCACCTAGACTTCTCTTGCCTATTGGGCCAAAGAGATCCATGTGTAGCAACTCAAATGGAGAGGAAATTGAGTTTTCAGTCTTAGATCTGTGTGGTTTCTTATGCTGCTTTCCTTTCATGCAGGGAACACACTTATCTTCAGACTCGAAACGTTTCTGTGGTACACCCAGAACTAACCCATTTTTGGTTATGTAATTCATCTTACGAAAGTTCAGATGTGCCATTTTCCTATGCGATAATAAAGTGTCTGCTTCAGAAGCCTTGGATAATAAGCATGTCGACACCATTGAAGAATCAGGTGCACCCATGTTGATAGCATAGATGTCCTTCTTCCTTGGTGCCCTCATCAATATCCATTCTTCGGGAATCATAAAGCCCGGCTTCAGGATTAAAGCCTCCTTTTTCATTAAAATGATCTGGATGACCTTTATCACAGACTTCGGAAACACTCACTAGGTTATGAGTTAGTTGTTCAACATAATTCACATCCTCTAGAGTCAAAGTTCTATTTGAAACTTTTCCTTTTACCGTAATTACTCCTCCTTTATCTCCTGCAAAATTAACTTTTTGCTTGAGACCTTCCTTGAAGTCCTTCAGTAGACTTTGTTCTCCTGTCATGTGTATTCAGCATCCACTGTCTACGTACCACCAGCTATCCTTGTTCATAGTCTGCTCCTGTACATGATAATTTGTACACAATCAGTTTTTCAGAGGGACCCAAGCCATTACGGTCTTGGTTTGTCCCTTATCATCAACAATCTGAACTTCCTTAAAGTAACCATAACTATTCCCATCGGGAGTGTTGGTAACTTTCACAGGAGTTTGAGGCTGTTGATGATCAGTAGTCTTAGGCCTTTGAGGAGAGTGAGTAGAAAACCTCCTAGGCACATAACTTGGTCCTTGTGCATGTGAGGTGGAACCACTTTCAAATTGACTGTGGTTTCTGCTAGGAGTCCTAAACCTCGAAGGTGTCTTATCTCTAGGCTTATAGAAAGAATTATCATTTTGAGTATAAGTCCTTTTAGGTTTAGGTGGAGAGACACTATGAGTACCATCTCTCTTCAGAATATTTACAGGTTTACTACCTAATCCCGGATTGGAGCCTAACCTGTCTACAATTGAACTAGAGTTGATCGGTGTCTTCTCATTATTCACTAACTTATGTGATGCTTCCAACTTCTTGTTAGGACAACATGAAGCTACATGTCCCTTTTGGTGACATTTGAAGCAAGACATCTGTTTTCGTGACTTACTAACTTTTGCATTCTCAGTCTTAGTCTCATGCACTAAAGGATCGTGAGTTTGTTCCTTATTAATCTCAGCATCTGTCTTGATATCATTCATCATTCCACTCGATACAAACTGTACTTTAGTGAAAGGAATCTTCTTACCATTATCAGATGAAGGATTCTTAATAACATCTTTCTGTACCTCTGACTGTTCAAACTTATTAGTTACCTTAATCTCAGGATTTGCTTCAGTCATCTCAATGTCTACAGGAGTTTTAGTGTAATTTGAATTGAATGGAGGAGGTACATCATTGTAACCTAAACCAGTCTTATCCCTTACACTACGTTGAGCATCAAGCATTTTGTCCATCTCAGATGTTCTATAGTTTTCTATCTTACAATTTTGCTCAACTAATTTTGACTTATACTCAGCTAACTCCTTATCTTTATTAGCAATTGTTTGATTTAAGTCCTTCAAATTCAAATAAAGACCATCTATGATTATAGATTCCTCATTAATGGTATCTCTAAGTGCAGTTTTATCAGAAATATCAAACTTAATCTTATCTTTTCAGGCCTGTTTATCCTCTCCTAAGCTACGCACATCAAGCTTAGCCAGTTCAAGATCGGATACTATAGACTTACTAGATTCAGTCAGCATGCAAACTTGAGAAGACAGGTTTTTATTTGCTACAGTTAAAACACTAACCTGTGATTGTAAATCAATAACTAAATAACAGATATCAGCAAGAGTAAGAATATCAAAACATACCCTTTTCTTGTCTGTTTGAACTTCAGCCATGCGTGCCACAAAAGCATCTGGACTCGTGTCTTCAGTTGAACCCATGTACAGCACGTCTTCATCACTTGCTTTCACTTGAAGTTCCGACACCTCTACTTCAGCATCATTAGGCATATAGGATGTGGAATCAGTAGTTTTCTCTTGATCATCAATTTCAGCCATGAGAGCTTCCTCTGACTGAGCCTTCCAATCATAAGACCCATCTAACTGCTTTACCACTAAGGCTTTGGATGCTAGAGAACTTCCCGAGCCTTGTTTCCCATTGCTAGTTTCAACCTTAGTGTTGTGCCGTGGATCACGAATCGCAACTAGAACTTTATATATCTTGTGTGGAATACAAGATATATATCAATATATGAATAAGAGAACAAGAAGTATTTAATATCAAACTTTGCTTTTGTATTTCAATAACACACAGAGAATTCTGCGACAATAGTTACAAAAGACTTAGATACAAATGACAAAAACTAATCTATTTATAGACTAGCTTCTAAGCCTATGCGACAATGCCTAAAGTGAGTTGACTTTAGTCAATCCGTTAATGCTATTCACGGACTGACTTGTTAATCCGACAATGACTATTCACGGATCAAGTTATTGTCGCACATCACTAACACTTAAACAGATTTTAAACAAAAATAAAATCAAGCTTTAGACACTTTCGTTGCAACAACTCCCCCTTGGATAATGCTTGATTTCTAGAAACTTTAAACTTTATGTATATCCAGGCAAATTACAACCGGCATGAACACCTTGAGCACAACAAACTTCAACAACTCTTTGAAACTTCAAGGCCATGGCTTCATCATCAAAGGCATCATCATAGATAATTAGATTCACTAGAAGAACTTCAAGGTCATCTTTTGAGAGATTTATCAAACTCAAGGGATCGAACACATATACAATCGTTTCACGATTCCACATAATTTCTCCCTTGGTATCTCGGTCATAACATGCAATCTCTGCTTCTCCCGTGCTTCCATTATACTTCCAATAACTCACGAATTTCCAAAAATTTACTAGAAGTTTTTTAAGTGGAATTCTCCTCAGACATTTTACCTTTGGATAAGTAATGATTACTCGTGGTTGATTTGAAATAGGTTCAATGTCGAAGTAATCCACAGTTCTTCTTGGAAACGTCTCTTTAACCCAAGTGTATTTTCCTTTATTGCATTCACGAGAGAAAACTTCAGTCATCCAATTCACCAAACCATTTTTAGAATGATTTAGAATATCAATTGAAGCAATATGATTGATTTCACACTTTGGAAGTTTCTCAAGAGCTTTAAAAGTTGGATAAAAATATTGCAGCCCATCTGTTCTCTTGATGATAAACACTTTGTTATCATTATCATACTTCCATCTAATAATCCTTCCCACACATTCATGTCTTGGAATTTTGAAGAATTTTCTTGTCTTTATAATCTCAGGTTCAGGTTGTTTAGAAAACCACCAAGGAACTTTTTGTTCCGGTTCTTTTTTCTTCATCCGAATCAACCCAAAACCCTTCTTGAGAACACATATCAGACTGAACTTTTTCCGAATGCAGTTCATCTTCAGAATCTTCCCAGTCTTCAACATGTACATCATCAAAACCAGGCTCAAACCCTGGAGGAAATATTGGATCTTCAAATTCATCAAAATCATATTCACCATCATTACATAACTCCACAAACGGGACCAAATCTTCAACGATGATATTCAAAGGAGTAGGACACAGAATTTCTTCTTCGTCAACACTATCTGATAACTCCTCTTGATCAAATTTTCGTGAAGATTCATCAATCTCAAACATAGAAGATTCACCCATATCATCAAACAAACTTTCAAGATGTAAATCATTTAAATCTGTTTCACCAAGATAATCAAACTCCATATCTTCAAAACTTGGTTCTAGAGTCAACACCAAAGCAGGAACAGAACTTATTGGTTCAACATTCAAAGGTTCTTCCTCTTCAACATTCTGAACTAATACTATTGCTTGAGAAAAATTTGGCTGATCACCATTATCACCATTTTTACCAGAATCATCAGAATCACTGTCATCATGTCCTTCAACATCATCATCATCATCAGATCCGTCATTTCCTTGATCATTTAATTCAGCATTTCCTTGATCATCATTTTACTGATCATTATCATCAACATCATCATCAACATCAGCAACTTCATGCACATTCTCCCCCTGATCACCTAATTTTTCTTTCAAAAGAAAGACTTCTTGTTCGAGTGACTCAATCCTTAAGGTCTGAGAAGCAAGTTGTTGACCTTGATTAGCAATAAGAATATCCTGAGTGCCAATGCGTTGCAGAGCATGAAATAAATCATCTCGCAATTTATCTACCAGAGACATCAAAGGAGTCACAGCTCTTTGAAGAGAAGCATCGAGAGCTGACATACTCACAGTAGGAGTAGTTGTGGTAGATGATGTTCCAGCAGCTGTAGAAGATGAAGTAACAGGTATTGATGAAGAAATAGGAAGAGAAGTAGAAATACCAGGTGCAGAAGACATAACAGGCATTGATATAGAAGAAGAAGGCAGTGCTGAAGAAGGACTGGCAAAGATTCAGAAATAGATATTGCAGAAGAAGTCACTGGTAATGAAGAAGAAGAAGATCCAGCTTCAGAAGATACAAGCAACTTCCTTCTTTGAGTAGGTCTAGACTCAGGAATATATTCAGGATCATGTGCCTCCTCTCGTTGTCGTCTTAAATCTTGTCGTTCCTTCTCGATATTTTTCTCAGTAAGTCGTTGAGAAACTAAAGATTCTTCAATAGTCTTAGGACGAATAGGTTCCTCATCCTCAGAACTAGATGATTCTATCTAAACAGGATGATCAAGATTTTGTTGAACAATATCATCAATTTCATGAACAATTTGAAGTTCATCTTCTCCTTGAACTGACTCCCCCTCAGCTGAAACTTCCTCACTATCATCATCTGATTCCATTTGAATATCAAACTGAGGCGGAAGAAAGTCATCATCAATGATATGCCCAAAGAGATCAACAGTTGGTGGTGTAGGTTTACCACGATAACTGTTACAGTCAGCAAACACTCTCTTGGGAATCGGAGTATAATGCAAAATTGCCCCATGATATGTAATCCCTTGAATATGTTGATCAAAGATCAGCTGAAGAAATCGTGGGTACATAAAATATCCATCTTCATTGATGTTCCCAACCAAATTGTCAAAAATATATCTTGAGAAGTTATAAGGAATGTTGAGTACCAAAGCTGTCATTAAACTAGCTAAGTGGTAACTCATTGCGTCAAATCCAGCTTTTTGTGGAGAAATACATCCAATCAACGTGTGAGCCAAGAACTTCCAATGTGAGAAAATATGATTCTTCATGATCTAGACATCTTGTGGTCCTTTTATACAACCCATTTGGTGAAGAGAATCATCAATAATATTACGGGGAATATTATTTAAAGCATTTACAGAATCACCAAATTGTAAAGTATGTCGAATTAATTCCTCAGTGAGAACAAGAGGTCTTCCATCGACTGTGGCCGTGATACAAGAAGGGTGAACATCCGTGTGATATTCAGCAGAGACCCGGAAATCCGTCATATGATCCTCATAGATGTTGGCCACTGGAACAGTCAAGGCATGAGATATCCTTGAACGTAAAAGAAACCTAACCATAGGAAAGAATTTCCTGGTTTCAGGTTTATCCGGTGCCTCAAGTAGATAAGCTGTGGCAGTGTGTCTTTTCTCAAAAACAACAGGCCGTCGAAGCACATCAGCTTGTGCTGCAGCGATAGGATCAAGAGCTGCCATGGATATACAAATACAAACTGCACAAAGTATATGTTAAGCAAAGAACCTAAACATACTTTGAAAAACTTTCAAGTCTTCAAAAATCTGAAAATTTTCTAAGTGTTGAAAGTATGCGACAATAAGGACTTTGAGCACTATTCATGCGACAATCACATTATTATAGGACAATAGTTATATACAAAACACTTTTCATGCGTGAATAACATTTGTCGGAGTACTATTCATGCGTGAATAAGTACTGTTCATGCGATAATAATGAATTGTCGTAACAAGTATTTAAAGACAAGTCAAAGTCAACAAGTCAGATTCAGGAACACTGTTCATGCGTGAATAAGCTATTCACGCATCAAACCCTAATTCAATGTTCATCCGACAATAGTTATTGACGGACGATCTTAGAGTACTGTTTATGAACAGTGTATTTCGCACAATTTCAACGATTAAAACTTAATTACAGAGAGATAAAGAGGGAAAATTATACCAATAGATGCGTAAGGAAAAGGCGTTCAGTTCTGTCGGGACAAAATTGAAAGAAATGAAACACACAGCAAATAATCGAAAAGAAACTCAAAAGTCCAGCGTATTGTCGGATAGAGCTATTTTCGGAAAAATGGTGTTTGTCGGATGAAATTGAAAAAGTGTGTAAAATTTTCAAATTTTGAAATACTTATACTATTTCCCCCTTTTCTATTATCCGTGAATAAAAGAAAATCCGTGAATAAACTCCGAGAATATTGTTCCGACAAAAACTTGTAAAAAAAATATTTTTATCAAATCAAATATACTTTGGATAAAATGCTAAACTATTTTTAAAACTAAAATTTGACAAATGAAAAATCATTAAACTAAATATTTACAAACTATCATAACAAAATAAAAGTAAAATATTTTTGTTGGGGTAATTCTCATGTGTTGGGATCATATTGGGATAAATGAATGTATTTATTTTTATTGTTTAGAAATGAAAGTCTATTTTGATTGTTAGTATTTTTGACATCTTTAAATTTACTTAGCATTAATAAAACATGCTTTCTAAAAATCATTCTACATGTGATTATTGGTATTCATTGATCTTTCAAACACTTCTGCATTTAATATCTTTAATAGTTTATTATTCGCATGCATATTACTTTAGACAATCTAAATAAAAATATACTTTTAAATTCATAATATATTAATATTTTCATATAAAGAGTGAGAATATGATGACATCTTTAGAAGTACACACATATGTTGGAATGACACTTAGTCACACATGTCATATCCCTGGTTGGACTTATAAACTGTATCACAGGTCTATACATCGTATAACAGAGTGATAGAGTTTATTTTGATTTGATATATGAAACTTTGGAAGATTTGCACGTCCTTTTATAAAAATATATCAACTAAGGTCTGTACTCAGTACAACAAGTAGTCAATATATTTCCCCAGATATCATAATATTAAGACCCTAAATCATGAATCATAATATACTAATCCTTCAAAATTTAAGACATTTATTATCATTTTGATAACCTTTGATTGTCATATATTAATATTTTGATTATGTAAAATAATACGCATATGTGATTTAAAATTTCTTAGACTAGATATTTTAAATGCAAAAATGCCTACCAATAAATCACATATAAAATTAATTAGTAGAAAATTTGGTTTAAAAATGCTATGTAAACCTACTAACACATCAAATATAGTACTTATCATTTCTTTTACGTATTATTTATTAATACATTTCCCAATGTATTATCATTTCCCAACTTTTTACATAAAATCTCCCCCGATTTTTTATTTTTCAAATGTTTTTGGATTTTTATTTTTCAAATGTTTTTGGATTTTTGTGTATAAAAGAAAAACAAGAAAACAACAAACAGAAAATAAAAATGTTAAAGATCCAAAGTTTACTTAATTTGATCCAAATATTTCATGCCGAGCATCGAAATGAGTTCCTCAAAACGTGGTTTTGAAAAGGCTTTGGTAAACAAATCAGCTCTTTGTTTCAATGTATCAACATGAACCAAAATGATCAAGTTTTTCTCATAGCAATCCCGTATGAAGTGAAAACGTATTTCAATATGTTTAGTTTTTGAGTGCTGAACAGGATTACGTATGATACTTATGGTTGCAGTATTGTCAATATACAAAGGAGTTTTGGTAAGAAGTAAACCATAATCTCGAAGTTGTTGTTGAATCCAGAGGATTTGCGAACAACAACTGGCAGCAGCAATATATTCTGCCTCCGCAGTAGAGGTAGAAACCGTGTTTTGTTTCTTGCATTGCCAGGTCACGAGTCGATCTCCCAAAAATTGACATCCACCTGATGTGGATTTGAAGTCAATACCACATCCGCCATAGTCAGAATTAGAGTATGCTGAAAGTGAAAAATCTGCATCATTTGAATACCAGATGCCTAGATCAGGCTTGCCCTTCAAATATCGAGAGATTCGTTGTACGGCCCTCAAATGTGAGACTTTGGGATTTGCTTGATACCGCGAACAAATAGATACAACAAACATAATATCAGGTCTGGAAGCAGTTAAGTACATGAGAGAACCAATCATTGACCGATATTCCTTTTGATCAATTGATGTGTCATCAAGAGCAGGTCCAATTTTATCAACAAGATCAATGAGAGTTGAAATAGATTTATCATCCAACATCTTAAATTTCTTTAAGATATCATGAACATACTTCGTTTGATGTATGAAAATTCCCTTGTCTAGTTGCTGAACTTGCAAACCTAGAAAGAAAGACATTTCCCCCATTGAACTCATTTCAAACTTAGACTTCATGATATGCTCAAATTCTTTGCACAAATTGTCATTTGTAGACCCGAATATGATATCGTCCACATATACTTGAACGAGGAGCAAATTTTCTTTTGTTTTCCGAATGAAGAGTGTACTATCAATTTGACTCCTCAAAAACCCATTAGCGAGCAGATGTTGAGATAAAGTCTCATACCAAGCTCGAGGGGCTTGATGTAACCCGTATAAGGCTTTATCCAACCGGAACACATAATCTGGGTATTTAGGATCTTCAAAACCTGGTGGTTGTTTGACAAACACTTCTTCATGCACTTTCCCATACAAAAATGCACACTTGACATCGAGTTGATACACTTTGAAATTCATGAAAGAAGCATATGCTAGAAAAATCCATATGGATTCAAGTCTAGCAACCGGAGCAAAAACTTCATCATAATCCAAACCTTCAATCTGAGTGAATCCTTGAACCACTAATCTTGCTTTATTACGTGCCACAATTCCTCTATCATCTTTCTTTCTGAAAACCCAATGTGTGCCAATAGGATGAATATCCTTGGGAGGTTTCACCAATGTCCAAACTTGCAATTTTACAAACTGCTGCAATTCTTCTTGCATTGCTTGAACCCAAGAAGAGTCTGACAAAGCTATCTGAACATTCTTTGGTTCAATCTGTGATAAGAAACAAGTAGAAGACTTGTGTTGATGTCGAGTTTTGATCCCTTCAGAAACATCTCCAATCACATTTGTGAGTGTATGTTTATGCTCAAAATTAACTCTCAAAGTAGGAACAGATTCCACATTCCAGTTGGTTCCTAAATGTGAATCCTCGGGATTACTTACTACATCATCACTAGAATCATCATGAGTTGAATCATCTAGTTTAGTAGAAGGTTCATGAAAAGCTTCAGTATCATCAGGATTTGAAATTGTGTCAACTTCATCATTTGGCAAAGGGTGAGAAGGTACATGAGCAACAGATTCTTCAGTTGATTGAGGAGGAGAAAGATTAGAAGTAGATACTGGTGGAACAGAAGTAAGAAGCGGCTCAACAGGAGAAGAAAGAACCGGAATAACAAAATCATTAGAATCCTCAACAGAAGATAACACATCATGTTGAAAAGAAGCGAGAGAATTAAAGAATGAGTCATAGTCAAATAACCATTCTAGACCGATCCCATTGGATGAAGAAGAATACCACAAAAATTCAATTTCATAGCATTTTTCTATTCGATGTGAAGCCGTGTTATAAACTCTTTTGTTTTGAGAATTTGCTGAGTAACCTAAGAAAAATCCAGATTCAGATTTCTCAGCAACTTTGGAAATACGATCCTTAGTTTTCATCAATAAACAGGGGCATCCAAAAGGTTCAAGAAAGTGAATATTCAGCTTCCGATTATTCAATAACTCATAGCTCATTTTCTTTTTGTCTTTAACCACAAGAACTCTATTTAACACGAAACAAGCCGTATTAACTGCTCCAGCCCAAAAAGTTGTTGGTAACTTTGCATCCGAAAGCATAGTTCTTGCAGCTTCAATCAATGTTTTGTTCTTTCTTTCAGCAACTCCATTTTGCTATGGAGTTCGAGAAGCACTCAATTGTTGGGAAATACCATGTTGAAGACAGAACATTTCCATGATGTAGTTCTTAAACTCCGTTCCATTATCACTTCGTAACCTCTTTACTTTTAACGAAAATAAAGTCTCTAATCGTAAAATCAGATGCTTAATTTTCTTAGCCATCTCATCTTTGGTACCTAGAAAGTAAACCCATGAAAATCTTGAGTAATTATCAGTAATTACCAAACAATAGGATTTACCACCAATACTCCTCACACTAACGGGGCCAAACAAATCCATATGGAGAAGTTCCAATGGAGTGTTAATTGAATTCACCGACTTAGGTTTATGAGAATTTTTAGTTTGTTTTCCCTTTTTACAGGATATACAATGATCATTTAGTGAAAAAGTCTGTTTAGGAACTCCAATCACTAAATCATTTTTGACTAAAAAGTTTATTTTCCTAAAGTTGATATGCCCCATCCATCTGTGCCATAAAACTGAGTCCTTCTCCGATGCTTTTGACAACAAACAAGTATGCTCTATTGTAGGAGTCAAAGAACGCATATCTAGGATATACATATCTTTAACCCTAGGAGCCCTCATAAGAATCCATTCTTTTGGTACAACAAATCCTGGTTTGAGAATCAAACATTCTTCATCATTGAACCATGTTAACAGCTTTTTGTCACACACTTGTGAAACACTAAGTAAATTATGTTGAAGTTGTTCAACATAATTCACTTTGTCAAAACTTATTTCACCATTTGTAACAGTTCCTTCGCCAGAAATCATTCCACCTTTATCTCCCGCAAAAGCAACAAACCCACCATTTTTGATTTTAACATCTTCGAGTAAGGAGAGATTCCCGGTCATATGTCTTGAGCAGCCACTATCTATGTACCACACATTATCGATAGCTCGGGATGACTGCAAGACATTTGATAGAAACAATTAGTTGCTAATGGAGACCCAAGCCTTGGAGGCTTTGGTTCGTCCAGTGATTTCATCTATGATGAAAACGTCAATTTCTTTGAAATCCTTTTTGAAATCTTTTGACGCATCATAAGATGATGATTTCTTCTTAGAAGAAACAAAAGTATTGATTATCGGTTTTTGTGGATTTTCATTAGATGATTTTGAAACATTGTTGTCCTTTAAAGATTTAACTTGCTTCAAATGTTCTCTCGAACGTTTTCTAGCAAGTTTATGACAATCATTCAAAAGATGTCCACGAATTCCACAATATAAACAACTTCGTGTTTCATACTTTCTTCGAGAATGAAAACTTTTACGAGAACCATGATATGAAGGTTTACTTGTAGAAGCATCACATTTAGAATATGAGCTTTTACTAGTAGAAGCTTCACATTTTGAAAAATCAGGTTTGGAAGCATGATATTGACCTTTTGGTGATGAAGAAGATGATTGTGATTTGTGTGGAGAAGAAGTTTTTTTCAAAATCTTGGTAACTTGTTTTGGAATTTCACAAGCTTTAGAATTTTCTTTATCATTTTGATTCAAAACACACTTCTTATGCTTTTCACAATCATCACAATCATTGTTCTTCATCTTTGAAGATTGATTAGAAAAATCTGATGAATTATTCTCATGTGGTGATTCAGAACTCTCATTAGAAGAAACCTTTTGAGTTGCTTCTTTTTGAGGTTTTGAATCATCAACTTTTCTCTTCCCATACATAAACTCAGAATCAGATTCATCTTTAACTGGCAATTGAAAATAAGATTTTGGTGGTGGAACAAAATGATATCCAATTCCAGCATTAGACTCTGCTTTTGATGCTTTGACCTTTTCATTTAAATCATTTTAATATCCAATACCAGATTTAGATTTGGTATCTAAACGCTGTTTATGGATAATTTCATCAAAAACCACTGCTGATGTAGAAACATTCAACAATTGTCTTTCAAGATCTAAAATTTTAGAATCAGCTTCAGATTTTTCTTGTTTAAGTAAATCCATCTCAACCAAATAACTGTTTATGATGGATTGCTGATTTAAAATTTTAGCTTTCAAATCATGAGTCTCAACATCAGTTGACTCAAAACGTTTATTTAAAAGCTTATTGTTTTCCACCAACTCCTAATTTTGATTTTTAATCAATTCAATGTCAGTTAAAAGCTGTTGATTTTGAGTTTTGTAAAGACTGGGTTGATCACTCAAGTCAGTACATTTTGAACAAATTTGTTCAAATGGAGAAGAATCAACCTCAGAGACATTTGCCATGAAAGCTTGATTATGAGAATATTCCTCCACGTGCGCACTCCAATCATAAAATTCATCTGCTGTTGAAATTAGTGCTGATGATGTGGAAGCAGGAATTGTATCTTTTCTAGACGATTATCGTTGAGCAGAAGAATAGGTTTTGGATGTGGAAGACTTGGTGAAACCAGATGTAGGTGTTTTGCTTTTCTCACATTCCCGAGCAAAGTGCCCTAAATTCTGACAGTTGTAACACCGAACCTTCGACTTGTCAAATCCTGGTTTACCCCCCAACTTGTTTTTTCCAGTTCTTTGAAGAAACTTTTTTACCTTTCTTGTTAACATAGCAAGATTCCATTGAAGATCCATTTCTTCAAGATCGTCAGGATGTAATTGATCGTAATCTTCTTCTGTCAAGTCTACATTACCAACCTTTCCAGCAATAAATGCTTCATATGATGAAAGAAAAGCGGTGACAACATTTGCATGATCTTCGGTATCTTTGAAACATGTTGGTTAGAATTTGGTTGTTGATGACTGGTAGCTGAAGCACTTCCAGATCCATAAAATACATAACCAGAATATCCACTTGTGGATCCACTAGAATTCCCACCATTGAATGTCTCAGAACCAGATAACAATGTTATTGTTTCTGAAGTTTTCTTAGAACCGAATTGAGAATATTGCATCATCTTTCCAGTATCCTTCTTCTGTAAAGAAACATCATATACTAGCAACTTGTTGATCAAGTCTTCATATGCATATTCACCCAATGATTCATCTTCCATCAAAATGTTAGCCTTAATATCCCACCTTGAAGGTAAAGCTTCAATCAACTTCTCATTGATTTCAAGACGTTCCAAAATCAAACCATGTCTTTTGAGCTCACTGATTAGCTGGGAATATCGGACAATCAAGTCATTAAAAGATTCATTTGGCATGCATGTGAATACATCCCATTGTTTCTTTAACAAGTCACGTTTACTTTTCTTCAACTTGTCATTTCCAGCAAAACGTTTCTCCATTGCTTTATAGAGCTCATAAGCCGTATTCAAATCTTTCCATCCAGCAAGAACATCACTAGGAAGACTCATTGAGATAACTGACTTTGCTTTCTTGTCTCGATCATGTTCTTTCCTTTCATCAGAAGTCATCATTTTGAGTGACTTGGGAGGAGGATTATTATCTCTATAAATTCCTTCAGCTCTAGGATAAATGTATTGCTCCGAGATAGGGATCATTAGATCTGGATCATATAGAGCAATAAACGACTCAAACCGATACCTCCAATCATCATAATCATTTTGACATAAAAACTTTGGTGGTTTGGTTGTAGTTCCAGTCTCTTGTTCATTCTTCATCATAGCTTGCCAATTCACATGAGCCATTGTAAACACTTAGAAAAATTCAAGAATATCAATATCCATGAATAAGAAGATATTCCAAGAATAGCAACTTCAATTCACCTTAGGTCTTTGACACTCACGAGCGAAGTGTCCATAACCTTGACAGTTGAAACACTTGATCTTGGTCTTATCAAACCATGATCGATTCCCAACTACCTTTCTACCAGTCCTCTTCAAGAAATTCTTAACTCTCCTAGACAACATAGCAAGTTGAACATGGAGATCTATTTCTTTAAGATAAACAGGGTCTATCTGATCATAGTCTTCATCAAACAAGATGGGATCATTGATTTTACCCTGAATATAGTTCTCATAAGAAGCAACAAAGGAAGCAAGAACAGACAGTTGTTGTTCAGCAGATTTTACACTCATAAGCATCTTCTGATGCTCTTGAGGTAACATCTCAGATGATTTTCCTTTTGCTTAAATAACAGATGATGTAAGAAAGCACATATCCTCAGTTACCATTTCACCTGTCGTACAAGTATCACCAACTAATAAAGTTGTGGTCGAACTGGATGATGCAGTCGAGAGACTTGATTTTCCATGATATAACCCAGGGTTTTGAACCTGATCAGAATCCGTATCTCTCGATTTCTTGGTGAAATCATACCCTCTGAGCTTGTCAATTACCTGCTCTAAGGTCATTTTTGCATATCTTTCCTCATTATCTTTTAGCATAACACCATGCATTTCCCATTTAGAAGGCAAACCCTCAATGAACTTGTCGGTTTTCTCTTCTTCAGTAACAGTAATACTATGGCTCTCGAGTTCACTTAGTAGATGGTAGTAACGTGTGACGTAGGCATCAAGATCTTCTCCATTTAAAGCTTTAAACACAGTAAACTGCTTTTTGAAAAGATTCTTCTTGCCTACTCTCACTTATGCTTCCTATCTAAGCCATCATCGGCTTAAGTTGATTAGCCCCCTAAGCTTATAAACAATTTGCCAAAACACACTTATCGTCAGCTTTGTTGTTGTGTTTTATAAAAGAAAGAACTAAATAAGATAGAAGATTAACATGTAATTACCGCAAACGACGATACCAAAAGCCCACTAATACAAACTTTAACAAGTCACGCCTGTTGGTTGATCGATATCGATTAGAGGTATCAAGATATATGTAGAATTGTTCGTTATCAATACTTGGCAGTTGACAGAAGAATTATTTAGAGAAGTAAATCAGTGTTAAAAAATTTATACAAAAAGGGGAGTTAACTAGATTATTTCTTAGATGTGATAGGAAGTAAATACTCAATATTTACATGGGTTAAACTAGAAACTTTGAATTCAATTCCCTAACTTAAAATGAGAATTTATAATCCGGTGAAACTTCTCCCTCAAGAAAAGACAAGTATAATTCAAAAACCCAAGATTTGGATTCCTTAATTTTTGTTTAATTTATCCTTTTTTCAAACCAAATGGATGTAGGGTTGGAACAAAATCGTATTACGGCGGTGCACCTTGATGATGACAGTTGGTACTTGATATTTCAAAAACTAATCTCACAAATTGATCAAAATTCTTTTGGTCTACCATGTCACAGATTTCTTGATATTCAAGATTCATGTCGCAAATGCTTGAAACTTGGTTGCGTTACTCATCACCATCATCGTGCTAATAACCCAGTTGATTCCTTTATCATTGATAAACTTCTTAAGAGGTGACATAAGCAATTACAGATGTTAACTTTTGGCAGTTGTTTACCTCTCACAGCTGATTCATGTTTAACCCCAGATAATTACACATATCCCACCTTAAACACACTAAATGACATATATATATATATATATATATATATATATATATATATATATATATACCGACCTTAAACACACTAAATAACATACATACCCAATATGATTTAGAAATTACACATATACCCAAATCCTCAATTTAAATATAATTGAAGCAAATTAAAATCTGGATAATTATCTATTGACCCTTTAATGACCAATATACCCTTATTGTTAATATTCTTTCCTTTTCACTTACACTGCATTTTCGAGTTTTTTTATAATGGAAAGGAAAGGAAACTAAGTGATTTAAAAATAGTGTGACATTCTTGAGTTTTATTTGTGAGTGGAAAGGAAATGAAAGGAATGAATTATGATGGATTCTACATGGGTTTTTTGTTAGCAACAATTTCCACCCATATTTGAGCGGATTAGAACGAAAAACATTATACGTATCCATCCTACCTTGTAAATTAACGTTCTTCTTGTCGATACGCACGCCAATAATAATCACGTGCACCTTTTTCAACAATTACACACAAAGTCACCAATAATTTCTTTCAACATCGTAATGAGTTTGGTTTAAATTCTACGTTATGACCTTATATAATTTTAAGTCTGGATGTAAATTTTAGAGGGTTTAATTAATTATTTTTTTTCATTTCTATTGTTTTCCTTTCAACTCGAGAATTCATATACAATATTTTATATTATTTTCTTTTCTGTTGTTTTTTCCTTTTATCTTTTCCTTCCCATTCTTTTCCGCTACAAACAACTCAAGAATACAGTGTTAAAAACTTTTAAATCTGTACAACAACCAAACTACAAATCAATCATCGCATTTACTCTGTCTCTTTGTTTTTTTTACCTTTTTTCGAAATATAAGTTATATGCAAAATAACCATAGTTGTTAACTCGTGACTCGACTCGTGATTCGGAGTATTGATTTTTAACTCGTGACTCGACTTGACTCGTAAGAGTCATAATTTTACAATAAATACATATATTTATATCTATATCTATATTATTGTTTAGATTTTTATCCTTAATTGAAGTCAAGCATGATGAAAGTCATTAAATAACACAAATGTTAAATTTATAATGGATTATTAGTCATTTCCTATCATATTTTGACATTTTATATTTTTGATTAGATTACATTAAACGTGTGTCCCGTTTTTCGACTCGTAAGAGTCGCCCAAGACTCGTAAGAGTCACCCACGACTCGGAAGAGTCAATAAACGACTCGTAAGAGTCAAAGCCATTTACAAGTCGGGGTCTGAGTCGCCTCGTTTTTTGAATTTCTGAGCCGACTCGTAAGAGTCGACTCGTGAATCGTAAGAGTTTAACAACTATGAAAATAACATAAAGACCAATTAAAATCAAGAATTGTTATGTATGGGGAGACTACTCCAGAAAATACAATTCGCTTTTTGACTAGCAATATATGAACGCCACATAATATTTAATTAGGTTTTCTTTTTTCACTTATAATAAAATGCATTAATTTTGAAAATAGAGATCAGTGTAAATTATCACAAATATTCACGGGATCAAAACCGATAAAGAATATCAAAAAACATGGTGATGACTGATGATCGATTTTGACTTGTTCCTTGAAAAGATGTGAATATTTTTAAGTGAAATGGAAGAAGATAATACCTCTAAGGGTAAAATGGTCATTAAAGGGTTAATAGAACATTATCAGAATGTTAATTATTTTTAATTATGAGTAATTTGAGAATTTGGGTATATGTGTAATTTTTAAATTCAATTGGGTATATATGATATTTAGTGTGTTTAAGGTGTCTGTAATTATCCCGCTAAAATATGGCTCTAAATTGCACTCTAACTGTCGTGATTGTATCACCGACTCAGGGCTTACTTCGGTTGCTAATGGTTGTCCGTCGTTGTCTGTTATCAGTCTTAATTTTACACGTGTTAGGGATAGTGGATTGGAAATTTTGTCGAAATCGTGTAAATTTTTAAAAGAGGTGAATCTTGTTTGGTGCAAATCAATTACTGATAATGGGATTTTGTTTCTCAACCAAAATTGTCGTCAACTTAGAGCACTCAGAAAAAGTTGTTGTGATAAAATCAGTGGTGTAGGGTTTCAAGGGTGTTCTTCAACTTTCGCTTGTTTAGAGGCCGTAAATTGTAAGTTTGATTCTATGGGTGTTGGTGGTATTGTAAGTGGAGGTGGTCTCGAGTATCTTAATCTTGTTGGTTCTCTTTGTATGTGTCATATTTCAACTGCATTGGTGCCTATTACTTTAGGATTTGGGTCGAAACTTATATCCCTTAATCTTGCCCGCTCGTTTGTTGAAGATGACGTTATTATTAAAATCTCGACAGGTTGCCCATTGCTACAAGAGTGGAACTTATCAGAGTATAACGGGATTGGGATTTCTGGTTGGGAGGCGATTGGATTATGTTCAAGCGTAAAAACACTTGAGTACAAAAATGTTGATGATGTATGAGGAACCAAGCCTATCACACTCCGATTAACGTGCAAACCCAGAGTCGAGACTAAGTCAATCGAGGGTGGTGAAAGCTTGATTCTGGTTGAGAGCAATGGTGGAATATTACTCTGCAGATTTATGAGGTGTTGGCTTGAAATGGAAGCAAAACACTAGTATTTATAGCCAAACCCTAATCCGACGTGGAAGGTTTGGTCGTGGGGGAGAGAGACAATTCTCCGCGTCCACTGCTGACATGGATACTCGGTCGTGGGGGAGCTCGACAATTACTGTGCATGTGTACACGTGGACCAATCGTATGGGCCGACCAGGTTAGTGGCCAAGCCACATTGCCTACCTGGGTATAACGGTCACAGGTTGTCCTTTCATGTCAGAGAATATCAGCTCTGTGCGTGGGGCACGGATTGTTTTGTTGTTTTGCCGTTGTGCCCGTAAGCAGAGCATTTATGATGACGAGATTCTTGGTCTGGGACGGAACGTATCCGGCCCCAGAATCTTATTTGGGGTCGAACTCCCCACCGCGGGTAACGAAAGTTGGACACGGATGCAATCCGTGCCTGGGCTTGGGGCGGACCGGACTAAAATCACTTGGGCCGTACCCAAGTGAGGTGATGACCATCATTAAGTCCCCCCAGTAAGTTATCATATTCCGTTCCAAGGATATGATGGCGGACTTAGAGTAAAGATGTGACACCATAATGATGCCTTCAACATATTAGCGGCGCGTAATAAATGCCCGTCCCTTCGAACTTTCCATCCGGCATATGATGGGACGTCTTGGCGCTGTGATGATGCTATCAAAGCATTGGCGGCACGCATTAAATACGCGTCGCTTCAAGCCCTCAATCTGACATACGATGGGACTTGTAACCGCATGGGCTGTGATGTCATCGTACAGCTGGCGCGCAACTGTTCATACTCTAGGTGGTGAGATCTGGCGACACGTGTAAGGGTAAAACGGAGCCAACATACGGTAAATTCCTAAAAGCATGACATCTGTCGACACGTGTACGGTTGGCGTTGAAGCCCACGGGGTCCGGCCCATGTAAGCTTGCCTATAAATAGGGGTTTCTGTGGTTATTTATTTTTTTACGCTTTGTAAAAATCTTTGAGAGGATCCCGGCTATATTCAAACATTCCGTCCACTGTTCCGGCATTATTACCCAGTTTTCGACGACATTCATACATAACCCAGGTCCGTTATTCATTTCTTCATCCTTTTTCTTCGCATACATACATTCATACCATGGCCACTATTGAGGGTGGAGGTCCGAGCACGAGCAGTGGTATTGCCAACGTGGCACTGGAGGTTAGCTCGGTGTAACCGGAGATGATTCCGGTCATTCTGAGGCGCTTTAAATGCCTGGAGCGCTTCAATCCGGTGGCACCTACTCCGGCTCAGCGTGCCGACGCGCCACCGGAGGGGAAGGTGGCGTTGTACTGGAAAACGATGGAGAAGGGGAATCTCCGTATGCCGCCGACCCCGTTTTATTTGAATGTTTGCAAGCATTATAAAGTTGGATTTAGCCAACTGCACCCCTTCGCCGTGCAGAAGGTTAGCATTTTTGAGATGTGGTTCAGGTCCCTGGGCCTGACGCCACTTGTGAAGGTGTTCCAGGCGTGCTTCAAGCGGACGCCTAGCGGCCGGGGGTGGTATACCTTCGCAAAGAAGAACGACTTCGTTGGGTGTCAGGAGTCGTCTCTGCACGGGTGGAGGGACACCTTTTTTGTAGACCAAACTGTTATCCCCAATGATTCTGTGGAGACGCTCGTGTGGCAATACGAACGGCCACGCAACGTCATCCTTACGCCGAAGCTGACGGCTGCAGAGGAGGGGTTGCTGGATGCGTGCCGGGATGCGAAGCTGGAGATGCGAGAGTATCATACATATGTGCTCGTGATCGGCTGCATCAGCTCATTTTGGCCCTTCGAAGGGCAAGTACCCGTCATCCGGGAGGGCGGCCATGGTATGGGTGGGGGCGTCTTGTCTTTATATTGACACCGTCACATATTCGGTTGACTAACTCTTTTACTTGCTTTTGCAGATATGGACCCGAATTCCGTTTTGAGGGCTCCGAGCTTGGCCGGCCTCAAATACATTAGGAGGGCAGTGGAGGATGATTCTGGCACCGCCACCAAGGTCACCGGGGCAACAGTAACTGTTGCCAAGCCTGGGGTTACCACCGCTCTTCCCCCGCCGGCGCCCCGAGAGGTAGAGGCGTCTGGAGCCCGTGCGATCCCCAAGCGAAAGGGAGGGGAGCCGGCGAAAAAGGCATCTGGTCCGCCCCCCAAGAAGAAGAAGACGGCGGGGGAGGTTGCAGAGGCCAACCTGCAGAACTTCATGTCCGTGCCCAGCACAGGTGGGCACTACATTATACCTGCGGACGGTCCGTATTCTGCTCTATTGCATATGAGCATATGTTTAGGTTTGTTCTAACACTTTCCTTTCTGTTTGTTAGCTGAGGTGGACCCGCATGTGGCTGGGACGGAGCGCGTCGGCGGTGAACTTGTTCTCCGCGACGAGGAGGAGGAGGAGGAGGAGGAGCCGGCCAACGAACGGTTGGTACGCCGCAGCGGCGCTAAGCAACCCCCCACTGCCGCTGGTACAGTGGGCTCTCGTGCTAAGGAGCCGATGACCTTGGATGACAGTCCGTTGCGGCCGTCACCCATCCGTGCTCACCCTCCGAGTCCTAGCGTGCCCTCACCCCCTCGTACTGATAGCATGAGGTGAGTCTTAAACCGTTGCCGCTTTACATGTTAGCAAGTATACATATATGTATATGCGCTGCTTTCCTCTTTTCTTTTTGTCTTTGTTTGACCAAGTGTTGAAACAGGGCTGACAGAATGGCTATTCTCAGGTCCATGCTGCCGGAGCCATTTGTTCTGGCTAGGTTTTTGAAGGTGCCAACCACCTGCTCTTCCAGCTCCGGGGCTGCGACATTTGTTCCGGCCTGGAATTTTAAAGTTGATAACCTGGCCGTGGACGCGCAGTCCCTGCGTGAATTTGCTGATCACGCCATTCCTCCTGCCGTTGCTGAGACGCTGCAGAAATTGACGGCCGTTGATGCCAAAAGGGCGTGCCTGCTCATGTCTTTTTGGAATTTCGCGCTGCAATGCGATGAGCAGGAGCGCACTGATAAGCTCAATGAGCAATGGAGGCTCAATGCCGGCGTGGTCAGCCGCCAGGAGCAGGAGATTGCCCAACTTAAGGGCCACAATCAGGAGCTGGAGGGACAGCTCAGGTCAGCCAATGAAGCAAGAATGAAAGCTGAGGCTGATCTGCAAGTGGAGAGGGCCCATGGGTCCGAGGCCGCCGCGGCTCTTGCGCCGTTGCAAGAGCGGTTGGCGGCGGTGGAGATGGAGAAAGTTGCGCTTGTGGACAAGGACAAGCAGCTCCAAAGCAGGTCTGCTAACGCCTCTCTTTATTTTAGTTACATGCATTTTGCTCTTCGTTTTTTTTTTTTTTTTAACATTCGTTTGTGTACAGGTTCGATGACCTGACGACGGACCTGGAGGCCGCCAAGAAAGAAGCGGCCGAGCTGGAAACTGCCTGCAGCCTCCATATCAAGGATTTCAATGATTCGGAGATCAAATGCTCAGAGTTGGAGAAAGACTTGGAGCGGCTGCAGAAGGGTATTCCGGGCTTGGTCAAGCTGGCCATGGCATCGGATAGCGTGACGGGTCCATTCAAGGAGTTCCTGACCGCTGTCCAGGAGGTGGAGGTGCTTTAAACGATAAACCTTATTGCGGAGCATGTTCCGGAGCTCCCAACTCCACTTCCAGATGCCATTACGTCGAAGGTTAACCCGGACTGTTTCGAGCGGGCGCAGCGGGCAAGTGAGGCCCTCAAGACAATCTCCATCCCGTTTATAGATAGGATAGGTAGGGACATGGATTTTTCTGTAGATGACATTTTGGGGATGCAGCCATAGGTTGATTTGTAAGGCTGGCATCCCGTATTATTTTGTAAATATTTGTATATATATAAATGCAACGTTCTTTTCTTAATTGCACGTGTTCAAGCTAATTTTTATGTACGTACGTTTAGCATTTGTTGTCATGACTTAGTAGATTTCTAGACTACTTTATGGGTTGGTGTGTGGCGGCGGTTGTTACCGCGGCTCGACCAATTAGTCCGGTCTCACCCCGGCAACTAATTGTGGCACGGGGGGACCTCTGCCTTTGGGAAGCTAGAAGGCATTCCCTTATGGGGGCAGGCACGTTATGGCTCCGGGCTTAGCTGACTTCTGTCGTCATATGCTGAGCCCACAACGACGACGCCTAGAGGCGGGTTTTTTTTTTTTTTTTTTTTGCATTGTTGAATGTGTGGAACTTAACAAGTATGCAACACGGAGGAATAATATGCAACCAAAACTTGTTTCATTGATAATGATAAGTGCTACGAAGGCGGGAGGATCAATCCGGCCCGAGCTATTACAAAGTTTGATTACATATAACATTTCTTTAGGTTAGTCACGTGCCAAGTACGAGGCACGGACTTGCCATCCAGAGTGGCTAAGACGTAGGAGCCATTTGTGTTTGCTTCCGTAACCCGGTACGGGCCTTCCCAGCGCTGCCCAAGCTTGCCTGTATCTTCGGACTTGCTGGCCTCGTTATTACGCCAGACCAGTTCCCCGACTTGGAAAGAAAGATGGCGAACACGCTTATTGTAGTAGCGGGCCATTTTTTGCTTATTTGCGGCTTGGCGGATGGCTGCCATTTCTCTCCGTTCTTTTAGCATGTGGGCATTTTGCTGGTGCGCTTCGAGGCTCCTTTCTTCAGTGAAGTTGATTATTCGTGCGCTGGGAACGCTGATTTCTGCTGGAATGACCGCCTCACAGCCGTATACGAGACTGAAGGGGGTCTCTCCGGTGCTTTCCTTGGGAGTGGTGCGGAGAGCCCATAGCACGTTGGGGAGTTCGTCGACCCAACCAGTGCGGCTTTCCCCAAGTCTGGCCTTGACACCGGCCACTAAATCTCTGTTGGTAACTTCAACTTGACCATTTGCCTGCGGGTGGTAAACCGAGGTTAGGGTCTGTTTGATGTTGAGTTCTTCGCACCAGCTTCTGAAAGGGTTCTCGGCGAATTGCTTGCCGTTATCCGTGATGATTTCATGAGGAATACCGAACCGGCAAACAATGCTATCCCATACGAAGTTCCGAACCTGTTTTCCGCTGATAGTTTTCAATGGTTTGACTTCGACCCATTTGGTGAAGTAGTCAACAGCGACAATGAGAAATTTGACATTGTCGGGTCCGGCCGGGAATGGTCCCACGATGTCAATGCCCCACTTAAAGAAAGGCCATGCTGATGATATTGGAATCAGGTCGTGCCTAGGAGAGCATGCAACGGGTGCATGGATTTGGCAGGAGGTACAGTTCCTTGTGACCGCGGAAGCGTCCCTGTACATTGAAGGCCAGAAATAACCTATGCGCATGATTTTTGCCACCACGGTTTTGTGGCCGGAGTGGAGGGCGCATGAACCCTCGTGGACCTCGCGGATAACGTTTTCGGCTTGTTTGGGACCCACACACCTTAGGTTCGGACCTAGATATGATTTTTTCATAAGTTCGCCTTTTTCGATGAAGTACATTGGCGCCTTCATTCGAACTTTTCTTGCTTCGATCGGATCCTGAGGCAGGGTTCCGGACCGAAGATATGCGGTGATTGGGGTCATCCAATTATCCCCTTCTTCTTCGATTTGGGCCACTGTCCCTGACAAGTCAATTGACTTCTGCCCCAGGACTCAACCAGAACTTTCTTGGTTAGATGGGCAAATGTGAGTGACGCCAGTTTGCTCAGGGCGTCAGCCTTCTTGTTTTTGTTCCTAGGAACTTGCTCGATCTGGAACGATGTGAACTGTTTTGATAAGCTCTGGGTGAGGGCCAGATATTGCTTCATGGCCGTGTCCTTTGCCTCGAAGGCACCGTTGAACTGGTTTGCCACCAGCTGCGAGTCAACGTATGCCCGGAGGTCTTTGATTCCCATTTCAGTGGCAATCCGAATGCCGGATAGTAGCGCTTCGTACTCAGCCTCGTTGTTGGAGGCAGGGAAGCCAAAACGGAGGGCGTATGTCTGCTCCTCCCAGTCAGGACTAATAAGTATGAGGCAGGCACCGGCACCTTCAGAGCTTGAAGCCCCATCTGTAAACAGTTCCCAGACAGCTTGTTGTTCCTGGGCGGGGGTGTCAGAGGTGCACCTGCCCTCTGCTCCCCCCGGAAGTTCGGCAAGGAAATCGGCCATGACTTGCCCCTTGACCGCACTCCGCGGACAAAAAGTTATTTCATGTTCTCCAAGCTCAATGGCCCATTTGGCTAGCCGACCAGATATTTCTGGCTTCGTGAGTACTTGCTTGATAGGTTGATCCGTCAGGACGGTAATTGGATGGCCTTGGAAATACCGGCGCAGGCGCCGTGCTGAGTGGACTAGTGCTAGCACTAGTTTCTCGATTGGTGAATAGTTCAGTTCTCCCGACTGCAGTGCGCGGCTGACAAAGTACACGGGCATTTGTGTCCTGTCACGCAAAGCTATGAGGACGGAGCTGACAGCGTTTTTTGACGCTGCTAGGTACAAGGTGAGAGTCTCACCAGGGATAGGAGCTGTGAGCGTTGGAAGCTCTCTTAGAAATGCTTTCATGTCTTGGAATGCCTGCTCCGCCTCGGGAGTCCAGGAGAAATCTTTCTTGTCGATACAGCCTTTTAGTGTGTCGAAGAACGGAAGTGACCGCTCAGCTGCTTTGGACAGGAAGCGCGCTAAGGCCGCCAACTTCCCGTTCAGGCTTTGAACATCTTTTTTGCTCCGCGGGGATACCATGTCCGTGATGGCTTGTATTTTCTTTGGGTTAGCCTTTATTCCCCTTGGGGTCATTATATGACCTAGAAACTTCCCTTCTTCCATGCCGAAAGAGCATTTAGCCGGATTAAGCTTCATATTTATCTTCCGCAATGAGGCGAAGGTTTCCAAGATGTCCGTGAGCAACTGTGATTCGACATTGCTTTTAATGACTATATCATCTACGTACGCCTCCAGATTGCGTTCGATCTGGGATTTAAAGGCGGCGTCCACGACGTGCTGATAAGTTGCTCCGGCATTTTTGAGACCGAATGGCATTTTGGTGTAACAGAAGATGCCCTGGTCCGTGTGAAATGCGGTTTTTTCTTCGTCATCTTCAGCCATTAGGATCTGATGGTACCCCTTGTAGGCGTCCAGGAAACATTTGAACCGGAACCCGGACAGAGACTCGACTTTCCAGTCGATCTCGGGGAGCGGGTAATTCTCTTTGGGGCACGCCTTGTTAATATCTTTAAAATCAACGCACATCCGCCATGAGCCATCAGATTTTTTGACGAGCACTGGGTTTGCTACCCATGTCTGATACTGGACTTCACGCATGATACCGGCGTGAACAAGCTTGCTGACCTCTTCGCAGATGAATCGACTCCGGTCTGGGGCCATGCCCCTCTTCTTCTGCCTGACCGGAGTGATGTTAGTGTTGACATTCAACCTATGTTCAGCAATTGACCGCGGTACCCCGGTCATTTCAGAGTCTTGCCATGCAAAAACGTCTGTGTTGCCGGCCAGAATCTCACATAGTTTTAACCGTGTTGGCGGGCTTAGGGCCAGGCCTACTCAGATTTTTTGTTCTGGAAATCTGGGATTGACAGCTACGAGCTCGTCAGTTGTCATGATGAAGGGTCCAGGGGTAGGCCTTGAGATTTGGGCGCAGACGGGTACGGCTGTACCCGTCGTCTGTAGAGTAGCGATTCCAGCGGGGGTTGGGAATTTCATCAACCCATGAACTGTGGAGGTGATCGCCCCAAACTGGTAGAGAGCGGTGCGGCCCAGGAGAACGTTGAAGCGCGATGGGGCCCGCACTACGATAAATTCCAACTTTGCCGTCCTGCAGTATGGGTAGTTGCCCAAAATTACATCCAAGGTGAGCCTGCCGATTGACCACTTGGTGTCATTTGCGTAGCTAGACAACGGGGACAGCGGTTCTTTTAACTTTTTCTGCACTTGTGATGGAAACTGCAAGAAGCAGTGCTCATACATAACTTCAACGGCGCTGCCCGTGTCCGTATAAACCCTTGATATTTGGCAGTTCCCAATGCGTGTCGTGATAACGACGGGTTCCGGGGGAGCCATGCTCCGAAGTGGTGGGAATGAGATTGAGGCGAACTGCCAGTCCTGCAATGTGTCTGCTTTCCGTTTTGAGCTGGTCTGTGCAGACTGAATCATGTGGATGACTGCGTCTGGTAGATCACGATTGTCATCCTTCCATTGCCATCCATAGGTCTTCGCACCGTCAGCTTTCTTAAATTTCTTTACAGGCAGCAAGTGATTAAGCTTGCCGGCCTGGATGGCTGCCTTGATTTCTTTTCTTAACTGCCGGCAGTCGTCGGTGTCGTGCCCGTATTCTTCATGGAAGTCGCAGTACTTTCCGTTCTTGGGCACGTCACGGTGTTCTAACGGGGGCGGCGGGTTAAACGCGTTCCGCGCCGCTGTCTCAGTAAGCAAAATTTCTTTTGGAGACTTGGTGAGTGAGGACAGGAGTGAATTTTTGTCATACGGCTGGCGGCGTGCTGATTCACGATGATCACGGCGATTGTCATGTCGTGTGTCTCGACGGAAGTCACGTCGATTATTGTCACGCCGACCGGAGCCGGATCCGCCCTCATGGGATCGGCCGTGATGTTTTTCATGCTCGGGATGGTGGGAATCCCGCGCCGGCGCCTTGTGCAGGTCGGTGTCTTCACCGGATCTCAGGTAATCCCGAGCCATGGAGACGGCCTCGGAATACACCTTTGGCAGTTTCCTTTTCAATCGGTAGTACAAAGTGGGATACCGATCCTTATCGATGCCGTAGATGAGACCGACGATCTGCTGACTCGGTGGAAGCTCACTTATCTTCTGACACTCAGTTGTGAAGCGCGTGAGGAAGTCGTTTAACGACTCTCGGCTTGTTTGCTTGATTTCAAACACGTCAAGATGTGTTAGAGTGTGCTGCTTCAGATTGTGATACTGTTGCAAAAACTTAAACCGGAGGTCAGGAAAGCTAGTAATGCTTCCTGCCGGCAACTTTTCGAACCATCCGCGCGCGTTGCCTTGCAAAACTTGTGGGAACATGTGGCATGCCACCGCGTCTTCCCAATGTTCGGTTTTGATAGCGCCCTCAAAGCGTTGCAGAAATTCTTCAGGGTCGGAGTCACCAGAATAGGTGCCGATTGTGAGTGGGATGGTGAGCTTTGCTGGCAACGGATGTTCTGCAATTTTTGCCACAAACCTAGCAGTGGTGGTGGAAACGGGCACTGGCTTGCTCACTTTCTCACCTTGTAAGGTGGCATAGAAGTTTGCAATCAATGTGTCCGCCGTGGACTCGTCAGACTGAGCTGAGAACGATCCCGGCGGGGCTGCACTTAGGAGCAAATCGGCTAACATTTTGCGACTTGCTGCCCTGTCCATCCGTCCATGATCCTGGGTAGGCGTTGGCGGTACGATTTGTCACGGCGGGGACGGAGCCCGTGGTTCAGGGGTTACTACGAAACCCATTTGTGCCAACATACGTTGGGCTTCAGCCGCGGAAATGGACTTAGGGACGGAAGAAGTGTTCGAGCTGTTCTCCGGCGGAGGACGATTGTTCGCCAAATTCTCAGCGCCGGAGGTCGAATCATTCTGGATAAATAGTTGCCTTGGGTCAATCCTCGGTGTTACCGTCTGCCCCGTAAATGAAGCATGCGGGGTGTTAGGGTTGACGGTAGGCTGAGGTGACTGATCGGGATTCTGTGGCGGTGGTGGCATATTAGCAGAAGCACCATCGCCATTGTTGTCATTTTGAGAAATAACAACCATCGTGAAAGGTGATTTTCCGGCGTACGGAAAAGCAAAAAGAGGTCGTTTTCTGGTAAGTCAACCGTGGATGGCGCCAAATGTTCAAGCGTAAAAACACTTGAGTACAAAAATGTTGATGATGTATGAGGAACCAAGCCTATCACACTCCGATTAACGTGCAAACCCAGAGTCGAGACTAAGTCAATCGAGGGTGGTGAAAGCTTGATTCTGGTTGAGAGCAATGGTGGAATATTACTCTGCAGATTTATGAGGTGTTGGCTTGAAATTGAAGCAAAACACTAGTATTTATAGCCAAACCCTAATCCGACGTGGAAGGTTTGGTCGTGGGGGAGAGAGACAATTCTCCGCGTCCACTGCTGACGTGGATACTCGGTCGTGGGGGAGCTCGACAATTACTGTGCATGTGTACACGTGGACCAATCGTATGGGCCGACCAGGTTAGTGGCCAAGCCACATTGCCTACCTGGGTATAACGGTCACAGGTTGTCCTTTCATGTCAGAGAATATCAGCTCTGTGCGTGGGGCACGGATTGTTTTGTTGTTTTGCCGTTGTGCCCGTAAGCAGAGCATTTATGATGACGAGATTCTTGGTCCGGGACGGAACGTATCCGGCCCCATGAATCTTATTTGGGGTCGAACTCCCCACCGCGGTTAACGAAAGTTGGACACGGATGCAATCCGGGCCTGGGCTTGGGGCGGACCGGACTAAAATCACTTGGGCCGTACCCAAGTGAGGTGATGACCATCATTAGATTATATTGTCAAAATTTGGAGACACTTTATGTTAGCAATTGTGGCAACCTTTGTAAGAGAGGATTACTAGCTTTAGGTGGATGCAAATGCAAACTCCTGTCTGTGATATTCATTAAAGATTGCTGGAGCAACCGACATACAATTCGTATGTTTAGATTACGAAGACATGATGTGGAGATCAAAAATGAAGTCGGATATAATAATACCCTGAGTTGGGCATTCCAAACACGTGCTTCTTTGAGGATTTGAAGAAGAAGAAGTGCTACTTTTGAAAGATTGTGCTTTTGATTTGTTTTATCTCATATTAGCGTGTAGTTTGCACTTAACCACTTCCTTTGTTAATTTATTCTCTTAATGTTTGGTTAGTTTTAATCTCTGCATATTTCTGTTTCTGTCTATGAACTTGCAAAATTTCTTGAGGGTGTGGAATCTCTTTTTGCTGGAATTTTTGGATATGTAGTCCTTGGTAAGGAACACAAGTAGAGGTAACTAATGGGGTGGGTTAGGTAACATGTCAGAACGGGCAATTCTTGTACAAGTTGGGTTGATCCAAAAATCCTTTTTATCATAAGCGATTAGCATGCCAAATAGGATTTAAGAGTTATACGTTCAGATGATAGCGTAATATTTCTTAACTAAAATGAATAAGGAGGCTTTATGCATTAATATGACACACTGTCACACTCTACAACCCATTTGACCTGTTAGTGATAAAACGGACCCAAAGCACCTCCACTCATAAGCAGAACAGAGAGCCTTTGAAGCATTTTATCTAGCGCAGGAGTTACGAGCACTGAAGGTTCTTTTAAGTAACCCTTTTACTTTAGTTTCCTAAATTCTGCTTGGAGTTTATAGTTTGAGGAAGAAATATAGAAGCTAAGGATGATTTTACAAGGCCTCTTTATTTGCCAATATTGAACATTGGGTTGAGGTAATATAGAGGTCAACTGATTATGCTACTGTATAAATATTTTTGCCTCTCAGCGTAGCTTTTGTTGACTGGGTATATGTACCATACAACGTATGATTCAGGATTTTAAAGCAGGGTATGAAGCAACATTATAAAAGAATTGGGTACGAAAAATCTAAATCATAGTATTAAAAATAGGGTATGTACTGAAATAACATGAAATTCATCTGTTTTACACTATTGTCCCAGCATCATCAAAACTTAAAACTTGTAAATTCCACAACTATATCATACACTGAAGAAGAAATTACAATTTTTTTGCATCAAATTGCATTACCTTATACAACATTTGCTATTCTTTTGCAAAAGTTGTGCAAAATATTGGTGATTCAAGAACTACTTATTCAGTTATTCCAAACTAGGAGCCTCTTCGGTAGGATTAGACTCAAAAATATCGGGACTTGATGCCTCGGGTTCTTCTAACAACTCCCTTGATTGAATTGATTCCTTGTAAGCCGGAGTTTCTTTAAAATCTGTTGCGCCTTCATTGTATGTCGCCACAGCAATTCCACTAGATATTAACTGTCATTTAGAGAAAAGGTTTATAGCTACAGTTGATTAGTACAAAGTTTAATCGATATAATCCATATATTGATCTTGCTGTAAACTCATACTACATTCTGTTGATCCACAACAGGAAATGTTGATAAATCGTAAATTTCGCCGAAGATTATTAGCTCTAGGACAGCACTTGACATAGAACTAATAACTAGACTTTTTTATGTGGTACTTCGCGCGATTGGCTCTCAAGTTTGATCAAACAATAGTAGAGGGGAGTTGATAAATACAACACAAAATTTGATTCGTACAACATAAATATACATTAAACAGTTGTACTGTACAACTGCTTAATGCATATTTGTTGTTGTATGAATCAACTTTCATGTTGTATTTATCAGCACCCATAGTAGAGACCTAATATATTAGTAAATGCATATAAATACTCGAAACTTCCTATTCTGATTTCATATGATCAAATAAGTTGGGTGTGTAGATACGCGTCTCACAATAACTTTTGTGTTTAGTAATTTAGTAATATATGATGAAAGAGTTGAGTAGTAACTTTTTCCGTCATCTTATATGTATCCTCAAATAATCAGGATCGCTACCATCGCTAAGCAACTTATTATGCTTTTGTCGAACTAATTAGCACTATATTGTGCTTGGATGGGTACAAAGTACAAACAAGTTATGTAAGCCATTTTTTACATGTGGAACTTTAAGTCTAATGGCTTACTGAAATTGATCATATATAAATGCTCCAAATTTCGATGAACCGAAAATAACCTAAATCAAACACCCTCATATAAGTCCATATTAATAAGCCAGTAAACAGTTCTAAATTCCAAAGTAGCAACAACTGGCCAAACCACAACAAAAAAAGTAGCAGACTATATAAGATAAAAGGATTATAATAAGATAGTTACCGCGAAAACGATACCGAAAGCCCACAAATACTCAACAAAGAAACCAAAACCATCCCATTGAGGACCTTCCCAGAAATCCTTTTCAAGCCCAGGAAGATCAGGCAACACATACCCATCATAATTTTCCACGTCAGCAACTGCTGTTCCAACTGAACTCTCATTAAACGCCTCATTATCGTCTTCCCTTCCTTTTTTGTTCTTGCTGTCAAACTTTCCTGTTCTAAGTTTTTTAGCTGCTAAAACTATATGAAGAGGTGATCGTGTGGACACAAGGGATGGAGATGGACGGTGTAGAGGGAAGCGGGTGTACGGTGTTATGGTGGAGGTGTTGCATAGAATCCGGCCGCTATTGAGAGACATTGCTGAAACTGGGTGGCTGAATTGGAAGGAGGGTGAGAATGAGAATCTGGCGTGTTATCGTGAGTGAGAGGATAAGGAAGACCCGGATTTAGACCCGATTCAGGATCAGGTCGGGTTGGTCAATATGATAAAATATCTCTCTCTCTCTCTTCTCTCTTAATTATTATAAGACGCATCGATCAGCATAATCATCATTTTTAAAATACCTTTGATGTTTATCATTAACCTCCACTTATCAAATAAATCATTAGGTTTATTACTTAATTACCTTCTTGCCCCTTATTAATACTAACCATTTTCAACTCAAATTCCCGCTCCATAATATGCTGTTGATTTTGAAATTGAAATTTCAAACTTGAAACTTCTTTTTGGTAAGTATTGATGGTGAGAATTAAAAATTATTAAAATACATAATACAACAATAAGGAGAGTTGACGTAATTGAGTTTGAAAAATTATTCCAAAAGTGAAAGATTTACTTTTTAACAAGGTTTCAAATTTCTCATTTTAATGGCGCTCGGTATATTGTTAACGAACCATTTAAAATTTACATAACTCGTCAAACACATGTCACACTAGCCTTTTTTTTTGTCAGAGTATGGTTTCAGTTTTACAACCTTTGATGATATTCTAGCGCACAATGTTGACAGAGATTCTACAATTGGTAATATTGTTATATATTTATAATACATATATATATATATATGTGTGTGTGTGTGTGTGTGTGTGTGGGATAATATGTTTACTTCGTATTGGTATTTTTTTTAGATGTGATTGGCTATATAGACTGGTTCTCCATTGAAGAATCGGTTAAGAATGGAAAAGAAACTAAACTTCTCGAAGTGGACATCTCAAACAAGTTGTATGTTTATGTTATCATATACTTATGATGTCATTTTTTTGTCAATTTGGTGTTCTATTAGGCTCTTCCCAACGCAGCCCGTCGCTTTGCGTCGGTTTGAACCGACGAGACCGACGGCGATGGCACGGCCTCGTCGGTTTCCCCTTCTTCGGTTTGGCGACGACGCGTCGGTTCCACTGTGAGGCCCATTTGTTTGTTTTTTTTTCCGGTTGACCGTTCAAACTAAAAAAAAAAAAAATTCAAACTTTTAAAATTTAAACATTCCCCTTTTTTTAAAACTTTTAAACTATCCAAACTTTTAAAAATTTTAAATTTTAAAAACTTTTAAACTTTCCCCCTCTTTTTTTAAACTTTTACCTATAAATATACTTACATATTACACTCATCTTCACACAACAATTTACACAATTCAACTTCCAAAACCATTTTAAAAAAAATGTCCAAAAACAACAAATCAACTTCCAAAAACAACAAACAAAGTATTGCTAAAGATATGTGGCAAAATTTGTTGAATAACCCGTTACCAAACCCGACTTCACCAAACACTCAAGCTTCCGGATCTTCATCTTAACCAAACACTCAACCTACCGGGTTTGCCAACTTCCCACCTATTGCAAACCCGTTCACCCTTGATCCGCACGACCCGAGGAATAATTATGCATTCCAAGGGTGGTACACAAACACACAATCCTCACCACCACAATCACAATTCCCCCACCACACGCAATGGTCACAACCACAGTGGTCCCAAAACACACAATGGTCACCACAACAAATGAATTTCACCGTACCACAAACTTTGAAAGAAAGCTCCGACGAGGCGAACCCGGAACCGGAACCGGAACCCGAAACCCGAACCAACAAGAAAAAGGGTAAACGAGTTCAAAAGGGTGAAACGGCTAAAAGGGTTCAAACACGTTGGACGGACGAGGAGGCTAGGATTTTAGCCGAGCGGTGGATACATTGTTCCGAAAATGGTGTCCTAGGAAAAAATCAATCAACCGAGTCATTTTGGGCTAAAGTGATTCAAGGTTACAATACTTGTGTGTCAACAAAACGTAACCTTAATCAACTGACCGGCAAATGGAACAAGATTTCTAAAGACTCAAAAACATTCCAATCTCTCTACAAACACTACAAAGAAGTTCGCCCACAAAGCGGTACTGACGAAAATGACGTTATGATTACCGAAATGCATTCCGGCAACAAGTTGGGCGTGCCTTCATTTACGAGTCATCTTGGAATGTTCTTAAACATTATCCAAAATTCTTTGCCGAGCTGGGCGTAATGGCCAACGAAGATTCTTTCCATGAGTTTGTCACCGATCTGGACGTGGATGAACAACCGACTGCAACGGCTCTTGATAATAACATGAAACGGTTGTTCCAAAATGACTACATCCGCCGTCCTCCTGGCCGAAAGGCGGAAAAAAGTACGACCTCAAGCTCCGCCGGTTCATCTTCACGAAGTGTTCAGTCTGAAAAACTGGATACACTTAAAGCAGTCAAGCAAACCGCTCTCGCGCAACAAGATGCTATTAAAATGATTAAGGAAAACGCGATGAAAAAAGTTACCTACAAAGCTGTGAGTTTTTTGTGTAAAAAGCTTCCGGAAAAAAGCATCTAAAAAAGAAATTAAAATGCTTAAAAACGCGAGGAAAGAAGTCGTGACACTTTACCAAGACAAATATGCCAACAACGAATCGGACGAAGACGAGCAAGAAAACACGAACGAAACCGACGAGTCGAGCTCCAATTAGATTATCTATTATTCTAGTAGTTTTTAAATTATCGTACTTTTAAATTTTTAGGATTTCTTGTAATTTTTATTTTTAGGAATTGTGGTAATTTTTATTTTTAGGAATTGTGGTAATTTTTATTTTTAATGGAATGTTTTTATTTAAATTATTGTGTTTAATTTAAAATATTGTGTTTAATTTAAATTGTTTTGTATTTTAGTTGATTAAAAAATCCCAACCGGGCCCTAGAAAAATGAAGTGATGGACCAGGGATGGGAGGGGTCTGTCAGTTTCAGTCAGTTTTCTGAAAAAGCTGACGTGGCGCTGACGTGGCTCTGTCGGTTTCTGTCAGTTTGATTTTGGGTTGGGAGTGACCTTACTTATTATACACAAAAATTCTATTAGTGGGGAAGAACTCAAATGTATCTTGTGGGGTGAATACGAACACCAATTTGAAAAATACGTCTAAGAACCAATCCAACAAAACGATCTGATTATAGTTATTCCAGTATGCTAGAGTTATCATATGACAAGGTGCGTATGTTTTTTTTTTAAATTGTTGAACGAAATGTTATACTTTATTGATTACCATATGATGATTTTCATCTTTATATGGTGTAGTTGTTGAGTTGTTCTTATATGAATATACAGATAATAGTAACACTATTTTTTAATCTTAATACAGGGTCACCTATTATATCAAGATGTTTATTAATCCAGATATTCCTGAAGTAAATTCTTATGGGATAAGGTATCGATCGTGATCTATCAATTAAATCATATCCCGTTCAATACTATTTATTTTGTTTTATTTTTCAATTCTTCAATTCTAGGGACATTGGGGTTAGTTTAGGTCCGGTGTATGATCATTTTTTGTAACAGAACATGTATTGTTTCAAAATTTAGAAATGGAAAATGCGTCACTTGTACTGTTTTTACTTCATTTATACATCTAACATCTATAATATTTAACTAGAACATAACCCGCGCTATGCGGCGGAAATTATTTATGAAATTAACAAAAAATATTGTGATTAGCAGTTTAGTTGATACGATATATCCTATTGTTAGTTTGGTATTACCGAAGTTTAACTTTATGTCAACATCAATTATCAATCTTGTAGGTAAAAATATTTGACTTATTAAGTTATTTTTACAAAACCTACAGATTTATCTATTAAGCATATTACATGTCATTTATAGATCCATTTTGGTCAAATTACCTAAAATAGAAATGAACTTTGACTGAATTTTGCGTTCTAGAAATGAACTTTCAAAAGTTTTAATATTAGAAATGTACTTTCAATTTAGTTTATATTCTAGCAACCTGTTAACTTTTAACCCAACTTCCGTTAACTCAATGCTGACAGGGCAGCTGAAGTGGTGATATCGCTGACATGTCAATCCACGTGGCTGCTGACGTCAGCGAGAGAACTTATTTTATTTTATTTTTAAATTTTATTAAAAGATAGCTTCAACTCGATGATCTTGGATATTAAAACACACATTAATACTTATACCCATAAATATCAATCAAAGTACAACCATTTATGCACGTTATTGATAGTCCTTGGGATTGTCATTAACAATACTTTTTTTAAAAAAAATAATAATAAATTTTTTCTTAAAAAAATAATTTTAATTTTATTATTTTTTTTAAAAAATTTTTTTGGCTATGTCCCATTTGGGTAATAAGAATTGGGATTCATCACCTACGATATCAGACCGAATAAAACTAGAGTTGGAAGGAGAATTGAAATTACCGGCATCTGAAGTAAGGTGTGAAGAAGCTCTCGTATCCAATATCCAAGATCTTTGATTTGAAGCATTAAAAAAATGTATAAATTTTTTTTTTTTAAAAAGTAATTAAATTTTTTCCTATAATTTTTTTCTCTCGCTGACGTCAGCAGCCACGAGGATTGACACATCAACGATATCACCACGTCAGCTGCCATATCATCGTTGAGTAAACGGAAGTTGGGTTAAAAGTTAACAGGTTGCTAGAATAGAAACTAAATTGAAAGTACATTTCTAATATTAAAACTTTTGAAAGTTCATTTCTAAAAAGCAAAATTCAGTCAAAGTTCGTTTCTATTTTAGGTAATTTGCCCATCTATTTTTAAACTCATATTTTTTCCAAATTTAATAATGGGTAATTTTGTCTTTTTCGTTCTTTAAAATTTAAGGTTACAAAGAAATGTTCTAAACTCTTTAGAAGGGAGTATGGTATAACTAATATAGTCTATACGATCATGAAAATGATCTCTATTATAATCAAACAAGGACCGTCATATTACGTCATTACTTGATTCAAGATTAACCGTTCATACCTTAATTTTTCAGTCTAGATTTTACTAGTATTTTACATTATGTTAACACCCTTGTTATTTTAGTAATACTCATAAATAAGGCTTTGATCATTCAACTGTATATCCCAAAATATATAGTCATTCATGATCAAATTTCAAAGCCATTTAGCCTAATCATCTTGGAAACCCCACCATGTTTGTCGTCATCATCATCATCTTCGTCCACTTATTTCTCATTATAACCGATACTTGGATAGCCTCTTAAAGCCACAGCCAACATGTTTTTCAACCGTGACATCACTCGTATCAATGATTTAAAAGGCACGAAAGCTTTTAAAAGAGATATATAAGCTTTGTGTCAAACACACCCGTTATCCAACCATAGATGATTATCAGGTCATCCCAAGTAAATCAACATGACAATATAGATATTTTCTATCGATTTGTTTTTGAAAACTTTCAAGATCGTTACACAAGAACAAACAGAGTTAGAAGCTTATAGTTTGGTTCGCATTCACCGCGTTTAATGCATATGGATATGAATACATACCTATGTGATCTATTTTAATACCTTTTATAGTTAAGGTACTTAATTGAACTTTCCTGAACACTTAGAGGAGTCTGTTAACATTCTCTAAAATGGATTACTTACTTAAAATTTTTAAAATAATAAAATACAAACTTTAAATTGAAATGAAATACTATGTTTTTTTCCAATTCATAACGTTTAAAAAGCACAAAAAATAAGGAATCAAATAATTAGTGAAGAAATGGTGTTCACAAAACCTTCTAAAATATGTTAATGTAAACTGGACATGGGCCAGTCCAGTTAAGACCCATTAGCAGCCCATATTGACCCAATTGCAGTCTACCCTAAATGGCCCAGCAGCAACTAAAAGAAAAAGTCTTTTGCACGTTGAATTGGTTCCTGTTTTCACTGAAGGATTTGCGGAAGCACTAATTAACATGGAGAAAATATTGGATGTAGTTTCTCCACTATCTTTAATTTCAGTTGTTTTCTATTTCCTATTTAAGTTCTGGTTTATGTACATAGGATAGTAGCAGTAGCAATATCTGTTTCAAGTTTTCAAGTATTGTAATTTCTTCTTCAATCAAAAAGCAATTTTAATTGCAACTGTGTCTTTCTTCCTTGAGTATTACCGATACATACACAAACGATCCTTATTCTTTGAAACTAACAAAATAAGGGTAAATCATTGATTTCAACCAACGGATTGTCATAGAAATCTGCCAGTTTTCATCAACATTTTTTATGATTTAATCCCCTGCTATTCATCACTCCTTGTTTTACTCCATCCTTTCGTTTTAATCTCTCTCAGGCTTCACAACTTTCCAAATAAACACTTCCCAGAATTCAATTCATCAGGTGCATTTTTCTTGTTCATGACTTATGTGTAACGAAATATTAACATCAGAAAAGAAGCATCATTTGATAAATTTTTCAAGTTATCATATAATTTAATTGGATGATCAAACTTGGATTGTTTCAGCTGCACGCATTTTAGGTACTGTTAGGAGTAATTTTAAAAAATAAAAATGTTCTAGTCAAAATTTTCTGAAATGTTCACAATTAATTCCTCATTTTACGTGTTGTTAGATGCACGCCTGCACATACCATTCTATAAAAATGTACTGTACATGTTAAGATGTTTACTAAATGATCCTTCTATGTCAATGTGTATGAAAGTTTGAATATAATTTACTTTGTATAATGTTGCCATATTTTTACAGGTACTAAAAAATAGCTGATGGAGAAGATATCCAGCTTCTCGTTTGCGATAATGGAACTGGAATGGTCAAGGTATTTAATTCAAATGTGCATTTTGTGGTATAACTATTTTATAATCCTCTTTTGGAACAATTAATCATAAATGATTCATGGGGTGTATACTTTTTAAATTTTAAGGCTGGATTTGCTGGAGATGATGCCCCAAGAGCAGTTTTCCCTAGCATTGCTGGACGTCCACGTCACATTGGAGTGATGGTTTGTATGGGACAAAAGGACGCATATGTTGGTGACGAGACTCAGTCCAAACGTGGTATTCTAACTTTATAATACCCAATAGAACACGGTATTGTGAATAACTGGGATGACATGGAAAAGATATGGCATCACACGTTCTACAATGAACTTCGCGTGGCTCCAGAAGAGCACCCGGTTCTCCTTACAGAAGCACCTCTTAACCCAACAGCCAATCGTGAAAAAATGACTCAAATCATGTTTGAGACATTTAACCCTCCTGCTATGTATGTTGCAATTCAGGCTGTCCTCTCGCTGTATACCAATGGTCGTACAACCGGTAAGTTTCTTCCAATACACCATCCTTTTTTTCCATTTGTAAGTTAAACATGTGAACTGATTAGCTTCTATTTCCATCGTTTTGCAGGTATCGTTCTTGACTCTGGAGATGGTGTGAGTCACACGGTTCCTATTTACAAGGTGTGCGCACTCCCACACGCTATCCTGCGTCTGGACCTTGCTGGTCGTGATCTCACTGACGCCTTGATGAAAATTCTTACTGAGAGAGGTTACTCCTTCACCACAACTGCTGAATGAGAAATTGTGAGAGACATGAAAGATAAATTGGCGTATATTGCACTTAATTTTGAGCAAAGACTTGAGACTTCCAAAACTAGCTCTTCGGTTGAAAAGAGCTTCGAGTTACCTGATGGGCAGGTGATCACTATTGGAGCTGAGCGGTTCAGGTGTCCAGAACTACTTATCCAGCCATCGATGATCGGAATAGAAGCTGCTGGAATTCATAAGACAACTTATAGTTCGATCATGAAATGTGACGTGGATATTAGGAAGGATTTGTATGGAAACATTGTACTCAGTGGTGGTACTACTATGTTCCCAGGTATTGCTGACAGAATGAGCAAGGAAATAACTACATTAGCACCAAGTAGCATGAAGATGAAGGTTGTAGCTCCACCAGAAGGGAAGTACAGTGTCTGGATTGGAGGATCCATTTTGGCATCTCTCAGTACCTTCCAGCAGGTGAGCTCTTTCTCTTATTTCTCTTTATTTTTGCTTAATTGGGTAGTGGGTTAAAACAGGTAATTTTTTGGTACAGGGTTGGGTTGGCCTCTTGGCCCGAAACACCTTTTTTCTCAAATTCATGCTCAACTATGTACGTTGTTTAAAAAAAAATAATTGAAAAAGGGCAAAAATATATTATTAAATACTAAAACACAAGTAAATAATAGATGGAAACATATACAATAACCTGATTTAATACTAACATAAAACCTGCAATCCTACCACAGAAAATTCAATATATATACAATCTGAATCAATAGGGGAAATCAGTTCACAAGAATTGAGTTTAGTGGTTTCTTAAATTTGGATAACTTGATGAGTTTAGAAAAAAAGCTAGGCTAATGTCGCACTTCCAAAATCAGTAATCTTGGTTATCAAAAGATTTGCGGAAGCATTAGATCGAGCGGGGTTGCTGACGTCACCATTAGACATCATGCATATCAGAGCTTATGATTATTGTTGCACAGTAGGAAGACATCCTATTTCGTCGTGGGTCGCCTAGTTCCATAGTATGCATCATGCTTATATATACAGCTAATTCCCTGAAAAACATAGTAAAAGGTCAACATAATGTTGAGTGAATTCACAGGTTTTATGTTTACAAGAATAGTTGATCAGTCAAACATGTTCACAAATAGTTATTGCCATAATAATTTAATAAAGTTTTGTGAAACGTTATCCAAATACAGTTCATACCAAATTGTAGGAAAGTAAGTATCCTAGTAGTAGTAGGAAAGTAGTATCCTAATCAATAGTTTTTGTAGGAAAGTATGTATCCTAATAAAGTTTTGTTGGAACGTTCTCCAAATATATAGTTTTAGTTGGATCGTTATCCAAGAATATAGTTTTTGTAGGATTGTTATCCTAGAATGTAGGTTTTGTAGGATCATTATCCGAAAGTATAGATTTTTGTAAGATCGTTATCCCAAAATATAGTTTTTAATTGGATTATTATCCAAAATTTACAAATTCGTTGGGACGTTACCCAAATACACCGATTCGTTGGGACGTTACCCAATATTATAGATTCGTTGGGACGTTACCCAATAGCACAAACAAGTTGGGACGTTACCCAATAATACAAATACGTTGGGACGTTACCCAATAATACAATCACGTTGGGACGTTACCCAATAATATAAACATGTTGGTACTTTACCCAATAATGTATAAAATGTTATTTCGCAAATCACCATTTGTATAAAAGCCTACAAACATTTTATAAGTAGTTTATACCCCTAGTATAAAAGTATTCGCAACATATTTCAAAAGTACTCTAGTCAGTCGAGTAACACAAAGATACATTCATGTCAACAATAGTTTGCAAGTATAAAGCATTAAACATTTATAGAAATCATGTAGTTATGGGAATCAGAAAAATAGTCACTATGTTTTTCACCCCTAGTTGAAAGCGTTAAAACAGTAAATGTAGGGGTTGCCAACTCACCTGGTGAGCTAAAAGTGTGCGAGTGCTAGCAAAGCTTAAGCCCAAGGTAAGTCTCTAACGTCCTAAACGTAAGAGATAGGTTGTATAAGTGGTCGACTAACTGCCAAACCATGTTAATAGTTCACTCGTTGAAAGATGTTTGTTTGTTTGTAAATTTGTACGTTCCTAACTGTTAGGTTTTTGTGTATGATCTTTCATGGAATGTTAGGTTTTTGAAAAATTTACTCTACAAATCAGTCTCTATAGAAAAACCTATGTATTTCTAGCAAAAGTGTTCAACACGAAAGTTGTTCCTAACTGAAATAAAAAGGTTTTGGCGCTGGTTTCATGTATTAATTCAACTCACACAATTAGTTATGAATTTTATTCCGAAAAGACAGAATCTGTCCCGAAATCGATTTTACTACAAGTCTTATTTTCTTTTGTTTTCGTTAGGTTTTTGTGTATGATCTTTCATGGAATAAACTTATAACATGTTATTAAGCTAAAAACATACAATATTAATGAAGGGAAGATGGTCCTTACAAAGCTTGAGAATGAAGATGGGAGAAGAGGATGGTGATGCCACTAGTTGTTTGTTCTTGCTCTAGAAAGGAAGATGCTCTAGATGTTGAAGATGTAAGATTATGATAATGTTATGGTGATGTTTTTGGGCTGTAATCACAGCCGTTTGAGAGCAAGGGATAGAGTGAAAAATATGGTGAATGATTGAGTGTGGGTAAAGTAGAGAAAACACATGTTTGTGTTTTTTACTTTTAACAAGAATGGGGTTGCTTGATTTTTGTGGAAAGAAAAATCGGCCAATGTGACACCCGCCAAATTAGGACTAGTGATTAGTGCCTAATCAATTGTTAAATACATGTAATTAGTTTTGTATTAGGCTAATTAATGTATCGAACTATATATTGATGAATATAGACAATTATGTGATTTGATTAAATCGTACGCGACCCAAATCGAATGTAATTCGATTCAATTTATACGGACGTTGGTGAACAATTTTATTAAATAATGTAATATTATTTAGTACAAACATTATATCCAAAATATTATTTTGATAATATTTCGTAATTAGTTTGTATCGTACAAATAAACGTCCACGCGATTAAAATGTTAAACACACAAACAAACGAAACCATTTAAGTTATTAAGTATTTGGTAAAATACTTCAACAAAAATATTGAATAAACATTCGTATTTTAAAACATATATTTAAACGTATAGAATAATTATTTAACGTTTAAACGATCGGGAAAACGAACACTGCACGGAGCGCAAACGCGGGGATTAAAATTTGGGAGATTCCCCTCCCCCTTCTCCCCAAAAATCTGCCAAAAACCACTTTCCCCCTCCTCATTTTTTCACTTTCTTTTCTCTCTCTCCATTTTCTTCATCTCATTTTCTCTCAAAACATAAACCACCACCACCTCCTTAATTTCCTTAAAAACTAACACCAAACGACCTCGGATCGTCACACTCATTTAGAAGAAAACGTTCCTCTCGTCGAGATCTACACTTTCCTCTTTTCGGATTCCTCCGGCGTTAAGTTTGTAAGTTTCCGACAAAACCTGAAACACTCCGATTTCCATTATTTTTACTTGTTTAAGGGTTATTTAAGCTTGAAATGTCCAAATATGGGTTGGGTAAAAGTTTCAAGTCAAACAGAGGCCGGAAAACACCTTTTCGGCTCATTTTCCGGCCAACAACGCGTTATGTCGCAGAGGCTCCAGGCCACCTGCGACATAAGCTTATATGTCGCTAAATCAGGCCTTATGTCGCATATAGCGACATAAGCAACTATGTCGTACAAATCACGGATGTTGCATATAGCGACACAAATTGTTATGTCGCAAACTTATTTCCGTCGCATATAGCGACATAATGCCTTATGTCGCATTAAATTGCGGATGTCGCACTTAGCGACACAAGTCCTTATGTCGCAGACATGATCTGCGACACAACAGACTATGTCGCACTTAACGACACAAGCCGTATGTCGCATGAAACAAAACCAAGAAAACACAAATTTTACTAAGTGTCGAGACCTAGAATTTCATCACTTGATTTCACCCAAATTCAAGTCCAGATGCGTTTTTCACCAAAGCAATTTAGTAGAAATAAAAATTTTTCAAGCTGACTTGGCATCTCGACCCCAACCAGGGGCTAGCCCCTTGGACCCCGCCAGGGGTTGCCACCCCTGGGACCCCGCTAACCAGGGGCGCTGCCCCCAGACCCCCGTCACTTAAAGTTATAAATACTTTTAAGTATAACACCTTTCAAAAATCAAAATAATAATGTGAGATTATTATTGCAAACAAATCACCAACGGGCCATACACACTTTCAAAACACAATCGAGTCAACCAAGTGGTAATAATTTGGACAAGTTAATCAACCAAATCGTAGTAATTTGGACATCATAGTTGAACAAACAACTACAAAGGCAGTCTTTTAAGATACCTATGCAATTAATAACCATCGCGCGTATTGAACGCCCTCAGGTTACAAGTCTTCGGACATCGATTCGCAGCTAATCAATTCAAGTTTATTTAAATAAACACTAAAGCCTCAGGTGAGTCTCATGGCCCCTATTTTACTGCTTTTCAATCAGGGGTGTGATTAGATTGCTCGTTTTATTTTACAATATGAACGCAAGTATAATACAAATCAAATACTACATGAGTTATTTTCACTAATCATTTCAAAGCCCTCCACAACATAGTTTGGTAATACATCTGTAGCACGAATGTTAGTATATGATATCATATAGGATTGACAATCCTCGTCCAGGTTAGCACGCACTAACTGGTCAAACGGACCTATTAGCATTTGGGAAAATGAGTGTAGATTAGGCACTCGTAGGAGGCAACTCAGTTGGGTTTCCTTAATTGGACCTGACACCCAAGTTAAGCTCAGACTATGTGCTCATGGCTGTATAACTTTTATTTTGCTTAATTGCATTTTAAATTCAATTATAAATCTTGCGGTTCATACAATTATGTGTTGACATACAAACCTGTGAGCTCACCAGCGTTTCGCTGACCAATTTTAGCATGTATCACAGGTGACCAGCAGTAGGTTGGACTGCTCAATCAAGATCCATTAGCTCGAGTCAGCATGCAAACAATCAGAGATTTAGCTGCATTATTATATTTTGTATAGATTAATTATGTACTTAAATCTCTCAATTTCAAACCGAGCTAATGTAAACAATATTTTGATGTAAACTTTGGTTTTATTAATATCAATGTAAAATGACGCATATAGTGATCGTTTGCTATATATCTGTGTGCTTTGATTTTTGATTAGTAACACCCAAATTATGCTTCCGCAAAACATTAAATTTGGGGTGTTACAGATTGGTATCAGAGCCTAAGGTTATAGTGAACTAGGTTGCATTTGGTGGTCCTAGACTATGACCGTTAGGCAGTATTCCTTATTAAGTATGATTAGGTTCAGTGACTGCATTGTATTGGTTTAATTTAACATAGCCTGATCAACTATGTACAATTAAAAGAATATGATGTGAGATCTGAAAGGAGACATGAATGAACAGGATACACTAGTTGACTCTGACCTCGAGAGAACCGGGACTCAAACATGTCTGTGTTAGACACTTTAGGCTATTATGTGATATATATATTATATATATATATATTATATATATATATACACACACACATAGATAGGCCTCTCTCACGCTCAATATCTTAGGCTATATTATATATGTATTATATGAATCTAGGCCTCATTCTTTCTAACGCTTTGTCTCAGAATGGCAAACACACCACCCAATTCATCACGCTCTCATCCGTATGGATCGCGAAATCCAAGGGTAGCTAGGAGGAACACCAGGTTACCTCGAGCTGACCCATACCCCACTCACTACACCTTGTCGGACTTAGCCACTAGGCTACACCACCACGAGCAACGACTTAATACTATGGATATCGAACTCCAAGAAACCAACGAAAACTGGAGACTCACATCACTCGAACGTATCAATCAAGTCTCCGAAGATCACAAAAATACCGTCAGCAACATGGACACCCTTGACAACCATCTGGGTGAAACCATCGAAACTATGGAGGTTGTCTACAACCAAGTGATTGGCAACCGAAACGAAATCTCCGTCCTACAATCAAGGCTGAATCAATGCGAGACACGTCTAAGGGAAACCGAGGACGCCCTCCGAATGGTTAGCAGACTTGCAGAATCTGTGGACCATCTCACCGCACTACTACCACAACTCAATCTACGACAGGATTAACTTAGGCTAAATCTGTACTTTATTATGCTTTCGTAGGACCTATGTAATTTGACCGGATGTAATAATTCCCGGCACTTTTGTAAAACTTCTAAGTCTGTGACTTTTGAAACTCCTAACTAGAAATTGTCTGTAATCATTCGACTTCGTATTATGAATTGACAATTTCTCCCGTTATTTCTACATTGTGATTTTACCATGTGATGTTGTATATTATCACTTTTATATATATACATCTATCGTGCTTATTATTCTGGTACCACCTCTCATGTACCTTTTATTTCTCTCTTGAAGAATCATACCGTCAAAGAAGAAAAGTTACAGTGATGCTGAAATTGCTGCCATCGTTTCCCGAGCTGTGGCCGAAGCCCTGGCTACTCGGGATTCACCACAAAACTCCAGGAGGAGTAATGATACTCCAGAAATTACTCCTGTCATCAAGCCTTGTTCTTACAAGGATTTTCTCAGCTGCAAACCACTAAATTTCAAGGGCACGGAAGGTACCATCGGTCTAATCAGGTGGATCGGAAGGATCGAATCTGTCTTCGGTTTGTGCAACTGCACGGAAGACAGCAAGGTCAAATTCGCTGCTTACACCTTTCAAGAAGGTGCACTCACATGGTGGAATACTCATGCCAATTCTGTGGGCATTGATGTAGCAAACCAACTCCCCTGGGTAGACCTGAAGAAAATGCTAAGGGATGAATATTGCCCCACCGAGGAACTCCACCTATTGGAGGAAGAATTCTGGCATTTAACTGTTCAAGGCAATGATATCGCTGGTTACACCACCAAATTCCAACAACTCGCCCTTCTATGTTCGGGTTTGTTAGACGCGGACGAAAAATGCATCAAGAAATACATCCGCGGGCTCCCAGTGAACATCCAGGGAAATGTCGCCTCATCCAAGCCAACCACCATCCAAAATGCTATCCGGCTTGCACATGAACTCATGGCGATGATTGTCAGTCGTGAAGCATCCACCACCCCTTCCAACAACAAACGCAAATCTACTGAACACCACGACCAAACAAACAAGAAACCTAATGCCATCCAAGCTTACACCTCCAACACTGAACCCAAACGCGGGTATACTGGGAACAAACCTTATTGTTCTAAGTGTAACCGCCACCACGAGGGTCAATGCAATACCCCTTGCAACAACTGCAGGAGGCACGCGCACTCGACCAAAGATTGCCGAGCCCCCAAATCCAACAACACTGCCTCCAACAATAACAATACCAGGCCATCAAGAGCCTGCTTCGAATGTGGGAACACCGGGCATTTCAGGAATGAATGCCCAAAGCTGAAGGACAACAACAACAACAACAACAGCAACAACAACGCTACAGGTAGAGCCTTCGTACTCAACTCTGGGGACGCCCGCGAAGACCCAAATGTGGTCTCGGGTATGTTCCTCCTCAACAACTTAACTGCTTCTATTCTATTTGATATTGGTGCCGATAGAAGCTTTATTTCTGATGAATTTTACCCAATGATTGACATCACCCCTGTTGCTCTAGATGTTAAGTACACTGTAGAACTAGCGAACGGTAAACTCATAGAAACAGATAGTGTGATACCTAATTGCACTTTAAACCTAGCCAACAAAACCTTTTCATCGATCTTATGCCCGTTAAAATTGGAAGTTTCGACGTCATCATAGGAATGGACTGGTTGTCCAGACACCGAGCCGAAATCGTTTGTTACGATAAGATTGTTCGCATCCCTCTCGCCGCCGGTAGAACTTTGATCATACAGGGGGAGACCGGTAGGACGCGACTAAACATCATCTGTTGTTTGAAAACCCGAAAATTTCTAAGAAAAGGGTATCCGGCAATCCTCGCACACATCATGGAGAAAAAGTCAGAGGAGAAGCGACTTGAGGATGTGCCCATCGTTCGAGACTTTCCAGAAGTTTTTCCCGAAGAACTGCCTGGTCTGCCACCGCCAAGACATGTCGAGTTCTCAATCGATCTCGTGCCAGGTGCTGCACCCGTGGCTCGAGCACCATACTGATTAACCTCATCCGAACTCTGTCCACCCAGTTACAGGAACTCCTGGATAGAGAATTCATTAGACCGAGTTCTTCACCCTGGGGAGCTTCGGTCTTATTCGTGAAAAAGAAAGACGGTTCTTTCCGAATGTGCATCGACTACCGAGAGTTGAACAAATTGACCGTCAAGAACCGATATCCACTCCCTCGCATCGATGACCTGTTTGACCAACTACAAGGGTCGAGTATCTATTCAAATATCGATCTTCGGTCAGGTTATCATCAACTTCGAGTTCGCGACACCGATATCCCGAAAACTGCTTTCCGAACTCGTTACGGGCATTATAAATTTCAGGTGATGCCCTTCGGTTTAACAAATGCACCGGCTGTATTCATGGATCTTATGAATCGGGTGTGCAAACCTTACCTCGATAAGTTTGTCATTGTCTTAACCGAACTCGATTCTGATAGTTTCTTCCGTAATTATAACTACAAAAAATAGTAATACGTCACGTATTAAAATAGTTGGGCTTTGCTAGACTTACCTATAAATTTGTTGTGAATTCACTTAAGTTAGGGAATTAGCCTAAACATGCATGTGTTTAATGTACATAATTACGTCGAAATTGCGGGGTGTCACAGCTAAACACCTTAAAATACACTTCTTGCTAAGATGATAACTTCCGAGTTTGACAATCGTAAAACTCAAGACTTTTTTTGTCTGATCCATGGGAATCAGTTGGTTGGCTCATCCTGAGTTCGGTTTATTTGGGTCAGTGTTACCACTTCGTAGCAGAACATTTGAAATTTGGATATAGAAAGTTGTGGCAACTTATCATGCTTTTACTTAATTTTCAAATGTTTCATATAGTACTAACATCTTACAAATCTAAAAACATTCAAACATTCAATTGCTGTTTGGATTTAGTTAAATTAAACGATTGAAGGTAGGATAAAAAACATGACCAAATAAACATATGCATAATTCAATGAATAATAATTAATATCAAGTATATATGAATATTGAACCAATATTTGAAGCACATGCATGTAAGACCCGATGACCTTTATACATGATTAACATTCTGCATGTTTACACACCAATTGTTTTTGATGTGTGATCGGGTATATTTAAAGATGTAACTGGTTGTGATGAAGCAAAGCAAGAAATCATGGAGTTTGTGCATTTTTGAAAAACCCTAAGCAAAATGAGGAGCTAGGAGCAAAAATACCGAAGGGGGTTCTTCTTGTTGGACCACCTGGAACAGAGAAGACGCTTCTTGCTAAAGCAACAGCCAGTGACTCTGAAGTACCTTTCTTATCCATATCCGGGTCTGATTTTAAGGAAATGTATGTTGGGGTGGGACCCGCCAGGGTCTGAAGCTTATTTCAACAGGCAAGACAATGTTCACCAAGCATAATATTCATCGATGAGATTGATGTTAGAAATTAGATACTTCAAAAACACACTCAATACCAAAATATAACAAAGAAGAACATGCACTGCCAAATGCATGGAGAAAGAAAATTATATGACTACATTGTGAATTCTCTCTTATTTTTTATTAATAACAGAAGGCATATATATATAGCCTTATAAGACAAAAACGTGGGTACATGAAGAGAACCAATAAAGCCACGTTCACCTAAAGAACCGGTCAACTACTTGACCCATACACCTCCAACGTACATATGCATGATATCCCTCAAACAAGTAGTACCAATTCAAACATGTAAACAATTAATTAAAACATGAATAATAAAATCATAAATACTCATTAAATCCAACTTCCAGCAGCCATGCATACGTGACCCATCAACCATGAACCGAATAAATAACCGATTAAATCCAACAATTGATGCAGTCGGGCGAGCCAGAGGTCGGGTTGATTTTGCTGGTGGAAATGTTGAGTGTGAGAGTACATTCAGTTGCTGGTAGAAATGGATGGATTTGGAACCACTTCTGGAGTTGTTGTACTTGCAGGTACGAATAGGCCTGATATTTTAGACAAAGCCTTGTTGAGGCCGGGTCGTTTTGACCGTTGAATTTCAATTGATATCCCTAATATTAAAGGCTACAAACAAATATTTTTAAAATATATTTGAAAAAGTTAAAGCTTGTTGAAGAGCCAATCATATTATTCTGTGACGCCCGTCAAATTAGGATTAGCATTAGTGCCTAATCAAGTGTAATACATGTAATTAGTTCTGTGTTAGGTTAATTAATGTATCAATATATATATTGTTGAATATATACAAGTATGCGATTTGATTAAATCGTACAAGTTTCAAATCGAATGCAATTCGGTTCAATTAATACGGACGTTGGTGAACAACTTTATTAAATAATACGATATTATTTAATAACTCAATCTTATCCAAAATATTATTTAGATAATATTTCAACTCAAGTTCGTATCGTACAAACAACAATTACGCGATTAAAATAATAAATGCGTGAACAATTGAAACGAGAATAAGTTATATTTTATAACTCAAGTAAAAGAATTTGATGAAATACTTCAACAAAAACATTAATTAATATTCGTATTTTAAAATAATTATTTAAACAAATGAACAATCGGGAAACGAACACCGCACGGAACGCGTATACACAGGACTAAAAGATGGAGACCCACATTTTGGTGAGCCCCCACCGAAAAATCAGCCGGGGGGGGGGGGGGGGGGGGGGGGGATCCCACCCCTTTCCCCTAATTTCTTCCTTTTCTTCTTTTCCTCTTCTCTCTCTTTTCTCTCACTCACTCCCACCACCACACCATCACCACCTTAAATCGCCAAGAACCACCACCAAACGGCCTCGAATCATCAAGCACCTTTGGAGAAAAACATTCACCGCATCACGATCTACATTTCCCTCTTTTCGGATTTCTCTGGCGTTAAGTTTGTAAGTTTCCGACAAATCCCGAAACCCTCCGATTTTACTTATTTTTACTTGTTTGTGGGTTATTTAAGCTTAAAATGTCCAAATATGGGTTGAGTAAAAGTTTCAAGTCAAACGGAAACCGGAAAACACCTTTTCGGCTCATTTTCCAGCCAACGGCTCGTTGTGTCGCAGAGGCTCCAGGCCACCTGCGACACAAGGCCTTATGTCGCCAAATCATGGCCTATGTCGCATATAGCGACACAAGCCTCTATGTCGCAATACCATCAGATGTCGCAGATAGAGACACAAAACACTATGTCGCAAAACTTATTCCCGTGACACATAGCGACACAATACCTTATGTCGCATTAAATTGTGGATGTCGCACTTAGCGACACAAACCCTCATGTCGCAGTCATGATCTGCGACACAACAGCCTATGTCGCACTTAGCGACACAAAGCTGTATGTCGCACACTGTGTCGCATGAAACAGAACCAAGAACCAAGAAAACACAGATTTTACTAAATGTCGAGACCTAAAATTTTATCACTTGATTTCACCCAAATTCAAGTCCAGATGCGTTTTTCACCCAACCAGGGGCCAGCCCCTTGGACCCCGCCAGGGGTTGCCACCCCTGGAACCCCGCTTACCAGGGGCGCTGCCCTCGGACCCCTGTCACTTAGAGTTTGTAATTACATTTCACACCAAGTGTCAAACTTGTATAACATCAAACACGAATACGATACGACTTCTAAATCACATTGGAACATACCTTTTAAGTATAACACTTCGAAATCATAATAAAAATAGTTGAGATTATTATTACAAACAATCACCAACGGTCCATACACATTTTCAAAACTCAAGTTAATCAACCAAATCGTAGTCATTTGGACATTCTAGTTGGACGAGCAACTACAAAGGTAGTCTTTTAAGATACCTAATCAATTAATAACCATCGCGTATCGTGGACACCCTCAGGTTACAAGTCTTCGGACATCACTACTCAGCTAATCAACTCAAGTTTATTTAGATAAACACTTCAAGACTCAGGTGAGTCTCATAGCCCCTATTTTACTGTTTTACTCAGGAGTGTGATATACTGCTCGTTTTATTTTAACTATATGAACGCAAGTACGAAAACAAACGATTACTACATGAGTTATCTCACTAATCTTTCAAAGCCCTCCTCAACATAGTTTGGTAATACGTTGTAGCGTGAATTTTAGTATATGGTACCATATAGGATTGACTCTCCTCGTCTGGGTTAGCATGCACTAACTGGGTAAACGGATGTACTAATATTTGTTCAGACGAGTGTAGATTAGGCACTCGTGGGAGGCACCTCGATCAGGATACCTTAAATGTGGACCTGAGACCTCGAGTTAAGCTCAGACTATGTGCTCATGGCTGTAAAACTTTTATTTTTCTTAATTGCAATTTAAATTCAATTAAATCTTGAAGTTCATACAATATGTGTTGACATACAAACCTGTGAGCTCACCAGCGTTTCGCTGACCCATTTTAGCATGTATCACATGTACTCAACAGTAGGTTGGACTGCCATTCAGGATATCATTAGCTCGAGTCATCATGCAAAACATTCAGAGATTTAGCTGCATTATTATAATTTGTATAGATTAATTATGTATGTAAATCTCACAATCCAGGAACTGAGCTAATGTAAACTATATTTTGATGTAAACTTTGATTTTATTAATACAAGTTGTAAAACGACGCATATAGAGTCGTTCATTATATCTTTGAGTTGTGATTATTGATTAGTCGCGCCCCGACCCGATTCGCTTCCGCAACTCGAATTTGGGGGTGCGACATATTCTCAGAGGCTTGCGCGCTGACCCCTGGATTTACTGGAACTGATATTGCTAATGTTTGCAATGAAGCTGCTTTAATTGCTATGATGTGTGAGAGTGTTGTGATTACGGTGGAACACTTTGAGGCAGCTATAGATATGTTCATTGGAGGTTTGGAGAAGAAATACAAGGTATCTAACAAGAGATGGTTATTTTGATCCGTTTGCTTTATTATTTAACTGGTCCAAGGATTAAAATACAAAATTAGCTTAATAGGGAATGGTTTGAACGGACAGCCCCCTAAAGTGTATTTTCAATGCTTAGAAGTTAGAACATCCTAAAACATTTTATTTTATTAAAATAAAAGGTTATAATTAAGAGACCATAATTTTTTGTAATTATCTTGCCCACCTCTCCGACCCAGCCAAATGCTGTCTATACTCAAGTCGTCCTGTCACGCTGTTTGATGGTAGATGTCAAATGTGGCATATAAAAACATTATGTGCACATCGAATGTTAGAATGACGAGTAATATTAATTGACGGGTGATAAGTAAACTGGAAAGGAGAATTGTTGCTTATCATGAATCAGGTCATGCTGTTGCTGGTTGGTTTTTGGAACATGCCGAACCGTTGCTAAAAGTGTCAATCATTCCTCGAGGCACTGCTGCACTTGGTTTTGCACAATAAGTCCCTAATGAGAACCTATTGATGACCAAAGAGCAGCTTTTTGACGTGACTTGCATGACACTCGGAGGCCGAGCAGCGGAGCAGGTAAACATGAACGAACACAATTCTTTTTAATTATAGTGTTAATTCAGTTGTGATAAATGGGCTAAAGAACTGTAATTCTTGGAGCAGGTTTTGATTGGAAAGATCTCAACTGAAATGACTTGGAAAAAGTGACAAAAAATGACGTATGCTCAAGTAGCAGTGTACAATTTTAGTGAGAAAGTTGGCATTCTATCGTTTCCTCAAAATGACGATGCCTTTGAGGTAACCAAGCCCTACAGCAGCAAAACTGCTGCAATAATCGACATCGAAGTGAGAGAATGGGTTGCGAAAGTGTACAAATGTACATTGGGACTAATTGAGGAACATAAAGATCGAGCAAGTAGCTCAGCTTGCAGAACAACTGCTCGAGAAGGAGGTGTCAACGACCTTTTGAGTATAGTGAACCAACAAATCATGATAGGTTCAGGGGAGGATTTGTAGACACAAAGGAAATAGTGGTGAAAAATGATAATCACCCACATCCCACTAACCTAGGTGTGTAGTTTCATTCGAATGAAGATTGCATTTGAAGTGATTTGTATATTGATTGCTGAATGTTGAAATTTGAAAATGATAATTTGATAGGTTTTAAGACCCAATCCAAAGAATACGTATAACCCTAGTTTTAACCCACGACAATAAACGGATCAAATACAATCAATTAAGATAACTAGAATATTAAACGAACACGCGAATATAACGTGGTTATATCCAATCTACTCCATTGGTTTAATCCACGGCCAAACTAGAGAGAATTCTTATTATTTTCGGAGGTGTTAGGGTTACAAATACAAAGAGTTTCAATATATAGGAAATAATAATACTTCGTACGTAAATTAATTATTGCCGACTCAATATTTTTGCCGATTTACAAAACTTCCTGTGCAAGTTCTCATCAAGAACGTGAGTCAACTTGTTTCCTAAATTCAAGTGTCACAATAATTAATTAATTTAATCTTTATATTCCAAACAATCTCCCACTTGAAGATTAAATCAACTCAACTCCAGTAACCCGTAACCAAACGCCACTTTAATAGAACCCGTTCAAACCTATACCGCCGAAACTTATCGGGACACGCCGCACGACCATACCGAGTCGGAAGACTTTCGATACCAGTTACTAGAAATCCACTACTAAACTGTGACCAAGAAATCTCTCTAGTTTTTTCACCTCCTCATTAGTTCATGAGAAGATCGGTTGAAGCCCGGCATAGCTCCAACACTCTCGTTGCACTCACAACCCATCCTACAGCCTTTCGTCTACTCGATCTACCTTTCCAACAAAGATGAGACCACACGATAGAACCACCACATGAATATAACCATCAAGGTAGCCGTGTGAAAATACCTTCACACCCTTGATTATCCACTCCATCACTTTTGCTTTCACCGTTGGATCACCGACCACAAACATGCGCATGAATTCGGACAAACACAACTTCTCCCATCGAATCAACTCCCACTGTACGGATGTATTATCAAACGTGACTCTCGAAAAATTAATTTGGTCACACCTCTCGGTTAGTCGCAACCTAGTTGCCATTGGAGATGATCTAACCCAAGACTTGAAAACTCTAGTAGTACCGAGATGACAAACCAAATCCGTAGAAACCCCAAGGCTCCCACTCAACGCCAAGCTCCTACCAGTTTCAACTCTTACCAAACTCCCACTCGTTCCAGATCTCTATACAATACCATGAAGCTCAAGTCGACTAGGATTTCCAACACCTACCTCACCACCTAGACATTCCTCATTCGGAATTTTGACCATATATAAGGTCCCCCGTTTATAACCGCGAGCAATTACCAAACCACCCTTGATAACCTTCCAATGTTAGTCGCCAAATCTAATGTGATATCGCTCATTATCCAACTTCTCAATCGAAATCAACCGCTTCTTGAGCTTGGGTATGAACCTCGCATTATTGAGGACCCAATCCGTACCAAGGTGAGTTTTGAGGACAACATCCCTAATACCTGCAACTTTAAGCTTCCTTCTGTTCGCAAGACGAACCCTGCCGGAATGAGACCTAAAATTCATCATCTCTTCCATGCACGGGATGGCAAGAAAAGATGAACCCGAATCCAAAATCCAGGATTCCACAAGATTCTCCTCGCAACACAACAACGCATCTTCAGTCGTATCAACCGTCGCATTTACACCCGGTTTACCATACGGACATTGATACCTAAAGTGCCCCATTTGCTTACAGTTCCAACACGTAACGTTTCTATTCTCCGATGGCTCTCTCCACGATCTAGATCTACTCTTGCTACGCCCCTACCAGTCACACTCAAAGCTGAAGAACCCGAATACTCACCGGAATCTTTTCTTCTAATTCCCTCACCGAGTATCAAATCACGGATCCCCTCAAAAGTCAACTTAGTAGTTCTGGATGAACCACTAACGGCTGTAACCATACCGGACCAACTCTCGGGCAACGAAGACAACAAGAAAAGTGCCTCCAACTCATCTTCAAATGTAACTGATGTGTGCTAAGTATAGGCAATTATAGTCACAAGTTTTAATTAAGAAAATACTAAATAATACTATCACACAATTCAGGCAAGTGTTATCCTGATCATAGAATATAGTTTAATAAGTAAGTCCAGATTCGAACACAGGGAACGTGATTTAATCTATAACTAACTATTTATTTATCTAATTACAATTATTACAATTAATATACAAATTTACAATAATACACAATAATATACAAGATAGGGGGGATGTTTTAGTTCCGATCGAACATATTTATAATTGATACCGATTCTAAATAGATAAGTTTTAAGGAACAACTTAAAAATACTCAATTGGATAGAAGATTATGACTATTTAAACTATTATTTATTAAACTTATTATATCAACTTATGTCTATTTGCGTGTTGGCTATTATTATTGTGATTTAATAATGTAGAACACCACAAAGGTTATGATAATTTTCATATAGCAATACAGTCAAAGGTTATGTAAAGTATCACTATTTATTAAGATCTATCAACATATTATTGATGCAATTCCAGGGTCGGTTGAATTATAATGCTACTTAACATCTAATGAAACATAATCACTTAATTTAAAAACCCAAAAGATTAGTGAAGTTTATCTATAAATCAGTTAATTATGATCATTAACATAATATAACACATAATTCTTGCATAATAATATTCAATAATATAGTTCCAACATAAACATATAATTCATATAATAAATCTAATAAACATACATTTAAACATTGATAACGAAAATCTAACAAGCAATTAATTCAAATAAACAATATCCATAGTAACCCAAAAGGTTAATAAAGTTACAAGGATAAAGAAACCAAACCAATTGACGAACTAGCTTTTCCTAGGGTTGAAAACCTTCAGACCCTAGCTCCTTAGCCTCCAAATTCGCACTTCTAGTCGACCTAAAACCCTAATAATCGACTTTGTATTCTAAGAATCATATATGGTTTAGCTAAAACTAAGCCTCTATTTATGATGTTTTTGGCCGACCCTCCAACCGCCGGTTAGAGTTATTTGAATCCTACTCCAACTCTGCGCTTTTCCACCGCCTTGAAACCTTTTACCCCAACCGCCGGTTGGTTAATCCAACCGCCGGTTGGATTGTTTTTCCAGAATATTCCACAAACGGTTTTGGGCTTCAATGTGGACTTTCTTTCTTCTTAAACGGATTGAACTTGTTTTCTTGGCCCAATTCTTCAATATTATCATCTTAGTCTTCATTTCTTTAAGGTTTAAGTCTTCTTTTCTTCAATCGCTTTAGTTTCTTCAGTTTTGGTCTTATTTTCGTTCCTTTTCTCCAATCTTCAATTAAAATACATTTCTGCAAATATTAACAAAATAAGTATCTTAAAATCATATAAATGCATAAAAATGTATAAATATAGGGATAAATTACTGAACCGATGATCGCATAACACAACTTCTTCAAGAACAGGAAAGCACGAACCGTACTCTGGAAATGATTCATCAACAAGTTATAGACGACAGGAGCGCTACCGACATCCTACAAGAAAGGTTGGAAGAAAGTGAACAACGTTCACGGGAAGCCGAGGAGTATGCTCGTGCACTCGAGCAGCGACTAACCTTAGCTGAAGAAGGTTCCAGGCAAACAAGCAGACTTGCTGATACTATAAATCGCCTCGTCACTCTAATGTCACGAGTAAACCTGCATCAGGACTAAATCTATTCCTCCTATTGTAACCTATTGAGGCAGGATGTACTCAAACTTATTATCCTTTATTATGTTCTGTAAACTTTTGAATTCAGGCCGGAAGTAACATTCCCGGCATCTTTTGTAATCCTTGTGATTATTGTCTTTTGAAACTCGTACTCTGTATTCAACTTTTCTGTTTAATGAAATATGGTTATCATTCTGAGTTGTTGTATGTTATCTCATTATATGTACACATCTGATATATCATAACCTCGCGCAAACCTCTTATATGTATCATTTCATTGTTATTCAGCATCATGCCTCCAAGACGACATACTTACACCGACACCGAAATCGCTCAAGTCATTGCACAGAGCGTAGCTCAAGTCCTTGCTGCCCAACAAAATCCGGGCGGCGGAGGCGCACCTGCTAACACATCTACTCCAAAACCATGTACCTACAAGGACTTCTTGAACTGCAAACCCTTGTACTTCAAGGGATCTGAAGGAGCTATCGGTCTGATACGTTGGATCGAAAAGACAGAATCTGTTTTCCGAATCTGCAATTGCGCTGAGGAAGACTAGATTAAATTCTCTGCGTGCACCCTTTCTGACGGAGCTCTCACCTGGTGGAATTCTTATGCCCAAACTATGGGTATTGATACCGCATACCAACTTCCATGGGAAGACTTCAAGACAATGCTCAGGGAAGAGTACTGTCCCCGTGAGCAACTACAACAACTGGAGGAAGAATTCTGGATACTTACTGTTCAGGGAAACGACATCACCACCTACACCACCCGATTCCACCAGCTATCTGTCCTATGCCCATCCATGGTGGACCCCGAATACAAACGTATCGAGAGATACATTTGGGGGCTACCAGAATCAATCCAAGGTAACGTCATCTCATCACGGCCCGGGACCATCCAAAGTGCTGTGCGCATGGCTCATGAACTCACGGCTCAGATTGTCCGCCGAGGGACGACCGCTGAGAAAGCCATCGGGGACAACAAAAGAAAATGGTCCGGTAACAACCAAAACCAGCAACACCAGCAACCAAACAAAAAGGTCGAAACTGTTAAGGCCTACACCTCTGGTTCAGGGTCGGGGGACAAGAGAGTATACATTGGGAACAAACCTTACTGTTCCAAGTGTACGCGACACCATGATGGCCCTTGTACCTGTACCCAGTGCAAACGACAGGGACATCTAGCCAAAGATTGCAGAACCCCCAACCCAAACACCAACCCTAACGCACCAAAGGCTTGTTTCGAGTGCGGTAACACCGGGCATTTCCGAAATGTTTGCCCAAAACTGAAAAACAACAACAACCGAAACAACAACAGGAACAACAATAACAACAACAACCCTTGCGGTCGAGCTTTCGTACTCAATGCTGGGGAAGCCCGTCAAGATCCCAAGGTTGTCACTGGTATGTTTCTCCTCAATGATCTAACCGTCTCAGTTTTATTCGATACCAGTGCTGATAAAAGTTTCATATCTGATGAGTTTTGTCCATTACTCCATATCACACCCACTGCCTTAGATGCTAAGTTCACCATAGAATTAGCTAATGGCAAACTGATTGAGGCCGATAGTGTAATACCTAACTGCACTTTAAGCCTCGCTAATGAACTGTTCCCCATAGACCTCATACCCGTTGAAATCGGAAGCTTTGATGTTATTGTAGGCATGGACTGGTTGTCCAAACATCGTGCCGAAATCGTTTGTTTCGAGAAAATCGTTCGTATTCCCCTCGTCACCGGTGGAACCTTGATCATACAAGGGGAGACTGGTAAACCAACTTTGAACCTCATTTCTTGTATGAAAACTCAAAAGTACCTAAGGAAAGGGTACCCGGCAATCCTCGCTCATATAACCGAAAAGAAGTCGACTGAAAAGCGACTTGAGGATGTGCCCATCGTCCGAGACTATCAAGAAGTCTTTCCCGAAGACTTGCCAGGTCTACCTCCACCTAGACAAGTCGAATTCCAAATTGAACTTGTGCCCGGTGCTGCACCCGTGGCACGAGCCCCGTATAGATTAGCCCCATCCGAGTTGCAGGAGTTATCCACCCAATTACAGGAGCTCCTGGACAAGGGATTCATCCGACCGAGTTCTTCACCTTGGGGAGCTCCGGTCCTATTCGTTAAAAAGAAGGACGGATCCTTCAGAATATGTATTGACTACCGCGAGCTGAACAAACTTACCATCAAGAACCGATACCCACTTCCAAGAATTGATTACCTGTTTGACCAACTTCAAGGTTCGAGCTTCTACTCGAAAATCGACCTACGGTCGGGTTATCATCAACTTCGAGTTCAAGACTCCGACATCCCAAAAACAGCTTTCAGAATCCGCTATGGGCATTACGAATTTCAAGTGATGCCTTTTGGCTTAACCAACGCACCGGCTGTATTCATGGACCTTATGAATCGGGTGTGCAAACCCTATCTAGATAAGTTTGTCATCGTGTTCATTGATGACATCTTGATCTACTCTCGCAATGAAACCGATCATGGCCAACACCTGAAAACCATCTTGGAATTACTCAGACACGAGGAGTTATACGCCAAGTTCTCCAAGTGTGAGTTCTGGATGCGAACCGTACAATTCCTAGGGCATGTCGTTGACAGTCAAGGGATACGTGTTGATCCAGCCAAGATCGATGCCATTAAGTGCTGGGAAGCACCAACCACACCAACTGAGGTACGACAATTCTTAGGTCTCGCCGGATATTATCGACGGTTCATTGAGAATTTCTCCAAAATAGGCTTACCTTTAACCTCACTGACTCATAAAGACAAGAAATTCGACTGGACCGATAAGCAGGAGTCCGCTTTCCAACTTCTGAAACAGAAACTCTGCAGTGCACCAATCCTGTCCTTACCCGAAGGCACCGATGATTTCGTAGTTTACTGCGATGCCTCACGCCAGGGACTAGGTTGTGTGTTAATGCAACGTGAAAAAGTCATTGCTTACGCCTCCCGACAGCTCAAAATCCACGAAAAGAATTATACCACTCATGACCTTGAACTCGGAGTTGTCGTATTTGCCCTCAAAATCTGGAGGCATTACCTTTATGGCACTAAGTGCACCATCTTTACAGATCACAAAAGTCTCCAACACATATTTGATCAAAAAGATCTCAACATGAGGCAACGTCGCTGGGTCGAGTTGCTTACCGATTATGACTGCGAAATTAAATACCATCCTGGCAAAGCAAACATTGTTGCTGATGCCCTCAGCCGAAAAGAACGTTCAAAACCCCTTCGTGTTCGAGCCCTTGGTTTAACCATTCACAATGATCTCACCACTCAAATCCACACCGCTCAACTCGAAGCACTTAAAAACGACAACATCAAAAACGAGGCCTTGCGAGGTATGGAAAAACAATTAGAAATCAAATCCAACGGAACCCGATACTTCTCCAACCGAATCTGGTTACCAAACCATGGAAACCTACGAAATTTGGTGATGGATGAAGCTCACAAATCTCGATACTCTATACATCCTGGTTCTGACAAGATGTATCACGACATCAAATAACTTTATTGGTGGCCCAACATGAAATCTGACATAGCCACTTATGTTAGCAAATGTTTAACCTGTTCCAAGGTTAAGGCCGAATACCAGAAACCCTCCGGATTGCTACAACAACCCGAGATACCTCAATGGAAATGGGAAAACATAACCATGGACTTCATCACGAAACTACCAAAAACACCGAGCGGTTGCGATACCATTTGGGTGATCGTTGATCGTCTCACGAAATCTGTCCATTTCCTAGCTATCAAAGAAAATGACAAGATGGAGCGTCTGGCTCGCATCTACATCAAAGAGGTTGTGGCATGGCATGGTATTCCCATTTCAATCATCTCAGATAGAGATAGCCGCTTCACCTCTCGATTATGGCAAACACTTCAACGAGCCCTTGGTACTCACCTTGATTTGAGCACTGCTTATCATCCGCAAACCGATGGTCAGAGTGAACGGACCATTCAAACCTTAGAAGACATGCTCCAGCTTGCGTAGTTGACTTCGGAAACACATGGGAAAACCACCTACCCTTGTGTGAATTTTCCTACAACAACAGTTACCACACCATCATTAATGCTGCACCGTTCGAGGCACTTTATGGGAGAAAGTGCCGATCACCCATTTGTTGGACCGAAATCGGCGATAGCCAACTCACTGGTCCTGAAATCATCCAAGAAACAACCGAGAAAATCGTGACTATTCAAAACTGGCTTAAAGCCGCACGTGATCGTCAGAAAAGCTATGCTTACGTGAGACGCAAACCACTCGAGTTCCAGGTTGGGGATCGAGTACTCTTAAAAGTATCACCTTGGAAAGGTGTTATTCGTTTTGGCAAACGCGGCAAACTAAACCCTAGGTACATCGGACCTTTTGAGATTCTTGAAAGAATTGGTCCGGTGGCATATCGACTGCAGCTACCACCACAACTAAGTAGCGTGCACAACACGTTCCACATTTCTAACCTAAAGAAATGTCTGTTTGATGAGATACTTGTAATCCCGCTCGATGAAATCCACATTGATGACAAACTCCATTTCGTCGAGGAAACTATTGAAATCATGGACCGTGAGGTCAAACGCTTGAAACAGAGTCGTATTCCCATCGTTAAAGTCCGGTGGAATTCTAGGCGCGGTCCTAAATTCACTTGGGAACGGGAAGACCAAATGCGACTGAAACATCTACATCTATTCTTAGATACCTCACAGACCACAACAGCAAGCTAATTTCGGGACGAAATTCTCCTAACAGGGGGAGAATGTGACATCCGACGATTTAGGGTTACTGATTAACCCTCTAGAAACCCTAATTACGTGTGTTTAGTTTAGTTTTAGGCTAAATACTTGAAATTACTTGTAACTATTTGTATATTTTATGTGAATATACACCTCCGTAATTGATTTATACTACGCTACGCAATTAGTTGTAATTACGCTTATGCAATTTGGTGAAATTGTGCAAAACAACCGGACGGAGTCTGACACAGTATAAATGCGGCGTTGGTGAAACATTTTTATAAATAACTCGAATCTATTTTTAGAAGTTATTTATCATATATTATTGTTTTTATATAATAATACCCGCAAAACCTAGACGTTTCGATTAAAACGTCTCAAACGTAACGAAAACGCGCAGAACGCGCCCGACAATCGAACGAAAGTCAAAATACATTTTTGAATCTAAAATATATTATTTAGTGTAAAACTCTCAATTAATATATCGTGTCTTTAAACGATAACGAAAAACGTCCAAATAAAACGTCACGCGATTTAGAATCCGTACAACGAACGCGCAAATCGAGATCACCAAATTAACGAATCATTTTTATAAATGTTTTTTAAGTATTTAAGAATGAATACTTCAAGTAAAAATACTGAAATTTAAATCGTCACTTAAATAAGCGTATTAAACGTTTAGCATCAAACCGATCGAGTAAACGAACGTAAAACGCGACAAATTAAATTGGGAACAAGAAAATGATCAAAATACCCTTGTGTGGGCCCCCTAGGCCGGCCCCCCATGCCCCCCCATATGCCACATGCCCACCTCCCACCCTCTCCACTCAATCTTCATGCAAAATGATGATTACCCCTTTCACTCATACTCCCACTTACATTTCATGCAATCTCATTTCTAAAACACTCCATCTCTTTCTACCCTCTCAATTTCCTCTCATCTCTCTCTATCTCCAGAAAATTCAGCCCCCTTTCACCACCCAAGAACCACCATTACCACCACCATAAACCACCATAACACCACCACCACAAAAGTCACTATTTTACAAGGAAAACAAGCTCAACAACAACTCCTCCTTCTCCTCATCTTATCTCCATCAAAGTCATTGTAAGGAAACTCTATATTACTCTCATATAACTCATTTACATGTTATAAAGCTCATCTAACAAGATTATGTCCAAATATAAGCTTAAAATACGTTTTTATGAATTATATACAAAGAGTGATGAATCTGTCCAGAAAATTTCAGCACACTAAAAACGTCATATCTTGAGTTCTAGGAAGAGTTAAAAGATTTATTTTTTTTAAATTTTGAGTATTGAAAAGATCTACAACTTTCATGTTTTACACTTTTTCCAGAAACGTACACGTTTTTCTCTACTGGTCGATTTGTGGGACTGGTCTGGGTGAAAACAGAATCTGGGCTATGCATGGCCATTTATTTTGTTTCTCTATGATAGTGGGACTTAGAACTCTTAGGAAACATATGTTAGAGACTAGATACATAGAAGATCAATTGGTAAAATTGGTGAGACTTGATTTGGACCGGAAATATGTAAGACACATGGTGAAATAAACCGACAAAAGTCGAAAATGTGAAATCTTGAAGTTTTAGAACTTTTATAAAAACCGACACTTTCGGTGAACTTCGACATGAACCGACACTTTATTTGGACTCCATAAACTGATATTTGGGTTGATTGAAAATTTCGGGTCAAACCGAGTAAGTTTGACCAAGTCAACAAAAACGGCTCGGTTTCTAAAAATGACAAAACTTACTATTTTTGGAAATGGGTAACAAATATGGGTTTGAGTGACTTATTTAGTAACTTGGACCAAAAACTAAACTTAGAAAGTTTCCCGAATTAGAAACCGACACATATAAAATTAGAAGTGACTCTATAAGTGACTCTAGAAGTGACTCTATAAGTGACTCTATAAGTGACTCTATAAGTGACTCTATAAGTGACTCTACAAGTGACTCTATAAGTGACTCTATAAGTGACTCTACAAGTGACTCTACAAGTGACTCTATAAGTGACTCTACAAGTGACTCTACAAGTGACTCTACAAGTGACTCTACAAGTGACTCTACAAGTGACTCTACAAGTGACTCTACAAGTGACTCTACAAGTGACTCTACAAGTGACTCTACAAGTGACTCTACAAGTGACTCTATAAGTGACTCATAGATTGACCAACTTGGACCAGGTTTGACCAGTTTGATCAGGTTTGACCAGTTTGACCAAGTTTGACCAGGTTTGACCAGGTTTGACCAACCTTGACCAACTTTGACCTACGGTTTATGGCTTATACAAATTAAAATAATCTGTTTGCAACACACGATATGTACTAATGAATAGTATGCAATAAAACAAACTTAATAATAATGTCTAATGAATTATTATTACAAACATTCACCAACGGGTTGCACACGTTTTTGATAAACAAACTTGAACAACTCATTTGGACATACTAGTTGATGAACTAGCTTTAGGTGGACATAAACCTCCCACCTACCCGATTGGCTTAAGTGGACATTAACCCCCCACTTATACAATCGCTATAGATGGTCCTTTGAGACATCTACTTACAACCTGATACGTTTAGGGCGTTAGGAGGTTGCACACGGGAACGAGAACACCTACTACTTGCTAATATTTGATATTGCTTGCTACCTGCTTATCTCTGGTGAGTTTCATAGCCCCTTTTTACTGTTTTTCACTGGGGTGAGAATACATACAACTGTTTTATAAACTGCTTTATGATCACAAGTACTGGAAACAACTTTTTGTACGGATTGCATGAGACCTGAATAATCAACTAAAGTCCTCTACTTATCATAGTCATTAAAATTTGTGCGTGAGTATTATTGGGTGGTACCATCAGGGTTTGACAAACCTCGTCCGGGCTAGTCGCGCTAGCCAACCCACGGGCGCAGTATTACTTGTGATTTAGAAGTGTATCGGATTAGTACACTTACCGGAGGCAAACAACGTTAAGCTTGACTATAAGACTCATGCAAATGGTATACTTATATTGCTGTATGCAATACTTTTACTTGTCGTGGGATAACGATACTCTTACTTATTATTGACGAATGATGCAAAACTTGTGAAATCTTGTGGATCATTTTAGCAACTGATTACTTAACAAACCTATGAACTCACCAACTTTATGTTGACCTTTTAGTATGTATTTCTCAGGTAACCCGCCACAGTAGGAAGCTTTTGGAAAGCTTAGCTCGAGTCGCATTGTTTTCAAAACATCAAGAGATTAGATTGCATGTAGCTGTATTTTGTAAATTCAGTAATGTATTAGAAATCTCTAAACGGTTTATGCGAACTCCAGATTTATTGTGTAAACATTTGAATTATGGTAATGTAATATTTTCAAACGTCTCATATAGAGGTCGTTTGCTTTAATCCCTGTGTTATGATTATTGATTTGGTCGGTGCCCCCGTGACACCTCTCACTTCCGCTGCCACGTGTATTGGGGGTGCGACAATCATCTCCTAATCTCATGGTAATCTTTCTATCAAAAACGTCTATTAGGGCATCTGTTGTTGCTAAAAATGGTCTTCCTAATATATTAGGGACTTTAGGGTCTTCTACCATATCTAAAATTACAAAATCACATGGAAAAACAAATTTATCAACTTTAATCAAAACATTTTCAATTATTCCCCTAGGATATTGAACAGATCGGTCAGCTAATTCGATACACATACGAATAGGTTTTGGTTCTCCTAATCCTAATCGTATAAAAAGTGTATATGGCATTAATGAAATACTAGCTCCTAAATCTTCCAATGCATTTTCAATAGTCATTTCACCAATTTTGCAAGGTATAGTAATACTCCCTGGATCTTTGACTTTTGAAGGTAATTTATTCTGCATTATTGCTGAGCATCTTGCATTCATCGTCACCTTCGTCACATTATCCAGTTTATTTTTGTTTGTCTGCAGCTCCTTAAGATATTTTGCATATTTTGGCATCTGAGCTATAGCTTCAACAAAAGGAATGTTAATATGAAGTTTTTTTAGGTTTTTCAGAAATTTGTGGTATTGTTCATCTTCTTTGTCTTTCCTAAAAGCAGTTGGATATGGAGGTGGAGGTGTATAGTCTTTGATGACTTCTTTAACTTTATTTTCTCCATTCTCCGTTTTGTTCGCTTGTATGTCTTCATCAATTGTTTCCTTTTCAACCTGCTTAGATTCAACAATTTTATTATCTATAATAGGAGAGTCAACATTCTTACCACTTCTAGTAATTACTGCGTTAGCTTGTTCCTTTGGATTTGTTTCAGTAAATCCTGGCAATGTTCCTGGAAATCTCTCCTGCAGTGCTTTAGCAATTTGATGAACTGAGCTCTCAATTTGTTTGATCGAGGCTTCGTTATTACGCATTCTAGTATTGTTTTCTTCATCTCTTTTATTACTTGCTTCAGCCATTTTTCCCAATGCATTTTCTATCACCGTCATTCTGTCATTATAGGAAGTATTTTGTCCTGTTTTGACATAATATCCTGGTGCTCCTTGTTGATACTGTTGGCCTGGTTGATTAACTCTTTTATAATTAGAAACTTGACGATAATTTAGATTACCTTGAAAATCCCCATACATAACTTCCTCATTACTTATTTTGCTGTCAGTGTTAGGACATTCTTCTTTTAGATGACTTCCTCCACATATTTCACACCCAATCCTGATTGCATGAACTTGTTCATTTACTTTCTTAATATCTCTTCCCATACTTTCCAATTTCGCTGTTATAGCTGCTAGACCATCACTATCTTCAGATATCCTTTTTCTTCCAGATGAACCATCATCCCATAACTGAGAATGTTTAGCTAATTCTTCAATTCCGGCCCTTGCCAGTGCTGGAGTTTTCTTAGGTACTGGACCTTGTGCATCCAACTGTTGACGTGTTGCTCGATCAACTCATTTATAAAATACTGTTATCTCTTGTTGGACATTCAAATCATGTTGTGGACATTTGTGTAATATTTCCTTATATCTTTCCCAACTTTGATATAGAGATTCATCGGATTTCTGTTTGAAGTTCCTAATCTCATCAATCATCTTTGAGGTCTTGGAAGGTGTACAGTACATTTTTAGAAATTTTGTGCGAAGATCTTCCCAAGTAGTAATAGATCCAGCTGGCTCGTTATCGATCCATCTCTTAGCTCCATCCTTTAATGTTAAAGGAAATACTCGTAACATAACCTGATCTCTTGTAACATTGGGAATATGAAACATATCTGCAATCTCTAAAATTTTCTCAACATGCTCATTTGCATCTTCTTTATCTTCTCCTCTGAAAGGATTTTCACGTAATTCTTTCAAAAATTGCCCCTTTAACTCAAATTCTACTTCTCTGGCTATGGCAGGCCTAACCACTCACGGTCTCGGATCTCCACGAGTTTGAATCGTGTAATCTTCAAGCGTCATGTCAGCTATGTCTGCCATAATTGGTTGTATTTCGTGCTCTGGTTCAGAATCACTTGGATATATTGTAGGTTGCATAGAAGGTATTTTATTTTCACCCGACTCTGGATCGGAATAATAACCGTATTCAGCCGTTTTGGCTAAATTGTTATGAAAAACTAAATTGTCTTCTTCTGATGAAATTTCGTGTCTAGGTGAATTTGGTGGTGCGTATGATAATCTTTTTCTAGAATGAAATTCTCGTTCTGGTTCGTCAAATGGACTGAGAGGATCCGGATGAAGTGTCCGGGTCATACATCAATCTGTAAAGAAGAACAGAATTTTAGTAGCACCATAAATTCAAAAGTAAATGTTAGTAATTTTTTTTATAGAAATAATCAGGTTGATGTATATGAATTCCGAAAATTAATAATAAAACACATTCAAAAGTAAATATTCGAAAAGATATTCTCAACCCAACTTTTCTTATTTGTTAGTAATGCAAGTTAGTTGTTAATTAAAGTTAAAATTAGTTTGTTAAATTTCTTATACCAAGCTAGTTAATAGATCTCGGTAGCTCCATTGATTGTACACAAAAGCGGAGAAACAGGTCAGCGCGAAGCGTATTAAAAACCTATTTCTTTTGAGAAGCACCTTACCTCCTATATGATAAATCAATGAGGTAGGGCTGAACTCTCCTTATACCTTTGTTTTTGTTAGTACTCTCAATGGGTGAGCCGATATTTCGTATTGATTTTGCAAAGCATTAGAAATAAAAATTATTTTACAAAGAAAGTAGTTAGTTTAAATTAAAATATACCGCTCCCCGGCAGCGGCGCCAAAAACTTGATGTGTACTAAGTATAGGCAATTATAATCACAAGTTTTAATTAAGGAAATATTAAATAATACTATTACACAATTCAGGCAAGTGTTATCCTGATCATAGAATATAGTTTTATAAGTAAGTCCAGATTCGAATACAGGGAACGTGATTTAATCTATAACTAACTATTTATTTATCTAATTACAATTATTACAATTAATATACAAATTTACAATAATACACAATAATATACAAGATAGGGGGGACGTTTTAGTTCCGATCGAACATATTTATAATTGATACCGATTCTAAATAGATAAGTTTTAAGGAACAACTTAAAAATACTCAATTGGATAGAAGATTATGACTATTTAAACTATTATTTATTAAACTTATTATATCAACTTATGTCTATTTGCGTGTTGGCTATTATTATTGTGATTTAATAATGTAGAAAACCACAAAGGTTTTGATAATTTTCATATAGCAATACAATCAAAGGTTATGTAAAGTATCACTATTTATTAAGATCTATCAACATATTATTGATGCAATTCCAGGGTCGGTTGAATTATAATGCTACTTAACATCTAATGAAACATAATCACTTAATTTAAAAACCTAAAAGATTAGTGAAGTTTATCTATAAATCAGTTAATTATGATCATTAACATAATATAACACATAATTCTTGCATAATAATATTCAATAATATAGTTCCAACATAAACATATAATTCATATAATAAATCTAATAAACATACATTTAAACATTGATAACGAAAATCTAACAAGCAATTAATTCAAATAAATAATATCCATAGTAACCCAAAAGGTTAATAAAATTACAAGGATAAAGAAACCGAACCAATTGACGAACTAGCTTTTCCTAGGGTTGAAAACCTTCAGACCCTAGCTCCTTAGCCTCCAAATTCGCACTTCTAGTCGACCTAAAACCCTAATAATCGACTTTGTATTCTAAGAATCATATATGGTTTAGCTAAAACTAAGCCTCTATTTATAATGTTTCTGGCCGACACTCCAACCGCCGGTTGGGACTTTCAACCGCCGGTTGGAGTTATTTGAATCCTACTCCAACTCTGCGCTTTTCCACCGCCTTGAAACCTTTACCCCAACCGCCGGTTGGTTAATCCAACCGCCGGTTGGTTAATCCAACCGCCGGTTGGATTGTTTCTCCAGAATATTCCACAAACGGTTTTGGGCTTCAATGTGGCTTTCTTTCTTCTTAAACGGATTCAACTTGTTTTCTTGGTCCAATTCTTCAATATTATCATCTTAGTCTTCATTTCTTTAAGGTTTAAGTCTTCTTTTCTTCAATCGCTTTAGTTTCTTCAGTTTTGGTCTTATTTTCGTTCCTTTTCTCCAATCTTCAATTAAAATACATTTCTGCAAATATTAACAAAATAAGTATCTTAAAATCATATAAATGCATAAAAATGTATAAATATAGGGATAAATTACTATAAAATATAGTATCTATTTGATGCTTATCAGTAACCCCTATAGATCTTAACCTAGTCAAGATCGAGTTAAACTCGTTCACATGATCTTCTGGCAATGCACCTTCACCCATCTTCGCGTTCACCAACTGCCGACACAAGAAAACCTTATTGAGAGCCGAGTGGTTTCCCCCGCAATATTGTAGGCGACATTCTTGGCCAAAGAAAGTCGAACTACTATAAGTGCTTGACGATCTAACAACGCCCAGTCGGCATCACTCATAGCTTCAGGTTTAGTACCCGACAACGGTTGGTGTAACTTCTTTTCGTACAAAACATCCTTGATTTGCATCTTCCAAAACCCAAAATCGTTGCCATCAAACTTACTACTCCTAATTTCGCTTTTATCCGCCATTGTTCCCAAACTCGAAAAACACGAGCTATGATACCACTTTGATAGGTTTTAGGACCCAATCCAAAGAATACGTATAACCCTAGTTATAACCTACGACAATAAATGAATCAAATACAAGCAATTAAGATAATGAGAATATTAAACGAACACGTGAATATAACGTGGTTATATCCAATCTACTCGATTGGTTTAATCAACAGCCAAACTAGAGAGAATTCTTATTATTTTCGAAGGTGTTAGGGTTACAAATACAAAGGGTTTCAATATATAGGAAATAATCTTTATATATATATATATATATATATATATATATATATATATATAACAGAATACAATGGAGCAATTTGGGTCTTAGATTGATTCTATCCATAAAGATCCTACGGTTAAAATTATTTCCTTCATTTTTTTCAATTTTTATAATGTGTACCCACAACTATTGAAATTGACACTTTCAATACTTTCCCTATTTTTTTTAGTCCTTATAGTTTAAATATCATGACATTTCAAGTGATAATTTATAAATAAACAATCGTATTTGAAATAATTATCTATATTGATTAATTACATGAACTTTTTATCAACATTATGAAATAAAAGCTATTCATCCATTTAGCCAAACAACCGTAATATCATGAATACATTGAAATCGTAACTAAAATATTTTATGATTTTAACTAATAATTCATTAAATAATGTAACTAAGATATTTTATGATTTTAACTAATAATCCCTTAAATAATATACATTAAACTAAACAATAGACATATGTCATATTCAACCATAATAATATTGTTCTATTTTCTTTTTGTGATTCATAGATTTTATATTTTTACAAGTTTTGTTTAAAGCATTATCAAAATAAAACTTTGGTTTTACTATATACGAGCACAGGGTGTGGCGGGGTTTTTTTCGACGTTCACCATCGAAAACGTCATCCCACGGTGTTCCCCCACTCCGTCTCTCCGTTCCCACCGGCGTTTGTGCCTCACCGTCCGATTCCAGACGCCGCTCCACTCGACGTTCTCCCTTTTTTTATTATTCTTTATTGTTTCTCGCTTTTGCAATACTTTGTATTGTAGAGTGTGTGTGTGTTTTGTGAGTTTGTTTTACGATTTGCAGGGGCAGAGAAAGAAGCAATAGAAAGGAGGAAGGAGAAGAAAGAAAGGAGTGGGTTTTTAATAATTGAAAATGTATAATCGTTGTTTATACTTTATAGTTTGTATGTTTTTTTTTCCCTACCAACTTGTCTACAAGGCTAACACAAGTTATACATGATCAATTATTTTAGGCAACTTGGGAAGCGATTCATATATGTACTGTGTGTTAAATTATGCATTTTACTATTTACTATTTTTTATTTTGTTTTATTGAATAAAATGTTATTTATTTAATCTATTTATTTTTTATATGTATTAATTTATACAATTATCTTCATTAAAAAATCAAATAAAACAAATAATAAAAAACTCCAGAACACTGTGAATTTAGTTTTACCACACCACAGAATTCTCACTTTCTACGTTCTCTAGAACACTGTCTAGAACATTGTTTACCACACCCTGTGCTCTAAATATTAAATGATAAAGACTCTCTTGAAGATAATGAAATTTCAATAAATTTTGATGGTATTAAATTAAATATACATTTTTATATTAAAATATTATTTTTCCTTTTCATACACACATCTTTCAATTTATAATAACAAGTTTTAAATGTACTTGATAATAAATATGTTATCGAGCGTTTTATTGATTTGCTAAAAATTAACACCTACAAAGATCAAGTTGCGAATATGGATTTTTATTATCGCTATTCAAAATCTATTATTATTGCTTATACATATCTATACTAATATATAAAGAGTTTGGCACAAAGTCTTAAAAAGAGTAATAGTGAATTACTATTTTACCCCTATAACTATCTCAATAAAGTTTTAAACACATGTATTAAATACAATTTAATATAAAGTTAATATATCATAATTAATTTCGGTTACAAAATATGTAACCCAATATTAATTTATCTTTTCTATAAATGATGTAAGTTACATAAACATAATAAAGAGTTTAAAATATAGTACAAATAATGATTATGTTAAATGCACATACATTTACAACCCAAAAAAATAATTAATATTAACATTTTTTAATTATATTATAACTCAAATGATTTTTCTAATGATAGCCCTTAGGGCTATGTTATAAAATATTCCATGCATAAATGATTGTACATTAAGGTTAGTGGGATGGTTAGAAAAATCTTAACTCAAATAATATTAATCGGATATTGATTCATGTATGTAAACACATTTATCTATCATCAACATGATACATAAGTTTAATTAATAAAAGGTTAGAAAGTTATAATCTTAAATATATAATTAAGATTATTGTTCTTTATTTTTAATTAATACAACATCTAATGTAAACAATAGAAACATCTAAAATATATATATATATATATATATATATATATATATATATATATATATATATAGTTAGTTAGTTAGTTAGTATTATTGTAACAAGTATCTATCTAGTTTCATTACTTAATAACGACGGTGTAGCTTAACATTTTGACCCATCTTATATGCATGAAATATGCCCAATAAATTAAAATTGTTGAAACTTTTAAGTTGACGCGTTCATATTTGCACGTCAAAATTTCTGAACATAAACCCGAGCTATGCTGAACAGACTAACATGTCAAAATGACCTAATATGACATACGAGTTAATGGGTTTAGGTGTCGCTTTTTTTAGTTATGAGACACCTGTTGACCTAAACCCTAACCCAAACTCAACAACATATACTAAAGTGGTTAGGAAGGGGGTGGGTGGGTTGCGAGGTGCGACAGATTGTGGTGAGGCTTATCATTCAAATCATTCCTTATAAAATAAAGTACTTATATAATACTATTATTATTAGAATTTTTTTTAATGTTTAAATGACTGTGAATAAAAGTATCACTACAAGTTTTGTTTTATTTTTTGTGCCGCTGCAATGCGCGGATACTATTCTAGTGTGTATATATGATCACAACAATGTTTGATTTGGATAGAAATTTAGGTTTGAATTACAAAATACAGTGATTTGAGTTACACTAAATTCATAGTTAATTTAAGTTTTAAAAAACTATTTTATATGCATATTATAATTAATTAATGTTTGACTATCCGCCCCTTCATAAAATAGGTAACTGTTATAACTAAAATATTTACAAATTAGATAATATATAATTTACAACCGACATGTATTTTTAATAACTTAACTTAAAAAACATAGAAATCCTGAACCGTACCAAACTGATAGAGTATATGCTAGATGTTATTGGTTGTCAATTATATTATATAAAAATTCAGTTCATGGTACAATTTCATTTTACTTAACTGTTTAATTACACAATTTATAAAATCAAATGTTGAAATCCCACGTTGTCGCGGGACTTCACCTAGTAATACTTCTTACGCAAATTAATTATTGCCAACTCAATATTTTTGCCGACTTACAAAACGTCTTGTGCAAGTTCTCATCAAGCACATGAGTCAACTTGTTTCCTAAATTCAAGTGTCACAATAATTAATTAATTTAATCTTTATATTCCTAACATAATTTCTATATCAATACAGTCATTTTTAGAGATTAATGATGTACAGCTATCAGAAGAATGTTTTACTTGTCATTGGCCTATATGGGTTATAGATTGTTTCAACTATTGATGATTCGTAGAATTACGTATACGACGTCATGATAGTGTATACATAGACATTGTACCACTCATAAAAGGTAGGTTATTATTGGTGTAGATGGATATGGTACAGGTACTTTGATATGGTTTGCTATCTCGGCTGGCGATTCTCTATTTTGGTAACTCGCACTACATTTTTAGTGTAATCAATTTTACGCCACAACTCTAATGCAGAACCGAGCATGCGCGAGGAGAGAGTGTTGTATTGATGAGATGGCTCACCACTATCGTTGGTGAATATTCTGCTATCGGCCCTGATATATTAGAGCTTCTATATCATTGTTTATCTTCATGTATTTGAATACATAATTGTTGTAGGGAGAGAGTGCACGTAAGAATGTGTCTAATGCTTCTGTTGACCTCTTTTTTTATAGCATAAGGTGCTCACAAAACAAATATTATATTATTTTATCTTATGTCCCCACATGAATGGATGATCCAACATACTTATCTGTTTCTACTTTCATTCTCTCTGTTTTACTTTCATTCTCTCTGTTGGTGGCTAAATATATACTATAAAATTACATATTATTCCATATTTATATAGTAATGAATTATGTATTATTACATATTTATATGTATCCCATTATGTCCCCCAGATCATGCATATAAGGTGTGAGATATTGTATGTATGGTCTCAAATTTTATTTATTTGATGATATATGAGACTCTGTTGAACATGATTTCATATAGCAATTTGATGATGTTGTATGTGGTTGTGGTTTTACAACCTTCCATTCAACTTTATATACTTAATTATCATGGATAACTTTTGTATATGAAACTATTTGTAACATTTTTTTTACCAACTTGCTGGAATGTTGATTAACATTTTTTTAAATTTTGTTAAGATTTAACTTTAAAATGTAACTTTGATGTTTGCGATTTTAAATAAGAACTTGTTATCTTTTCGAGTTTAAGCTTTGTACATATTTATATTTGCGTACCTTTTTAGCTTTTGTAGACTCTTATCCCTTTAATAGTAGGGTCAGTGTCATAAATGCAGCAACGCCGTTTAGCATGATCGATCTCGTGACTTTAGAGCAAAAATGACTCTTTTGAGTGATAGATTTTCATGTATTTGGAGTGATCGACCACATCGATTTCTCATGATAATGCTTCATGTTTAGAGCTTTCGTGTCGCTTAGCTTAGCATTAGCTTTTCGTGTTTAACCTTTTTCGGCTTTTAATTCCGTTTTCATGACGGGACGTTGAAACTTTGCTATAGCTTTTATCCCATTTAATGGCAGGAGGGCAGTCATGCCGCTTTGTGCGATGATATTTCGCGTCTTTCGAGTAGACTTACTACTTTGCGTGATAAAATATCACGTCTTTAGATTTGTCGAGCGATTTTGCGCGGTGATGTTTCACGTCTTTCGTTCAGATTTGTTGCTTTACGTGATAAAATATCGCATCTTTAGATTTGTCGAGCGATTTTGCACGGTGATGTTTCACGTCTTTCGATCAGATTTGTTGCTTTGCGTGATAAAATATCACATCTTTAGATTTGTCAAGCAATTTTGCGCGATGATGTTTCGTGTCTTTTTAGCAGACTTGCTGCTTTGCGTGATGAAATGTCACATCTTCGGATTTGTCAAGCCATTTTGCGCGATGATGTTTCACGTCTTTTGGGCAAACTAGCTGCTTTGCGTGATAAAAAGTCACATTTTTAAATATGTCGAGCCATTTTACATGATGTTTCTCGTTTTTTTTTTTTTTTTTTTTTTTTTGAGTAATTTATTTACTTTCCTTTGAGTAACATGACAATGTGGTTTGAGCTGAGATAAAATAAAAAATGTCATTGCACTTTATAAAATGGATTTGAAACCATTCTTAAGTAAGACTACGATATGTAGCTGACAATAACACAACATTTATTTCATTGTACTTTTTGTAGTTATTCCATATTATGAGATAGTTACGTGAACTCATTGAATATTGTTGCGATCAAGACTTCACATGCATTTGTGCAATTCATGACTTACTGCATTGAGTCACGAAGCCGATTTTTATCGTTTGCTTCATCCGCCCTTATGAAACCGTTTACCTTTATGTAGAGATCTTCTAGTGACATCGGCGGTTAGGCGATTAAGTCTTTAAAAAGCCTACCTCGACGAAGTCCACTGATGAAGGCTCCGTTCATCATGGCATCTGAATGATCACTCATATGTAGTGTTTTTTTTTTCCAAACCTTGCTAAGTAATCCTTCAACGATCCCTCTGATCATTGTCGAATGCCTAGTATTTATGCTTGAGTTTTCTGGAATCGTCTTTGTTGCAAAAAGTTAGCTCGAAACTTGTTTCTTAGTTCATGAAAGCTGTCTATACTTCCAGGCGATAGGTTATCGTACCAAAATCTTGCGGCTCCGCTCAAGGTAATTTGGAAAAACCGACACCAAGCAGGTTCTGGGAGTTTATGTACGTCCATGGTTCCCATGAACACTGTTAGATGATCATCGGGGTCAGACAAACCGTTGTATGTTTTTAGATTAGTTGGTACTTTGAGCCGGTCGGGCATGTCATAATCCCTAATCCGTTTGGTGAAAGGGGACGCCACTAGGTTGTGTATGTTTCTTTCTTCATCTTTGAATATGAATGGGTCATTGTAAAAGTTAGTGGTGCTTGTAGGTTTTTGTTTCGTAAATCCTTCTTGGTTTTCAATGACAGTCTCAACTCGAGTCTTTTTAAGTGGCTTGCGGGTCAAGGTATTTACCTCTCCCATTTTCAGCATTGGATCATCACGTGATTTGATCACGCCCCAACGGTCGGTCAAGGAATCGCTTCCTTGTCGTTGCGGACCTTCCAGTCAGAGGCGGGTGATCAGTGGGTTCTAAATTTATAATGCTGGGAAGGCTAAGTTTTATTACTACCTACTGCTCTTGTTAAGGGTAGCAAGCGGTAAGTCTGACTCAGGTGTCATTCTTAAAATCGGAGCGAATCGAAATAAAGTAAATACTTTAAACAATAGAAGCTAATAGGATGTGTTGTTAAAAGAGCAGGTAGGGTTTGTTTTTGGTATTTTCTAAATTAACTACGATACAGAAAAGTAAATACTAAACTACGGGTAGGGTAAGCAGATAGATAGAGATTGTGATTGCCGAAGTTTCAATATTCAGGTTTCGGGATGATGTTCATTATAAAAGATGATTGAAGACTTCCATTTAATAAAATTAACAGAGGTTTTGTGTCAACACTAGCATCCTACGATTTAAGTGGAAAACCTAAGTCGCATGTCACCGAATACTAGGTTATCATGAGTCTGATCAGATCAGGCTGCTCAGTCCCCCAACACTGTCCGATGAGGACTAGTGACCCGTCTTGGAGTTAACTCATGGGCGCATGAATAAGGCAACAGACCGATATTTAATTTCTGACATTTCTTAACACCTAATTCTAATTGATTTTATTAAGGGTCATACTATTGTTTGCTAATGTATGTTAAACTGTCAGTTATGTTGGATCAAGGGGTTTAAGATCCTACACTACAGCTGAATGTTTGCTTTCTTTTCAAGATCCATTAGATTTTAATCGAGGAGCACAAATACTTCTGTCAAGGTGTAGACCCTCCTTTGAGATCAAACGTTCATCCCTAGGTTCGTTTCACGGTGTATACTACGTTTTTCAGCAGTTCCACTGCTTTTATATATACCTAGACCATGTTCAGGAAGGGTGACTTCCAGGTATCCACGGTGTCATATGCTTACGACCGGTCCGTAGCTTCCACGCATTTGTACTCCACCAGTGGTGTTTCCAGTGCTATACTAAGTACTGGGCCGTTTTACAGCATGTCCACAGCTTCATACAAAAACACAGATAACTATCTATCGATACTAGGGTTGATCAGATCCTAATACTAAAGTAATAGTCAAGTGAAAGCTTGGAAAGGGTGGAATGGGTGGTTTAGATCTACCGCTTGAAAAGTTTAACCCGATACATAACATAACAACTTCCAATCACATATTTAATTAAAGATTAATTTAACATCATCCCTACTCCTAAATATCTACATTTCAACAATCACAATATTACACTACTCAATAAACATGACAATAAGTAAAGCACATGGATAAATCATACATAATAACAGTATGAGGGAATAGATATCACCGGATAATAGAGCAGCGTAACAAGAGAATAGAACTTGCAATCCTTGAATAAAAGCTTGAACACCAATACTCCTTGATTACAAAAGCTAATCTCTACTCTAATCTATTAGCTACCCACTAACTACTCTCTAACCCCTCTAGAAAGAGAGGTTAGAGAGAGAAACTAACTAAGAAATGAAAATACAAGAGAAAAGTGTTTGATTTGAATGGATTTGAATTGTTGTGAATTGATGAGAAATGAGGAGGTTTAAGCCTCTATTTATAGGCATCCAAGTCACAATTTACACTCAACACCCTCGCATCCATTTTAACACTGAAATACACCCCTGAGCTATGAAATATGACACCAAAGGGGGCGTATTCGACACCAAAAAGGGCGTATTCGGTAGCAAATAGGGCGTATTCGGTAGCAAACAGGGCGTATTCAGCACCACAGGGGGTATACCACCCCTAGAAGGGGGTATACCACCCCTAAAGGGGGGGTATACGGCCTCTAGGGGGCGTATACGGCCCCTTTAGGGGGTATACGGCCCCTAGAGGGGTGGTGAGTCCCGGGTCGTGGTCTCGTGTACTGGATCGTAAGTCTTGTGTGCTGGATCGTGACTCGTTTGGCCCTATCTTCTTCGTTCTTGATCCATTTTTGACAATCTTTATACCCACGCGTTTGTATTCTCCAGACCTACATTTTAAGATATTTATTAAGTCTCAGATCAGAGTTTTACGATAAAATTGCGTGTCGAACAAATTATGCCTTTTTAAGTGTGTTTTTCGTCCATTTACCGTTGTTTTTGAAATACTTATAAAGTTTTGACCTTTTTAACAAAATGTGGTAAATGTAGACTTTATTGGCATGATTTTGTTAATTAAGTGCTAAATATGAGGTAAAAGATGTGCGTAAAACATGACTTTTTACGTCAAATCATGATTCCTTGTAATTTGATTGCCATGTTTGTCATTGGGGGAATCGTCATGGTCTAGTAACCGTTTTGTGATCACCTCTTTTCTTTTTGTGGAAAACGCTAAGTACATGGCGTTGATCTGATCAAAGTTTTGGACAATGTATTGCATGATTGGATCCTCAAGGGTTTCTACACGCGGCCACTCGTCCATTCGATTCTTGGCTTTGAGATTTGGGATGCTTGCCACGACATGTTGGCCCTTAGAAAATTTAGAACTGTCCGGGCATTCACCATCGTCATGAACCGGTGTTGTGAATGAAGCCTCTCCGATCACGATATGCATGCTTGGGGGAATATGAGTTTTCAATCGGTCCCACGGATGGCGCCAAATGATGATACGTATAATTACATATACGATTCACAAGTCATGATTGTCGTATACATAGACATTGTACAACTCATAAAAGGTAGGTTATCATTGGTGTAGATGGATATGGTACATGTACTTTGACATAGTTTGATATCTCGGGTGGTGATTCTCTATTTTGGTAACTCGCACTACACTTTTAGTGTAATCAGTTTTACGCCAAAACTTTATTGCAGAACCGAGCATGCGCAAGGGGAGAGTGTTGTATTGATGAGATGGCTCACCGCTGCCGTTGGTGAATTAACTGCTATTGGCCCTGATATATTAGAGCTTCTATCTCATTGTTTATCTTCATGTATTTGAATATATAACACCCTTCAATTTGATTATCAATTTAATATAATATATCGGAAGAGTGAGTCCAATTTAAACATTTATAATTCATATTATTTAGTAAACCGAAAAGTTCAACTATTTTAAACCATAGTTTATCAATCTGGGTGTTATGTGACAACAAAAACAACATTGATTTATAAAATCGGATATCAGAGTAAAGCTCAGTACCTGTGAGGAGTAAATAATGGGATTAGCACAAAGCTAAGTGAGTCAACCTGTCACTATCAATATAATTCAGCATAACAGTACTGATTAACAACAAATAACACATAGACACAACATCATCAAGAGGATCGGTGGTCCTTGTAGCGCCCTCAGCCCGCGGTGGCCCACCAAGCGACACTTATGATCACTAAAGGCCAATACAGTGATTTACCGATAACTGTTTGCTACCTTTAACCAACATAAGCCCCATTCACAACACATGTTCACAATTCCTATGTTGGCTAACCTGTAGCAATCCCAGTCCAACAATCATTGACCTCCAAATCACCAGATGCCCGAAGGTGACTCATCACATATTACACGTGTATTTCATCAATCAACAAACAAAAATATCAAACTATGTCCACTTGTTGTAACCAAATATGTTACAACCAAATCATACTGAGAGTACGAGTCCACTCACCGACTACCTCAGGCATCCACTAAGTAGTCTAACATCACTGAGCCTTCTCCATATCTGAGAATACAATTGAATAACACAAGTTAGTTACTTATCTCAATATGGATATAACATCATTTACTTACTTAATTGTACTTGAATATAATTATTACCAAGATTATGAATAACTACTTTAAACATCCATGTTTCATAATCAAGTATCAATTTATGATTCATATGATCACAACATCATTCTAATTATTACTAATTAACATAGATAACCATAACCAAGGTTATCAACCTTTACCATTAATAATTCATCAAAACACTAACATTTGTCCAAATGTATACTTAACCAAATATGTTACCACTTTACTCTTTAATTCTTAATTAAGGTTTCTAATTAATAATCAATACTCATTTCATTATAAAATCCATCAAACTTCTCATAATCATCAATTTCTCAACACTTAAACAATTTCACAACCCTTAGCATAATCAATATGAATCATCATCTTTAATCAATCATAATATGATTATTAGCAACACTTATCAACTTATGTATTAATAACACAAGCTTAAAAACTTTGATTATAGCATAATCAACTAAACTCATAAACTTTATTAATGATCATATATCATTTTCTTCATTTCAAGGTTAGGGCTTAGATTCTAATCATCATTTAAGCATCAACTAACCATTATATCATAACCACAAGCTTAATTTCATGAAAATTAACTAAACCCACCACTTTTATCATCATCATAATTCAATTATACAATTTCTAACATAGGGTTTCAACTATAATCATGAAATTAACATCAATTAACAATTCTAACGTAGTTACAAGTCTCAATTTCATCTCAATCATTATTAGTTCATCATATGCCACAAGAACACAAATCAATTTCACAAGCCCTAGCTTTAATTAATGTTAATCATCATCATTAATAAGCTCAAACAACATTAATTTAGCAAAACCAAACCCTAATTTCGGATTTGAACTCTCCAATTTGAAAAACCTCAAATTCTAGGTTATAAAATCAAGAACACATGATCATACCTTGTTTGTGATGATTAAGGAAGCTTGAATTCGTGTTTAGCCGCTTCAATTTGATGAAAGAAAGTGATTTCTTGAAATAATTTAGGGTTTCAAGTGTTTAGGTATGTACGTACGATGCGTATGTATGTATGGATATCTTTGAAACAAACACCGACTCAAGTCTGAGTCTATTACATAATTGCCCAAATTTCTTTCTCCGTACTTATCATTGTCTGGAACTTAAAAATCATTTGTGGGGAAACATTATTTTATTCTACCTTCAACTGAATTAAATTAAAACAGTTAATAATTTATTATTCACAATAAATTATTCGACTCTTTTACCCATCTATTTTCAAATAACAAATAAAATTATTTTCTGACACGTTAAATAATAATTCACAGTCAGAAAATATTAAAATACAACTAGACCCGAATACTGGGTGTTACAAATCTTCCCCCCTTAAAGAGATTTCATCCTCGAAATCTTATCACACTTAATTAATCTAATGAAATAGATTTCATTTCACTAATACGGTACTTGTCATACACCGTACTCACTTAATCACAAAATGTACCTACATGTCAATATATTTATATAAGTACATCATCTCATCAATTTATACGCCACCTATGTGTATTTTAATTGAATTCATATAAACACATAATATCTATCACAAAATGCAATATTCAACATAAAGGATAGTATTATTAACTATTTAATCACGATATATACACATATCAAACTTACTCCCGTGAGTAACTTATAATTAAAATACACGTTTTCAATTCTTTCCGCATGCACATATCCAACTGTACATGCTTCTGTTTTTTCCCAGGTACTTATACTGTGCATAAACCCTATTTCCATTTATAAAGTAATTACTTATATGAATCGTTTATCATTAATCAGTCATTCAAACCCTTTAAAACATATAATTACTTAACAAGTGGAATACAAAATCACTTACAATCAGAAACTAGCAACATGCCAGAATCATTGACAATTACAAATACTTATAATATTCTGATATCCAGAAATTAGCAATATGCTAAAATCTTTAACACTTATCTTCTTAACAACAAGAATAAAACAATATCAATAACAGTGATTATAAAACCACAAAGCACATATTTAACAATATCAATACATTGTTATCTGCAGTTAACTGACCTCTACCTTGCTTAACTCATATAATAATCCGTTCTACTTGCAATTTATCACATACACATTTCTTGCACAATAACTACCACATTACAATAATAGTTTAGTGGTTTACTACTCTTTTGTTTCAGTCAATCATTGACTATTTCTCAATTACAGGTTAATATCTCTAATCTGTTATTTTAAAATCACTTAACTTTATCTGGTACTTAGTAGCCTCAATAATTTCATGTGAAATGGTATAATATAAATACGTTGGCCAGACGTCGTCATATTATGTCAGGTACACTTCATTTTCAGGCCACTTCATACCATTTACTTTTCAAAGTAATTAATCTTTACTTACACATATATCATTAACAGTGATATCAAATTTTACACACATATGCTAACACTTTTACAGCTGGTATACGATCAAGTATTAACTTGTTACCATTTTCAATTTATCACTTTGAATGAACAACTAATCACATAATCAGGTAGATATAACTCTTTGCGCTATTTCATTAGCACATATGTAATGTCCAACATAATTACACCTATCAACACTTTTATTACCTGATTCAATATTAATCACTAGTATGGCAATTAATACTTAGAGTACTTGATAGAACATTTAGTATTAATATCTTATCAACATCATGTGTATTATTCAACACATATTCATCAATCTATACACCTTTAGTTGAATCATAATTGATCATTTCATGTTCAATTAATTCACATATATGATCCACATAACTCTATAATCAATAGTTACTAACCCTTGTTAGCAACAATCAACAATACCATTTACTGGTATATTTCGGTAGTTAAATAAACCGTCTGAAAAGAACTCATATACAATAACATGGGTAGACCTCTTAAAATAAGTTTTACTATTGTATATAGTCATAGGAATGATCCCTGGGCTTAAAGAAACAAAAGCCCAATATAAAATGTAAGTCAAAATTCCGAAATAAGGTCCGAAAAACAGTTTAATGCCATTTTCGGACCCCGAACTGCCCAAAACTGCCAGGGCTTATAGCAAAGCTAAGAGCTTTGACCGTTGGGCCATTTCCGAGTGGACATGTAAATTTCGTATTAATCGGACACCGAAATTTTATAGCGGAAAATTCTACATTATACGTCATTTTAAACGTCGGATAAAAGGAAATCCGATTTTCTCACCAAACATGTTATACCCGATCGGCTAGGACACCATACCCAATCGACTAGGACACCATACCCGATCGGCTACCCTTTAAAATTTTCGAATGTTAAGTTCTGTGATGTTTTTACACTAAATTACCCGATCAGCTCATTTTACCCGATCAGCTGAATTACTAATACCCGATCGGCTCAACCTTATAGCCGATCGGCTATAAAGCCTTACACGATCGGCTCACCACCTGACCAGATCAGCTATATTACATTTTCGAGGATTTTTATCCCGATGCTACATTCTGTAAACAATTTGTACTATTTCAGCCGTTCGGCTAAACTTACCCGTTCGGCTATCAAGCAATACCCGATCGGCTCAACATCCTTAGCCGATCGGCTATGTTTCTGTCAGTTAATATTAGTGCAATTTTCCAAAATTCAAATGAGTATATCTTACAAACCGCAAAGAGTTAGGTCCTGAAATTTTGCAGGCACCTTCATATAATCAAAATGCAACTTTCCCTTTTTGTACTTTTTCATTTTACACGTTTTACGAGAAAATAGAGTATTACTCATTTTGGACCATTTTTAACCATTTTGGTTGACACGTCATATTCCAAATGGCTTGGTTTCTGACTCTAACCTTTTAACCACATGTTTATACATATAATTATGACGTGTGGGCATATTCATCACCCCCACATTCCCATTCTATCATGTTTTAACTCGTTGACCCATTTAGGAGTCCAATTGGGCATTTTTACCAATTTCAACTATATTGACTATATTAACACTCACAACACACATCCCCACTATATGTAGGATTTAAAGTCACTGTTACAATGGTTATAAGCAAACCACCACTCATTTTTACCATATAACCATTAAGTGACCCATTTGGGCACTTTTATGACCCGTTTGGGTCTCCGCCCAAATGATCATTATTCTAGCACCCAATTCACCATTGTTTGACTATTTTAAGTCAAACTAAACAAATTTCATTATTGGTGTCATATTATAACTCTAAAACACCAATTCACATCAAAATCATTATGTTTAAACCAATCACAACAAATTTTCAACTTTGACTTCTTTTACAAACTTGTCAACGTATATAAAGACTCATTGACCACTTTGACTTTCAATTTACAACTTTTAATACCTAGATCATAATTCAACCACAATCATGATCATTGTTAAACACATAAGCATCTAACCACATTTATCACTTTATAACATAGCAATTACCAATGTGATTCTATATCACATTCAACTTTGACTTTTCCAAGTCAACGACATACATTTCAATTAATGGTCACTTTCTAATTTGAACAACAATACGACTCCAAATCATATCCTTTGAGATATACCAACCTTTCATTAATTTTACTATATGGAGTCATATTAAATAAATCTATCATTGTATCAACAAATAACAATCATCAATGACTCATAACCGGGGAATCATATCAGTCTGACTCAATTTACTTTACTACTAATCATATCATAGCAAAGTAAACAATTCAAGCTTATTGAAATTTACCAAGCTTATCGAAAATTATCTGATATACTTAGGCCCACGACTATTGAGGAATCATTGAGAATACCAGACGGTTCCTCATGTTCCTCCGTCTCTGCAACCAAAATAACACTTTTGCAACTTGTTATAGGTTAGTACACATTTAATAACCACTTTCTCATAAAACCACTAATCCCCACACCCTGGAATGTTTGACTTGACACAATTCTAAGTTTGGGATTGAACATCTTGCAATGTACAATTCACCCAAACTCAGGCTCTGATACCAACTTATAACTCCCTTCAATTTGATTGTCAATTTAATATAATATATCGGAAGCATAAGTCCAATTTAAACATTTATAATTCATATTATTTAGTAAACCGAAAAGTTTAACTATTTTAAACCATAGTTTATCAATCTGGGTGTTATGTGACAACAAAAACAACACTGATTTATAAAATCGGATATCAGAGTAAAGCTCGGTAGTCAAACATTCTTCAGTCCACTCCTTGCCCAGCCCAAAATCATCTCAAGACCTGCGAAGAGTAAATAATAGGATTAGCACAAAGCTAAGTGAGTCAACCTGTCACTATCAGTATAATTTAGCATAACAGTACTGATTAACAGCAAATAACACATAGACACAACATCATCAAGAGGATCGGTGGTCCTTGTGGTGCCCTCAGCCCGCGGTGGCCCACCAAGCGACACTTATGATCACTGCAGGCCAATACAGTGATTTACCGATAACTGTTTGCTACCTTTAACCAACATAAGCCCCATTCACAACACATGTTCACAATTCCTATGTTGGCTAACCTGTAGCAATCCCAGTCCAACAATCGTTGACCTCCAAATCACCATATGCCCGAAGGCGACTCATCACTTATTACACGTGTATTTCATCAATCAACAATCAATAATATCAAACTATGTCCACTTGTTGTAACCAAATATGTTACAACCAAATCACACTGAGAGTACGAGTCCACTCACCGACTACCTCAGGCATCCACTCAGTAGTCTAACATCAATGAGCCTTCTCCATATCTGAGAATACAATTGAATAACACAAGTTAGTTACTTGTCTCAATATGGATATAACATCATTTACTTACTTATTGTACTTGAACATAATTATTACCAAGATTATGAATAACTACTTTAAACATCCATGTTTCATAATCAAGTATCAATTTATGATTCATATGATCACAACATCATTCTAATTATTACTAATTAACATAGATAACCATAACCAAGGTTATCAACCTTTACCATTAATAATTCATCAAAACACTAACATTTGTCCAAATGTATACTTAACCAAATATGTTACCACTTTACTCTTTAATTCTTAATTAAGGTTTCTAATTAATAATCAATACTCATTTCATTATAAAATCCATCAAACTTCTCATAATCATCAATCTCAAGAACACTTAAACAATTTCACAACCCTTAGCATAATCAATATGAATCATCATGTCGCACCCCCAAAACACGTGGCAGCGGAAATGAGAGGTGTCACGGGGGCGTCGACCAAATCAATAATCATAACACAAGGATTAAAGCAAAAGACCTCTATATGAGACGTTTGAAAATATTACATTACCATAATTCAAATGTTTACACCATAAATCTGGAGTTCGCATAAACCGTTTAGAGATTTCTAATACATTACTGAATTTACAAAATACAGCTACATGCAATCTAATCTCTTGTTGTTTGAAAACAATGCGACTCGAGCTAAGCTTTCCAAAAGCTTCCTACTGCGGCGGGTTACCTGAGAAATACATACTAAAAGGTCAACATAAAGTTGGTGAGTTCATAGGTTTGTTAAACAGTTGTTGAGATATCGGTATGAAACACAAGATTTTCATTTGTATCATTCAACAATGATAAGTAAAATGTATCGTTAGCCAACGATAAGTAAATGTAGTTGCACGTACGCAAACATGAGGTATACCATTTGCCATGAGCTCATAGTCCGAAGCTTAACAATGTGTGTCATGCCTCTTTCGAGTACACGATCGTGGGTGCCCCTGCAAGTGTCTAATCCGGTACACTTGTATGTACAAATATTAATACGTCCGTTTGACAGGTTAGCGCGACTAACCCGGACGGGGATTGTCAGTCCCAAATAGATCTATTTACTAATACTCGCGCTTAGTCCAAATTAACGAAGCTATGATGTGAGGGGACTTTAAATGGATTAGTGTGTTAACTCATGCAATCCGTATAGCGTTGTTTGTTGTACTTGTGTTCATAAAAACAGTTGTATAAAGCAATTGTATAAAGCAGTTGTAGTATGTATTCTCCCTCAAAATATTTGTAAAACAGTAAAAGAGGGGCTATGAAACTCACCTGAGTTTAGCAAGTAGTCAAATAAGCAAGCAAGCCGGTGTGCAACCTTCTAACGTCCTAAACGTATAAGGTTGTGTATGTATGAGTAGATGCCTTAAAGACCATCTATGTAAGTAGAGGGTTAATGTCCACTTAAACCAATAGTATAGGTGGAGGGTTAATGTCCACCTATAGTTAGTTCATCAACTAGAAGTGGAGGGTTAATGTCCACTTACCAATAGTATAGGTGGAGGGTTAATGTCCACCTATAGCTAGTTCATCAACTAGTATGTCCAAATAATAGTTCAAGTTTGTTTATCAAAACGCGTACGACCCGTTGGTGAAAGATTGTAATAATAATTCGTTAAGACATTATCATTATGATGTTGTATCGTGTGATTACAAAGCATGTTTTATGTGTTTCTGAGTTATATCGTATAAGTTTAGAGGTTACATGAAGTTCAACACTTAGTGTGAAATCTAGTTTTAAAGATTCTGTTTTAGGCGTCACTTAGGGCGTCACTTAGGTAAGTGTCGCTATAGGCGGCACTTGCTCAGGCGTCACTAGAGGTAAGTGACGCTATAGGTGTCACTTGGGTAAGTGTCGCTATAGGCGGCACTTGGTCAGGCGTCACTAAAGGTAAGTGACGCTATAGGCGTCACTTGGGTAAGTGTCGCTGGTAGGGCGGCACTTACGCCTGATCTAAATTTCAATTTTAAATCCAAGTGTTCTAAGTGTCGGTTTTCATTTGGGAAACTTTCTAAAATTAGTTTTTGGTCCAAGTTACTAATTAAGTCACCCAAACCCATTTTTGTTACCACTTTCCAAATATAGTAAGTTTTTCGAAAATGAGCCACTTTTGTTGACTTGGTCAAACTTATTTGGTTTGACCCGAAACTTTCACCCAACCCAAATATCAGTTTATAGGGTCTAAATATGTTGTCGGTTCATGTCGGAGTTCACCAATAGTCTTGGTTTTTATAAAAGTCCAAAAACAGTCCATATTTATGTTTTTTCGGTTTTGTCGGTTTACTTCCTCTATTTTTCTTAACTAGTTATATTCCGAGTTAGAGTCCACAATTTTTACCAGTTGTTCTACCATGTGTCTAGAGGTTAACTTAATTTTTCCAGTGATTATAGTGTCCATCTTGATAGGTATAAAATTTATGGGTAGAACCATACTCAGTTTTCAAGCACATGCAGACCAGTCGCATATATTCGTATTTATGTGAAAATCCGTAGATTTCTGGAAGGAGCCATAGAAGAACTTTTTGTAGATCTTTTCAATACGCAACTTTAAAAAAAATGAATCTTCTAACTCCTCCTAGAACTCAAGTTATGGTCGATTTACTAAACTGACCATTCTGAGATAGATTATGTAAGTTTGAATATAATTTATAAAAACGATTTTTGTCAATGGTTTTGGACATAAACATGATAGATGAACTTTATAACATGTAAATAAACATTATGTAAGTAAAACTAATGAAGAGTTTAGGTGATTTATACCAACAAGATGAAGAACAAATGAGAGAGATGAAGTAATGATGAATCTTGAGCTAGCTTCCTTATTGTTCTTGATGAAGATGATGAATGGTGGTGGATAATTATGGTGATGGTGGTTAGAAATCTGCTGATTTTCTTGAGAGGGAAAGAGAGATGAGAGAGTTGAGAGGGTAGAGAGAAAATGTGAAGTGTTGAAGTGGTGAAGAATGGGATGCATGTAGGTTGAGTGTAGAGTTTAAGTCTTGCGTGTATCTTGAGTGGGGGAGGGGAATGGGCAGCAAAAAGGGGAGGAGAGGGGTGGGGTGGCCGGCCCATAGGGGGCCCCACAAGGGGTATTTTGGTCATTTTTTCTTCCTAGCTTAATTTGTTGCGTTTTACGTTCGTTTACTCGTTCGGTTTGGTGTTAAACGTTTAATACGCACTTTTAAGTATCGATTTAAACTTCAATATTTTCACTTGAAGTAATTATTATAAATACTTGAAAAACATTTATAAAAATGATTCGTTAAATTAGAAATCTCGATTTGCGCGTTCGTTGTACGGATTTTAAATCGCGTGACGTTTTATTTGGACGTTTTTCGTTATCGTTTAAAGATACGGTATATTAATTGATAACTTTTCACTAATTAATATATTTTAGATTCAAAAGTGTATTTTGAATTTCGTTCGATTGTCGGGCGCGTTCTGCGCGTTTTCGTTGCGTTTGAGACGTTTTAATCGAAACGTCTAGGTTTTTCGGGTATTATTATATCAAATAATAATATATGATAAATAACTTCTAAAAATAGATTTAAGTTATTTATAAAAATATTTTCACCAACGTCGTATTTATACTGTGTCGGACTCCGTCCGGTTGTTTTGCACAATTTCACCAAGTTGCGTAAATGTAATTACAACTAATTACGTAGCGTAAATCAATTACGGAGGTGTATATTCACATAAAATATACAAATAGTTACAAGTAATTACAAGTATTTAGCCTAATACTGAACTAAACACACGTAATTAGGGTTTCTAGAGGGTTAATCAGTAACCCTAAATCGTCGGGTGTCACACATCATCTTTAATCAATCATAATATGATTATTAGCAACACTTATCAACTTATGTATTAATAACACAAGCTTAAAAACTTTGATTATAGCATAATCAACTAAACTCATAAACTTTATTAATGATCATATATCATTTTCTTCATTTCAAGGTTAGGGCTTAGATTCTAATCATCATTTAAGCATCAACTAACCATTATATCATAACCACAAGCTTAATTTCATGAAAATTAACTAAACCCACCACTTTTATCATCATCATAATTCAATTATACAATTTCTAACATAGGGTTTCAACTATAATCATGAAATTAACATCAATTAACAATTCTAACGTAGTTACAAGTCTCAATTTCATCTCAATCATTATTAGTTCATCATATGCCACAAGAACACAAATCAATTTCACAAGCCCTAGCTTTAATTAATGTTAATTATCATCATTAATAAGCTCAAACAACATTAATTTAGCAAAACCAAACCCTAATTTCGGATTTGAACTCTCCAATTTGAAAAACCTCAAATTCTAGGTTATAAAATCAAGAACACATGATCATACCTTGTTTGTGATGATTAAGGAAGCTTGAATTCGTGTTTAGCCGTTTCAATTTGATGAAAGAAAGTGATTTCTTGAAATAATTTAGGGTTTCAAGTGTTTAGGTATGTACGTACGATGCGTATGTATGTATGGATATCTTTGAAACAAACACCGACTCAAGTCTGAGTCTATTACATAATTGCCCAAATTTCTTTCTCCGTACTTATCATTGTCTGGAACTTAAAAATCATTTGTGGGGAAACATTATTTTATTCTACCTTCAACTGAATTAAATTAAAACAGTTAATAATTTATTATTCACAATAAATTATTCGACTCTTTTACCCATCTATTTTCAAATAACAAATAAAATTATTTTCTGACACGTTAAATAATAATTCACAGTCAGAAAATATTAAAATACAACTAGACCCGAATACTGGGTGTTACAAATCTTCCCCCCTTAAAGAGATTTCATCCTCGAAATCTTATCACACTTAATTAATCTAATGAAATAGATTTCATTTCACTAATACGGTACTTGTCATACACCGTACTCACTTAATCACAAAATGTACCTACATGTCAATATATTTATATAAGTACATCATCTCATCAATTTATACGCCACCTATGTGTATTTTAATTGAATTCATATAAACACATAATATCTATCACAAAATGCAATATTCAACATAAAGGATAGTATTATTAACTATTTAATCACGATATATACACATATCAAACTTACTCCCGTGAGTAACTTATAATTAAAATACACGTTTTCAATTCTTTCCGCATGCACATATCCAACTGTACATGCTTCTGTTTTTTCCCAGGTACTTATACTGTGCATAAACCCTATTTCCATTTATAAAGTAATTACTTATATGAATCGTTTATCATTAATCAGTCATTCAAACCCTTTAAAACATATAATTACTTAACAAGTGGAATACAAAATCACTTACAATCAGAAACTAGCAACATGCCAGAATCATTGACAATTACAAATACTTATAATATTCTGATATCCAGAAATTAGCAATATGCTAAAATCTTTAACACTTATCTTCTTAACAACAAGAATAAAACAATATCAATAACAGTGATTATAAAACCACAAAGCACATATTATTAATAACACAAGCTTTAATCAATATGAATCATCATCTTTAATCAATCATAATATGATTATTAGCAACACTTATCAACTTATGTATTAATAACACAAGCTTAAAAACTTTGATTATAGCATAATCAACTAAACTCATAAACTTTATTAATGATCATATATCATTTTCTTCATTTCAAGGTTAGGGCTTAGATTCTAATCATCATTTAAGCATCAACTAACCATTATATCATAACCACAAGCTTAATTTCATGAAAATTAACTAAACCCACCACTTTTATCATCATCATAATTCAATTATACAATTTCTAACATAGGGTTTCAACTATAATCATGAAATTAACATCAATTAACAATTCTAACGTAGTTACAAGTCTCAATTTCATCTCAATCATTATTAGTTCATCATATGCCACAAGAACACAAATCAATTTCACAAGCCCTAGCTTTAATTAATGTTAATCATCATCATTAATAAGCTCAAACAATATTAATTTAGCAAAACCAAACCCTAATTTCGGATTTGAACTCTCCAATTTGAAAAACCCCAAATTCTAGGTTATAAAATCAAGAATACATGATCATACCTTGTTTGTGATGATTAAGGAAGCTTGAATTCGTGTTTAGCCGCTTCAATTTGATGAAAGAAAGTGATTTCTTGAAATAATTTAGGGTTTCAAGTGTTTAGGTATGTACGTACGATGCGTATGTATGTATGGATATCTTTGAAACAAACACCGACTCAAGTCTGAGTCTATTACATAATTGCCCAAATTTCTTTCTCCGTACTTATCATTGTCTGGAACTTAAAAACCATTTGCAGAGAAACATTATTTTATTTTACCTTCGACTGAATTAAATTAAAACAGTTAATAATTTATTATTCACAATAAATTATTCGACTCTTTTACCCATCTATTTTCAAATAACAAATAAAACTATTTTCTAACACGTTAAATAATAATTCACAATCAGAAAATATTAAAATACAACTAGACCCGAATACTGGGTGTTACATAATACATAATTGTTGTAGGGAGAGATTGCACGTAAGAATGTGTCTAATGCTTCCGTCGACCTCTTTTTTTATAGCACAAGGTGCTCACAAAACAAATATATATTATTTTATCTTATGTCCCCACATGGATGGGTGATCCAACATACTTATCTGTTTCTACGTTCATTCTCTCTGTTGGTGGCTAAATATATACTATTAAATTACATATTATTCCATATTTATATAGTAATGAATTATGTATTATTACACAGTTATATGTATCCCATTAACTATCATATTAGATATGATCTGATTTAATTTTGGAATTTGATGACTGACGCTGTAATTCAAATGGTTCTTTAATGTTGCCCAAGTCAATTCCAGTCTCGAAAAATTGCAACATACTGACATCTCTATAACAGAAGTTGTTTCATCTCAATAATATAAATGATAGCTAACACACACGCCTAACCAAAATATAGGAGTGCATCCGTATGGGTACAAGGGTTGATATATCTCACTAAAATCACAACATTTAAATAAAGGGAAACCGGGATGACAAAGTGAAAGAAGAACATACCATATAATGGGTCTCCAAGTGTTGTCTGTCACCATTAGAGCTAAAAGTACACTTCTTCAAGTTTACCGGACAATGCACAACATACCATGGTAACCTTATAGGTTTCAATAACCGAAATAAGAAGAGATCACTATAATACTATTAGTCTATTACACCAAAATCGAGATATGAAGAACTAGACAATTTGGCAAGTTATCATCATCCGCACATTTCACAAAACACATGCTGTAAAAAGGAAATCTTGCAAATTGCATATACTCCGGGAATCTAGTACACATATCTAATATTAGCATCTTATCCTGGTAAGATTTAATACGAAATATGAAACTTGAACAGAACATTAAAATGTACTAGCATATAAGACCCCTCCCAATGGTTTGCACCAACTGACGCATCAGTTGGTGCCACATCAGCATCACGTCAGCTTTTTTCAAAACTGACACAAACTGACACTACTCTGTCAACAGTGAAAATCACTTCAGTTTTTTCTGGACCCACATTTACCAATATACCTTTAATTCTATACACTAAACAAATAAACAAAAAACAAAAAAAAACTGACACCGTATTAAATCTCATCAGTTTGGTGACGAAATCCCAAACAGACGCTCACTGATGTTTTGGTGCCAATGGCATCAGTAAACTGATGGAACTGATGCTCACAAACTGATGGACCATTGGGAGGGGTCTAAACTTCTTTCAATAATAAACTCTCTTTTATTAGATAGGAGAGATTAGTTAGGTAGATACACATCCATTAATGAATATTTGAGACATTGTTTACACGTCAATTATTCTAACAACAAATTAAAATATTTTAATTAGGTACAAAATATAAATGTAAAAACACCAAATCAGTTTAGTGTCAAAACCAAATTTTCTCTTATGTTATTTGGATAACATGATGTCTCCAATAAATTAAGTTAAAAAACATGGAGATTATGTTAAAAGTCTTACAATAATAGGTATTTCTTAAACGATTATACCGAAAACGTTAAGACTGCATTTAAGAACAATTGAGTGTTTTCTTAACATATATTGAAGGGTGTTGATATATACAACAAATTTTTTGATTCATACACCAAAAATATGTATTGTAGTGTTGTACAGTACTGCATCAATACTGCATCAAAAATCATAACAAGTTGGTGTATGTATTAACTTGTTTGTTGTATTTATCACTACCCTATATTGAAACAATGAATTCATTAAGCTTGTACAAATCGATGGATTGAGTTTACTTATTATTGAACAAAAGGGCATTGCCATTGTTTGTCATATTAGGATTTGATATCTTATACTCCGTATATAAATAGTTTTATCTATTTTAATAATCTATATTGATTTGAATTGAATCAAACTGTAGTTTTAATATATTCATTCAAACATTAATTAATTAATTAATATCTTGTTGACAGTGATAAACCAATAAGAAACTAATAATGTTCAAAGATGAGCAAAAACTTTAACGACAATACAATTTTTTGTGTGTGTTGTGCAGAGATAATATAAGAGCATTACAAGAAAAAGGGTGAAGAATAAGCCAAAAGGTTTTATGGTCATTAATGGGTTTGTGGACGTAAATTGGTCATTTTAGTGTTTTAAATATAGTGGAGGATATGAAGGGAGGTCTCATTTGAGGAGGAGGAAAAGTTCTCTTTTTTATTCTAAAATGCAATTTGTTCGCTTCATACAAGACATTCTCCTCTCCTCTGAAACTTACATAATAAATATAATTATATATGTATATCGGGTATATATATTACTTTTACTTTTGGTTGGGTATATATGTATGATATTACGGTGGTTTATTGAGAGGATATACTTAATTCTTCCAAAATGGACTATCGATGAATATGTTTATGGAAAATGATAAAATTGCTAACCAAAATACTCGGCTAAAATATACTAGTACATAACAAGCTCCATTTTTTAACTCGAGTTACGGCTCAAGCGTGAAAATAACTTGATGGTTGATTTAATTAAGTTTCGAGCTCGATATAGAATCTCGACATGTTTGCAGCCTTACGTCTAATCCAAAAGGTAAAAATAAATAATTGCTAAGTTTGGATTAACGACCATTTCTACAAATTCCAACAAGTCAACCCCAATCCTTCCTATTTCAAAAAAAAAAAAAAAACAAAAAAAAAACAATCCCTTGTTGCCTACATCTACCAATGTCTTTATCATTTGATCTAATATAAGTCAGGGTTTTTGTTAAATTAATGTGTGAAATTTGATATAATAGTTACTAGCTTTAGGCTTTTTTCACAATGTCTTTTTTTAACAAATGAATAAGCTGTTAGCTAAATATATAAGTCTTTTTCTTACCTCTTAAGCACGATATAAAACACATCTTCTTTGATCCAGATCGTTGTAACAGAGTCTAAAGACATTACCAAGCATTACGATAAAATAAATCATTTATCAAACATATATAGCAATGCAATCATCCAAATCTTACCTTATAAATAAGATAGATAAGCCAATAAATCTATAAAGAAATATAAATCAACTTACAATATTATTCAATTTTTCTATGCAAAAATAAAAATTACAAAAAAAATGTTCAGAAGCAATTACAAAAAAAGAAAAAAAATATTATTACATGCTTAAAAAAACAAACCATTAATAATCATAGTAATTACCACAGACTAATTCAAGATAAACGGTTTAACCGTACCAACCACCTTCTTAACGGTTTTCCCCATCTTCTGAACCCGGTCCATCACCGTCGTATACGACACCGTTCCATCATTTCCAGCAAGCACTCGGTACTTATCTTTTCTTGTAAAATTCGTACACTCAAACCCAAGTGTAGCCGCCAATAGTCTTTGCACATAATTCGCCACGTCATGTGGACTTTTACCCGATGAACATGTAGCCTCAACCGGCAACTGGTTCAAAAACGTTACCTCATAAACCGGTCTAGGATTCATAAAGAAAAAAACCGGGTCTAACGCTTTCCAACCCTTAGCAGTCGTTGCATGAAAAAACCCAACTCGGTAGTTCATTGCAACCGGTACAATCCGGTCTGTCAGTTCCGCAAAAAGTGCACTGAACCGGAGTAAAAACGGTTCTCTACAAGTTGTACCTTCTGGACAAACAACCAGATCACCTTTCGATAATTCCTTTTTGATTTTTTCAGCGTCCACGTTGCGGATTCGGGTTAAACGAACGGTTGGGATTGGTGACAAGATTTCGGAGAGTCTTGATAAGGAGTAAGTGACGGCTGGGATCCGTCGTTGGAGAACCGTGGATAGTACAACCGGGTCAAGTAATGTTCGATGGGTACAAACGAATAGGACTCCGGATGTGGATCCGGATGCGGGTGGTGGTGGGACTCCTTTTACTATAACTTTGGCTCCGAATATTATGGATATATATGGAATCGCCCACATTGGGACGATTACGCCAATTGTCATACGGATGATTGCGAGTAGGATACCGACCGGGATCCAGAGGATGATGAGAAGAGCGGTTGCTGGAGTTGGTCGTTTTACGAGACGGCCGTCGTGGAAGATTACGGGTACGGGTCGGGTGCCCTGGTGAAGTTTAAGTTGTTGGTGTTGTAGTGCATATGGTGCATTTACTTGTTCCTACAGTGAAATAAAATTGCATACTTGATTTAGTATATATGTTAGTAATTAATTCATTATTGTGTAGAATACTCACTAATCTACTTTTAACTTTTTTTTCGTTCAATTAAGTTAATAGTACATATAATGTGTAACTTCATTGCATGAAATAGTTAAAAGTAAATATGTTAGTCTTAGTCAGACTATACCTGCATCAAATAGTATGTTATAGTTGTTTACCTTGCAAAGAGACAAAAAAGAACAATCAGAAGCGCAACGTGCTAGCCCTAGGCTCGGTTTCTGATCTTTAAACAATGCTGCAACACGATCACAAACCGATGACCCAAAGCCACTATCATGAACCAAGCCTGTGGCGAGCCCAAACCGGCTCACCACAAGTTCGGTCCCAATAACTTCATCGGCTCGCAAATGCTCTTTCACAAATTGCTCAACCATAATCCTTGGCATTTTAGTCACAACTACCCTTTTATCGCCCAAGTTAAACACTTTCCAAGCCTCCAAATCAATATCATCATAGTAAAACTTGGGTAAAACCGCTCTTGCAACCGATTCAATCTCCGAAACAGGAACTCCAGAAGTGGCAAAAAAGATGGCCAATTTAAGGCCCATATCCGGCTTCCCACATGTGTCGAGTAGCTTAATAATCGGCCAGAATAGTAACAATAATGTGAATCGGATTAAACCGGATGCTTCAAAAGCTACTAGCATGAAATATGCAAAAGGATCTTTGTTTTTTAAAAGTGATCCTTCTAGATTTGATACTACAGATTCCATGATTGTTTTGTTTGTGTTTACAATTTCTTGTTAATTTTCGATCGAAATTAGTGTTTGAATGGAGATGAAGATGAGTATGAAGATGATGGTGAATTGGATAGCTTGTGTGGGATTTATGGATGGAGGTTGAAGCTAGATTGACTAATGTGAGATACAAGAAGAAGGCCGTTTATCAGTTTATACCTACTTTCATGGGGAACAAATGGCACAAATTTATATTTAAAAATTCTTGTCAACAATTTTTAATTTTTAATATTTGTACGTTATTATGTGTGAAATATCTTGATTTATTTTACATGATGATGATGATAAAGAATATACTAAAGAATACTTATATTATGTGGACGTATAATATATGGGTTACTTAACCCCAACAACTTGAGTTTAGTTGATCAAGATCATACTTCTTCATTCTCATGAAATTTAAAAAATATAAATTATTAATTTCAAAACATTGCATATTACGTACGTGGTGACAATATATAGGTTAATTGCCCATTATTGTGCTATTTTATTTTCGAACGTGTATGAAAGGTTTTGAAAGTCATTTTTAAGTGTATTAAAGCTAACAAATAATTTCTTTTATGTTAAAGAAACAACTAAACTATTGTGGTATAGTTAATATTTGTAATTTGTATGCAACACTATATATTATGGGTATATATTTGTTTCGTTTTACGAAAATTAATTTGAAAAGGTTGACGACGGCTATAGCTACTTTTTATTATTAAATAGTTTGGTAAAGCTCTATGTTAAAGCAAATTTTAAAGCAGACGTTATTAAATACTCCGTAGTTTAGTTAAGCTCACACACACACATATATATATATATATATATATATATATATATATATATAGTGTCATAGTGGCATGATCCAGAGGGAATGGGTGTTTTTGAGGGGAAGGGGGGAATCAGTGATCTCACCATTCAATTCCACCATCTAACTCCTGCTCACCATAACAACTATGCTCATGCACTTCACCGAGTTTACAGGGAAGGGGGTTAAAACAGTAATTTCATATTATTCCTTTTTGTTTATTTTAAAAAATCATAATTCAATTACAGATTCATATACGCTATTGAACTGAAATTCGTATACATTCAATTTTGTTCTTTCTTCACTTACTTGATTCCCGTAAACATAAACTGAAATTCGTATACATTCAATTTCGTTGTTTCTTCAATGTCCTAAACATCGTTCATAATTAGGGCTTCTTGTTTAAACGTCAATTGAATTTTTCAGTGTTGATTATGTCTTCTTGTTCCAATGTTCCTGGTGATTCGAATTCATTTATTGTTGAATCTACTGGTAAGTGTATACTAATAATTTTATTGTCTATTAAATTCATATTTTTGTGTTTATTTGTTGTAAATGTGTTAATATGCATTTCGATAAATGTTATTTTGTAGCTCATGTTATTGGTTCCAGTTCAAATGTTCCATTGGAATCTAATCCTAGTCTTCCTGATTCTACCGGTAATTTTAAATATATAATTGTGTTAGCATTACTCATGTTGCATATTATATTGTACACTATTTATTAATTTAATGATGATTTTTAGAATTATTTTGTTGCTTTTAATTATGTAATTCTTAATCTTCCAAATGATGAACATTATGATAGTATGCACTGAGATGCGTCTTAAGATAGGCTTACATCGAAGTGACATATATTGATACATGTTAACACCAGTATGCACTGGGATGCATCTTAAGATAGGTTTACATCGAAGTTACATATATTAATCTAATAGTCTAGATACCATAGGTTTACATTATGGTCGGTCCTAGTAGTCTAGATTACAAGAATTTCAAACGTGATATGAATCGGTTTGTTGGTGAAAGTGATGCCCATATTGCTATAGAGAATCTTCTTAGGAAAAAATAACATCTTCCAAACTTTACTTGCGAGTATGTTTGTAATGATGATGGTTCTCTACTCGGTGTTTTTTGGGCCGACAACGTTTGTAAACTCAATTATCAAGAGTTTGGTGATATTGTTTGCTTTGATGCGACATATGGGACGAATAAGTATGTTTCTTTTCCTTTATTAAATGCATTATTTATTTCATTTTTTCTGTTATAATCTGATTAGAACATTAAATCTAATTTTGTTAATTTATTTTCAGATATAATATGAAGTTTGTTCCGCTTACGGGTGTTGATAATCACAAACGACTCGTTATTTTTGGTGATGTACTGTTATATAGTGAATCCATAACGTCATTCAATTGGTTTCTTGATTGTTTCTTAAAAGTCTTTCCAACTGAACCAGGCCTAATTGTTACTGACCAAGATCCAGCTATGAAAGAGGCGATTCGTGTTAAATTTAAAAGTGCCAAACACCGGTTTTGCATGTGGCATATAAGTCAGAAACTTGTTGACAAGGTATGTTTTTTACGTATAAATATAATGTGCACTTTAATATAACTTAATATTCATTTTGTTTAGTATCATTTGTTACAATTTATTTTCTGTTAAGTATTTGTTTGAAGGTGTATATTAAGTTGCATTGATTAATGAACTTTAATATATCTTAACACAATTAAATATTTACTTGTGTTAACATTACTCATGTTGCATATTATGTTGTACACTATTTATTAATTTAATGATGATTTTTAAAATTATTTTGTTGTTTTTAATTATGTAATTTTTAATATTCCAAATGATGAACATTATGATAGTATGCACTGTGATGCGTCTTAAGATACGCTTACATTGAAGTGACATATATTGATAGATGTTAACACCAGTATGCACTGAGATGCATCTTAAGATAGGTTTACATCGAAGTGACATATATTGATATATGTTAACACTCATGTGGATGCGTACTACTAGTATGCAGTTAGATGCATATTAACACCCATGTTACCATTTATTCTATCTTAATATTCATTTTGGTTAGTATCATTTGTTACCATCTATTTTCTATTAAGTATTTGTTTGAAGGTGTATATTAAGTTGCATTTAATAATATTTTTACATTATTTGTTCATGTTATTTTAGGTTGATTATGCTTTGTATTCCAATAAAGATTTTCAGAAGAGATTGAATTATATTTTTTGGAATCAAGAAATGACACCTCAGAAATTTGAAACACGTTGGAAATCAGTAGTTGATGATTTTGGGTTGCATGATATGAGGTGGTTCAGTGATTTGTATGAATTGAAGGAAATGTAGGTACCATGTTATTTTATGGATCTTCCCATGAATGGCTTAATGAGGACTTCATCACTTTCCGAAAGTGAAAATGCATTTTTCAAGAGATGCAAGAACAAACAATCGACTTTAGTTGATTTCTTTTCAAGATTCGATGCTGCTATTGAAAAGCAGTGTCACAATAATCGGTTGCTTGAGTATGAGATGGAAAACAAGGCTATCAACTGTTTGACTTCCAAAAAGATTGAACTTCATGCTAGGGACGTTTACACACCTTCTTTATTCTTGCTAGTTCAAGAAGAAATTGAAAGAGCTTCATTATCATGTGCTCAAACCAGCTGTGTAACTGATGGAGACAAGCAGCTCTGCATAGTGCAAGAAAAGTTCTCTCCTCCTCGTCCAAAGTGGAATTACAAGGTTATTTCTTTTAAATATTATGTGTCTTTTTTTTCACATAAATTCTGTATTTCTAAATATTACTAGTAGTTTGCACTGTGATACATGTTATCATACATCGATAAACAGCATCAAAATGTAAATGTTATGTTAGTATGCATCACAGTTTCTACTATTAATATGTTAACAGTACTAACAGTTTGCACCGTGATGCATGTTAACATACATTGTTAGTACCGTTTATTTTGAATGTTAATTTTTATTTTTTAAAAATGTTAATTTTCTTACTCGGGTGGTTTTTGATCCAGTCAGTGGTGATTCAAATTGTTCGTGTTTGTTATTTGAACGTGAAGGTCGCTTATGTCGTCACATATATTGTGTGTATGATATTAACGACATTTATTCTATTCCCAATAAGTACATTCTTAGGAGGTGGACAAAGGAAGCGTCTGAAACTTTTAATTTGTTAAGTTTGGATGTTGATCCTGTAGGTGAGTGTTTTAAACTAGGTAAAGATATTTTTAACAAGCTTAGGAAAGTTGTTTCTCATTTGAAGAATGATAAAGAGAAGCTCGTGGATTTTAGTGGAAAATTTGATTTATTTTTGCAAGAGTTTGCTGATGGAAAACCAGATGAGCAATCATTTTCTAGCAGAGTTGAAAAAATTCAGCAAGTATATGGATTCTCTAAGCCAACTGAAGTTTCCATTCATCCTCCTAAGAATGTTCGTAACAAAGGTAACGTACTTCAAAGAGATATACTAGTGCACGAAAAAAGGCTGTCAACAAACAGGTTAAGAGAAGAGAATGTCAATATTGTTTTGTAAGTGGTCATAATATCAGGAGTTGCAAAGTTAGAATTGAAGATGAATTAAAATAAGCTGAGGATAATGAAAATTCTGATGATCAAGTTGAAGAAGTTGAAGATGTCGATGGAGAAGATCTTTTCAATGAAGATTCTGATGAAGAAGTTTCTGATGAATTCTGAATTTTTTTTAGTTATTTTCATTTAACTGTATTGTCTTGAAAGTTTTATGATACTTAGATTTGATATTTTGAGCTAGTGACATTTTTTATCCATTGCTTTATTTTTGGTCACATTAATTTTATATTTTTAAATAATTGTTACATATCCAAAGCTATGCAGTTAATGTTATTTTGTGATTGCTTTTGTTTTCTGAGATTTCAATTGCAGCTGTGAATTGTCGTGGCTCATTGTGTTATCTTTGCAAATAATGCTATGATGCATCAAAGTGCATACTATTAGTACTTTTACACATGGGTGTTAACATATATCGATATACTTCAATATGATATTAACCAATGTTATGATGCATCGAAGTGTGTACTATTAGTACTTTGTACACATGGATGTTAAAATGTATTTGAAAGACATGATACTTTGCAAAGACAATTAACTAGAAACTTTTATATTTTGTTATAAAATATATTACAGTTGAAATATATCTGTTTATACTTTATTAATCTATGTTACACATGTTAACATGTATTGATATACATCAGTTCAATGTAAAACCAATATTAATATGCATCACAGTGCATACTATTAAAAGTAAACCACATGGGTGTTAATATGTATCGTTATACATTACTATGATGTCATAGTTTCTTATTTAAATAAAATTAGGGTATTTCATAATTTCTGCTGATGTCATAGTTTCTGCTGAACTCATAGTTTCTTATGATACATAGTTTCTGCTGATACTAACCGATGTTTTGATGCATCAAAGTGCGTATTATTAGTATTCATACACTGGGTGTTAACTTGTATGAATAAACATCACTATGATATTAACCAATGTTATGATGCATCATAGTGCGTACTTTTAGCACTTGTGCACATGGGTGTTAACATGTATTGATATATTTCACTATGATATAAGTATCATTGGTTGGTGGAGCTTAGCTAACAAATATATAAGTGATTAATGTGTATATACATAAGGTCAACAGCTCACATTTGGTCATCATTTTAACAGGCTCAACAACCCATAAACGTTCAATAGCCCAGCACACACATGTATTCTATTCAGCCCACAAAATATTATGCACTACAGTGCATCTTAACATAACTTTATACCCTAATGATTTATATCAATAATATTTTGGCACCCATGTGGATGAGTATTAATAGTATGCATTTTAATGCATCTTAAGATAGGCGTTTACATCTAGTGATGTATATTGATACATGTTTGACACCCCATGTGGGTGAATATTATTACTATGCAATGTGACGCATCTTAACATAAGTTTACATCGTAGCGACTGTCGTAAACTTACTTAAGATTTCAAAAACAAAATAGTCATTGTACCAACCAGTCAAGATTCTATAACAACATTGTCAACCTACCTATCTACTTAAGATTCAAAAATAACATAGTCAATGTATCATAGTACTCAAGATTTAAGATACTTATAATCTAAAAGTTATTGTTTTGGAACACACATTACAATCTACTGTCACTCACTTTGACTGGCCTCATAGGTTGTCCCATCATCCCATTCCTTCAATATATCACTTGCCTTTTTCTTTGCTTCTTTAAGTATTTGACGTTTCTCTGCTTCTTTATAGCTTCTTTCAAACTGTTCATACCTCTTCATTACCTCATCCTGCTTTCCATTGATTTCATGAGTAATAATTTTGATAGCATACTTGGTCCTAAGTTCTGTCAACTGCTTCAGTTGTGCCTTTCCTTCATTTTCTAACCCACAGTTCCAATTATCCAGTCCAATGAACGTTTCCATGTGGCGCATTAGGAATACTCCACAATCAATTCCATTTTCTTTGGTTCTCCACTTCATTTGTCTTCTTGTAATATTTGCTTTTTCCAACTTTTCTGCTCTCTGGTGTTCAATATTCTTTAAATAGCAGACAAACAACTTTACCTAAAAACAATCATTTCGAGTTCTAGTGTTAGTAGCATTACATATATTTTAAGTGTTTGAATGTAGTCATTTTTTTCAGTTTATACTTGCCACATTTTGAGGTACTCCTTTATATTTCTCTTCGAAATCTGGTTCGTTGCTGCTGTTGTCTATTAATTCTATTATTCCAGACTTCATATTGAACACCATCAGATAATAATGACTGCTGTAGCAAATCGAAAAGAAAACCTGCATTTGTTGATAATATTATTTTATATAATATTGTTATATAAAATAATTATATTGTTGTTATATATTTGTATATACCAGGTCGATATTCTTGAAGGTTGTTAACAGTTCATTCTCTTTCATTATAAGATCAAACATTGTATTCTTGAAACTTTCGTTGTTTTCTTTTGTTGGTCCATCTTTCAGCATGTGCTTCTTCTGCAAAAGAAAACATATATACATATATATATATATATATATATATCAGTTTATAGTTTATAGTTTGTCATTTTGTTTGATATTTTAATTCTTACCAATACAAAAGTTGGTAGGAAATATCTTTTCGGTGATCCAGGTTTAGCATATTTCTCTTCACGGTTGAGACATGCTGACCAAACGTCAATTACATCTGCAAAGATCCAGTCATGGTGTACCAAGCTTGCTAGCGATATGCTAAAACAGAATGCACCTTGGTCACTGTTAAAGATGACCTTCCTGCAAAAATAATTAACTATGTATCTTAACTTCATTTTTCTCTTGAGTAAGCACTTCAAATATAATTAACTATATATCTTAGAAAAAAATCAATTTTATAAAAGCTTATGTTTTACCCGGGATCTTCCAAGAAACAGCCCAGATATCTTGCTATTTTCTTTTCAAGGAATTGTACTCTCTCTTTCATCGCCACTTCTCTTTGTTTATATGGAGACTTGTAAACATTTGCGATTTGTCGTTCCCTTTTATTTCTTTGTGTTGAATTTCCTTTGTCACCCTCTTCTTGATTTGGCCCTCCATTATTTTCTGAATTCCTTTCAGATTGTGTCCTCTCACTCGACCCAAGCTCATCCTCTTCTTCTTCATTAGGTTCTGGTTGTTCTGTTGATAGGTTCTTTAGAACACTTGCAATCGTATCCCTTGGATCTCTTTGATCACTGAAACTGCATGTAATTGCAGTTGAGGAATTATATCTTCTTGAATGATCACCCTTGTTAAAAGTAGAAGTTATATCACAATAATCTTCATTGGGACTGAAATATACGGGTGTGATTGTTCTCGAAATTCTTTCTTTGGTTTCAAATATCTTTTTCACCTTCTCAGATATCTCCTTGAATACCTTGTATTCTGGGTACATTGACAGAGTTGCATCCATTTCTTCCTTGTACCCAACAAGGTATTTGTATCGTAATTTAAGATTGTGCTCCAACTCCTAAGCATTAAGTTAAAAGATATAGTAGTTATTATTATATCTAATACTTATCTGTAAAAGCAAATTGATTAAATGATAAAACATATTTATGAGATTCGATATAAGTAAATCATTCAAGATGTAGCTACAATGAAACGATCTCATTAACATAAGTCATTATTATACCACTACTTAAAGATAGCAAAATGAATGCATGTTAACAGTTAAGCAGCATGTCTATATTAATTCTTGAAGATATAATTGACAAATAGCCTGAAATTATGGGCAGATCTCCATTTTGTGATAAAACTGGACCCAACAAAGGGTCATGGATACAAGAAGAATATCTCTAAGTGACTCAATAAATCCATATACACGGATCAGGCAATTGGCAAATTCTTCTCGACAACGATTGTACGTTACGTATTAGATTATATTGATTCCAGATTTCCAAAGATGATGTGGTTTTTAAAAAGGACCATGCAATTGGCATATACATGGACCAGGCAAATGGTAATTAGTGGTTTTTAAAAAGCAAATTCCAATCATCTATGTTCTATATTTGTATAACTAGACAGTCTCACAGACCAGATGCACCTAAAAGCTCTAACAACTACTTTAAGTTACACAAATTTCACTTTAAAATGGAAAAGCATACAAATTGATGAATATAAGCATTCTAACAAAATTCTTAAATTTCCTCATTTACAAGATACATAATCCACCTTGATGCTATAAATACATCCAAATAACCACATTCATTTTTTATGTATACATATCAGTTCTATTATATACTATAAGTAAGCTACAAAACATTATTACCATGAATAGCAAAGCTAGTTTAAGTTCTATTACAAATTCTCATTCAAAATATTATTTAAAGGAGATTTTAGCATACATACAGTTTAACAAATACCCTTTGCAGATTCTTTGTTATGTTTAACTTCAATTCAAACATCAAATCGAATAATATATATATGTTCATACCTCTTTTGTAAAAGCATTTTCGATTAATTCTTCACTCCCTGTTTGAATTTCCCTTTCTTCCTCTTCATCGATCATTTCGACATGCCCAAATCCTCCTAATGCAATTTCTACATTCTCTCTTTCAACCAGTTTGTTTGTTGTCCACTCTGCTATAGTTGGTCTTTGTCGTGGTACGTACACGGTTCCGCAATTGGTTGATTGAACATAATGCAACTGTTTTCACATTTATATAAATCATTAAAAATGTTTTATATTTTTACAATATATATAAATAACAAAAAAAGTTGGAATTACTTACCACAAGACATGTAAGTGATGCAACAAACTTAACACCGGTTTTTTCTTCTTTCCATCTTCTCACTCCTTCTTTCAAACAACTCAGCATATACTCACACCAATCTAGTTCTTTATTTGCTCTTCATCTTTCACGCATATCAGAAACTTGAAATTTGCTGTTCCTAATTGATTTCCCTCAATGATTGTGGATGCACATAGTACAAGAAAGTCAAGTATAAAAGTCCATCCAGTATGCTTCTTTTTTACTATCCTTTCCACAATATTTGGTGGAGTAATACGCTTTTTTGAGTATTGAACTCTCCATAACTTTGAAGTTATTTCACCTTTTTTAGGCCGTATGCTTGTTTCAATTTTCTCATTTCCCATTGGCAATCCAAACATCTTATTAATGCTCTGTCTTGTTATTTCGATGTTTCCACTTGGTATTTCGATTGCTCCTGTCTCATGGTTGAAGTGTTCAACACAAAAATACCCCAATCCTAATGGAATTTTGTTAAACTCCATTTCTAAAATCCTTTCAAATCCTATCCTTCTAACCACGTCCATTTGTTTTGGACTCATCTTCTTGCTTGCATCATACAAACAGTTTGGAGAAACTCTTGTTTATATTCTACTGTAATCATCACATTCTTCTTCTTCTTCTTCTTCTTCTTCTTCTACCTTATCTTCTTCTTCTTCTTCTTCTTCTTCTTCTTCTTCTTCTTCTTCTTCCTCCTCCTCCTGCTCCTCCTCTTCTTATTCTGCTTCTTCCTCCTCATCATCTTCTTCTTCTGCCTCCATAAGGTTGTTTTTAATTCTCCTTCTTTTCTTCTTTGCATCTTTGTTTTTAGTAGTTCTTCTATTTCTTCTCACCGGCTTTATCAACTGTTCTTCCTCTTCTTTATCTTCTTCGTCCTCATCTTCTTGTTCTTCTGCATCCAATTCATTTATCTTCCATTTCTTGTGAACCCCAACCTTTTTTTTCACTTTTCGTTTTCTTCTTACTGGTTTTCTTGATGGTTCCTCTTCTGCATTGACATTGATTAATTATGTATTGTTAATGTTTGTGAAATGTATATCTATCATGCCTCATTATTATATTTATCACTGTTTTATTTACTTTGCGTTATATAACTTGAAATTTGAAATTCAGTATTAATCAACACAATACATACTAACCTAAGTTCAAGTTCTCATTGTTGTTTTTTCCACCATCCACATTATCATCTGCATTATTGTTCTGCTTGTTTCCATCTGCACATAAAGTAACGTTTGGTTATATGTTGTTAAGTTTTTCACATAAACCTGCATTCCATATCAGTACAAAGATAATATTCAACATGATACATACTAACGTGTATTAAAGCTTTCATTGTTGTTTTTTCCTCCATCTTCTTTCTCAGCTACTGGTTTTCTTTTTTTTGCTGTTGTACAAATGAATTAACAATTGAACGTAGAATTAATTTTTTTATATAATATGATTTACCAGTTAACAACAACAATCTCAACTTGAGGTTCTATTAAAGTAAAATAATCTCAACTTGGAAATGTCATCTTCAACAGCTTAAGATATGTCATCTCATGATAAATATATATAATGTTACTGAAAAATTGATCACTTAATTCACAATACTTATAAAAGCAACATCCAAACTTATGAATAGTTATAATACATAACATTCCAGTCATTTTAGTAGATACACAAGTCAATGAGGAATTTCATCAAACATCTTATATGCATTTCGTAATGCACATCTATTTTAACTGTTATTTAACAAATAAACCATAATGTTATTATAAATAAAAGTAGTAACGAACAAATTATCTGCTTGTACTTCTAATTTCTGTAATGTGAAACTACAAAATATATTTTAAAAAAATATCACTATTGTTATCAAAATAAAAAACGACGATCACTTACCTAGGTTTCTTTTGTATATCTTCTGATTAACATTCTCGATAGAAGTACTCATTATGCAACGACTGTAATTTTAGGTTTTCACAACGATTTTAGTAGAGGGTTTTTCGATTGTAAGTTTTCTTCGATTTGAAGAGAGGGTTTTTTGAGAGAGATTAAATGAGGGTTTGTAATATCTCAAATTAAATGAGGGTTTTTGTGATATTGGTGTCTTGTAAGTGGGAAAAAGTTTTTATCATTTTTTGAAATTAAATTAGAGTATTTCTTTTTTAGATAATTAAAATAAATATATTTATTTACTTATTATTTTTACAAATTTATTTAAACTGTTTTTGTTAATATTATTTTTATTATTATTATTATAACAAATAGTATTTAATCAATTTTTAAATATTTAACATTTTGTAGTGTTAACATGAGCACGAGTACTAATAGTATGCACTTTGGTACATCATAACAATAGTTTATATCACAGTGATGTAAATCGATACATGTTAACACCCATGTGTACGAGTACTAATATTAAGCATTTAGATCATCATAACATGGGTTAATATCATAGTGAAGTATATCGATACATGTTAACACCCATGAGCACGAGTACTAATAGTATGCATTATGGTGCATCATAACAACGGTTTATATCACAGTGATGTAAATCGATACATGTTAACACCCATGTGTACGAGTACTAATATTAAACATTTAGATGCATCATAACATGGGTTAATATCACAGTGAAGTATATCGATACATGTTAACACCCATGAGCACGAGTACTAATAGTATGTACTATGGTGCATCATAACAACGGTTTATATCACAGTGATGTAAATCGATACATGTTAGCACCCATGTGTACGAGTACTAATATTAAGCATTTAGATGCATCATAACATGGGTTAATATCACAGTGAAGTATATCGATACATGTTAACACCCATGAGCACGAGTACTAATAGTATGCACTACGATGCATCATAACAACGGTTTATATCACAGTGATGTAAATCGATACATGTTAACACCCATGTGTACGAGTACTAATATTAAGCATTTAGATGCATCATAACATGGGTTAATATCACAGTGAAGTATATCGATACATGTTAACACCCATGAGCACGAGTACTAATAGTATGCACTACGATGCATCATAACAACTGCTAATATCACAGTGATGTAAATCGATACATGTTAACACCCATGTGTATGATTGCTAATAGTAAGCATTTATATGCATCATAACATTGGTTACTATCACAGTGAAGTAAATCGATACATGTTAACACCCATGAGCACGAGTACTATCATGTATAGTATTAACAAACAAAATTAACATATGTACTAACAGTATGCACTTCGATACATTTTAAACAAATGCTATCATGTATAGTATTAACAAACAAAATTCAAATGCAATATGTGTAAAAACAGAATATAGTAGTCTACCATATAATTCTCATAGAATATTAACATATGTCCTTACTTTTCTACAATAACATCTTTAAAGTAGTATCCATTGTATTACTAGTAAAAACATAGAAGTATTATTCTAAAAGACATCCTTTCTGTGTTCAAACAACTCCTTTGAAGTGCATAAAACATTGTCCATTTGAAATGAGATGGAGTTTTTCCCTTTCTTGCAAACCATAACGCTTATTAAAACATTCCATTTCCTTTAAGAATTCTTCCTTCAAAACATTTAAATCGCTAAGCATTATCTTTGTTGCATACTTTTTTCTCAGGTCTTCAAGTTGTTTATTCTGCTCCGTTCCTTCAACAGCCAGTCCACAATTCCAATTAATCTGACCCCTATAGCTTTCCATGTGCTTCATCATTACAACTCCATATCCGAAGTGGTGTTCTGATGTTCTCCAGTTAATTAATTTTCTCTTCGGAACAACAGACCTTATCAAATTGGCTCTTGGATGTGCTACTTCACTCAAGTACTTAGCAAACAAATGTCTCTGTAATTGAATTCTTTTATTAGTTATTTACATTAACATATAAAATGTATTTACATAAATATCAATATTTTTGCTTACTATTAGGAATGGTGTGCCGCCGTACTTAACATGAAACTCAATTGCAGCTTTACTGTGATCGATAACTTCTATTTCTGTTGTTCTCAAATTGAAACTTATTATAAAGTTCATCGTTTTGTTTAAAACTGGGAAGAACACCTGCATTAACATGCATGTTAACATTCATCATGAATAATACTATTTTTTTATTAATGTTTATATCACATACCATATCAATTTGAGTTAATCTGTAATCCGTATCCTCAGAAGTTGTTTGTTTAACAACTTTAGTTCTAAATTCAACATACGTATCATCATTATAAGCATCAGTAGTAAGCATGCTTGGATTCTGCAATTTCATGTGAAATTTTAAGTATTTTGTTATTGTTATTATATTGTTAATATAATAATTGTTGAAATTGTTTGCAAATATAATTTTACTTACCAATATTGTAGTAGGGAAAAAATATCTTGACGTATGCTCTTTTCCTACCAACCTTTGTTCTCTGTTAAGAATTAATGTCCAGCAATCAATTACTTTGTTAGAGATACTCGTTTGATGTAGCAAAGTAGCAGCTTCAATCCTTGTCAATGACATTCCACTTTTGATAGTGAAGATTGGTCTCCTGTTTATGAATATATAAAAATAAAGTATAAAATATATAAATAATCTAAAACTTGTAAATAATAAAACAGTGAAATTCTTACGTTGGTGCATCAACAAAACAGTGAATGAAGGTAGACACATCCTTTTCCGTATCTGTCAGATCAGCCCTTATGTTGACTTCTTCCTTTTCATATGGCGATCTTGGAGGACATGGTATTTCATCTTCAATGCCAAGGTCAAATGATGGGATATCTGATGTGTCAAATACCTTTTTATGGTTTTTTGAATCATAAGAAGTCTTTTCAGCTTTAACCATTGATGGCACCACATGTCGCTTTCCCGCATCTTCATTTCCAGTAGTTTGGTTTGCATCTTCACTTTTAGGAAACAAACATAATATCTCCTTTCTGAATTCCAGAATCTCCTTGTCATTAGGATACAACGATATTGCTTTCTTAATCATTACTTCAAATTGTTCTATTTCTTCAGCAATATGTTCAAGTCTCAACTCCAAATATTCTATGTATCCCTGTTTATTTGTAATATAAATGTTCATAACAAAGTTAATAGTATTCAATACCATTACTAATAATATATCAAAAACTTAGCTAATACTTTCATTAAATAACATTCTTCTGAAGCCAATTGAAAGACATTATTACCTTTTTAGTAGTTGGTGTAGGAAGGTATGCATATTTTGGTTGGCTCAAGTCTTCCTGTCCCAATTCTTTCTCAGAAGTTTCAGTTTTACAATTTTCTTTCAAGATTATTCCTTCAACAACAACACCTTTCGGTTCTTCAACATCAGACTTCTTGTTAGAATCTTCTTGTTTCGTCGTTTCAATAACTACTCTTGTTCTTTTGACTTCCACTGTTTCAGCATTCACACATAAGTTAAGATACACTTGAAATTAATAATTAATGAACAAGATTTAATTAAAATTCATCAAAATGTATATTACCTTTTTAAGTTTTGCCTGTTTTTTTTGTTGCTTGAAAATCATCATCCGAATCTTCTTCAGGTGTATAATCTTCATCTTTTGGGTCATCAGATCCATCAACATCTTTTACTACATGTTTCCTTTTTGTTTGTGTTTTCTTAGCTTTAAACCCACTTGTTCCTTCACCGTATTAATTTTGAACTCTAGGCTTTTCATTCTGTGGAATCACATTAAACTTCTAAAGGATACCAAACATGAGTGATTCAAGTTGCTTGCTATCGTTTATGGAAACTCCTGATGCTTTTCGTTTTTTTTTCCCTTTCTCACTCTTCTTCTGCGGTTTTTTTTTTTGCTTATGTTTCGATTCTGTTACAAATCAATGACACTTATTAGTGTATATAACAATAAGCTCAACAGCCCACATTTACTCATAATTTTAACAGGCTTAGCAGTCCATAAAGATTGAGAATCTCACACATGTTGGTTCAATTCGGCCCACAATAGTAAGCACTACGGTGCATCTTAAACGAAGTTTACATCTTAGTGATGTATTTTGATACATAGTAACACACATGTGTTTCACTACTCATAGTATGCACTGTTATTCATCTTAAGATAGTTTTACATCAGAGTTATGTTTATTGATACATTTTAACACCCATGTGGATACTTTTAGCAGCTAACACATGTTTTTTCAATTCGGTCGACAATAGTATGCACTATGTTGCATCTTAACAGAATTTACATCGTAGTGATGTATTTCGATACATAGTAACACACATGTGTATGTTTATTAATAGTATGCACTATGATGTATCATAAGATAGGTTTTCCACATAGTTACGTTTATTGATACATTTTAACACCCATTTGGATACTATGCATTCTGGTGCATCTTAACATACTTTTAATTGTAGTGATGTATATTGTAAATTATAACCATCTAACATAATTTAATCATATTACAAGCACCAGTGTATATTATTCATCAAAATTGTAATTGGTAATCTGTAACAGTCATCATCTACAAGTAACAAATAATTCTTAAATATACACTAATATTGATTTAATTCAGATCATATAATCAATTAATAACATTATTTAAGCGATTTCCAGTCAGTAACATTCAATTTTAAGAATTAGGTTTACCTCGTTGGTCAATTTTTTCCCCCTTTTCTTTGGAATCTTTCGCCATTGATTAATCTCGTTTTTGTTGATTAGATTACGCTAAAAGTTAACCGGAAATGAGTGAGATGTTGATTATCTAATGATTCCGATGAATCGTACCTTCAAAATCGTATTTGGAAGAATGAAATTTGGGGTTATGGAATGAATCGTACCTTCAAAATCGGAGTAAAAATGCGTATGTTTTTGTTTCTTTTTTTAATTATTGTATTTGTAAAATGACCAAACTACCCCTCCGCGTTTTTAATTAGTTTGATGAGATGGACAACCCAGATTAGCCTCCCCCTTCCCCCAATTTTGTCACTTCCCCCTAGATCACTACCCTATATATATATATATATTAGTTTTATTTTTATTTACACACATAAATAAATAATCAGACTCTCTTATTTGAAAAATACAATACAATTAGATTATCTCAAAAAGATACATCACGGAAAATGATGAGCACGTAACCTTGAAACCTAGTGGAAAGCATAAAGCATTGATTTCTAACGATATTGGATCTTTAGTTTAACTATCAGACTAGATTGCAACTTGTGGTAAAAATAAAAGGACTAAATCTGTAATTCACTCTAACTTAAAATTGAAAACGTATACGTATAAAGGACCAAGGGCGTGTTTGCGTCCGAGAAAATGTAGGTTACTTACCAATAAAGAATTTACGAGCCACAAGTTTGGTTTTTTGTAATTAATTATAAAAGATATATATTTGATGTTATAATCTAAGATTTCGATTTTATTTTGAGGTGACTTCCACGTTTGTGCATGACATTGTCTTTGTTACTAAATATATTTCTGGTGTTTTTATAGTCTATAGCAGGCTGGTCACCATACCTTCCATTTTTATTATATTTTATGCACATAATTAGTTAATTTCACGTATTTAAATAAATAAACTAACTAACTTTAGTATATATGTCAAGAACACAACATACAAGTGGCGTGGTAGTATAAACGTATATCATCTTAAAATTATAAATAATATATTACGTTAACTAAATACTGCCACTTGTAAAATTCTATACATTCATAAAATATATATAAACTAGATACTTATGTAGATTGTTCTATAATGTTCTTTTATAGCCCACGATGGTACTCGCAGTGGGAGCAATGCAGCATAAAGCGGAGGTTACGTGTTCAAATCTCATCCACACATGTCCATTTATCCGTGGGTTACTGGGTTATATAGTTTAGTTTTCTCATATTGATCGTATGACCAATCGACAGAAGACCGTGATAATATCGGTTTACCATTTCATGATCAATTATTATTTAGAGTATATCGTGGTTACTGGTTAAATACATGTAATTATAAGAGAGCCAGAGAGGCAAGTTAAAGTTAAGAAAAGTTAAGTTAACTATCTAGGAAAATATATAGAAATTACTCATTACTAATTACTCCTAATAAATAAAATGAAATGTATTGTGCAAGGTTGTCAAGATCGCGATCCTGATCGCAGGATTGTACGATCTTACGATCCTACCAAGGGAAAACATGCAGGATTGGAGTAGGGGATCGGAGTAGGATCGTAGGATCGTTGAACGATCCGATCCTACAAATGGACTTTTTTTTTTACAATTGGACTTGTAAGACCTATAAGTAGTTCAAATCCTATCTCAAAATACATTTGTTACCAAGTTCAAATTGCCCATTTATTATCAAATTAACATAAGAAAAAGTCTAAAACCTCTAAAACAACGATTAAGAATTTTCATTTATAATATGCTCTCAAACTTTGGTGCAATTGCTTTTTTGTTTTAGTTAGTTTATCGTTCGAGAAATATATGTTGACGAATTGCATCACTTCAATACTATAAAAGTTTGAAAGTTAGATTAATTTCTCTAATAGTAGTTTTCTATAAGAATTTAGATATTTTTGTATAAAAAATCATATTTTGGTAGGATCTACGATCCTGATCTCGATCTTACGATTCTGATCTTGCAAAGGCAAAAGTAATCCTACATAGGATCTCGATCCTGACAATCTTGGTATTATGTGAGTAAAAGGGTGCTACATAATGTTAGCTTATTTTGAATATTTTTCTATCTTAATCACAACTTAATTAGGATTTTGTTACAATCAATTAATTAAAACTGGTAGTATACTCTCGCTATGCTGGGGAAAATCAAACAAAATTTGATAGTTTATACCTACATAAGTGTCGTTCCAAATACAGTTTTACTATAATATAATGAACTCATAATGTAGTTGTTACACGAAAAGTTAATTTTAAGACTTTAGGCATTAATTTCTATTCGAATTTAAACATTACAAATGAATGCGGAATTAAAACATGGCCTCAATTACATAAAGAGATGCCTTAAGAGAAGCATCATCTCTACCAAAAGTTGTTTTTATTTTGTTTAAGCCATTTAGATCTTGTCATATTTGCTTTTGTCTTTATGCTATACCGCTAATTACGTCTTGTAGCTGGGGTTTTAGCAAATGTGTTTCTTGGTATTGTATCATCTGTGTTCGTACTCTGTTTAGTGGTATTGTTTTGTTTGTTGTGGTTTCTTGGTTTTGTTTTAAGTGGCATCAATTTTGATTTTGCACTTTATTTCATAACATAACAAATTAACATAGCATTTTATTAATAAAATGAATATATATACCCCTGAACACCTATATTTAACGGATGATGAATAAATTCTTAACATTAGTTATATGGTGATATTGAAGGATATTAATTGACATTCTATACGGAGTATAACTCAAGAAAACATGGAAAGTAGTTATCAGATATTTCACAACTTGCTTCTATCAATTTACATTGAATCTTAAATTACAGCAAATCTTAAGAGATCGTATAGTTACCGTATATAAACTACAAAACAATCAAATATAGATATGTTAGTAATTTCCGTTCTTTAAATTTCTAAGGTATCAAAGGAATAAAGTAAATCATTTATAATTTAGAAAAGATAGGATAATTAATGATATATGGTACCACAATGTTTGACCGTTGGAAACGTGTCATAATTTTGAAAGCAGGTAGGAAACTAAAAACTTCTGCAAATGTAGGTGAGAAAATTTGTTGCACATATGTGTAAGTATAATTCATTTATAGATAAACAAAACCTGATTTGATATAAGCATTTAAAAAAATATAATAAACATAAATAAATAACATATAAGAACATTAGTAAAAAGATAGCGACCCGTCGTATATATTAGTGTTCTTTTTTGTTGTGATATACGAGTCATACACTCTCTACTCATACGTATATTTCGTAAGTAATGGACTATTGGACTCATGGTATTTATGGTAGACCGGTGGGTTATGATATGATGGTCCATTTATTAATAGCCCAACTGGCCCACTCATGATATGTTAGATCCACTTTTTGTTCCACAAGACCAAACACAATAATACTCATTACTACTTTACTGTTATGGAACATTAGCCTTGTCTTTAAATTGGGGATCCCAAATATTTATCTAAAACTTACATATAAAAACGTGATGATTCTTATACCATTAAAATTATCTAAAATTATTCGTACATCATTAATTGTGCATTACAGTATTGTACAGTACAACAATATAATGCACAATTAGTGATGTATGGATAATTTTAGGTGGTGTACGAATTACCTCCCCATATAAGACTTTCGTTTATATGTCTAGAAGAATCGAACAATTCTTTCTAGATTGCGGATCAGAGTAGTAGGGGGTGTTTGAAGGGTGTTGATATATACAACAATTTTTTTTCATACACCAAAAACATGCATTGCAGTGTTGTACGGTACTGCATCATAATGCGTAAAAGGATGTTGAAACACCCTGAAATTTTTTTATATAACATTTGTACCATAAATATAAATAATTCATTAACTTCAATTACATATTTTACTAGACTCAACATACCAACTAAAATGAAGATTTCACAAGTCAACTGGGTACCCGTCGGCTAACTCTTGTACCCGCTGGGTACTATGTGTACGCACCGGGTACTCGATTTAGGCTCAGTTTGTGTCAACAATTTCATATTAGTACCCATCAGGTACTAGACTACCCGCAGGGTAGTTTGCCTGCACAGCATACATTGTTTCTTTCCTGCATTTTCAATTACCAATTACCAAATTTCAAACGAGCATAACTCTTGACTAGGGAAACATTTGGTCCTGAAAATTTAGGAGCACCTCCACTTTGACCATATAAAGGTTTCACTTTTTCCACTTTTCCAAAATTCTCGTACTATAAAAATCTGGACCGTTGACCATTTTTCGCCCATTTTGGACCAAAAATATTGACATGTCATTTTACAAACCATACATAATCTGACTTTCAAACTTTGACAATGACTTTGACTATCAAAATGGGACTTAAAGTAATTCTCACCACTTCCATACCATATATAGAACCCATTTTGACACTACGACCCGCTAATGACCCATTTGGACCCATAATGACCCAATTGGAGTTTTGACCAATGCAATAGTATTCTTTTTACCCAATTGACTCAATAAAGTCAAAACAAACATAAAACATTCACTTTTACATAAAACTTATACCTTTTTACATTATTTCAACTTTTAACCACTTTTTTTACATAAACACACTTACATTAACCATTCTAAGTCTCACCATACCATCTTAACCATTCTCTTTACAAACATCATACAAAACTATCAAGTGAGACTCGATTGTGTCAAACAACTTTATAAATTACAAAAGGGGTGTTATTGTATCAAAAGCATGATTAACAAGGGATTGAACTTATTACCAACCAAGCAATAAGCTTCACCACTAGCTATCCATGGACCTCTTTCCCGACTCCTCTTTTACCTTGCTCGAACTTCCTACAACATGTTAAACATAACGGGTAAGCATAAATGCTTAGTAAGTAATGGATAAATAAACATAACATTCTAACAAGTTAAGGATCCTCAACAATCTAACATGCCAATTCATAAAAATTGACATATAACCAAGCTAATGACATAGTCATTACTTGGATACCGTCAAGTCAATGATAAATCATTCATTGGCTTCACATATCCATGTACTTACCTTGCAAATTTCTCAAACACACACTTGAATCTTCTAGCACTTGATTACCTATTCACATAAGCACATAAACACATTACTTACACATTTAACTTCTCACTCTTATCTCTTACACATGACTTTGGTGTCAAATCTCATAACACCCATAATCTTAATATAAGTTTCATACATATAACTCTATAATCATATATAAATGGGTAATTAACATTACTTCTTACCATACTCATTATAATTCACCAAGAATGTTACTTCTTAGTGATCATACATACACATAATCCATCAATTACCCATTTTCACATGATCATAGCCTTTCTAACAGAACTAACACAATTAAAACATCCTTTCTAACTTAATAACATGTATGAAACCATAATTAAACTAATTACCTACTCATACATCAAATTCTTACAACTTAGGTTTTATGAACCTAAACCCTAACTTCAAATATATATGATTAAAGTTGTGATTCTTACCTTAGAGAGGAGCAATTGAAGATTAGAAACCTTAATTGAGTCAAACCCTAGCTTAATTTAAAATCTTGATTCCTCTTGTGGCTTTCTCCTTCATGACACAAACACACACACACACACACATACACACACACACACACACATACACACACTCTTTTCTGTATTATTTTTAACTGTAAGAATACTAGAACAAGCAGGAAGCAGTGTTTATGTAACACCCCCAATTTCACTGTTTAGCGGAAGCAAGCTTTGGGGTGCTACTAATCAAATATTACAGCACAAAAGTAAAGCAAACGACATTTATATGCAACGTCGTACAATAGTACTAAAGTATTACATTGTTAAAGCAGGATAACAAGCATCGAGTTCGAAAATAATTTCCTAGAGATCCTAATACATAACTGATATACAAAAAGTAATGCAAGAGAATCTCCACAAGTTTGTATGCATGCGACTCGAGCTATCAGTCCTGAGGGTGTGCAGTCCTACTGCTGCTGTAAACCTGAGATAAATGCTAAAAAGTGTCAACCAAAAGGTTGGTGAATCTTACAGGTTTAGTAAAGTAAATCCTTTATGAACCACAAGTAAGTACCAGTAATACCCTCGAACAAGGTAAATAATTCAGTAACTCAGTAAACCAGTAAGTCAACACAATTACCATGAGCTCACAAGTTGAAGCTTAACAGTGTAGTGTGAATGGTACAGTTAAGTACGGTATCACGTACCCCCGTGAGTGCTATCCGAACACTCATATGTAACAAATACTAATATGCCTGTTTCTACGGTGAAATCCATGGTAGCGCTACTACCCCAGGCAGGGATTATCAGTCCCAAATGGATCCATCTACTAGTAATCGCGCTTATGTCAATAACTAACAACTTATGATAGGATGCTTTTAGTGGATAAAAGTAACTCATGTAATGCATGTATAAGTAGTGTAAACAGTTCAATACTTGTGCTCATACGTAAAATGTTAGCAAATATCTCACCCCAAAGTAGAAAACAGTAAAAGTGAGGCTGTAAGACTTACCTGAGTCTAGCAAGTACGTTTGTGTAAGCAAACAAGTATAGCGGATGTAAGTTCGTAAGTATGTGTCGGATGTAATTCCGTAGTGTGGTTCTCCGAACCCTGCAACCTTTTGGCGTACAACACGCACAAGGTTGTAAGTAAATAAGTAAATAAGTAATTAAGTTGGCGTCTCAAAAGACACCCATGCTAGTTGTCCACTCAACTAAGTAATGTTCAAGTATTTGTTTGTATGATTGTAATCATTTTGTAAATAAGTATGGCCCGTTGGTGACGGTGCGTAACAGTAATTCTCAAAAGCATTATTATTATGTTTCGATTTATTTGAATACTCATAAAAGTGATTATTAACCATTCTTGCATTGGTTTAATATCATATTTGCTAATTATTATCGTTTGGTAACCATTTTAAGTAAATTTTAAAGTGCTGAAAAATGTTGACCAAGTTTGACCGCGAACTGAGACTGCGGCGCGAACCGAGATCGCGGTGCGAACCGAGATTGTGGTGCGAACCGAGGTCGCGGTGTGAACTGAGATTGTGGTACGAACCGAGGTCGTGGTGCAAACTGAGATCGCGGTGCGAACCGAGATTGGACTCACTTCGCAGATTCAGCTGAAATGCCTTTTTCCTTGACAAATTGGTCAAATGAGCTCGGTTTGACTTGATACTTTTAGGGAAGCCTTAAATATGTTAAATGAACTTTAGAAAATTGTCGTGATGTTTTATGGTTGATCCGAAGTATCGATTTTTGTGAAATGACAAAAACAGCCCTTTGGAGCTTCGGTTCCAGATTTTTAACCCGATTCAACCTCCGATTTCACCCATTTCTAGTCTGAATCAAGCCTAACCAAAAATCACTTTATGATACTTTTATAAGTTAATTTATTATTTTAAACAAAAATAAACATGAAGAGTGGTCAGATTTGGTCCAAAACAGACATTCGTTCAAAGATCGGGTTATACACAAAAATCCGTGTATTTCTGGAAATGGCCGAAAAAGAACTTTTTGTAGAAGACAAAAATACCAAACTTTTTCAAGTGGTCTCGTACATGTATTTAACCTAGAACTCGAGTTGTAGCCGAAATGGAGAGACACATTTTCTGGGCAGATTTATGTGTTTTGTGTTTATGTTCATAAAAATGATTTTTGAGTTACTTTTTAGACATTTCTTGGTTGAATGAGCATATAGACATGTAAATAAGTAGTAAAAGTAAATCTAAGAAAAGTTCAAGAGTTCTTACAAAGAAATGGTGAGGAGAAGGAGAAAAGAGGTCGAGTGCTCGTTTTCTCACGTTTTCTTGATTTCCGGCGTGGCGGCTTGTGGTGGTTGTATGGTGATGCTATGGTGGTGTGTGGTGGTTGTTTGGGTGGTGGTTAGACTGATGAAATCTGTAACACCCCCAAATTTACTGTTTGGCGGAAGCATAATTTGGGTGTTACTAATCAATAATCAAAGCACACAGATATATAGTAAACGACTCTATATGCGTCGTTTAACAAAATATATTAATATTAGAATGTTTACAACAGTTGAACCCATACATAGCTCGTGTTCGATTTAATGAGAGATTTCAATACATAAATACTTGTACAAAATATATTAATGCAAGAAAATCTCTATTGTCTGCATGCTGACTCGAGCTATAGTAATCCTGAGGGTAGTCCAGATCTACTGCTGAGTACCTGTGATACATGCTAAAATGGGTCAGCTAACACTGGTGAGCTCACATGTTTGAGTATCAAATAATATTGTATGAACCGCAAGATTTAAGTATTGATTTGCATCTAGCAAATAAAGTTACAGATAATGTATACAACCATGAGTACATAGTCTGAGCTTAACTCGAGGGGTCAGGATCACAATCAATGCCTGAGCGAGGTGCCTCCACGAGTGCCTAATCAACACTTGTCTGAACAAATATTAGTACGTCCGTTTACCTAGTTAGTGCTTGCTAACCCGGATGAGGGGGGTCAATCGTATATGATATCATATACTAATATTCACGCTACAACGTATTACCAAACTATGCTGATGGAGGACTTTGAAATGATTAGTTGTATAAACTCATGTAGTATATGAAAATGTTTGTACTTGCGTTCACATGTTAAAATAAGCAATGAATCACACCCCTGAGTAAAAACAGTAAAAGAGGGGGCCATGAGACTCACCTGAGTCTTGATGCGTTAAATCAATTAACGTGAGTTGATTAGCCGATTAGTGATTGTCCGAAGACTCGTAACCTAAGGGTTTCTATGACACGTGATGGTTATTAATTGATTAGGTATCTTAAAAGACTACCTTTGTAGTTGCTCGTCCAACTAGAATGTCCAAATGACTACAATTTGGTTGATTTATCTTGAGTTTTGAAAATGCGTATGGCCGTTGGTGATTTGTTTGTAATAATAATCCCACATTATTATTTTGATTTTTGAAAGGTGTTATACTTAAAAGTATTTATAAACTTTAGGTGACGGGGGTCCGGGGGCAGCAACCCTGGTTAGCGGGGTCCCAGGGGTGGCAACCCCTGGCGGGGTCCAAGGGGCTGGCCCCTGGTTGGGGTCGAGAAAAACGCACCTGGACTTGAATTTTGGAAATCAAGTGATAAAATTTTAGGTCTCGACACTTAGTAAAATCTGTGTTTTCTTGGTTCTGTTTCATGCGACACTACGTGCGACATAAGGCTTGTGTCGTTAGGTGCGACATAGTCTATTGTGTCGCAGATCATATCTGCGACATAAGGGCTTGTTTCGCTAAGTGCGACATCCGTAATTTATGCGACATAAAATATTGTGTCGCTATATGCGACGGAAAATGAGTTCTGCGACATAGTATTTTGTGTCTCTAAATGCGACATCCGAAGGGTTTGCGACATAGTCACCTGTGTCGCTATATGCGACATAAGTGGGGGTTTAGCGACATAAGGGCTTATGTCGCAGGTGGCCTGGAGCCTCTGCGACACAACGAGCTTTTGGCAGGAATTTGAGCCAAAAACATGTTTTCCGGAGACCTTTTGGTCCAATACTTTTACCCAACCCATATTTGGACATTTCAAGCTTAAATAAATAACAAACAAGCATTATAACAAGGATTTGAGTGATTTCGAGAATTTGTCAGAAACTTACAAGTTAGCGCCGGAAGATTTCGAAAAAATGGGGTTGTAGATCGTGATGCGGTGGTTCTTTTCTTCCAAATGGGCGATGAAAACCGAGATCGTTTGGTGGTGTAATTTAGTGTTTGAAGGTGATGGTGGATGGTGGGTGTTTGAGAGAAAAGAAAGATAGAGAGAGAGTGGAAGGGTGGAAAATGAAGAAGGAAAGGAGGAGGAAGTGGGGTTTTGGGGAAAGCCCCACACTTCATTTCCCGCAATCGCGCTCCGTGCGGTGTTCGTTTTCCCGATTGTTTAAACGGTTAAATATTTTTATACGCGTTTAATTATAAGTTTTAAAATACGAACATTTATTCGATATTTTACTTGAAGTATTTCACCAAATACTTAATAATCGGGTTTAGAATATAATCTTTGATTTGTTTGCGCGTTTAATATTTTGGTCGCGTAGTCATTGTTTGTACAATACGAATCGTGTACGAACTATTATTTAAATAATATTTTGGATAAAATAGAGTCATTTTATTTAATAATAAATAAATAAATAAATAAATAAATAATTGTTCACCAATGTCCGTATTTATTTGATTCGAATTACATTCGATTTGGATTGCGTACGATTTAATCAAATCGCTTACTTTTATATATTCAACAATATATATATATTTTGATACATTAATTAGCCTAAAACCAACTAATTACATGTATTAACAGAGAATTAGGCACTAATTACTAGTCCTAATTTGGCGGGTGTTACAAAATTCGTCGAAAAGGAGAGGGAGAGAGAGAGAGAGAGTGAAGCTTGAAGTGTGAAAGTGATGAATGAGGTGAGTTGGTAATGAGGTGAAATGGTATGGGGTTGGTTTGGTTAGTTTAACAAGCAACAAGGAGAGGTGGGGCATGGAGGGCTGCAGATTTTGTGGCCCCCGCCTACTAGATGGTTGTTGCACCCGCAACCGTTAGTTCAACGTCGTTGTGGTTTCTGATGGTGGTGCGGGCGCAGCAGGGATTTTAAAATTTATATTTAGCTGGGCTTAAATTATACGTACTACCTACTCTGGTTAGTAAGCGGTAAGTATGACCTAAGATCGTTCTATGAATCCAAACGTGTGGGTGATTAAAGCTGGTGCTTTTGGTAGGGAAATATTAAGGATGGAACAAAGTAGGTAGGTTTGGGGGTTTTAAACTAAAGACAAGTAATTAAAGTGCAGGAAAGTAAATTGCAGGAATTTAAAGTGCAGGAAAACCGGTAAAGATAAACATGTGATTGCTGAGACTTCGATAATTAATGTTTCGGGATGACAGATTAAACAAGAACAATGCTAAGTGTAATGATTTAAACTATTAGGTGTAAACTCTAGAACCCTACCAACTAAATTTCCCATTGGCATGTCACTAGGAACTAGGTTATCGTGATTCTGATCGGAGCAATACGCAAACTTCCAATACTTATCTAGTTGAAAGATAAACAACCTATCTTGGTTTAACGCCGAGGTGCATGAATCAGTAGCGTATCGTCTCGTAGGTCCGACCTTTCTTAACCCCTAAAATAGATTAGTATTTCATTAGCATGCAGATTAATAACTTTGTATGTTTTGACCGCTGATTATGTAAGACTTAGTGTTTTAAGGATTCTAGGTCACTAGGATGTTATTCTTATTCCTAAGTCTTGTTTTGTGCATTAAGGCTTGGTTACTTCAACTTATGACTTGAGTTCTCCTTTTCAAACAGTTATACATCCCTGGATTATTCGCAGTTTATAAAAACATGTTTCATATGCAGGCCATGCCTTTTCAGTAATCGGACAGTGTACCTTACATGGTAGTTCAACTGCTTCTTACATCAGACATGCGGTCAGGAGTAATTGACGGTGAACGTGACACTCTAAACTAACTAAATGTAAAGCGATGCAGAAATATAAATCTAATATGTACAACGAGTGGGTTCACTGTGTCTTACTTGTTGCATGTCATGGGCACACATAACTACTTACCATACTTAAGGTTGATCAAGTCCTAATTACTAGGTTGCAGTCACGTGAATAACTAGAAAGGGTACTCCATAAATTAGACTCAAGTTCATAAAGTCTTAACGATACAAAGGTCATTAATTCCTATATTAACTGAACGTGTTTTCGAACATCATTTCATTGTGCATTGACTTTCGTAGGATATACCAGTTAGTTGTGAAGTTGTATTATCCTTTCAGAATTCCAACTGTTAAACCAGAGTTGATTCCAGTGATGTAACTACCTTCGGTCATATATCGACTTCCATACATTTGTACTCCGTGTAAAACGTTTCCAGTACTATATCAGATAAACTGTCGAATAGGGGCCGTTACATCACTTTTAGAATTGTCGCACACTTAATTGTATAATGTCATCCTTACTTATAATTATCTACATCATCAACAATCACAATAATAAACTACTCGCAATTCATGGCAATAGACAAATCACATACAAGGCAATAACACATAATTAAAGTATGAAATAAAGCAAGTATGATAAAGGTTTCGATATCACCCAGAAATAAATGCGTAGCAGCGTATTATTATGGTTGACAACTCGTTCACACGTACAAAGATGAATCTCCAAACTCCTAACGTTCGCTCTAACCTCTATGTTAATCCGTAGATTAATTACAATAATCTTAGACTAAAATATAAAGAGAATTTTAGAGTGAGAAAGTGGAAATAGAAGAGTGAGAGTGTAAATATGAGTGTGAATATGAGAGTGTGTTGAAATGAGAGCTAGGGGCTGCTATTTATAGGAGAGTCTTGGCTCAAGTTAGCATCCTAAAGCTCACAATAGCAAAAGGTGGAAAAGGTGGTGGCACCAGGTACGAAAAGGACAAAAAGGCGCAATCCGTGCAGGTGAGTGGAGGCCGGCGGCAGCTAGGTGGCTGCGGGCGGCGGTGGGGTGGCTGGCCGGCGGCGGCTGGCACCCCCCCCCCCCCGCACCGGTTCGTCGCCTGTTTTCTCATTTCTCGATTCGTGCTTGTTTTCTTCGTTATGCGTCCGTTTGCGTTGATTCTTTTTGCGTTGGATTTGTAATTCAAAAAAGCTTTTGATGAAAAGAAATCCCAAAAATATATTTCTGAACTTTAGATGTGTCGTACGAATCATTTGGATCTTCCGGTGTACGTAGAATCTTCATTCTTCGTCCGTTTTAGTTGATTCTTCTTCTATTGGATTCATAATTTGAAAACGAACATCTTGGATGCGATAGATGTTGGTGATGGGCTCTTTTATCTTGAATTCTCGTTTTGATGTCTTGAATCTTCAAACGTGCGTGGAATCTTCATTTTCTATCCGTTTTGCTTGATTTTCATCGTGCAACCTTGTTTTTACCATCTTGACATAATACTACCGATTTATACTAAATTTGGGTTAAAGTGCCAAGAATCGTTCCAGAATGAGAGAGATATCGGTAGTAAAAACGTGACTTTTTACGCGATATCAAGTATCCCACAGTTAGAACTTTTCCTGTCCTCAAGCAAACTCATTCTTGAAAGCTTCTGGAAGGATTCTAGTTGCATTAGTTTTTAGAGATACCATTTTCCAAAGAATATAAAGTTACAGTTATAAAAAAGTTTTCACCGGAAACTAAGGGTTTATTGAATTTGATACCTTCTTCGAGCAACATAAATGATGATCATGACTAGGCAATCCTCACAAGTGGGTCACTTAAATTACTCAAGTGTTTAGGGTTTCCTACTTACTAGTGTCAATCACTCAGATAGCCTGTCATGCAGCATTCTCTTCATAGGCTTGATAGAGAATCAGATCTCCATCACTTTTGATGAGGACGATACTATCCTTTCGAGATATCTTGGAAGGAATCGGATGTTTTGGGTTGAAGAAGGTGTGAGGGTTTTCCTTGTATTTTCTCGAAACTTTTTCTTGAGAGAGTTTCTTTGGAATTTCTCAGATTTTGAAAGGACTACATAGTCTTTTTCTTTCTTTTTCTTTGGAATTTTTCTTTTCTTGGCCCTTTTTCTTGATCCTTGGGTTTTTAGGTTTCTTCCGACAGCTTTTGCTGAATTTTTTTTCTTGGAACTCCTTTTACGGATGATTCTCATCCTTTGGGGAACGCTCCGATATATTTTATGGCTTTGTGTTAGGCTGCAGAAGTCTTGGAAAATCAATAGTATTTTTGAGAGTTTGTTGGAAAATGAAACTTCTGTAGGTTCGGGATGAATATTAGGAGGCTTTGATTGGGTGTGAAGAGTGAAGGTTGAGTGGGTGGATGTTTGATGGTGGACGGGTATTTGGATTCCTTAGAAGTTATCTAGATAGGTTGTACCTACTACCTATGCCACGTATGGTACTCATCGGTGTGATTACAAGAGCAAGTTCTAATTCAAATGCATACATCGGCGCACACATGAAACGAAAAGTGAAGCGTTTTAGAGATGAATGCTAATGATGGGCTCAATCCTCACGAATCGAATGTTTTGGTCAATGTGTGCCTAGCCATGTGTTGCCTTTTTTCGTCCGTATCTTATTCTAAAACAGTTTTATTTCATTGTCAAAACTCGTTTCTTGCTGTAATTTATAATTTTGAAAGATAGGATTTCTAAAGAACGATGTTTTTGAATCTAAAAATTTGAAATTTTATCCATTTTTAGCCTTTTAATGAAAATATTGTTTGACTTACGGACAAGAGGTAAAAACTTGCGGTTGAAGGCCGTATATCCCACACTTAGAGGAACATTGTCCCTAATGTTCGAATCTATTCGTTGAGTACCTCTTGTTGAAGTATCCCACACTTAGAGATTCTACTTATTTTTGGATTGTTTCATAAGTGTAGTGTGGTTTTGATTATCCCACACTTAGTGTTTGGAATATCGGACGAGATAATCAATTCTTTAAATGGGTAGAGGGTTTTGGAACGGTGTACCACTTTTACTGTGCACGTTGTCGGCTTCTCGTTAGAAGTTTGCTGGTCCGTGGCTTGTAGCTTATGGCTCTCGGCATTCTTCATTGTGTGGTCCACAGTTTTCCCTTGCTTCGGTCTTCTATAGTTTTTCAAACAAACCACTCAATTCAATTAAGTAATAACTGCTGATAAGAAAAGTAAAGTAATAGCTTAATAAAGTAATAACTGGATAGATGTGATGTCTATGCATTCACAGTACATCAAATACACACAATAATAATAAAGTCTTGGTAGAAAATAGAAAGAAGTCAGAAAGCGGAGCAATCTAGTGCTCGGCTGGTGGTGATACTGTTGTTAAAGATACTATAGGTCCAGGAGATGTCTCATCTGATGAGGAATCATCGTGCTTATAGTGGGTGCCTTCGTCTGATACATCTCGATCAGCCTCTGCTTCTGTTGTACCTGTAGTGAATACTCCATGCTGTATCAAATGATCAATGAAATCTCCTGCAGGCATGTCAAAGCTGTCCAGTGGAATCTCTGGTGTCCTCTGCTAAGAGTGTCCTCCAAATAAATCAGTCTGTCTATGAGAGGATACCGGATCAATCCGTGAGGGTGCAAGGCTGACACTCCTGAGTGTAACACCCCAAAAATCACAGTTTAGCGGAAGCAGGCTTTTGGGGTGCTACTAATCAAATATCACAGCACAAGGTTAAGCAAACGACATCTATATGCAACATTTGTAAAATAGTTACATTTCCATACATAAAATGTTTGAAACATAACGTTTCAAGTTACAAAATGAAGTTCCCTAGAGTCCACGAAAAAGGCGGGAGATTCTATTACATAATCATAATAAGTACAAAAGATAATGCTAAGAATCTCCGTTAAATGCAAGGTCGAAATCATGCGACTCTAGCTAGGTCCTGGGGGAGTCATACTCCGTATGTGTACTTGAGATACAAAGCTAAAAAGGTCAACACGAATGTTGGTGAATCTCACAGGTTTGTAAATAAAGTAAGAGTTTGAACACAAGATTTCATTAATAAGGCCCGCAGGCGTAAATCAGTTATTTGCAATACTTGCAATAAAAGTAAGTAAGTTATACCATTGCCATGAGGCTCATAATCGAAGCTTAACCCGTAAATAATAACTTTGCTCCCGTGACATGCTCGAAAATTGAGCAAGCATCAGTAACGAATAATAGTCGCCCGTTTATACAGATCGGTTTGTGGTATCGCTACTACCCCGGGCGGGGAGGGTCATTTCCCTAATGGATCCATTAACTAGTGTTCGCGCTTAAGTCCATAACTAATGATATATGATGAGGAGGCTTCCCCAAATAAATGGTGAGAAAACTCATGCAATTCCGTTTGGTAAACATGTAAATCAGTACTCGTGTTCGTAAAAATAAGCTATGTATCTCACCCCATAAATAAAATAGTAAAACAGTAAAAAGTGGGGCTGTAAGACTCACCTGAGTCCAGTAAGTGCGTATGCGTAATCAACCAGGTAAAGCGGTTGTAAGTATGCGTATCGTTTCTCGGAATCCTGCAACCTTCTGGTGTTCGCAACGCACAAGGTTGTAAGTAAACTAGTAAACGAGTTGGTGTCTTAAAAGATCACCCATGCTAGTTGTCCACTCAACTAGGACATGTCCAAGTGTTTGTTTAGTTAACTGTTTGTATTTTGAAAACAAGTATGGCCCGTTGGTGACGGTTTGTAAAAATAGTCCGAGAGTGGTATTATTATGTATATTGTTTTATTAAAGATCGTATCTAGCATTTAAATTCGGATAATTTGTCAAGTCGGGTTATGGACTGAAATAGTGATGCGAATTGAGTTCGCGGTGCGAGCCGAGTTCGGCTCGCAAGGCAGTAGGCTGCAGACTGAGCTCAATTCGCAACGCAAGGTTCGGTTCGCAAGTCGACTCGCAAGTCAACTCGCAGGTCGACTCGCAAGTCACCTCGCAGGTCGACTCGCAAGTCACCTCGCAGGTCGACTCGCAAGTCACCTCGCAGGTCGACTCGCAAGTCACCTCGCAGGTCGACTCGCAAGTCACCTCGCAGGTCGATTCGGTTCGTCGTTGGGTTCGCGAGTTCAATCTTCGGTTCGCAATTTGGGCTCGCCTCGCAGGACGAACGGATCTCGGTTCGCAGGACGAGCTGTTCGAACACTTTTTCATAAAAACGCATTTTTAAGTCGATTTTTGGGCAAATCTTTGTTAAGTAACATTCTAGCATGTAAATAAAAACTTCACAAGTGACCACATCGAGTTTTAAAGCGTTTCATACCACGAATCGAAAAATGGGGGTGATGAAGGTGAGGTAGAAGATGATGGCGGTCCTTGTGCTTTCCCTTGTTGATGGTGATAACGATTTTTGGCGATGGTGGCGTTGCTTTTGCTGCTGTTTCGGTGGAAGAAGAAGAGGGAATTAAAAGAGAGTTTAGGGGATGTACTTGTGTGGGTGTATTTGTTTGTAGATGAAGTGGAAGAAAAGAGGGGTTTAAAAGAAAGTGGTTCATGGGTCGGGTTGGGGCTTGGATCCGCGGGTTTGGGCTAATCCATTTGGGTTTTGGTCTCGGGAACTCGTTGCTCCGGTTTTTATGTTACATTCCGCGACTGTTTAATTGTCGTTCTGTGTTTAAGTACATATATATTTATCCAAAATATTTAACTGAAACGTTTTACCAAAACACTAATTAATGAGTTATAAAATTATAATTTGAATTGTTTTCGCTTGACTCACGTGCTTCGTGCTTGTTTGTCGTGTACGGGGTGTTTTCATCGATGAGATATACTTGAATTATATTCTCGCAATATATTTTGAAAAATCACGTTACTTTGGATAAGTCCACCTTGTTATAAAGTTTTGTCACCAACGTCCATTTATTAATGTCGGACATTGTCCGATTCATAAGTGTACGATTTAGATTAGATTACGTAAGCGTACCCGTATTCACACCATATTTTGTTACCTTTATTTAGGGTATTATAAAACTAAATACCCGAAATTTCAAGCAGTTTCGATACTAATTGAAGTCCTAAATTGGCGGGTGTTACATTCTCCCCTTGTTAGAATAATTTCGTCCCGAAATTAGCTTGTATTCGTGGTGTCGGTGGGAGTATAGTTTATGAACGAATGTGAATATCTCAGCCTCATTTGGTTTTCTCGTTCCCAGGTGAATCCAGGAACACGCCTCAATTTCAACCTGGCTTTAGTAATGGGAATACGGTTTCATTTCAGTTCCGTGGCCTCGCGGTTTGATGATTTCCATAGGTTCCTCGACAGAATGAGGATCGTCGTCAATTTGTGTTTCGTCGAGTGGTAAGGTTCGTGTCTCAACAGACCGGCATTGCTTTAAGTTAGGAACGGGGAAAAATGGGATGTACGCTACTGAGTTTGGGAGGTAGCTGCAGTTTATAAGTCGTTTCATTAACAAGGCAGCTAACGATCAATCAAGGCTCTATTCCTAGTTTGCCTAGTTGTAGTTACGTGTTCACGGGTCGTTGTCGGTTAAATCCCGTAGTTGCTTAAATGTCATTTCGCGTTATATGGCACGGTATATATGGAATCTATTCGAGGAAGTAGTACGTACATCTCCTAAGTAAGTGTTGAAGTATCCTTAGTGTTGTCATAAAAGTCTCCGGTTCCCTTCCTCTCCTCCCTTTGTTAGAATAGGCGAAAGAGGGAGAGGTACTAACGTGTGCAAACTGTCACGTCCTATGAACGGGGTCGGTCGGGAAATCCGTAGGGTATAGTTATAATTTGTACTAGTAGTCCATAGTAACTAGTGATTTATACTGCATCCGTAATAGTGACGATAGTCTGTAATGGCGGAGATGGAATTATTTCAGGAGGTATAACGTACCTGTGGTAGCGTTCGTGTCATGCTTGGCCTCAGGGATGTCATCTGTAGTAGTTGGTAATGGACAATTCATCTTTTTATGTCCCGCATTTCCACACTTGAAGCACAACTCCATTGTCTCCGAGCTTGTGTCCTTTCGGGGGAATTTGCAATTCTGAAGTATATCCTGATGTAAACGGTGCCATCCCTCAGTATCCGAAGTATATCCATGCTCCTTAGAAAATTGTAGTCTATCGGTTGGGCACTCCATTCTGGCAGACTCTTGAATTTCTCTATCTCTGTCGTGCTAATCAAACCCATTTTCCGAATCAACCTAGTAATCACTGGGCCCATGAATGATCTTCTTGCACCAAACTCTTTTTCTTCCAAAATCCGCTGTGCAACTAAATGGGCAACCTGAATGTTCCTTCTCTCGAGGATACATGCCATCATGAAAACATCAAACTCAGACACTCGACCATTAGACGTATGTTTCGCATCAAGCGAACAAGCCAGTAGTTTGTGCAAAATTTGCATAACTGGGTCTGTGAACTGGGTAGCTTTAATACCCGAGAAATATGGTTTTGGTGACCAATGACTCCATGCCTCTGCGGTAGTAGTCATGAGAGAAATCGTGGTGGCTCCACTAGTAAACAGGGGTGAATCGATCTCTTCTGGAGTATAGAGATCTAGGTGACATGCAAACTGAGCCAATGACAAGCTGAATAGGCTCCCCATATATCTAAATGTGATCATCGCGTCTCCAACTCTACTTCCTGGCTCAAATGTATAGGTGGTCATGAACTCGGTGATCATCTCCATATACACCGGTTTGTCAATGCTGAACAATCTCTTGAAGGACTCAAACTGCTGACCCTCTATTGAGTAACTGAGTAGACTCTCTAATCTCTGTTTGAATCCTAATGTCTGCAGCTTTTCCCAATCTACATATCTAAAACGGACAAAAGATTTATCTCTCCATATTCGTGCCATCTGGTCGTATGCTGGTGTTGCACTAAGGTATGCAAGAGATCCTGTAAGTGGACGTGTTGGGTTTAGCTTCTTCTTCTTTGGCAACATAGTACCTGAGAACATGAGAAATTAAAGTAATAGGTCTTAAGAAAGGGGAAGTTTAAAGCGCTTTAAATGAGGGCTTTAAATTCTTGACAGTCCAAAGATTACAGTAAATATCAAATGCCCCCAAGTGACTAATGATTAGTCTTAACAATAGTAAGGCAATCACCAATGTGTGAAAACATATAGTCATGGGCTGGCGGTAACTTAACTTGTGAAGTAATGTTGTTTATAAAGTTTGGTGTTTAGTCAAGTTTGAAACGTCATTATTTCACAGTTTACAGTCTCATTTTAGGTTTTTGACTTTTTAAAAGTCCAACTTGAAGTAAGGTTTAAAAATTGTAATTGATTTGATTTAAAAATGCAATACTCCAAGTTGACTTTTTAGGTCAAAACTTACTTTGGACTATAATTTCAATTTGTCCGCATACCAAAATTATAACCTAGACATGTTAGACACATTTTTTTTAGACATTTTCCTAATTGATAAACAAGCTAGGTCATGCACAAAAAGTTATGTCATCCATGTGTTTGGTTTTATTCAAGATTTTTGTTTCTAGTGATATTGCCTATTTTGACTAGTCAAGCAAGTACAAGTGTCCTAGTAAGCAAGAGTTGTCAAGTAATCTTAATTTACTATCCTAATCATGCATGCTAGTTAACTTTTTGTTGAATTTCAAAAGTCAAACTTGCTAATCCTAATTTATTCGCATTGTGCAATTTACATAGAGCAATCATTCAAAACACCACAATTACTTAAATGTTTAACAACTAACACTTAATCAAGCTAAATTATAGACTTAATCAATAGGTTAAAGTACATCTTCTTGAAAGAGCCAAACTAGTGTGAATTAGCATGGGTAAGTGGTAGTAGCATGTAGTTCCTAAGCATTCAACCAAGAAAAATACTAATTCCTAGTTACTAACTTAGCTAACTTCATAAAATAAGATACTTTAAGCTTAAAGTAGGTTTCTTATGATCATACCTTGTTTTAGTGCGTAAAGCTTCAAAACGAATGTACAACCGAGAATATCATGCAATGAGGAGTTCAAAAGGACATGAAATTAGAGAGTTTGGTGAAGATTGGATGGTGATTCATGGAGGCATGGAGGTGGACGGTTTTGAAGTGAGGGAGGAAGAAGAAGAAAAGTTTTTTTTTTTTGTTTTTGAATTATAGGATCATATGGAAGGTTGGTGGTCCATGGGAATATTTGTCATGCTCCTATGTACCATTTTCCTTACATGATCCCCAATGTACATCCTAGTACTAAGCCTAATATCCTAGATTAATTTCTAAGGTCCTACTAATAATGATTACGAATCCTAAATGTATTTGTTGTAACTAGTTACTTGTTAGTCTTTCGTTACGTTATAAACAATTTAAGAAACGCGTAAATTTTTGCGGAACAATTAAAATCAATCATGAAATATTAAACTTGAATTGTTTTTGGTGTTTTTAAAAAATTATTTGTCTGACATGGACTTGTTGAATGTACATGTTTCGGCTAAAAGCTTAACGTTGTACGTTCTTGTTGTCGCGCATGTGTTTTCAGGCAAAAATTTTAAAAACGTTTTTCTTTTTAAAGGAATCTTTCAAAATTTTATTATATTACTAAAAGATGCTCATTTAAAGTCGCGAGCTTTGACCTTTTTCGGAAGGAATTGTTTTAAGATTCGTTCCGATCCCTTCATAGGGAAAGGTTCGAAATTTTCTCCCTTAAGCGAACGTTTTTCAGCACAAAACATTTTGAAAGTTCCAAAATGACGTTATAAACTAAATAGAAATGACGATTCTCTAATCCCAGGACTTCTCGTTCTTCATATCCTAAATTGACAAGATCACCAATTAACTTATTGTACGCTCTCCTTACCTTTTTAGGGTTTGACAAACTGACACGTGGCCCTTGGTCTTTGTAATTAAGTTCGTGAGTGAGTTTATTCATGACTTCCAAAAATGCGTTCTCTTCCTGTGAATCAGGGTCTCCGGTTGTAGACTTAACTATCCTACAGAGTTCACTGATTGTGGATTTTTGTACGGAAGTGAAGGGGTATTTGGTAAAGGCAAAGATTCGAGTAAGCTAGATGTGAAGGTTTTTTCTTTTTGTGAAGAAAACTGTGTCAATTCTTTCTTTTGTGGAATCAGAAAAAACGTCTCGTAATTTTGAGATCAGGTAAGAGGCGGGGTCAACAAAGAAAGGAATTTTACCAGGGATGACGATAGAAATCATCGGATCTTGTTCTTCCCAGAACTCAAGTTTGTTGATCATTGCGGCGACATTGTGATTGATTAATATCATAGATGTTGGAAGAAAATCTATGTCGGCGAGTAATTCAAAAAGTAGATCTAAATCTGCTATAAACTTTAGTTCTTGGTCTCTGAAATTCGTGGAAGTGCTTTCGCATTCATGACTTGACAGGCGAAGAAGGAATTCTACTTGTTTTTCTAATGTGGTAATCGTTTCTCGTTGTTCGTAGGAATACGGGAGGTTGGCATAGGTTAACTGCCTAACGAATGCTTTATAGACATCTACCCTACGGGAAGGATTGAAAGAAGCACCGAGGTGGCGTTCTTCAAAACAAGGTTGTTCTGGCTCCACTGATGGAGCCTTATCCACCACTCGATAAATGGTGTATTGGTGTTTGAGTGAAATGAATGGAAAGATGCCGTTATTCCGAGAATCGGGCGTAGTTTGGGTATACACCGATGTTTCAGGAATGAGGGTGATTAAGTCATAAGACTTCGGAGGTTTTTCTTCAGAATTATCTTCGGGAAAATAATCGAAGTGGGAAGAATTTGGTAAACTAGATAGGTGTAAAGTTGGCGAGTGATCTTCTAGAGATGATGCAAGGTCAGGTAACTGGTCCGTGTCATCAAAATCCAGGCAATGTTTTGGAATTGAAAGTGAGGTCCTATATTCTTCTTGGGTGTCGGAGGTCTCCTTAGTTTTAGAGAAAGAAGGTGAACAGAAATCAGATCCTAACTCTTTTTCTAAGTAGTCAAAGAATTCCGTATCATCCATTGAAATGAGGCAAGAATTGGGTTTTCGAGTTGTCATTTTAATCCTAACTAACTAAAACTTAATTAATACTAATTACTTAAATTAACTTTTGAAAGATTTCTAAGAAGATTTCAATCGGAAGGGTCTCCTAAATATCACTACTTAAGCCGGCTTTGAATTGTACGTTTGTGATTCCCCGGCAGCGGCGCCAAAAACTCGTTGCACCCGCAACCGTCGGTTCAGCTTCGTTGTGGTTTCTGATGGTGGTGCGGGCGCAGCAGGGGTTTTAAAATTTATATTTAGCTGGGCTTAAATTATACGTACTACCTACTTTGGTTAGTAAGCGGTAAGTATGACCTAAGATCATTCTATGAATCCAAACGTGTGGGTGATTAAAGCTGGTGCTTTCGGTAGGAAAATATTCAGGATAGAAAAGTAGGTAGGTTTGGGGGTTTTAAACTTAAGACAAGTAATTAAAGTGCAGAAAAGTAAATTGCAGGAATTTAAAGTGCAGGAAAACCGGTAAAGATAAACATGTGATTACTGAGAATTCGATAATTAATGTTTCGGGATGAAAGATTAAACAGGAACAATGCTAAGTGTAATGATTTAAACTATCAGGTGTAAACTCTAGAACCCTACCAACTAAATTTCCCATTGGCATGTCACTAGGAACTAGGTTATCGTGATTCTGATCGGAGCAATACGCAAACTTCAAATACTTATCTAGTTGAAAGATACACAACCTATCTTGGCTTAACGCCGAGGTGCATGAATCAGTAGCGTATCGTCTCGTAGGTCCGACCTTTCTTAACCCCTAAAATAGTTTAGTATTTCATTAGCATGCAGATTAATAACTTTGTTTGTTTTGACCGCTGATTATGTAAGACTTAGTGTTTTAAGGATTCTAGGTCACTAGGATGTTATTCTTATTCCTAAGTCTTTTTTTGTGCATTAAGGCTTGGTTACTTCAACTTATGACTTGAGTTCTCCTTTTCAAACAATTATACATCCCTGGATTATTCGCAGTTTATAAAAACATGTTTCATATGCAGGCCATGCCTTTTCAGTAATCGGACCGTGTACTTTACATGGTAGTTCAACTGCTTCTTACATCAGACATGTGGTCAGGAGTAATTGACGGTGAACGTGACACTCTAAACTAACTAAATATAAAGCGATGCAGAAATGTAAATCTAATATGTACAACGAGTGGGTTCACTGTGTCTTACTTGTTGCATGTCATGGGCACAGATAACTACTTACCATAATTAAGGTTGATCAAGTCCTAATTACTAGGTTACAGTCACGTGGATAACTAGAAAGGGTACTCCATAAATTAGACTCAAGTTCATAAAGTCTTAATGATACAAAGGTCATTAATTCCTATTTTATCTGAACGCGTCTTCGAACATCATTTCATTGTGCATTGACTTTCGTAGGATATACCAGTTAGTTGTGAAGTTGTATTATCCTTTCGGAATTCCAACTGTTAAACCAGAGTTGATTCCAGTGATGTAACTATCTTTGGTCGTTTATCGACTTCCATACATTTGTACTCCGTGTAAAACGTTTCCAGTACTATATCAGATAAACTGTCGAATAGGAGCCGTTACATCACTTTTACAATTGTCGTACACTTAATTGTATAATATCATCCTTACTTATAATTATCTACATCATCAACAATCACAATAATAAACTACTCGCAATTCATGGTAATAGACAAATCACATACAAGGCAATAATACATAATTAAAGTATGAAATAAAGCAAGTATGATAAAGGTTTCGATATCACCCGGAAATAAATGCGTAACAGCGTATTATTATGGTTGAAAATTCGTTCACACGTACAAAGATGAATCTCCAAACTCCTAACGTTCGCTCTAACCTCTATGTTAATCCGTAGATTAATTACAATAATCCTAGACTAAAATATAAGAGAATTTTAGAGTGAGAAAGGGGAAATGGAAGAGTGAGAGTGTAAGTATGAGTGTGAATATGAGAGTGTGTTGAAATGAGAGCTAGGGGCTGCTATTTATAGGAGAGGCTTGGATCAAGTTAGCATCCAAAAGCTCACAATAGCAAAAGGTGAAAAAGGTGGTGGCACCAGGTACGAAAAGGTGGAAAAGGTGGTGGCACCAGGTACGAAAAGGACAAAAAAGTGCAATCCGTGCGGGTGATTGGAGGCCGGCGGCGGGTAGGTGGCTGCCGGCGGCGGTGGGGTGGCTGGCCGGCGGCGGCTGGCACCCCCCCCCCCCCCGCACCGGTTCGTCGCCTGTTGCCTCGTTTCTCGATTCGTGCGTGTTTTCTTCGTTATGTGCCCATTTGCGTTGATTCTTTTTGCTTTGGATTCGTAATTCAAAAACGAAGCTTTTGATGAGAAGAAATCCCAAAAATATATCTCTGAACTTTAGATGTGTCGTACGAATCGTTTGGATCTTCTGGTGTACGTAGAATCTTCATTCTTCGTCCGTTTTAGTTGATTCTTCTTCTGTTGGATTCGTAATTTGAAAACGAACATCTTGGATGAGATTGATGTTGGTGATGGGCTCTTTTGTCTTGAATTCTCGTTTTGATGTCTTGAATCTTCAAACGTGCGTGGAATCTTTGTTTTCTATCCGTTTTGCTTGATTTTCATCGTGCAACCTTGTTTTTACCATATTGACATAATACTACCGATTTGTACTGAATTTGGGTTAAAGTGCCAAGAATCGTTCCAGAATGAGAGAGATATCGGTAGTAAAAACGTGACTTTTTACGCGATATCAATGGTGTGTTTAATCATTCCCCAAATTTGCGTAAAGTTCCGTGTTCGTTTACCCGTTCGTTTTGCGTTTTAATTAATCGTATAACGTTTTATTTAATAAGTTTTGTTAACGATTTAGAACTCGATATTTTTAAATAAAAGGTTTACTCAAATAATATATTCTAAGTTATTAAAATATATTTCGGTCGTTGGTTGAGGTTTAGACGTTCATTCAAATCGTGTAACATTTTCAATCGTTTAAATTGTACGCGTGCAATCGCGATATTTTTACTTGAAGTATTTTATCAAAATACTTAATAATGAGTTATAAAAATTATAACTTGAGTTTATTTCGCGTGTTGGGCGCGTTTCACGCGTTTTCGTCGCGTACGGAGTGTTTTATACGATATTTAATACGTTTAATATATTCTCGCAATATATTAAGGTAAATAATGTTTTCTTGGATAAATACACATTATTTTAAACAGTTTGTCACCAACGTCTATATTTTCATTGTCGGATATCCATCCGTTTCATAAGTGTATGATTTAAATAAATCGTATAAACGTGTATGTAATTACACATAACGTTACATATATTTAGATTAATACAAAACTAAATACACGTAATTACAAGTAAGTTAGGCACTAATTATAGTCCTAATTTGGTGGGTGTCACAATTTATATTAAGCATTTTACATATTACTCCCCTCTACTTTTCTAATTGACACTTTCTACCCTCTAACCACATTTTCTTTACATAGTTAGTCCCACTAACTATTTCTATCACAAACAATCTACTCCTTTCGTCCCAAATTAAGTGTCTCGTTTTAACTTTTTGAGTCTTTCTTTTTCAACTTTGACCTTAAATATTTTTGTTTGTATTATATGATACTTGATGCAAAATATATGAATGGATTGAGTTTTAATTGTATTTTCATTGGTATAATTTTCATAAAATAATATATAATACAAACAAAAATATTTAAGGTCAAAGTTGAGAAAGAAAGACTTCCAAATCTGATATAGGACACTTAATTTGGGACTGAGGGAGTATTTCACATATTATTATATTATACACATATAATTAGATAATTAAACATATATAATATAATTTAAAACTTAAAAATTTTGGGACGTTACAACTCTCCCCCACTTATTCAAGATTGTGTTCTCATAATCCATTCATGGTACAATGCCGGATAATACTTAACAACCTCATTCTCTGACTCTCATGTAAACTCTGACCCTTTTTTGTGTTTCCATTGAACCTTGAACATCCTAATGTCTTTATTTCTTACTTTCTTTATCTTTTCTTCTAAAATCATAACAAGTTGCTCAACATAATACAATTCATTATTAACCTCTATCTCTTCCAAGGGTACATATGATGCCTCATCCACCAAACACTTCCTTAAGTATGACACGTGGAAAGTGTTGTGGATACCTACCAACTCATTTGGTAACTCAAGTCGATAAGCTACCTTTCGTACTCTTTCTAAAATCTTAAATGGGCCAATGAACCGAGGACTTAGCTTTCCTCGTTTTCTGAAATGAATGATACCCTTCCACGGGGACACTTTTAACTTTACCTTGTCTCCAATCTGAAACTCTATCGGGCGCCATTAGACGTCGGCATAAGACTTTTGCCTGTCTTGTGCCATTTTCAAACGTTCTCTGACTTGGTCAATCTTTTCCGCTGTTTTTTGAACAATGTCAAACTTGCCCAGTTCTCGCTGACCAATCTTACCCCAACAAATTGGAGTCCTACACTTCCTCTCATAAAGCATCTCATAAGGTAGCATACCTATACTCGCATGGTAGCTGTTATTATATGAAAATTCTGGCAATGGTAAGTGTGTATCCCAGCTACCACCGAAATCAATAGCACAAGCTCTCAACATGTCTTCTAAAGTCTGAATGGTTCTTTCACTCTGACCACCTATCTGCGGATGATAAGCTGTGCTCAGATTTACCTGAGTACCCAAAACTTCTTGAAACTTGTTCCAAAACCTGGAAGTAAATTTGCTATCTGTGTCTGAAACTATAGGAATAGGTACTCCATGATGTGCTACCACCTCCTGAACATACAAATCTGCAAGTGTCTCTGAAGAATACGTTTCTTTAATCGACAAAAATAATAGCACTTTTTTGTTAATTGATCCACAATCACCCAAATTGCATCATGCTGACATCGGGTTTTTGGCAATTTGGTAATGAGATCCATTGCGATGTGCTCTCATTTCCAAACAGGTATCTCAGGTTGCATCTTTCCATATCGTTTTGGTTGTTCAGCTTTTACCTGAAAACATGTTAGATATTGTTCTACATACTTAGCAATGTCTCTCTTCATACATGGCCACCAATAATCTGATTTTAAGTCATGATATATCTTAGTGGCACCAAGATGAATACAATATCTGGACTTGTGCGCCTTCTCAAGTAACAATTTCTTTAACTCTATTGACTGGGGAATCCAAATTCTGCCATACCGGGTCTTTAACCTGTAACACCCCCAAAATCATTGTTCAACGGAAGCAAGCTTTGGGGTGCTACTAATCAAATATCACAGCACAAAAGTAAAGCAAATGACATCTATATGCAACGTTTGTAAAATAGTTACATTTCCATACGTAAAATGTTTGAAAACATAGAGTTTTTGGTTACAAAAAGAAGTTCCCTAGAGTCCGCGCGTATAGCGGGAGATTCTATTACATAATCATAATAAATACAAAAGATAATGTTAAGAATCTCCGTTAGGTGCAGTGTAGAAATCATGCGACTCTAGCTAGCATCCTGAGGGGATCCTACTCCGTCAGTGTACCTGAGATGCAAAGATAAAAAGGTCAACACAAATGTTGGTGAATCTCACAGGTTTGTAAATAATATTAGTATTTGAACACAAGCTTTCATCAATAATGCCCGCAGGCGTAAATTAGGTATTTGCAATCCCGCAAATGTAAAGTAAGTAAGTTATACCGTTGCCATGAGGCTCATAATTGAAGCTTAACCCGTAAGTAATAAGTTGCTCCCGTGACATGCTCGTAACTGAGTAAGCATTAGTAACGAATAATAGTCGCCCGTTTATACGGTACAGTTCGTGGTAGCGCTACTACCCCGGGCGGGGAGGGTCATTTCCCTAATGGATTCATTAACTAGTGTTCGCGCTTAAGTCCATAACTAACGATATATGATGGAGAGACTTCAGTAAAAGTAAGTAACTCATGCAATCCCGTATAGTAAAATGAGTTGATCGTACTTGTGTTCAAGAAAAGTAAGCAATGTATCTCACCCCATATGTATAAAACAGTAAAAGTGGGGCTGTAAGACTCACCTGAGTCTTGTAAGTACGTATGTGAAATCAACCAGGTAAAGTGGATGTAAGTCCGTGTATCGGTTCTCAGAACCCTGCAACCTTCTGGCGTCCGAAACGCTCAAGGTCGTAAGTAAACAAGTAAACGAGTTGGTCTCTTAAAAGATCACCCATGCAAGTTGTCCCCTCAACTAGGAAATGTCCAAGTGTTCGTTTAGTAATCCGTTTGTAGTTTGAAAAAAAGTATGGCCCGTTGATGACAGTTTGTAATAATAATCCAAATGTGTTATTATTATATGTATTGTTGTATCAAGTTTCATTATTTGTAAGTGTTCGACACTTAGTTGCGAAAAGTATTTACAAGTTCCTGGATGATGGGGGTTCGGGGGCAGCGCCCCTAGTAGCGGGGTCCAAGGGGCAGAGCCGCTGGCCAGGTCAGCTTGGAAAATTTTTATTTCTAAAGACCTAGTCCGGCTGCGGACTGAAAATGTGTTGCGAACTGAGTTCGCGGTGCGAACTGAGTTTGGATTCGCAAGACAAAGTGGGTTCGCAAGTGGTAGGCTGCGAACTTAGTTCGGTTCGCAGCACCAGGTTCAACTCGCAGGTCGACTCGCAAGTCAACTCGCAGGTCGACTCGCAGGTCGACTCGCAAGTCGACTCGCAGGTCAACTCGCAAGTCAACTCGCAAGTGGGTTCGGTTCGCAGTTTGGGTTCGCGAGTTCAGTTTTTCGTAGGTAAATCTCGGTTCGCAGCTCGATCTGCGAGCTGAGACGCATCTCAGTTCGCAGACGGGGCTGTTTGTACAATTCAAGTTTTAAAACACAATTTACTTGGTTTTTGGATATAATCTTGTTGGGTAAATGTTCTAGCATGTAAATCTAAGCTTTACAAGTAATTTAAAAGAGTTTTGAAGTCCCTTACCACGAAAACGAAAATGGAGAAGATGAAGATGAAGAGCTCGAGATGGTGATCGTTTCTCCCTGAATCAACTCCGTAAGATGATGAGTTTTTGGGTTACGTTTTTGGGGTGGTTTGGGGCTGCAATTTGAGAGGGAGAAGGAGAGAAGAGAGTGTATGTATGTGTGTGTGTTTGGTGTAAATGAGAAAAGAAGGAAACCAAAAGGGTTTAAAAAAAAAGTGGGTCATGGGTCAGTTTGAGTTTGGGTCCGCGGGTCTGAACCGACCCATTTGGGTCTCGGCTTGCGGGTTTGTGTTTCCGAATTTTATATCACGAGTCGTTGTCGGTTAAATCCCGTAGTTGTCTAAATGTTGTTTCGCGTTATTTGTTAAAGTGTATCCGAAATATCTTTAGCCGAAGTATTTTATCAAAATACTTTAATAATGAGTTATAAAAATATAACTTGAATTACTTTCTGTTGTTAGGCGCGTTTCGTGTGCTCTCGTCGCGTTCGGAGTGTTTTAAACGATACTAGATACGTGTAATATATTTTCACAATGTATTAAAGCAAATAATGTCTGTTTGGATAGTTCCACATTATTTAAAAGTTTTGCCACCAACGTCCATTTATTAATGTCGGACCTCGTCCGGTTCATAAGTGTACGATTTAAATTAAATCGCGTAAGCATGTATGTAATTACACCATAATGTTACATATATTTAGAGTATTACAAAACTAAATACACGTAATTACAAGTAGTTTAGGCACTAATTAAAGTCCTAAGTTGGCGGGTGTCACCTTCTCCCCTTGTTATAAGAATTTCGTCCCGAAATTAGTTCAAAGTCGCGGTGTGAGCAGAGTCTGTGAATAGGTGTGGGTATTTAAGTCGCATTTGGTCTTCCCGTTCCCAGGTGAATTCAGGACCACGCCTCAAATTCCACCTGACTTTAACAATGGGAATACGACTTTGTTTCAGTTGTTTGACCTCGCGGTCCATGATTTCCATAGGTTCCTCGACAAAATGAAGTTTATCATCAATTTGTATTTCGTCGAGCGGTACGATCAGTGTCTCATCAGACATACATTTCTTCAAGTTAGAAATGTGGAAGGTAGGATGCACACTACTAAGTTCGGTAGGTAGCTGCAGTCGATACGCCACTGGACCAATTCTCTCAAGAATTTCAAACGGTCCAATGTACCTAGGGTTCAGTTTTCCTCGTTTTCCAAATCGAATGACACCTTTCCACGGTGCCACCTTAAGAAGTACCTTGTCCCCAACCTAGAACTCAAGGTGTTTGCGTCTCACGTCAGCATAACTTTTCTGACGATCTAGTGCGGCTTTCAGCCGGTTTTGGATACCAACGATCTTCTCGGTGGTTTCGTGAATGATTTCTGGACCAGTGAGTTGGGTATCTCCCACCTCAGTCCAGCAGATAGGTGATCGGCACTTACGTCCGTAGAGTGCCTCAAAAGGTGCGGCCTTGATGCTAGTATGGTAACTGTTGTTGTATGAGAATTCGCACAAAGGCAAGTGATTTTCCCAGTTTTTACCGAAGTCAACTACACAAGCTCGCAGCATATCCTCCAGTGTTTGTATAGTGCGTTCTCTTTGGCCATCAGTCTGTGGGTGGTAAGCAGTACTCATGTCCAAACGAGTACCAAGAGATTTTTGTAGCGATTGCCAAAAGCGAGAAGTAAATCGGGCATCTCTATCAGAGATAATTGAGATGGGCACACCATGTCTTGACACAATCTCCTTTAAGTAGATCCGTGTCAAACGTTCCATCTTGTCAGTTTCTTTGATAGGCATGAAATGAGCAGATTTAGTGAGTCGGTCTACGATCACCCAAATGGTATCGCAACCGCTAGGTGTTTTCGGGAGTTTGGTAATGAAATCCATGGTGATTTGCTCCCATTTCCATTCAGGGATTTCCGGTTGTTGCATTAACCCGGAAGGTTTTTGGTATTCGGCTTTAACCTTGGAACAAGTAAGGCACTTGCCCACATAGGTTGCAATGTCGGCTTTCATATTGGGCCACCAATACAACTCTTTGATGCCATGATAGATTTTGTCAGCACCAGGGTGTATAGAGTACTTAGACTTGTGTGCCTCGTCCATCACAAAGTCTCCTAAGTTCCCAAAATTCGGTAACCAGATTCGGTTCGAGAAGTATCTGGCCCCGTTAGGTTTGGTTTCAAATTGTTTGTCCATGCCTCGCTAGGCCTCGTTTATCAAGTTTTCTGGTTTGAGTGCTTCGAGTTGAGCGGTGAGAGTTTGATTGATGAGGTCGTTGTGAATGGTCATACTGAGGGCTTGAACTCGAAGTGGTTTCACTCGTTCTTTTCAGCTTAAGGCATCGACAACCACATTTGCCTTGCCCGGATGATAGCGAATCTCGCAATCGTAATCAGTAAGCAACTCGACCCATCGACGTTGCCTCATGTTGAGATCCTTTTGATCGAAGATATGTTGGAGACTTTTGTGGTCAGTAAAGATTGTACACTTGGTACCGTACAAGTAGTGTCTCCAGATTTTTAGAGCGAATACAACTGCCCCTAACTCTAGGTCATGAGTTGTGTAATTCTTTTCGTGGACCTTGAGTTGTCGAGAGGCGTAAGCAATAACTTTTTCTCGTTGCATCAACACGCAACCGAGTCCTTGGTGTGAGGCATCACAGTACACCACGAAGTCATCGTTACCCTTGGGTAAGGATAGGATAGGTGCACTGCAGAGTTTCTGTTTGAGCAGTTGGAAAGCTGACTCTTGTACATCGGTCCAGTCAAACTTTTGTTCTTTCTGAGTCAGGGCGGTGAGAGGTTTGGCTATTTTCGAAAAATTCTCAATGAACCGCCTGTAGTATCCGGTGAGTCCTAAGAATTGGCGTACTTCAGTAGGTGTAGTCGGTGCTTACCAGCATTTGATAGCCTCGATTTTTGAAGGATCAACATGGATTCCTTGAATGTCAATCACGTATCCAAGGAATTGTACGGTTTACATCCGGAACTCACACTTAGAGAATTTAGCTTACAACTCTTCGTGCTTGAGTAGTTCTAGGATGGCTTTCAGGTGTTGCGCGTGTTCTTGTTCATTGCGCGAATAAATTAGAATGTCGTCAATGAAGACAATGACAAACTTGTCAAGGTAAGGCTTACACACCCGATTCATAAGGTCCATGAATACCGCCGGTGCGTTGGTCAAGCCGAATGGCATCACTTGAAACTCATAATGCCCGTAACGAGTTCGGAAGGCTGTTTTTGGAATATCTTCGTCACGAACTCGGAGTTGGTGATAACCTGACCATAGATCTATCTTGGAATAAAAACTCGACCCCTGAAGTTGGCCAAACAGGTCATCAATGCGAGGAAGTGGGTAACAGTTCTTTACAGTTAATTTGTTAAGTTCACGATAGTCGATGCACATGCGGAAAGAACCGTCTTTCTTTTTCACAAACAAGACCAGAGCTCCCCAAGGTGAGGAACTTGGTCGAATAAATCCCTTGTCCAGGAGTTCCTGTAACTGAGTAGACAACTCCTGAAGTTCGGATGGGGCTAGTCGGTAAGGTGCTCGCGCCACAGGTGCTGCACTGGGTGCAAGATCAATAGAAAATTCGACTTGTCTAGGTGGTGGAAGGCCAGGCAAGTCTTCAGGAAAGACTTCTGGGAAATCTCGAACAATAGGCACATCCTCATGTCGCTTCTCCTCTGACTTTTTCTCCATAACATGTGCGAGGATTGCCTGGTACCCTTTTCTCAAGTATTTTCGGGTTTTCATGCAAGAAATGATGTTTAGGATCGTCCCACCGGTCTCCCCTTGTATGACTAAAGTTCCACCGGTGACGAAAGGGACGCAGACGATTTTCTCAAAACAAACTATTTCGGTTCGGTGCTTGGATAACCAATCCATACCGACGATGATGTCAAAGCTGCCGATCTCGACGGGTATCAAATCAATGGAAAAGAGCTCATTAGCTAAGTTTAAAGTGCAATTAGGTATCACACTGTCGGCCTCAATAAGTTTTCCATTTGCTAATTCTACTGTGTACTTAGAATCTAAGGCTATAGGTGCAGTGTCAAGTAGTGGATAAAATTCATCAGACATAAAACTCTTATCAGCACCAGTATCAAACAGGACAGTGGCAGTTAAGTTGTTGAGAAGGAACATACCCGTGACCACATTAGGGTCTTGACGGGCTTCCCCTGATTTCAGCACAAAAGCTCTTCCTCGAGCTTTGTTGTTGTTCTTGTTGTTGTTGTTTTTCAGTTTGGGGCAGTCGCTCTTGAAATGCCCTGGATTTCCGCACCCAAAGCAAGTCTTCGGCGCGTTAGTGTTGGGGGTAGGGATGTTGGCTCGACAATCCTTGGCTAAGTGCCCGAACCTTTTGCAATTAGTATAAGGGCAGGAACCGTCATGATGGCGGTTGCATTTGGAACAGTAAGGTTTGTTCCCGATGTACCTTTTCCTCTCTGTAGATCCCGAGGAATAAGCCTTAATAGACTCAGGCTTTTTGTTGAAGGTTTGGTTGGAGGAATTGGGACTTCCTTCCCACTTACGCTTGTTGTTTGTTGTTGGGGTTGAAGTTGTGCCACGGCGGACAAAGTTGGTCGTTAGTTCGTGAACCATACGAATGGCGCTTTGAATAGTACCCGGTTTGGATGAAGTCACCAGGTCTTGAAGTCTATCGGGGAGTCCATCTACGTATTTCTCGATCCTCTTATACTCGGGATCGACCATGGATGGGCACAGAAGTGCCAGTTGGTGAAAACGGTTGGTGTAACCCGTGATATCATCACCCCGCATTTTGTGGTTCCAGAACTCTACCTCCAGCTGTTTCAATTCATCTCTGGGGCAGTACTCGCCCCTCAACATCTGCTTTAACTCCTCCCATGAGAGTTTGTAAGCATTTGCAATACCCACAGTCTGGGCATAGGTGTTCCACCAGGTGAGAGCGGTGTCAGAAAATGTACTGACGGAGAACTTGACCTTGTCTCTCTCTGTGCAGTTGCAAATAAGGAATACAGATTCGATTTTCTCGATCCAGCGTACTAGACTGATTGCTCCTTCGGTACCCGCAAAGCTCAAGGGTTTGCATTTCTGAAAGTCTTTGTAAGAGCAGGGTTTGGGTTGTGGCCCATTGGTAGCTGTATTTTCGCTACTAGGAATGGGTGTTCGGGTAGCCAAGGCTTGGGCCACACTGTGGGCAATCAGATCCGCTATTTCGGTTTCGCTGAGGGTGACCTGGCGTCGGGGAGGCATGATGCTGAACGAGAAGAACAAGAAAAGAGAAATAAGAGATTTGTACGAATTTATGATATATCTCATGTGTATATGATGGAATATACGATAACAGAGTGACGTGATAACCATATTTCATTAGATAACTAGATTAGATACAAGGCATGAGTCCTAGAGGGTTACATAATATAAGGAGTACAAAAGATGCCGGGAATTGTTTTATCCGATCGCATTACATAGGTCCTACGAAAGCATAATAGAATACAGATTCAGCCTAAGCTAGTTCCGGCGTAGATTGAGTTGTGGCAGCAGTGCGTTGAGGTGGTCCACAGTTTCTACAAGTCTGTTGGCCGTTCAGAGGGCATCCTCGGTTTCCCTTAGACGTGTCTCGCACTGATGTAGCCTTGATTGTAAGACAGAGATTTCATTTCGGTTGCCACTCAATTGGTTGTGGACAACCTCCATGGTTTCGACTGTTTCTCCCACTTGATTCTGAAGAGTGTTTGGTGGTAACAGTGTGATCGTGATCTTCGGAGACTTGCTCGATTCGCTCCATTGCTGTGAGTCTCCAGTTCTCGCGAGTTTCTTGGAGTTCGATATCCATCTCATGGAGTTGTTGATTGTGATGGAGCACCCTAGCGGCTAAGTCCGGTAGAGTGAGGTGAGTGGGATATGGGCTGGCTCGAGGCGAACGGGCATCCCTCCTAGCCACCCTTGGGTTTCGTGCTCCATGCGGATAAGAGCGTGACGAACTTGGTGGTGTGTTTGCCATTCTGAGACAAAGTGTTAGAAAGAATGAGGCCTACATATATATAACATATAATATAGCCTAGTGTGTCTAGCACAAACAAGTATCGGTCCCGTTTCTCTAGTAGTCAAAGTCAACTAGTGTATTCCTGTTCAACATCACCACTTCAGTTGTTACATCATCTATATTTAATTGTACATAGTTGATCAGGCTATGTTAAATTAAATTCGTATGATGTAATCCCTGAATCAGTCATACTTAATAAGGAAATACAACCTAACGGTCATAGTCTAGGCCCATTAAATGCAACCTAGTTCACTATAACCTTAGGCTCTGATACCAATCTGTAACACCCCCAAAATCACTGTTCAGCGGAAGCAAGCTTTGGGGTGCTACTAATCAAATATCACAGCACAAAAGTAAAGCAAACGACATCTATATGCAACGTTTGTAAAATAGTTACATTTCCATACGTAAAATGTTTGAAAACATAGAGTTTTTGGTTACAAAAAGAAGTTCCCTAGGAGTCCGCGCGTATAGCGCGAGATTCTATTACTTAATCATAATAAATACAAAAGATAATGTTAAGAATCTCCGTTAGGTGCAGTGTGGAAATCATGCGACTCTAGCTAGTATCCTGAGGGGATCCTACTCCGTCGGTGTACCTGAGATGCAAAGCTAGAAAGGTCAACACGAATGTTGGTGAATCTCACAGGTTTGTAAATAATATTAGTATTTGAACACAAGCTTTCATCAATAATGCTCGCAGGCGTAAATCAGGTATTTGCAATCCCGCAAATGTAAAGTAAGTAAGTTATACCGTTGCCATGAGGCTCATAATCGAAGCTTAACCCGTAAGTAATAAGTTGCTCCCGTGATATTCTCGTAACTGAGCAAGCATAAGTAACGAATAATAGTCGCCCATTTATACGGTACAGTTCGTGGTAGCGCTACTACCCCGGGCGGGGAGGGTCATTTCCCTAATGGATCCATTAACTAGTGTTCGCGCTTAAGTCCATAACTAACGATATATGATGGAAAGACTTCAGTAAAAGTAAGTAACTCATGCAATCCCGTATAGTAAAATGAGTTGTTCGTACGTGTGTTCAAGAAAAGTAAGCAATGTATCTCACCCCATATGTATAAAACAGTAAAAGTGGGGCTGTAAGACTCACCTGAGTCTTGTAAGTACGTATGTGAAATCAACCAGGTAAAGCGGATGTAAGTACATGTATCGGTTCCCAGAACCCTGCAACCTTCTGGCGTCCGAAACGCCCAAGGTCGTAAGTAAACAAGTAAACGAGTTGGTGTCTTAAAAGATCACCCATGCAAGTTGTCCCCTCAACTAGGAAATGTCCAAGTGTTCGTTTAGTAATCCGTTTGTAGTTTGAAAACAAGTATGGCCCGTTGGTGACAGTTTGTAATAATAATCCAAATGTGTTATTGTTGAGTCACTGATCGCTGAACTCAAGATGGTCACTGATCACAAAGATTAAGGGGGAGCCATTAATCGCTGATAAGTGAAGTCACTGATCATGCTATATGTTCACAGTCTCTGATCTTCTCAATAATGTTCCATGAAGAAAATGATTCAAGTCAAGCTCCTGTTGCTGAAGTTTATGGTCGCTGATTCTATCTCTTCAATCAGTAGATGAAGAATTTATAAAGATCAAAGACTCAACTATGTGTGTTGCTGATACTCATCTATCAGCGAGAGTCTCCAAGTCTTCTTGAGTTCTCTCTTCTGCTGAATAAAAGAAGTCACTGAAGATTAGCTGTTCAAGTCATTCTTTAGAGCATGTTAGCTCGCATCGAGAATGAGGAGGATTGATGTTTCTATCAGTGACTGCAGCATTAAATGCCGCATTAAATAAGGAGTTGACATTCGGCGTTATTACGGCGCAGCACGTGTTCCTCGTAACTTGAAAAGAGTGACGTGGAAGCATCTGATTGGTTTATGATACAAGGTGATATTTCCCACGACAGAATGTCGAACCATGATGTATCACATCTCAACTACCTCACCAATCAAGCAGCGACACGTGTCCTTCCAGATCCGGATATTAAGGATTTCAGCGTCTATAAATAGCGTAGTATGTTGTACTCCATTTGTGTCGATTGTTTTGTATTGTTACTTGTTTGTCAGTAACTAGTTTGTCTAAGATACAAACAACACCAGCGAGTGAACTAGTAGCGTGTTTGTCCACTATTAGTTTACCTCAGCGAGTGAGCAAGTTAGCGTGTTTGTCCACTACTGCTCATCTCCTTTTGTAAGAGCTGTATTGTTTGATTTTGATTAGCTTTGGCTAATCTATTCCGCAATCAACAATAGATAAATTTTATCAATAAAAGAATTTATCTTTCAGCTAGTATTGCATCAGCAACTGAACTGCCTATCTTACATATATATTTGTGTTCATTTTGCTGTCATTTTAATACGGTTAAAAACTTGCTAAACAAGCTAACACATTATAACAGAAAAGTTTTTAATTGTATTCAACCCCCCCTTCTACAATTAACTCACTGTTAACGATTCACAATCACTAACATAATAGAGATTAGGGACTCACAGTTATTATTATATGTATTGTTGTATCAAGTTTCATTATTTGTAAGTGTTCAACACTTAGTTGCGAAAAGTATTTACAAGTTCCTGGATGACGAGGGTCCGGGGGCAGCGCCCCTGGTAGCGGGGTCCAAGGGGCGGCAGCCCCTGGCAGGGTCCAAGGGGCAGAGCCCCTGGTTAGGTCAGCTTGGAAAATTTTTATTTCTAAGGACCTAGTTCGGCTGCAGACTGAAAATGTGTTGCGAATTGAGTTCGCTGTGCGAACTGAGTTTGGATTCGCAAGACAAAGTGGGTTCGCAAGTGGTAGGCTGCGAACTGAGTTCGGTTCGCAGCACCAGGTTCAACTCGCAGGTCGACTCACAAGTCAACTCGCAGGTCAATTCGCAGGTCGACTCGCAGGTCATCTCGCAGGTCAACTCGCAGGTCGACTCGCAGGTCAACTCGCAAGTCAACTCGCGAGTGGGTTCGGTTCGCAGTTTGGGTTCGCGAGTTCAGTTTTTAGTAGGTAAATCTTGGTTTGCAGCTCGATCTACGAGCTGAGACGCATCTCAGTTCGCAGACGGGGCTGTTTGTACAATTCAAGTTTTAAAACGCAATTTACTTGGTTTTTGGACATAATCTTGTTGGGTAAATGTTCTAGCATGTAAATCTAAGCTTTACAAGTAATTTAAAAGAGTTTTGAAGTCCCTTACCATGAAAACGAAAATGGAGAAGATGAAGATGAAGAGCTCGAGATGGTGATCGTTTCTCCCTGAATCAACTCCGCAAGATGATGAGTTTTTGGGTGACGTTTTTGGGGTGGTTTGGGGCTGCAATTTGAGAGGGAGAAGGAGAGAAGAGAGTGTATGTGTGTGTGTTTGGTGTAAATGAGAAAAGAAGGAAACCAAAAGGGTTTTAAAAAAAAAGTGGGTCATGGGTCGGTTTGAGTTTGGGTCCGCGGGTCTGAGCCGACCCATTTGGGTCTCGGCTCGCGGGTTTGTGTTTCCGAATTTTATATCACGAGTCGTTGTCCGTTAAATCCCGAAGTTGTTTAAATGTTGTTTCGCATTCTATCGAGGTTGGACAGACATGATGCGAAGGAGTCTCCAAAGACAGAGAAATCGTCCATAAAGACTTCCATGCATTGTTCAATTATGTCGTGGAAAATTGCAACCATGCATCTCTGAAATGTTGCAGGTGCGTTGCATAATCCAAACGGCATTCGTCGGTATGCGAATGTTCCGTAGGGATATGTGAATGTCGTCTTCTCTTGGTCCTTTGGATCGAGCGGGATTTGGAAGTACCCAGAAAAACCATCGAGGAAACAGTAGAATTCGTTTCCTGATAACCTTTCGAGCATTTGGTCAATAAACGGAAGCGGGAAGTGATCTTTGCGAGTTGATTCGTTTAACTTCCGATAATCGATGCAGACTCTCCAACCGGTAACCGTCCGATTTGGTATAAGCTCATTTTCTTCGTTTGTAATGACCGTCATTCCTCCCTTCTTTGGTACTACTTGAAATGGGCTAACCCAAGGTGAGTCGGATATTGGGTAGATCAATCCGGCATCTAAGAGTTTGATAACCTCTTGTTTGACCACGTCCTGGATCTTAGGGTTTACCCTTCTCTGCCTTTGTACGGATGGTTTGAAATCGTTTTTCATGAGGATCTTGTGTGTGCAGTAGTTTGGACTGATTCCTTATATATCGGAAATCTTCCATGCAATTGCCTTCTTGTGTGATTTCAGAACATCAATGAGTTGAGCTTTCTCCTCGGGTTTTAACTCTTTTGATATTATCACCGGGAGTTGTGATGTTCCGTGGAGGTAAGCGTACTCAAGGTGAGGTGGTAGTTCTTTTAATTCTAGGTTTAGTGGTTCTTCGATAGACGGCTTCATTCTAGCTATCTCGTCTCTATTCAGCTTCTCGTATTCAGCTTGGAATGGTGCTTCGTCTGCCTCAGGTTCAGATGTGGAGATTGATGCTATTTCAACCCACTCGGTTTTATTTGAGAATTCATCTGTCTTTAGCTCGTACTTGTTGACTGACGATGAGGAAACTTCATCATTTCTGGTGAGGATGATCTTTCCGTCGTTAGTGAACTGAAATTCTTAAAATTGAGCGGATGAAGATTGGTTTATGGTGATTTCAGGGTTTGAAAACGGTAGTGATTCGGGTTGGTTGGCTAATTGTAGTTCAAACGATGGTGGCTCAACACTCATTTCTTTGAATGAATCCAAGATCTCTCTAATTGAGGGAAATGGGTTTGATTTATTGAATATTGGTTTATCTCTATTTAGCCAAGGTATCGGTGTACCGCATCCTAATGGAACAGCGATTTTTTTGTCATCGATGTAAGGAGACTTCTTTTCAAACAGCGGAAATAGTAGTTCCTTGGATGTTATTGGCGAAGCGATTGCGGAGTGCAGCCCAGGGTCCTCATTACACAGTTTTTGAACGGTGATTATGGTGTTGGGTATTGGATCATGGCTGGATAGTGCTAGTACTTCGTGGAGATGCTCATCAAAAATATCCTGCATGGTATCACACAAACCAAGGTCCTCTTCCAGAGGTTGCTTCATTAATCGATCGATATTAAAGGTGACTTCCTCTTTCCCAACTCTTAATTTTAAAGATTTTTCGTTAACATCAATTACAGCCTTGGCAGTATTTAGGAATGGTCTGCCTAGGATGAGCGGGACATGTGTGTCTTCTTCTATGTCCATGACAATAAAGTCCACTGGAAAAACGAACTTATCGACTTTGACCATGACATCTTCAGCAATTCCTCGAGGGAGTTTAACTGATCTGTCAGCTAATTAGATAGTCATACGAGTAGGTAATAGGTCATCTAATCCTAATTTCTTGTAAAGGGAATAAGGCATAAGGTTAACACTAGCACCTAGGTCTGCTAAGGCGTTACTAATTTGAATTCCTTAGAAAAAACAGGGTATAGTAAAACGTCCAGTATCGCCTAATTTAGGTGGGAGACCACGTTGTACAATTAATGAACATTCAGCATTCAAGGGTAAACTAACTATTTGCCTAAGTTTTTCTTTGTTTGAAAGGAGTTTTTTAAAGAATTTAGCACACGAGGGCATTTCTACTAAAGCATCTAATAATCTAACATTTAAGTGTAGGCTTTTAAATATTTCCATATATTTACCGAATTGGGCTTCTTGCTTTTCCTTTTTAAGTCTGCCAGGATAAGGTATTCTCGTTCGAGGTACATTATCTGGAGTTTTGGCTGGTGATGGGTCAGGTACTGTGACAGGGATGTCAATTGACACATTTTCACTAGGTGTAGGTGTGGGCAAAGAAGTGTTTTCGGGAGTGTTATCTGGTGACGGCGGATCAACTTTGGTCACTTTTCCTCCTCTAGTCACGATTAACAGATCATCACTTGGTGGATGAGTGATGTCATTCGTGATTACCGATGTACTTTCCTCAATAAAACTTAAGTTTTTCAAAATGGATTTCATGTTAGAGATTAATTTTTCTGAAATTTTTATCATGGCGTCAATGTTATCTTGAAATCCGGTTACTCTTTTGTTTATAACGTTTTGTTCGAACATAAATTCTGACAAAGATCGTTTTGAGGAAGGTAAGTGGTTTGTGGGTGAGGAAACAGCTAAAAGTTGGGTCACAGACTCATTTGGTGTGGGGTTGGTCCAATCAAAGTGTGTTGTCATAATTGAGTAAAAAGCGGTTACTAAAACTAAACTAATCCTAAGGGCAAAAAGGTAACTTTTGATTGATGTTAATCTTTCAAAAGGATCTCTTAAACACTAAAGTTGCTAAATCCTAAAATCGGTTGCCGACGCTCCCCGGCAGCGGCGCCAAAAAGTTGTTGCGCTTCACACCGGTCGTTCGAATTTCTAATGGTGACGCAGCACAACAGTGGTGTTTTTTATTTATAAGGCTGGGGCCTAGGGTTACTTATTATGCTAGCACAAGATAAGTATGACCTAGGATCGTTCTTCAAAGCGCGACAAATTGAAACTAGGGGGTTTAGAGGCTTTTATGTGTTCAGCTGGGGTTGAAAAGAGTTGGTTTTGGTTTTGGGTTTTCTTATCCTAATTTAAACTAGACTGAATTAAAAGGTGGAGGTTACTTCGGGCGTTCAGCAATTAAAGCGATTGTCTACTATGATGTGGTTTAAAAGTGGTTAAATATGGAAAGTTCTAATGAGGATAAGTTCGTAAGTTGATGTGAGCTATTCTACAATTCTTCTATCGGGCTAACGCGGAGGTGTCCACAATCAGGAAAATAGAATGTTACGGGGATTGCACAATATATTAAAGTGTACACCGAAAGTTCTCTCAAATGTACACCCATACTATCCAACAGTTAACCTCGAATCCTATTCCCCAATCTCGGTCGTCAGAGATGCCCGAATCATGGCATAGTTTGTTGAATAAACAATCTTATGAACGAGGATTATCCTCACCGGAATAGGTTGGGATAACTGGTCTAGACGATCGGATAATATGTCATCACTTATTCGTACGAGTTATCAGCATTACTTGGGGATGCTACAAGATAGGGATGATTTGTGTTACAAATGGAGACCTAGGTAATACGTTTGCTATTCGATTCATAATACAACTACCTTCGGTCGTTCTGACTTCCATACATTTGTACTCCGCCGTAAGCGTTTCCAGTACTATATCAAAGAACAGTCGAATAGGGGCCGTCATATTACTTCACGATGATTAATGCCATTTAAATTTTACTATTATGATGATCATAAGGCAACAATCAAACAAGAACATGCAATAAGACGATCAAGGCGACAATTTAATTTAAGCATACAAAAGTATTATCTAAGTTGAGGGTATTCCGAAAGTTGTCTCAAAAATATCGTCTATATGAATTTAATCTTAATCTACCTCTACTCCCATGTTCCGTGTCTCTTGGATCCTATTTTGGTCTAGAGAACACCGGCCATGCCGAGCTCAATGATTCAATCTAACATAGTATAACTAAGTGACCTGTATCCTATGAGTTAGCTACGTTCATTTTTGGATAAAGTTTTAGTCATAACATGAGTTGGGCAGATAAACGATAAAGATTTAATTCCTATATCCATTTGTAATATAAACCATCCGCAATCTCAAAACATACCACATAGTCACATATTTAATACTTTTCTAAACGATCATCATAGCAGACAATTGAGTTATTTAGCTAATCATGGCAATTCTAGCATACATATTTAAATTTATTAAAGAAAGGACAAACATATTAAACATGAAAGATAGATTGACACCTGGAAAGAAGTACAATAACTCATAGCTAAAATATGCGTCCCGGAGCACCTCCGTACAAATCTTCCTTGGCTAGTTAATTAGCTAGCCTAATTAACTAGGAAAAATAAAAGAAAAGAAAATACAAATGTGTTGGTAATTTGAGGTGTTTCTTGGTGTGTTCAAGTGTTAAGGTGTGTTGTTCAAATGAGCTCATGCCTCCTATTTATAAAGGAGTTTTGGTGCATTTTAGCCAAAGGAAGCACACATTAGCAAAAGGTGGAAAAGGTAGTAGCACCAGGTACAAAAGGCGAAAAAGGTAGTGGCACCAGGTACGAAAAGTAGGAAAAGGTCTAGCACCGGGTACGAAAAAGTACCAAAAAGTGCAATCCATGCGGGTGACGGGTAGCAGCCGGCGGCTGGCTGCCAGCCGACAGCTGCTCGGTGGCTGCCGGTGGCGGCTGGCTGCCGGTGGCGGCTGGCTGCCAGCTGCACTAGCCTGCTGCCGGTTGCTTCGTTTCTCGATTCGTGCGTGTTTTCTTCGTTACGCGTCCGTTTACGTTGATTCTTTTTGCGTTGGATTCGTAATTCAAAAATGAAGCTTTTGATGAAAAGAAATCCCAAAAATAAGTCTCTGAACTTTAGATGTGTCGTACGAATCGTTTGGATCTTCCGAAGTGCGTAGAATCTTCGTTCTTCGTCCGTTTTAGTTGATTCTTCTTCTGTTGGATTCATAATTTGAAAATGAACATCTTGGGTCAGATAGATGTTGGTGATGGGCTCTTTTATCTTGAAATCTCGTTTTGATGTCTTGAATCTTCAAACGTGCGTGGAATCTTCGTTTTTCGGCCTTTTTGCCTGATTTTTCTCGTGCAACCTTGTTTTGATCTTCTCAGCATTTGATCAATGATTTTTGCATTATTTGAGTCCAAATGCTAAATATTGCTCCAGAATGAGAGAGATATCGGTATTAAAAACGTGAATTTTTACGCGATATCACCCACGCTGATAAAAAGCGTTAGAACCAAACTTACACTTTCCAAAATGCCTTTGTGACACTTTTTGCATTCCTGAGGCACCGGCTTTTCATCTCGTTTACTACCTCCACTTGGCTTGAACTTCTTTGATGAACCAGAAGTTTGATCACTCTTTCTTTTCACGGCAACAACACGATCATCTTTCTTCAACTCAAGCTCTTGAAAAACGAGCTTCATCTACCATTTCTTCAAAATGCTGACATCTCTTGAGACTAACAAATTGTCGAATTTCCTTTTTCAACACTCCATGGAAATGATCCATGAGCATTTTTGGATTCGCCATATATTTTGGACAAAATGAGCTCAGTTCAGAAAATTACCCTCTAATTCATTTATTGATTCCGTCATTTGCTCCATAGAAAGGAATTCCCGACGGATTCTCTTTAAATCTGACTCTTGAGAATAAGCAGTTTCAAACATCACTTTAAATTTATTCCATGTCAATTTAATGATAGCTTCATTACCCTTGGTACGACATTGTACATCTCACCGCCACTTAGCACGAGACTTTAACAAATTTGTTGCATATCTTACTTTAAGCTTTTCGGGACATTATATAGTGGCAAATGCCCCTTCTACCTCTGAAATCCATCTATAACACTTAATGGGATCCATGTCCCCTTCGTAATCTGGTGGGTTGCAAGCTGAAAAATCCATGTAACTAACTTTCTTCTTTTCTTCCTGAACAGGAGCCTGAGAGGGTATTTCTTGTCTAGCTCCAACATGCTCTTCTTACTATTTCTGAAATTCTTCACTTACCACAGTGTTTGTAATTGTTGTTATCAATAAAGGGAGGGATGATTTTTGAGCATGGATAACTTCCTTAGCAACAAAAGACCTTATTCCTTCCCATGACAATTCAGCATCTCGAACAGGAGACCTTGGTTCTTCACCACTGCCTCTCGCTTCAACATTCTGGGCTCGATAATTAGGATTTGGCTCAAGAGTTAATTCTATATTTTTTTCGCTCATCTTAACTAAAAGTAGACACAATAGAATTAATACAAAACACTTAACCAATCACACTTCTACTTTATCTTTACTTCTAACACATAACAGTTAATAACTACTACTAATTCCTCCTCTAATGTCTCGTGGTTTCCATGGGTACATATAAGGTAATATGGCCAATTATCGTATTACATTATAACATATCCAAAGTCTGCACAACACACTTCGATTCAGAATTCATTAGCAATTTATTATCACATGCACATAACAGTCTAAATCATGATTAATACAATAATAAAATGGTCTAAGATCAAGTTCCCACTAATGGTGGATACCCGAATCCCTTAAACCATAGCTTTGATACCAACTTAAAACACCCCGAATTTTTTTTTTAATTATAACATTAAATATCGTCCCATAAATATAAAATAAGTCATTAACTTCAATTACATATTTTACTAGAGTCAACATACCAACTAAAATGAAGATTTCATAAGTAAATTGGGTACCCACCGGGTAAGGCTGTACCCGCCGGCTAACTGTAGTACCCGTCGGGTACTATGTATACGCACCGAATACTCGGTTTAGGCTCAGTTTCTGTCAAAATTTGCACATTAGTACCCGCCGGGTAGTCTGCCTGCACAGTAGACATTGTTTCTTTCCTGCATATTCAATTACCAATTACGAAATTTCAAACGAGCATAACTCTTGAGTCGGGAAACATTTGGTCCTAAAAATGTGCGAGCACCTCCACTTTGACCATATAAAGGTTTCCCTTTTTTCGCTTTTCCAAAATTATCATTTTATAAAAATCTAGACCATTAACCATTTTTCGCCCATTTTGGACCAAAAATATTGACATGTCATTTTACAAACCAAACTTAATCTGGCTTTCAAACTTTGACACTGAATTTGACTATCAAAATGGGACTTAAAGTAGTTATCACTACTTCCATACCATATATAGAAGCCATTTTGATACTACGACCCGCTAACGACCCATTTGGACCCATAAAGACCCAATTGGAGTTTTGATCAATGCAATAGTACTCTTTTTACCCCAATTGACTCAATAAAGTCAAAACAAACATAAACATTCACTTTTACATAAAACTTGTACCTTTTTACATTATTTCCACTTTTAACCACTTTCTTTACATAACACACTTACATTAACTATTCAAAGTCTCACCATACCATCTTAACCATTCTCTTTACAAAACATCATACAAAACCTTCAAGTGAGACTCGATTGTGTCAAACAACTTTATAAATTACAAAAGGGGTGTTATTGTATCAAAAGCATGGTTAACAAGGGATTGAACTTATTACCAACCAAGCAATAAGCTCCACCACTAGCTATACATGGGCCTTTTTCCCGACTCCTCTTTTACCTTGCTCGAACTTCCTACAACATGTTAAACATAACGGGTAAGCATAAATGCTTAGTAAGTAAAGAGAACATAAACATAACATTCTAACAAGTTAAGGATCCTCAACAATCTAAGATGCCAATTCATAAAAATTGACATACAACCAAGCTAATGACATAGTTATTACTTGGATACCGCCAATCCAATGATAAATTATTCCTTGGCTCCAAGTATCCATGTACTTACCTTGAAAATTGCTCAAACACACACTTGAATCTTCTAGCACTTGATTACCTATTCACATAAGCACATAAACACATTACTTACACATTTAACTTCTCACTCTCATCTCTTACACATGACTTTGGTGTCAAATCCCATAACACCTATAATCTTAACATAAGTTTCATACATATAACTCTATAATCGTATATAAATGGGTAATTAACATTACTTCTTACCATACTCATTATAATTCACCAAGAATGTTACTTCTTAGTGATCATACATACACATAATCCATCAATTACCCATTTTCACATGATCATAGCCTTTCTAACAGAACTAACACAATTAAAACATCCTTTCTAACTTAATAACATGTATGAAACAATAATTAAACTAATTACCTACTCATACATCAAATTCTTATAACTTAGGTTTTATGAACCTAAACCCTAACTTCAAATATATATGATTAAAGTTGTGATTCTTACCTTAGAGAGGAGCAATTGAAGATTAGAAACCTTAATTGAGTCAAACCCTAGCTTAATTTAAATTCTTGATTCCTCATTTGGCTTTCTCCTTCACGACACAAACACACATACACACATTCCTGTATTATTTTAACTGTAAGAATACTAGAACAAACAGGAAGCAGTGTTTATATCAACCATTTTACATATTACTCCCCTCTACTTTTCTAATTGACACTTTCTACCCTCGAACCACATTTTCTTTACATAGTTAGCCCCACTAACTATTTCTAACACACACAATCTATTTCACATACTATTATATTATACACATATAATTAGATATTTAAACGTATATAATATAATTTAAAACTTAAAAATTTTAGGGCGTTACAGATGTGTTGCATTTATCAGTGGCCGTGTTTCAAAGGGTAGTGAGGGACAAATCAATACCACTGTTCATTACACGGGGGTTATTTTGCAATTATTTTGAATGGGTCTGCATTGCAATTTATGTGAAATAAGATGAAAGGGGTAAAACAAGGGCATCTTGGTAAGTTTGGATTTCTCTCTCTCTCTCCAAAAAACACTGCACACATTCTCTAATTTACACGCCTAACACACACTAACACGCACCATCACAGTCACCGTCCATAACCAACATCACTATCATCATACCCGGAGAAAAGAGGTGGATAAATTGCAATGGATTTGTGGTCGAAGAGTTTAGATGTGAACCAACACCGTTGGTACCGTTGGTAAACCGGCCTCCACCGAATGTAAGTAACCATGATCATTTCTTCCTCTCTACTTCGTCTTCCTCTTCTCCCGCTACTCCACCGCCACCATCGCCGCCACCACCATAACTTTCTACTTCTGATTCAATCTAAATATGTAGTTGGTCAGTCATGATATATTTAGATTTAGACTGCACTTCAATTTTTTTACCCTAAACATAACCAAGTAACTGAACTTAATCTTTATATATATATATATATATATATATATATATATATATATATATATATATATATATATATTATGTTTTTTACATTACCACAATTCATTTATATATTCTTATTTAAGTTGGTGTTGCCTTATTTGTTCCTAAAATATACAAGTAGCTTACATGTTGATTTGGTGACCAATAACGTATAAGATACAATTTGCCGATTCATTAAACTCAAATAGGTTGTAAGATTATGAACACAATTTATATGAACACAATTACCAAATCATGTATATTATGTTGGTGAATGTTAAACAAATGATTGATGATTTTTGTTTAATAACCCTATATTATTCATCGGTTGACTACATTTACACAATGTATATTATGTTGGTGAATGTTGAACAAATGATTGATGATTTTTGTTTAGAACCCTATAATATTCTCCAGTTTATTATATTTTACATGATGTATTTTTTATTTAAGAAAATATATTATTTTTCAAAATGAATATATTCAGTACAAGTAACTTTTTTATATGTTTTGTCCAATTTAATTACTTGTAAATTTACTTGGCCCACCCTAAGAAAATTGTCTAGCTATGCCACTGCTAAATCTTGCATATTATCAGATTTTCTGATTGAACAGTTTTTTGTTATAAATCTTTTAGGCAAATCCACACCTTTATTGAAATTGTAAAATAATCTCTGGTGACCTGACATGCGAGGACTGCGGGTGACAACTATTCCCTGACAACTATTCCCTCCCTGCACACTGACTGGTTAATTTCATGCCCTCCCTGCCCTCCTATTAGGGCATCCCCATGAATCGTTCCCTTATTTCTATACCAAATACTTAAAAGAGAACTTTATGAAGACATTTGGGCTATTCACTAGGATTTTTCAACTTGATCCGTCGACCTAATTTTTTTAAACCGACTACACTTAGGCCCCTCTAGTTGTTTGTTATGTGAAACTAAATTTATTTAATCTTTATATATGATATACTAGGCATTGAGCCCGTGCGATGTAAGACAGTTTGAAAAGTGCAATAAAATAGTAATTTGTAAGTAGCCGAATATATTTCTGGCCATATAATCATTGTTATCGATAACACAATAAATTTGTAGTGTTGACCAATTACTTTACGTTTACTTCGATATTTTTTCATATATATCATTCATTTACTTTTCAGCATAAAGTTATAAACCAAACTTCTTTGCAAATAATGTTCAAGAGTTTGTAAATTTAATAACAGGTAATCTTTAACTAAAATAATACGCTCTAATAGGTATTTAAAAAACTTTATTTTATATATAAAAAGTAAGCATTGAGCTATTGCGATGTACGGCCATTTATATAACACCATTAAATTAGTTTGTATGTTACTATATTTAAGTTTTTAATACATTTGTTGAACCTATGCAATGTAGGGTATTAAAAAATAAAAATTAATCATATATTTTTTAGGTTTTTAACTGTATCTAAATATTGTTGAAAGTTTAAAATTTATTATTAAAATTAAATAGTAATAGTAATATATATCAAAATGTACTATAAATAATCAATTTGAAATATTTATATTAAAACTAATTTTTTTTAAACATGGTAGTTGATGATGATAATATTTATTAATTGTAATGTTTAAGATATGGATTAGAAAATGAATCTTTTTTTATGTAGGTAAAAATTGTTATATATTAAATATAATATAGGAATTTTCAAGGCTATTATAATAAAATATAATTGATAAATAATAGTATTTGTAATCATTTATTTATTAACATATATATATATATATATATATATATATATGTATGTATGTATGTATGTATGTATATATATATAGGGTAAGTTTCCAATGAGAACACTTCAAAAATAAGAACGGTAAGAACACTTCATAAATGCACAATTAGCAAACAAAATCATTAGATTCACACTTATACATCTCAAATATGTGTAGAAAAATTGATTAAAATAGATTTGAACTTTCGAAAATACACAAAAATCGAAAAAACGATTGATGCACAATTATAGAGATAATCGTGCATCAATCGTTTTTATTTTTATTTTTGTGCATATTTAGAAGTGTGCATTTGTTTTTCTTTGCATATTTAAGATGTATGACCAAAAATTATAGTTTATGCTTGAAATTGGCGTTTTGGTGTAGCTAAGTTGGCTACACCAAGGTGTAGCTAAGTTATTCCCACACACACACACACACACACACACACACATATATATATATATATATATATATATATATATAGGGGTGGGATCAACGGGAAAGTAAAGATCTTAGGGAAGGGGAAAGTGATTATGGCCCTTTAGATCTGTTCACTTAAAAAAAGGGCGGAGGGGCATAATGGTCCTTTCATAATTAAGCTGTGAAAAATACAGATATTTTAGGAACAAAAACGTACGCTCAATTTCAAGGAGAAATTAGGGTTATGGCTGAAAGAGTACTAACTCTTTAACGATTCAAACAAGAAATTAGGGTTTCTAATTTCTAAATTGACAATTTAATTCTAAAGTTGCAACTAGCCTTCGAACTTGGCGATTGATGATTCATTGAAAAAATCTGTGGAAAGTAAAGGAATGATGGAAGATTAATCAAATAAATGGAAAAAGGTCTCTCAAAATGTTAAATCAAAATCAAAACTCTAAGAAGAAGAAGAAGGAATCGGTAAGAACAAATAAACATCAACCGTGTATTCATTATAAAGTGTCTTTGTTATTAGCAATTTGTTGACATTTCATTCAAAAATTCAATAAATTAGCAAAGAAATATATGATTATTACAAATTACGTATTCACTAGAATGAAATATGTAACTACTTCATATACTTTTCATATACTTTTGATGGATATTAGTGTATTATATCTAGTTGTGTTACTGTACTGGATGAACATTATTCACTGCGATGAATGTTAATTGATTTATATTGAGTACTCAGTTGCTAAATGTCAAAAGAAAAAGTATTTCAGAATATTCAAATATTGAGTTTATCGAATATGTTATTTGATAATATTGAACACTTTATGTGTGTTACAGATGTCAAAATAAAAAATAAGGGTAAATAGAAACAGAAAGATTGTAGTCGTAGATATCAAGTTATGGGAAATTGATTTATATCTCCACCACAAATGTAAAAAAAGAGTGAATTAAACAATTGTTGATCAAAATCGATGTTATGAATGTTAATCTTTCTTAATAATTTCTTTTATATTTAATGAGATTTATCACTTAGCATTCATTGTCAATGATTGTTATTACCTATTATCGTTATCAATGAATGTTATCATTTAATATTCATCACAATGAACGTTATAACATCTGAAATTAAATTCAAACATTTATCAACGAATGTTATTACTTAATATTCATATAGATGAATGTTTATCACTTAATGTTCGTAATCAATGAATGTTATCAGTTAATATGCATGCAAATGAATGATATACAGCTGAGACTATAATTATTATTTTTGACTTTGCAGCTGTTATGATGAGTTCTAGTTCCAATATTCCATTGGAATCAAGTTCAGATGCTTAACATTCTACACGTAAGCTATTCTTAAAGTAAATACTTAATGTTTTCAATTTATTTGTTCATGGTGATGCTGATGATCAATTTAATTAGTTTTTTTATTTCTTCGTATTTCTTATGAAGATGGGCAGGTCATGTTGATTGGCCATAGCTCGATGTGGGACAGGTTTTAAGCCTCCTAATTACCACAAGCTTCGAGTTCCTTTGCTAAATAAAGCAGTCCAGTTCAGTCAACTCAAGAGACAATGAAGGCTCATCAAGAGCAATGGGCAAAGCATGGTTGCACAATCATGTCTGATGGATGGAGAGACTCGGTAGCAAATAAAGACATTATCAATTTTCTAGTCAATTCTCTCAAATGATCTGTTTTTATCAGGTCAATTGATGCCTCGGACATTGTGAAGAATACTGATACATTGTTTAAAATGCTTGATGAGATGGTGCAAGAAGTTGGAGCAAAAAATGTCGTTCAGGTGGTGACTGATAATGCATCAGCATATGTAGCAGCATGTAAATATTCTGAATTATTTGCAATTTGCAATTTGAAGTTCTGATTTATCAACTATTCTGAATTCTGATGTGGGTAAAATATGTTCATTTGATTAGGACGTTTATTGATGAATAAACATCGACATTTATATTGGACTCCATATGCCGCTCATTGTATTGACTTGATACTAGAAGATATTGGAAAGATTGCAAAGATCCGTGACACTGTGAAGGATGCAATGCTCGTAAATGGTTATATATATAGCCGTACGGGTGTGGTAAACGGGTGTGGTAAACTTGATGAAGAAGTTTACCAATATATTGCATCCTAAATGGTTATATATATATATATAGTTGTACGGGTGTGGTAAACTTGATGAAGAAGTTCACCAATAATAGGGAGTTAGTTAGGCCTGCACTCACCAGATTTGCTACATCTTACATCACTCTCTGTTCCATACAAATTCAAAAAGATCACTTGACGAAAATGTTCACTTCGGATCAATGGACTAAGAGCAAGTATGCAAAGGATATTGGGGACAAGAAAGCTGCGAATAATATAGGTAGGAATGAATTTCATATTTAAGTCATCACATTTGTTGGTAAATATTTACTTAATAAATTATTATCATTCACCGGATGTTAACTAACATGCACCATGATGAATGTTAACTAACATTCATTACAATGAATGTTGAAATATCTCATTATTTGAAAAAATATTTTTAATTTTCACATTCATCAAAATGAATGTTAACAAATATTCACCGCTATAAATATTAATGATTTTGGGTCTTGAATTCATTAATTGATGTTATAACTTGCCGAATTTTTTTATCAATGAACGTTAAAGAGAAAGTAATATACAAATGGAAAACATTCGTACTTAAATGCACAACACATTTATAGCACTTCTTGAATTGCTATGTAATTACACAATGTTATAAGCTAAAAAGCTTTCAAGGTGTTGAATTAGAAAGGGATGTTTATCGAAAAAATTTACTTAAATATATACAAATTAATGTTATCAGTTAATATTCATTAAAGATAATGTTATCACTAAATATCCATTGAAATGAATGTTAATTATAATACTTAGCAATGTATCTCAATGTATATTAATTAATATTCATCACAATAAACGTTAAAGAGAAAGCAATATACAAATGAAAAATAATCCATACTTAAATGGCCAAGAAAAATATATCCTTCTTCAATCAAATGTAATTATACGATGTTATAAACTTAAAAGCTTTCAACAATTATATTAGAAGGGGATGTTTTAGTGAAAAAATATATTATAATATATATCAATTAAGATTTTATCACTTAATATTCACCAGCATGATTGTTAAATTATAACACTTAGTCGATTCATCATCAAAGTGACCATCCTTCAAAATAAGAAATTAATAACTTTTAGGCGATGATGGTTTCGAATGTAGATTGTTCTCAATACACGCGTATTTGCTGAAATGAAAAAACTGTGTGAGATATAGCCTCATCATCATTATTCAGAGTTACAAGTCCCTGCAATTTGAATAAGGCATACATAAATATTACAATAAAAGTCCGTAAACTGAGAAAACACATGCACATGTAACGAATGCCTTCAGCAAACCTCTTCACCATCTTCATTATCATATTTATTGTACTAGATGTTTGACTTAGATTATTTGCTAGAGCAGCAATATTGTAGTCTCTGTCATGAATGTCATCCTCATCATTGTCCTTACTTCTTTCTTGTAGTGCAAATGACCAACTGAAATTGTCATTAAGAAACAGATGTTTCCATCATTGCCAATTTCATCCAGTTTTTGTAAGTACGTCTACAAAATGCAAACTTACATAAAGACATTAATATATGAAATAATATAATTTGACAATCAGTTTTCAGACTTGTACCTTTGACAAAAGAAATAGCTTACTTGATCTCTGGTCAACATGATAAAACTAAACAAAAATATGAGTCAAGCTGAATTCTTCACAACAACCACCTTATGAAAACTATGAATATGAAAACAAAAAGTAATCACGTGAAAATAATACATTTATTAAAAACTAACATTAAATGACCAATTAAGTAAATGTGATAACATAACTATAATTGATATCATTAATTGGGTCAGAGCAAACAAGTAGCGATCCAACACCTAGCCGGTATACAAATCTAATATCAAATTATAATATCAGACTAAATTATATTCTAAACAACAACAACCACAATAAAACATTAACAATGAATTTGAAGACATATCAAAGTAATCAGGTAATTAATTAGTTATATTTAATACTTTGACTGATAAGATGAATGTAACTAAGTATTCATTTTAATGAATATTAACTAAGTATTCGTCTCAATGAATACAAACAATTAGCCACCAACACCTAGCCAGTATATGGATCTAATATCAAATTACAACACTAGACTAGACTATATTCTAAACAACAACCACCATAAAACAGCAATGAATTTGAAGACATATCAAAGTAATTGAGTAATTAATTAGTAATGTTCAATAATATTAGAATGATAAGATGAATGTAACTAATTAAGTATTCATCTTAATGAATATTGACAGTAATTAATTAGTAATATTCAATACTATTAGAATGATAAGATAAATGTATGTATTCATCTTAATGAATATTAACAGTAATTAATTAGTAATACTCAATACTTTTAGACTAATAAACTGAATCTAACTAAGTATTCATCTTAATGAATATTTAACAGAAAATGAAATAACCGTGTAGTTGGTATCAATATTTGACTATTCTAAAACTCCTTTAAGTAGCTTATGTAGTTGGATGGCTTCACTAATAAGCTGCAGCAATCATCTTCTGTGCCACATGTTGGAAATAATGAATTCAACATCAGATTTGACCTATAAGATGAATGTAGCTAAATATTCATCAAAAGGAATATTATCTGAAAAACTACATTTAGCATGAAAACAAGCATTATCAGTACTAGCAACGATGGTAATGCAACTTAGTTATGGTTCAAAAAGTTACTAACTTGTTGGTTTGGATGGTGTCCAATTCTTTGTACTGAACCAAAACAACCATCCCATATCTTGAGTTTGCAATTCCAAATCAAATCGCTGTTCAATTTTGATAATATTGTCACTTTGAAATACCCATCCAGCGTCAGCCCTTTAATGGGTTCCTTAGGGACTGACTAACTCCAACTGAATGTAAAGGACCTTCCACTTCTAGACGATCGTTATCGTTACTACTAAAAGCAGTTTCATCTACTTTCAGGCTACGAGTCTATTCACTTCCAGCAAGTCTATTTGTTCAAAAGGTATATTTTCAACCTATTTATGTTAAATATTGATGAATGTGGACTATGTTTGATTTCTAACAAGCCACATGGGTAACATAACAAAAATTATTAAATATGAAACTAGTAAAATGGGTTGAACATGTGACTCTTAATTTGATGATTTTTTGTAAAGCATAGGACTAGCTCGTCATATAAAGTAATGACTTGTGTCACCTTTTCATAAAACTTATGACCAACAAATGCATGAAATAGGCATGAGCCACAAACAACACATTAACGAAGTCATGACCATTTTCAACTGAATGTTTGACTTGTATTTAAGAAACTTTTGGAACCATAACTAAATCGCATTACCAGAAAACAACTTAGGTAACATATATAATACATCATGTGTAATATTGAAAATATTTCAGATCATCAAATGTATAAACTGTCGCACCCCAAATTAGGATGCGGAAGCGATTCGGGTCGGGACGCGACTAATACGGTAATCACAGCACATAAGATATAATGAACGACTTTATATGTCTCGTTTACAAAATATATTGATATAACAAAAGTTTACATCAAAAGTGTTGTTTACATTAGCTCAAATTCTGATATGAGAGATTTACATTACATAATTACTTTATACAAAATATAATAATGCAATTAAATATCTGATTGTTTGCATGATGACTCAAGCCAAAAGATCTTGATGGGCAGTCCAACCTACTGCTGAGTTGTGACAATCCTCCATTTAGGGTAATAATCTTTACCTAACTTCATGCATTACCTAGAGTAATTCCCTGATTAGTGAATTCAAAACGATTTTTATGTGTAAAGTTTTGTGAAACTTACTATGTGATATGTGACGTATTAGACTTGTAGTTATATGTATATATAATTACGTACGAAATGAACATATTAAACTCAGACAAATTATATACAACAAAGTTGGTGATACAAAATAATTAATAATTCGAAAATTATTAATTACAAATATTATTAACTTATATTATTGAAATAATATACGATATTATACGTTTTATATTAAACGTGACGAGTGCGTCATACACGAACAGAAACAATTATAAAACGTACCTAAATGTCAAAAATAATAAAAGTATTTATTTTTCCATTCCTGTTTTAGTATTTGGAACATTACCTCAAAATATAAATTCCAAATTCAACCGAAATCTGGCACGCAGTTTGACTGTATAGTCCCACTACGGCGAATAATTTTATTCATTTGTTTTTAAATAAAATTATTTTATTTTTGTAGTTATCAATTATAAAGTTTAAAATAAAATTTAAAATAACGAATAATTGAGTGGGACACGGGGTACAACTAATTATACTCGTACACGGAACTAACGGGCTAAAAATCCAAACAATTAACACACCTAAAATATCTAATCGACACTATACTGTATAGCTCCATACTCCAGTTGAAAAATTGAAACCCGTATACATATTTTATACCCCCTCTTATTTCTACCAAACCTCAATTATTTGCACACACTGTTTTCCTTCTTCCTCTCTGGTTTTGGTCGAGCATCAACAAAAGCAGTAACAAGGGTAGAAGTAGAGCAGGAACCAATTCCCAAACCACCTCCATCTTTCTAACCATTCAAACACAACCAAAATAATCACATAATAATAATCATCATATCATCGTCATCATCATCATCACAGTTAACCATCGTCATCGCCATTTTCATCACTGTGAGGTTCAAAATCTTAAAATTTCATATATATATTCCTTGATTATATTATGTTATAACTCGTTTAATTGGTGTATAAACTTGTTAGATTATGTTAAATACATGATTGAAATAACAAAATGGAAAATATTTAGAGTAATTAATTTGAGCTAAAAACATCGATCGGATGAATACTTTGAGCAGATCGGGTGACAGGTTTAACCGAATGGGTACCACTCTAGACCCGATCGGTTCACGTTATTTTGGCCTCAAAAACAAGTTAGTCGGGGGCTGGGTGCGTAGACTAAACGAAAAACGGAAGATTGCCCAGAAGCTAGCGGGTAGTCAATGGGTTTAACTGGGTTACACCCTTACGGGTGCTGTGTAATATGGAAAGAAAACATACAATTTAACTACTTACTAAAACACATATATATATTCATACTTGAGTAGATATAAACAAAAGCACACAATGGCCTACTGGTTAAGGTCATCACTTTGAAACTAAAGGTCACGGTTCGATCCCCGTGACCTGTTCTTGACTTATGCTGAATGTCATGATCTTGCTAAATATGGTAACTTCCATTTTTAGTAAATTATTATTATTATTATTTAATTAAATATTATTAATAATAATTATTACCATTACATAGTAAGTTATAAATGGTACAAAAATATTAACGATTTCACAACTCAAAATATTTGATAAGTTATATTTGATATAAAATATACGAAACGTAATTTGGTTCTAAATTGTACACGACCGCGGTACATTATTTTGACACGGACAATTAATAATATAACTTTTTGGCCCAAACGGGCCGAATCTAAATTGGATCAAAAGTTGTATTTTGTTAACGGGCCAAAATGATTTGTTAAACGTAATTGGGCCAAATTATTTTGGACCACACATATTTGGGCCAAACTAATTGACTTTGATATTGGGCCAAACTAATTGACTTTGATATTGGGCCAAACTAATTGGGCCGAGCCCAACGGGCTACGAGATTTCAAATGCAAACTTAAACCGGATTATATATAAGTGACGAGTTAAACGGGACAAATGAGATTAGTAACACGACAAATGAATTATATATGTAACGGACGATTATAAGTTAAATATAGTTACATAAATGAACTACGACAATCGTATTAAACAAAGTTATTTTTATAACTACTATAATTGTGTTTTTGGGAACATAATCAACAATAATGACGACTATATATATATATATATATAATCAATGATGACAAATAACATATATATATTAGAATATATATATTCAACTAATAAGTATATGTAAATATATACTTGTACACAATGATTATTTCAACGCAAATATCACCAACAACTAAAATGTTATGAACATTTCAACTTAACGATTGGTCCATATACTTATGTAAAGTATATTTAATTGTGTCTAGGTATTTGAGAGGCACGTTTGGACTACTGTATTACTAGCTGAAGACTTGCTACACGTGAGTTCACAGCCCCTACCTTTTACTTGTTTTAAATGCTTTTAAAACCAGGGGTGGAAAACATAGAACTATGTGTTATTGCATGCTACTTGTCTATATAATTGCCTGGTATGCTTTTATATCAAACTGATTTATATAAATGCTATATGCTTTATATACAACTGTTAACTATATGAAACGTTTTCACAACTTTTGGGAATAAGACAACGAATCTTGGTACGATCCTAGGTTTACGCGAGGTAGTTGTAGTGCACATGAGTCCCAGTGCTTGCAACCTATAACCATTAGCTAGGTGACTCTAGCCACTGAGTATACAGATAGTACTATCGATTTGACAACCCTCTCACTGATATAACTCGTTGGTCATTCCAACCACACGACGGCAGTCGTAACGAGGAGTGTATACTTACCGTGTTACTGAGGCAACAACATCAACTAGTCGTGGTTTGGTTATAGTACTAGGAGTCGTTACTTTAACTTTGAAGGTGTCGCTCACCTTAGAGGGATCAAAGTCTATATCTCCCACGTAACTAAACAACTAAACTACAACTTGATTTGGGAAGGGTATTCCCTGTGACAACTAATAGGACAGGTGTTACTACGCATGATGTCTTTTTAGGAAACGTTTACCTTGATTGGATAAACTTGGTTTCCCGACAAAAAAACTTTTATAGGAAATGTTTACTTGACTGTTAAACCTGTGTTTCCTACAACTACTTATATGGAAATGTTTACTTGGTTGTTAAACTGTAGTTCCTGCAACTATTATTAGGAAATGTTTATGATTAAACTTGAGTTTCCTAACACATCGACTGAATTGTAGTAAGAATGACATTCTTACAGTAAAATAGGAAATGTTTTCTTAAATAAGAACACTTGTGTTTCCAACGATACATATAAACATTATTTTTGTGTACATGAATGATTTATACAAAACTTGGTTTAACTACGCTTATACTAAACCTGTGAATTCACTCAACATTCAATGTTGACGGTTTACTATGTTTTTCAGGGAATTAGGACTCAGGTACTTCTGCATGCATAAAGGACGTAGGCAACCCAGACTATTTATGATGCCACTTTTGGGACACTTGGATTTCCTTTGTATTACCAATTCCATTGGTTATACTTATGAAATCCCTCTTTTATAAACTCGTGTTTTGTAAACGTATGTTGTTCTACAACACCACTACTTGTATGTTCTGTATGATCATATGCTCTGATACAATGAATGCACTATTGTAACGTCAGCACCCCCGCTGTTAAACTGTAACTTAAAATGCTTCCGCTAATAAACAAATGCTTCCGCTAATTAACTAAAGCTTCTGCTAAACCATTAATAAACACGATTACTGATTTTGGGGGTGTGACAGAACTTGGTATCAGAGCCATTGATTATAGCGAACTAGAAGTCTTTAAGTGACTGAAAACCTTAGAGACCTAGACTATAGCCTTGGCTAACACACTCATGCATTCATACCTTTGCATACGTCTAACACAACACACACAATTGCTTTTGTCACAGTTATGTCTAGGCAGTTTCCGATCAACATCTCAGAGTCAGAGGAGGAGCCTGACTATGCTAGTGATGACCCTTCTGAGGAGGTGTACCCACCCACATTTCCTAGAGCTACTTCAGATGGCACTATAGGCACTCCACCATCACAACCCACTGATCCCACTACTCATATGTTAGGATCTACTTTCATGACGACTCGTCATTTTGGAGAGTCTTCACGTGGTCCTGGATTGTGTAGGACTGCTAGGATGAGCGTTAGATCCCCACCTGTAGGACCCTTGGTACCTCGTGACAAGGATCCGATGACTGAGGAGAGAGAGATACCTTGTGATCAGCAGTCATCGCAGAGGGCTAGAGTTCCGCATCTTGACTGGATGCCGCGTATACTACGCCACTGGAGGACACTTGAGAGGATTCCTTCCACTTTCGAGACTGGGGAGTCATCTCACTCATCGACACCTTTACATCTGACAGAGGAGCCTCTAGAGCTCACTATCCCTACTGTAGTTGCGGTTATCCGTACTCTTATTGGATTTCATTATGGTACACAGGATTCTATCGGAGAGTTGCACAGTGATGCCTCCCGACTGGACGGGGATGTGCTTACTATCTATGGACGTCTTGCCACTTCTGAGGTACACATTGAGATGGATTGAGAGTCCGCCGATGCGACTAGGGCACGTCTACTTAGGCTAGAGAGACGTCTGGGGATAGTAGGTTCTGCAGTTGGAGTTTGTGTACTGATGGCAGCTGTTAGGATGGTTGTAGGGATGTTTTTAGCATATTTCTATTAGATTCACCATGTTAGGACGGTATCTATGATGTATTAGGATTGTAGCTATGATGTAGTAGGGCAAAACTTTTGACTAGATGGATGTATAGGTTAAATCCATCACATTTTGTAGATCATGTTTGATCAGATGGGTGTATTTTCTCTTTATTGTCAATCCCATCATTGTACAAAACTTATGTAAAACCTTTTGACTTATATATGATATATAACTTATGTTTAGTTTATGTCACTGTGTACACTGTGAGTGATATCAATTGGTGATTGATTATCATACTATATCTATATTTATCACATACTTTATGAGTGATGATTTGATTAGGGTATCTTACGAGTGTTTCTTGTGTGTGATTAGGACTGAATCATGCCGCCTAAGCGTAGGAATACCCGGAACGTCCGAAGAAACCCTTCACCACCTCCTGCTGTTGATGAGACAACTGAACAAATGGTCAACCGAAGGATTGCTGAAGCACTTGCTCAGTATGATACTGACCGAAACCGTAGCGACAGGGTCAGCCATAGCAGAAATACCGAACCTGTTGTATCTGACGGTAACCCTGAGAGTACCCAAAGAGGATGTTCGTACAAAACATTCCTAGCTTGCAAACCAAGCCACTTTCATGGTACTGAGGGTGCTATTGGAATCATTCATTGGATAGAGAAAATGGAGTCTGTGCTAGATATTAGCAACTGTGCTCGTGACTGCATGGTAAAGTATGCTACCTGCACATTTTCTGATAAGGCATTGACTTGGTGGAATAGCCAAGTTCAAGCACTTGGACGCACAACCGCCCACTCGATGACCTGGGAAACTTTGAAAACCATGGTCGTGGAAGAATTTTGCCCCCGCAGTGAGCTACAGAAGATTGAGACTGAGCTCTGGGACATTAACTATGGTTGGTACTGATATCACAGGATATACCACCAGATTTCAAGAACTGGCACGCCTTGTACCACACATGGTCACACCTGAGTACAAGCGCACTGAAAGGTATATCTGGGGTTTGGTGCCACAGATTCGAAGCTTGGTGACTTCGTCTAATCCTGCCACCTTTAAGAGTGCTGTAGAACTAGCACAGCACTTGACAGATGAAGCAGTCAGAATGGGAACCCTTACTAAGAAAGCTACTTCGGGAAAGGTTGAATCCAGCAGTGCTGATGCTGGAAAGGGAAAACGTAAGTGGAATAACCGTCAAGGTCAACAGAATAAGAAACAGACTGGAACCACGAAAGCCTACCTTGCCACTACTGCCGAACAAAAGACTTACTTGGGGAACAAGCCCAAGTGTGGCAAGTGTGAACGTCACCATGATGGTGATTGTATTTTCTGTGGAAATTGCAAACGTTGGGGGCATCTGGCCCAATACTATAGATCGAACCCTACTACTCAAACAAATAGGGATCGACCAACTAATGGATGTTTCGAATGTGGCGAGCAAGGTCATTTCCGAAACAAGCCCTAAACTTAACCGCGACAACCAAAACAATCAGAACCGCAATGCAAACCCGAACAACAACAACCGTGTAACACCAACAACCAACCAGCTCGAGGTCGTGCGTTTGTCATTGGAGCACAGGAGGCACGCCAGGACCCCAACACTGTCACTGGTACGTTTCTAGTTAACAACCATTATGCCTCTGTGTTATTTGATTCAGGCGCCGATTTGAGTTTTGTGTCTACGGAATTTAGACCACTATTAGACATTAAATCCCGTATACTAGACAATAAGTACACTTTAGAACTAGCCGATGGTAGGTTGATTGAATCAGGAGAAATAGTACCAGGATGTACTCTAACATTAGAGGGTCATCCTTTCAAAATAGACTTACTACCGGTTGAGTTGGGAAGCTTTGACATCGTAGTCGGTATGGACTGGTTGTCGAAGAATCGTGCAGAGATTGTTTGTTTTGATAAAATGATGTGTCTACCATTGCTGACTGGAGAAACCTTGGTGATACAAGGAGATAAGAGGACGAGTGCCGTCAAAACGATTAATTGCTTGAAAGCCTGTAAATATATCCGAAAGGGATATCCAACATTTTTGGCACATGTTGTAGAAAAGAGAACCGAGGAGCAAAGTTTAAGTAATATACATGTAGTGCGAGACTATCCGGGAGTGTTCCCGGATGATCTTCCAGGATTACCACCTCCGCGACAAGTCGAGTTTTGCATCGATCTGGTGCCAGGAGCCGCACCAATCGCTCGCTCACCTTATCGTCTAGCTCCATCAGAAATGCAAGAACTGTCTACACAGTTGCAAGAGCTCTTAGACTTAGGATTCATCCGACCGAGCTTTTCACCTTGGGGAGCTCCGGTTTTGTTTGTCAAGGAAGAATGATGGATCTATGCGAATGTGTATTGACTACCGAGAGTTGAACAAGGTAACTATCAAGAACCGATATCCGTTACCTCGCATAGACGATCTATTTGATCAGTTACAAGGATCGAGTTACTACTCGAAGATCGATCTGCATTCTGGTTATCATCAACTGAAGGTACGAGAAGAGGATGTACCAAAGACCGCGTTCAGGACTCGTTATGGTCATTATGAGTTCCTAGTCATGTCGTTTGGATTGACTAACGCGCCAGCAGTATTCATGGATCTCATGAACCAAGTGTGCAAACCTTATCTTGATAAGTTTGTCATTGTGTTCATTGATGACATCCTGATTTACTCGAAAACGAAAGAGGATCACGAACAACACTTGAAACTTATCCTCCAACTACTCGAGAACGAGAAGTTGTATGCTAAGTTCTCTAAATGTGAATTTTGGATTAGAGATGTTCATTTCCTTGGTCACGTGATAAATGATAAGGGAATTCATGTGGACCCGTCCAAAATTGAGGCGATCAAAAACTGGGAAGCTCCAAGGACCCCAACCAAAATTCGACAATTTCTTAGGTTGGCTGGCTATTACCGGCGATTTATCGAAAACTTTTCCAAAATACCCCAGTCACTCACCACCTTAACCCAAAAGGATAAGAAATTCGAATGGGGCGAAAAACAAGAAAACGCCTTCCAACTGTTGAAACAAAAGTTGAGCACCGCACCGATCTTATCTCTACCAGAGGGAACAGAAAACTTTATCATTTACTGTGATGCCTCACATCAAGGATTAGGTTGTGTCCTCATGCAAAACGACAAAGTTATTGCTTATGCATCTCGTCAATTGAAGATTCACGAGAAGAATTATACAACTCATGACTTAGAGTTGGGAGCCATCGTCTTTGCACTCAAGATCTGGAGACACTACCTATACGATACAAAGTGTACGATCTTCACTGACCACAAGAGTGTACAACACATATTCGACCAGAAAGAACTCAACATGAGACAGAGACGTTGGGTCGAATTGCTGAACGATTACGACTGTGAGATTAAGTACCATCTGGGCAAGGCTAATGTAGTAGCGGATGCCCTGAGTCGTAAAGAGAATGTTAAACCTCGCAGAGTTCGAGCTTTGGTTTTAACAATCCACTCGAATCTTATTACTCAAATTCGTGATGCGCAACGAATAGTTTTCACCACCGAACGCATGAAAAACGAATCCCTGAGGGGAATGGAGAAACAACTCGAAACCAAAGAAAATGGAGTTTTATACTTCATGAATCGAATTTGGGAACCATGCGATGATGAACTACGCAAACTGATTTTGGATGAAGCTCACAAGTCCAACTACTCGATTCATCCTGGTGCAGATAAGATGTACCAAGATGTGAAAGGTTTCTATTGGTGGCCAAACATGAAAAGAGACATCGCTACTTATGTCAGGAAGTGTCTAACTTATTAAAAGGTCAAGGTTGAGTATCAAAAACCTTCAGGACTTTTGCAACAACCAGAAATGCCAAAATGGAAATAGGAGCACATAACGATGGACTTCATCACAAAACTACCAAAGACATCAACTGGAGTTGATTCAATATGGGTGATTGTCGATCGGTTGACGAAATCAGCTCACTTCATTGCTATCAAAGAGTCCGACAAACTAGAGAAACTAGCAAAGATCTATATCAAAGATTTCATTTCCCGACATGGTGTACCATTGTCCATTATATCTGATAGAGATAGCAGATACACATCTCGTTTCAGGCAATCGCTACAACAGGCGTTAGGTACTCGACTCGACATGAGTACGGCCTATCATCCACAAACTGATGGCCAGAGTGAACGAACGATTCAAATGCTCGAGGACTTATTGAGAGCGTGTGTGATTGACTTTGGGGGAAACTGGGATACTCACCTCCCATTAGCCGAATTCTCCTATAACAACAGTTATCACACCAGCATACAGATGGCGCCATTTGAAGCACTGTATGGACGCAAATGCCGATCACCACTCTGTTGGGCAGAGTTGAGTGACAGACAACTATCCGGACCAGAACTTGTCCAGGAAACCACGGACAAGATATCTCAAGTACTCAACCGATTGAAAACGGCAAGAGACAGACAAAAGAGTTACGCCGATAACCGTCGTAAACCTCTTAAGTTTCAAGTAGGAGACAAGGTCCTACTCAAAGTATCGCCCTGGAAAGGGGTAGCACGATTTGGCAAACGAGGAAAACTTAACCCGCGATATGTTGGACCTTTTGAAATCCTTGCGAGGATTGGTTCTGTCGCTTACAAATTGAAGTTGCCACAAGAGGTTAGTAGCATACACGACACTTTTCATGTGTGTAACTTGAAGAAGTGTCTTTCCGATGAAACACTTATCATCCCTCCTGACGAAGTCTTTATCAACTCAAAACTTAACTTTGTGGAGGAACCTATCGAAGTAACCGATACAAAAATACAAAAACTCCGACACAAACGAATCAAACTTGTCAAGATTCATTGGAACTCGAAACATGGCCCAGAGTTTACTTGGGTACGCGAGGATGAGATACGAAAGAAATAACCTCACCTGTTTGAACAAACGCCTGTCACGAACAACTCAACTTAAATCTCGGGACGAGATTTCGCTAATGGGGGGAAAATGTGACAATCCTCCATTTAGGGTAATAATCTTTACCTAACTTCATGCATTACCTAGAGTAATTCCCTGATTAGTGAATTCAAAACGATTTTTATGTGTAAAGTTTTGTGAAACTTACTATGTGATACGTGACGTATTAGACTTGTAGTTATATGTATATATAATTACGTACGAAATGAACATATTAAACTCAGACAAATTATATACAACAAAGTTGGTGATACAAAATAATTAATAATTCGAAAATTATTAATTACAAATATTATTAACTTATATTATTGAAATAATATACGATATTATACGTTTTATATTAAACGTGACGAGCGCATCATACACGAACAGAAACAATTATAAAACGTACCTAAATGTCAAAAATAATAAAAGTATTTATTTTTCCATTCCTGTTTTAGTATTTGGAACATTACCTCAAAATATAAATTCCAAATTCAACCGAAATCTGGCACGCAGTTTGACTGTATAGTCCCACTACGGCGAATAATTTTATTCATTTGTTTTTAAATAAAATTATTTTATTTTTGTAGTTATCAATTATAAAGTTTAAAATAAAATTTAAACAAATGAATAATTGAGTGGGATACGGGGTACAACTAATTATACCCGTACACGGAACTAACGGGCTAAAAACCCAAACAATTAACACACCTAAAATATCTAATCGACACTATACTGTATAGCTCCATACTCCAGTTGAAAAATTGAAACCCGTATACATATTTTATACCCCCTCTTATTTCTACCAAACCTGAATTATTTGCACACACTATTTTCCTTCTTCCTCTCTGGTTTTGGTCGAGCATCAACAACAGCAGTAACAAGGGTAGAAGTAGAGCAGGAACCAATTCCCAAACCACCTCCATCTATCTAACCATTCAAACACAACCAAAATAATCACATAATAATAATCATCATATCATCGTCATCATCATCATCACAGTTAACCATCATCATCGCCATTTTCATCACTGTGAGGTTCAAAATCTTAAAATTTCATATATATATTTCTTGATTATATTATGTTATAACTCGTTTAATTGGTGTATAAACTTGTTAGATTATTTTAAATACATGATTGAAATAACAAAATGAAAAATATTTAGAGTAATTACTTTGAGCTAAAAACATCGATCGGATGAATAGTTTGAGCAGACCGGGTGACAGGTTTAACCGAATGGGTACCACTCTAGACCCAATCAGTTCACTTTATTTTAGCCTCAAAAACAAGTTAGTCGGGGGGCTGGGTGCGTAGACTAAACGAAAAACAGAAGATTGCCCAGAAGCTAGCGGGTAGTCAATGGGTTTAACTGGGTTACACCCTTACGGGTGATGTGTAATATGGAAAGAAAACATACAATTTAACTACTTACTAAAACACATATATATATTTATACTTGAGTAGATATAACCAAAAGCACACAATGGCCTACTGGTTAAGGTCATCACTTTGAAACTAAAGGTCATGGTTCCATCCCCGTGACCAGTTCTTGACTTAATTTAATTTTTGGACTATTACATGCTGAATGTCATGATATTGCTAAATATGGTAACTTCCATTTTTAGTAAATTATTATTATTATTTAATTAAATATTATTAATAATAATTATTACCATTACATAGTAAGTTGTAAATGGTACAAAAATATTAATGATTTCACGACTCAAAATATTTGATAAGCTATAATTGATACAAAATTGAATGTCATGATCTTGCTAAATATGGTAACTTCCATTTTTAGTAAATTATTATTATTATTTAATTAAATATTATTAATAATATTTATTACCATTACATAGTAAGTTGTAAATGGTACAAAAATATTAACGATTTCACGACTCAAAATATTTGATAAGCTATAATTGATACAAAATATACGAAACGTAATTTGGTTCTAAATTGTACACGACCGCGGAACATTATTTTGACACGGACAATTAATAATATAACTTTTTGGGCCAAACGGGCCGAATCTAAATTGGGTCAAAAGTTGTATTTTGTTAACGGGCCAAAATGATTTGTTAAACGTAATTGGGCCAAATTATTTTGGGCCACACATATTTGGGCCAAACTAATTGACTTTCATATTGGGCCAAACTAATTGGGCCGAGCCCAACGGGCTACGAGATTTCAAATGCAAACTTAAACCGGATTATATATAAGTGACGAGTTAAACGGGACAAATGAGATAAGTAACACGACAAATGAATTATATATGTAATGGACGATTATAAGTTAAATATAGTTATATAAATGAACTACGACAATCGTATTAAACAAAGTTATTTTTATAACTACTATAATTGTGTTTTTGGAAACATAATCAACGACAATGACGACTACATATATATATATATATATATATATATATATATATATATATATATATATATATATATATCAATGACGACAAATAACATATATATATATATATATATTAGAATATATATATTCAACTAGTAAGTATATGTAAATATATACTTGTACACAACGATTTATTCAACGCAAATATCACCAACAACTAAAATGTTATGAACATTTCAACTTAACGATTAGTCCATATACTTATGTAAAGTATATTTAATTGTGTCTAGGTATTTGAGAGGCACGTTCGGACTACAGTATTACTAGCTGAAGACTTGCTACACATGAGTTCACAGCCCCTACCTTTTACTTGTTTTAAATGCTTTTAAAACCAGGGGTGGAAAACATAGAACTATGTGTTATTGCATGCTACTTGTCTATATAATTGCCTGGTATGCTTTTATATCAAACTGATTTATATAAATGCTATATGCTTTATATACAACTGTTAACTATATGAAACGTTTTCACAACTTTTGGGAATAAGACAACGAATCTTGGTACGATCCTAGGTTTACGCGAGGTAGTTGTAGTGCACATGAGTCCCAGTGCTTGCAACCTATAACCATTAGCTAGGTGACTCTAGCCACTGAGTATACAGATAGTACTATCGATTTGACAACCCTCTCACTGATATAACTCGTTGGTCATTCCAACCACACGACGGCAGTCGTAACGAGGAGTGTATACTTACCGTGTTACTGAGGCAACAACATCAACTAGTCGTGGTTTGGTTATAGTACTAGGAGTCGTTACTTTAACTTTGAAGGTGTCGCTCACCTTAGAGGGATCAAAGTCTATATCTCCCACGTAACTAAACAACTAAACTACAACTTGATTTGGGAAGGGTATTCCCTGTGACAACTAATAGGACAGGTGTTACTACGCATGATGTCTTTTTAGGAAACGTTTACCTTGATTGGATAAACTTGGTTTCCCGACAAAAAAACTTTTATAGGAAATGTTTACTTGACTGTTAAACCTGTGTTTCCTACAACTACTTATATGGAAATGTTTACTTGGTTGTTAAACTGTAGTTCCTGCAACTATTATTAGGAAATGTTTATGATTAAACTTGAGTTTCCTAACACATCGACTGAATTGTAGTAAGAATGACATTCTTACAGTAAAATAGGAAATGTTTTCTTAAATAAGAACACTTGTGTTTCCAACGATACATATAAACATTATTTTTGTGTACATGAATGATTTATACAAAACTTGGTTTAACTACGCTTATACTAAACCTGTGAATTCACTCAACATTCAATGTTGACGGTTTACTATGTTTTTCAGGGAATTAGGACTCAGGTACTTCTGCATGCATAAAGGACGTAGGCAACCCAGACTATTTATGATGCCACTTTTGGGACACTTGGATTTCCTTTGTATTACCAATTCCATTGGTTATACTTATGAAATCCCTCTTTTATAAACTCGTGTTTTGTAAACGTATGTTGTTCTACAACACCACTACTTGTATGTTCTGTATGATCATATGCTCTGATACAATGAATGCACTATTGTAACGTCAGCACCCCCGCTGTTAAACTGTAACTTAAAATGCTTCCGCTAATAAACAAATGCTTCCGCTAATTAACTAAAGCTTCTGCTAAACCATTAATAAACACGATTACTGATTTTGGGGGTGTGACAGAACTTGGTATCAGAGCCATTGATTATAGCGAACTAGAAGTCTTTAAGTGACTGAAAACCTTAGAGACCTAGACTATAGCCTTGGCTAACACACTCATGCATTCATACCTTTGCATACGTCTAACACAACACACACAATTGCTTTTGTCACAGTTATGTCTAGGCAGTTTCCGATCAACATCTCAGAGTCAGAGGAGGAGCCTGACTATGCTAGTGATGACCCTTCTGAGGAGGTGTACCCACCCACATTTCCTAGAGCTACTTCAGATGGCACTATAGGCACTCCACCATCACCACCCACTGATCCCACTACTCATATGTTAGGATCTACTTTCATGACGACTCGTCATTTTGGAGAGTCTTCACGTGGTCCTGGATTGTGTAGGACTGCTAGGATGAGCGTTAGATCCCCACCTGTAGGACCCTTGGTACTTCGTGACAAGGATCCGATGACTGAGGAGAGAGAGATACCTTGTGATCAGCAGTCATCGCAGAGGGCTAGAGTTCCGCATCTTGACTGGATGCCGCGTATACTACGCCACTGGAGGACACTTGAGAGGATTCCTTCCACTTTCGAGACTGGGGAGTCATCTCACTCATCGACACCTTTACATCTGACAGAGGAGCCTCTAGAGCTCACTATCCCTACTGTAGTTGCGGTTATCCGTACTCTTATTGGATTTCATTATGGTACACAGGATTCTATCGAAGAGTTGCACAGTGATGCCTCCCGACTGGACGGGGATGTGCTTACTATCTATGGACGTCTTGCCACTTCTGAGGTACACATTGAGATGGATTGAGAGTCCGCCGATGCGACTAGGGCACGTCTACTTAGGCTAGAGAGACGTCTGGGGATAGTAGGTTCTGCAGTTGGAGTTTGTGTACTGATGGCAGCTGTTAGGATGGTTGTAGGGATGTTTTTAGCATATTTCTATTAGATTCACCATGTTAGGACGGTATCTATGATGTATTAGGATTGTAGCTATGATGTAGTAGGGCAAAACTTTTGACTAGATGGATGTATAGGTTAAATCCATCACATTTTGTAGATCATGTTTGATCAGATGGGTGTATTTTCTCTTTATTGTCAATCCCATCATTGTACAAACCTTATGTAAAACCGTTTGACTTATACATGATATATAACTTATGTTTAGTTTATGTCACTGTGTACACTGTGAGTGATATCAATTGGTGATTGATTATCATACTATAAACGTAATTGGGCCAAATTATTTTGGGCCACACATATTTGGGCCAAACTAATTGACTTTCATATTGGGCCAAACTAATTGGGCCGAGCCCAACGGGCTACGAGATTTCAAATGCAAACTTAAACCGGATTATATATAAGTGACGAGTTAAACGGGACAAATGAGATAAGTAACACGACAAATGAATTATATATGTAATGGACGATTATAAGTTAAATATAGTTATATAAATGAACTATGACAATCGTATTAAACAAAGTTATTTTTATAACTACTATAATTGTGTTTTTGGAAACATAATCAACGACAATGATGACTACATATATATATATATATATATATATATATATATATATATATATATATATATCAATGACGACAAATAACATATATATATATATATATATTAGAATATATATATTCAACTAATAAGTATATGTAAATATATACTTGTACACAACGATTTATTCAACGCAAATATCACCAACAACTAAAATGTTATGAACATTTCAACTTAACGATTAGTCCATATACTTATGTAAAGTATATTTAATTGTGTCTAGGTATTTGAGAGGCACGTTCGGACTACTGTATTACTAGCTGAAGACTTGCTACACGTGAGTTCACAGCCCCTACCTTTTACTTATTTTAAATGCTTTTAAAACCAGGGGTGGAAAACATAGAACTATGTGTTATTGCATGCTACTTGTCTATATAATTGCTTGGTATGATTTTATATCAAACTGATTTATATAAATGCTATATGTTTTATATACAACTGTTAACTATATAAAACGTTTTCACAACTTTTGGGAATAAGACAACGAATCTTGGTACGATCCTAGGTTTACGCGAGGTAGTTGTAGTGCACATGAGTCCTAGTGCTTGCAACCTATAACCATTAGCTAGGTGACTCTAGCCACTGAGTATACAGATAGTACTATCGATTTGACAACCCTCCCACTGATATAACTCGTTGGTTATTCCAACCACACGACGGCAGTCGTAACGAGGAGTGTATACTTACCGTGTTACTGAGGCAACAACATCAACTAGTCGTGGTTTGGTTATAGTACTAGGAGTCGTTACTTTAACTTTGAAGGTGTCACTCACCTTAGAGGGATCAAAGTCTATATCTCCCACGTAACTAAACAACTAAACTACAACTTGATTTGGGAAGGGTATTCCCTATGATAACTAATAGGACAGGTGTTCATACGCATGATGTCTTTTTAGGAAATGTTTACCTTGATTGGATAAACTTGGTTTCCCGACAAAACAACTTTTATAGGAAATGTTTAGTTGACTGTTAAACCTGTGTTTATGGAAATGTTTACTTGGTTGTTAAACTGTAGTTCCTGCAACTATTATTAGGAAATGTTTATGATTAAACTTGTGTTTCCTTACACATCGACTAAATTGTAGTAAGAATGACATTCTTACAGTAAAATAGGAAATGTTTTCTTAAATAAGAACACTTGTGTTACCAACTATACATATAAACATTATGTTTGTGTACATGAATGATTTATACAAAACTTGGTTTAACTACGCTTATACTAAACCTGTGAATTCACTCAACATTCAATGTTAGTGGTTTACTATGTTTTTCAGGGAATTAGGACTCAGGTACTTCTGCATGCATAAAGGACGTAGGCAACCCAGACTATTTATGATGCCACTTTTGGGACACTTGGATTTCCTTTGTATTACCAATTCCATTGGTTATATTTACGAAATCCCTCTTTTATAAACTCGTGTTTTGTAAACTTATGTTGTTCTACAACACCACTACTTGTACGACTTTATAAGTCGTACCCTTTTGTAATAACATTTAAACTTATGGCATCTTAAATTAATATGTTCTGTATGATCTTATGCTCTGATACAATGAATGCACTATTGTAACGTCAGCACCCCCGCTGTTAAACTGTAACTTAAAATGCTTCCGCTAATAAACAAATGCTTCCGCTAATTAACTAAAGCTTCTGCTAAACCATTAATAAACACGATTACTGATTTTGGGGGTGTGACATGAGTACCTATAATACATGCTAAAAATGGTCAGCTAAAAGCTGGTGAGCTCACAGGTTTGTATGTCAAAACACATTGTATGAACCGCAAGATTTTAATTGTATTTAAGTTGCAACAGCAAAATAAAAAAGAATATACAGCCATGGCACATAGTCTGAGCTTAACTTGAGGTGTCAGATCCACATTCAAGGATCTGATCAAGGTGCCTCCTACGAGTGCCTAATCTACACTCCCCTGAACAAATACTAATGCGTCCGTTTACCCAGTTAGTGCGTGCTAACGCGAATGAGGATTGTCAATCCTATATGGTACCATACACTAGAACTCACGCTACAGCAGTATTACCAAACTATGTTGTGGAGGATTTTGAAATGATTAGTTGTGAAACTCATGTAGTATAAGGTTTAGTTTCGTCCTTGCGTTCATATTGTACATAAACGAGCAATGTATCACACCGCTGAGAAAATAGTAAAAGAAGGGCCATGAGACTCACCTGAGTTTGAAGCGTTTAAGCTTTACGAATAGAGTAAGCGATGTCTGAAGACTTGTAACCTATGGGCGTCCAATACGCACGATGGTTATAAACGTGAGTAGGTATCTAGAAAGATCACCTATGTAGTTTTTCATCCAACCAGAATGTCCAAATGACTCGATTTAGTTGATTAGTTTTAGTATTGAAAACGTGTACGGCCCGTTGGTGACGGTTGTAATAATAATTGTCAAAATATTTTTATCATTATGTTTCATTGTGTACTTATCAAAGTATACGTATATCGTGTACGAGTATCATCGTATAAGGTTTTGTAGTAGTAAGTGTTCAACCCTTAGTGTGACGGGGGTCTGGGGGTAGCGCCCCTGGTAGCGGGGTCCAAGGGGTGGCAACCCCTGGCGGGGTCCAAGGGTCAGCTTGGAAAATTTTTATTTCTACTATATTGCTTTAGTGAAAACGCATCTAAAATTTAAATTTGGGTATCGTTAAGTGATAAAATTTCTAGTCTTGACAGTTAGTAAAAATCTGTGTTTTCAAAGTTCCGATTTGTGCGACACTGGGTGCGACACCCATGGCGACATAGGTGTTTGTGTCGCAATATTACAAGTTGAAATAGTTGTGCGACATACGATATAGTGTCGCAGGTCACGTTTGCGACATAAGTGTCTGTGTTGCATCATGCGATGTCCGCAATTCAATGTGATATAAGGGCTTGTATCGCTATATGCAACGTAGGTAATGGTTTGCGACATAATGCTTTGTGTCGCTATGTGCGACCTTCGTGATGTAGTGCGATATAAGGGCTTATGTCGCAGAAGGCCCAACCTTTCTGCGACATAACAGGCTGTCCAGGTCAACAATTTTCGGGTTTGTGGTCGAACGATCTCGGTTTTACCCGATGCTTTTACACAATGCTTAGAATAGTTTATAATGTTTGTAAAAATTATCAGTTGGTGTCGGGAGTACTCGATGTGTCGGTTTCACTCAAATGACCAAAACCGCAACTTTCGACAAATTTTCGAAAACGAGTTTTTAATTAGTTATTTGGACATAATCTTGTTAGATAAACAACTAAACGTGCAAATAATACAAAAACTAAGAGTTTTCTAAAATGTCGGGATCTTACAAATTAACGCGTGGAGAAACCGAAAAGATGGATGTGTAGAGCTCGTCGTCTTTCTCCAAATGAGTAATGTGATTTAAGGAGTTTTAGTGGTAGTTTTTGAGGGTGGTGGTGGTGCCAAATGGTGGTGGTAGCAAGAGAGAGATGAGAGAGTTTTGGAGGTGGTGTGTGAAAGTGAAAGAAAAAAAAGAGAGGTGGTGGTGTGTTTAGGAAGCAAAGAAAGAATCAAAGAGAGTGGGAGGCCATCCCTCCCTCTCTTGGCCGGTTTAGTGGGGGCCTACCCCATGTGGGTGTGCCAAAAAAATTTTCCTCAAATTTGTGTTCCGCGCGGTGTTCGTTTTCCCACTTGTTTAAACGTTTATATTATCGCGTGATAGCATCAAATAAGTACTATATTTATATATTAATATTCCCCAAATTTTATATACTTTTATTTTATTTAAGTAATTTTAGGCACTCATTTCTTTTATATTTACAAAATAGGTGTAAATGAAGCTCGAATCGGAAAAAGAATGAAAGATGAGATGAAAAGGAAGAAAAGTGCAAAAGCTGAGTTTTCGGCTATGCGTTCGTATTTTGGCCATAACTTCCTCATACAGAGTCCGATTAAGTTGATTCAAGCGCTCAAATTTAGCTGACACAGAGGGCTACAACATATCAAAAATTCAGATCATTTAGACATAGGGAAGATTGCGCCACAACCAAGCACAGTTGCGCCGCAACCAGACACTCGATTGCGCCTCAACCAAGCATGGTTGCGCCGCAATGTCGAAGTCGGCAGCCAGGATATAAATTTGACTTTTTCACCTCATTTTGAACCCTAATCTTCATTGCAGCCGATTCCAGAGGCTTGAGGATGACTTTTAGGGATACCTAGAGTCCGATTCGGCCGTTTTCAATTTGAAGTTAGAAGATCGATTCCATACGTCATTAACATTGGTTTGTTTGTTATTTACTCGATTATGAACATGTTTATGTCTATGATTTCTTATTTTACTGAACCCATGATTATGGGCTAAGTTTATAATACTTGTTTAGATCAATTTGCATCTAGTTTGGATATATTTACGTGATTGGATTTATATACTTTGATTTCTCGGTAACGAAAGAACGATTGATATTATTTATTGATTGATTAATTCAAGTAGTAGCTTTATTGCTTTGCAATTAGTGATAACTTTTGCGTGATATTGTTATTTGGTCAATTGAGTGATTGATTGTGAATTCTAATTAGACGTAATAAAAAGACTTGAATTGATTGGTTGATTTATAATATTGGTGGACCATAATTTAGAGACATCTTGTATGGTTAGTGGTTTTTATGAAAGTATAACCATAAGTTAACTTGTGATTTCATTGATTACACATTTCATAGTTAAGAGGTTTTAAATTTCAAGGACACTTGGATCGTATAATCTTGACTTGGTGATTGTTAAGTGACAACTTGTAATCCGAAGTGTGTTTTCTAGGTGGACTAAATTTTATCTAGTGCTTAATTCAAAATATCCAATAAACTAGATGTCAAAAGGTCTAAACAAGTATATTTTCTCTATTTGAGTGCAACTATCATTTACTTGCTTTTCTTATTTAATTATTAGTTTAATAAACTCTTTTTGACTGTCTGTCGTTAAAAGACACAAAAATCCCAATATTTACTTGTTTTGTTAGTTTAATTATTAGATAAATTAATTACTTAAAATACATATATTGTTCCCTGTGGAGACGATTTACTCGGATCTTACCATAGCTATACTATTCAGCGATTGGGTACACTTGCCTAGTTGTGTTTTAGTCTAGACCATTGGTATTTTCAATTTTATTTTTATAGCCTGATTTTAGCACATCAAGTTTTTGGCGCCGCTGCCGGGGAACAGTATCGTTATTTTAAGTTCTTAATTTTATTTTAGTAGTTTTAGTTTTGTATATAGTTTTTATACTTGTTTATTTTGTATAGAGTAGTTACATTTTATCATTTTCAGTTTTCATATTTTCAGCAGTTCTTTTCTTAGCATCAAATGTCTTATTACTCGAATTATGAAGATTACAAACCTTATAATTATACGAGTGATGATAATGATGTGTCTATGTATTTACTACAAGAAAAGTATGGGTATCCACATCAAAATAATTGGAGCCAACCTTATTGATCAAGGTCTTGGAATGAAGAACCTTTAGTCATTCAAGAGATAGAACAACCTCAAATGTCAAATCTTGAAAGGATGTTGAGAAAGGCTACAGAGCAAATAGAGAAAAACAATAGAGAGTGGGCTGAATTCTTAAATGGGAATATTGGGTCTAACGATGAGAAGCCATATGAGACATCTATCAAGGCTCATGAGCATGTGGAAAATATTGAGGCTATTGAGACTCATGATTTTGACTCTAACCGTTATGTTCCATATTCTTCTAATTTTGTTTTTCAGGATGATAGTGAAGATGAGATGGATGAGGAGGAAGAAGAGAATGAAGTTACTAGTTACCCTCATGAAACTTCACAATCTTTTTTGCAGGAATTATACAAGCTTGAGCCTAAGTTGACTAAAGATTCAGATTTAGAAGACTCGGATTATGAAGATTCTGATTTTGAAGAAGATGAGTCGGAGATTAATAAAGAGAAGGTTGAAGAAATTGTGGAAATTTCAGTCACACCCATTTTTGAAGCTACCAGTACACTGGTTGAATCAAATGCTGAAAATTTAGAGCTGGAAATTGAGGTTGAAAGCATGGAGAACAAGCTTGAGGAAGCATACAACACAAATCATGCTAATGATCACATTGTTGTGTTGGAAATTCAATTTCCACCAAAGATTAATTACCTATCTTTGGATGAGAAATTGCAGATTTTGCTAAACGAGATTCGAAATAGCAAAGATGGGATGATGACCGAAGAAGAGGTGTTAGAGAGCATGGGAATGAAAGTGGACAAAAATCATCCACTAGTTGAAGAGGTTGAAAAATTGAGAGATGATGATATGCTATGTCTCAAAATTTTACAAGAGACATCTCTCACATATTTGCAGTCTAACCTTTTTCCTTGTGAGCATGAGTACGTGCTTACAAAAGACCCAAAACCACCCGACCTATTTATTCTATCTTCTAAAAACCGTTCATTATTAGAAGATGTGCTTGAATTGAATATTGATAAAGGTAAAGGTGTTGGGAGAAACTGGCCACATAATATTCCTCAAGTCTTAGAAGTAATATCTGATGTATATTTGAGAAGACATTGGGGAATGATTCGATTGATCAGCAGGCCACCCGAAGATAAATGGGGAGCCTATTTTCACATTACTAATATCAGTTGGGAGGTGTGCTATCAGAATGATAAAACAAAGGTAGACTTCCTCCTATGCGAGTATGATTGGAAAGGAAGTGATATTGTGATGATGAAACCACACAATGGAACAAGTGTGGGGAAGCTAAAAACCCCACTAAAAATTAATATTCGGGGTAGAGTCAACCTTAAGAATCGTTAATAAATAAGCCTTGTAAATTGTATATTATTTGGCTTTCGTTGTTTTGTTTTGTTTATTAACAATGTAGGAACTTTTGAACTTTGTGGGTGTGTTCCCTGGAAACCCTCACGAGACTACAACTCGTCCACTTGGGATACCGAGGGGTTTAAAGGCTTGTTGCATATGCTAAATGCAATCGTGATTGCCTACGAAAGTGTGCTTTGTTGTATATTTATTACGAAGGATCATGAGACAACCGACTAATATCGAAATAGCCGACGATGATTGCTTCACAGTCAGGGGAGTTTTTCGTTCTAATTTCTTTTCTTCCTTACTCACTTTATTTTTATATGTTTATGTACAATGAGGACATTGTACAACTTAAGTGTGGGGAAGGGGTCGGTAGAAAAGAAATATTCAAATATTTACTTGTCTTTAAGTTATAATTTTTCTTTGGATTTTCATCAAAATTTAAAATTTTAAGTTAAAAACTAAGTATTTATTAGTTAGAATATTTTTGTTAAAAGTTTTGTTCTATATTTAAAAGTTTAGACTTTAATATGGATTAACTGTTTTGTACATATAACGTGAATAAATGTAATAATAAGTAATATATGGTTACATAATATGATGTACTAATAGGCAATCTATACGAGAATTTCTGAATTTTAAGAATTGATAAATAACTTGTATATTATTTTTAGATAAAAGCAATATGATGTATGACATAAAAAGTCTTAATTCTTAGATTTATCATGCAAATAACTTTATATTTTTGATATTTATATGAAACCATTTGGGGGTTTACTAATTGTTTCCTTTATTGTACGGAAGTACAGACCTGGTCTCGTATTAATATTCTTAAATAAAAAGCAAAAGAGATTTAAAATCTTTAAATCATAAGATTCCAACTAATAAAACTATGTTGCTTTGTTATACTAAGGTATAGACCTGTCACCGCTTGTTTGATTTAAAAGGTTTTGCTTTACTTGAATCAAGTTATGTCGCTTTGTTGCATGAAAATGCAGACCTGTCACCAATGTCTTGATTCTTAAAAATGAATTTCATATATTTATTTTGAAAATAAAAGGAAAATGCATGATTAAGTTTAAGAGTATGTCATATGTGGAAATCATAAGTAATATACATACTAATAATAAAGATGTATTCAGAAATATGAGTATAGATTGTTTAGAGTGGATAAAAATATTAGTAAACATTTATGAGCTATATGTTGCATGAATAATAATGAAAAACTCTTATTTGTATGATATAGTTATCCATGTTAATTAAATTGTTTAAAGTTTTAAAGTATGAAACAAATATTTAATTTAGGTATTCTGATTCGTAAATATTAGTTTGATGCTTATCAAGGTTTTATGATGAAATTATCTACTTGAGGACAAGTAGATCTTAAGTGTGGGAATATTTGATAGCATCAAATAAGTACTATATTTATATATTAATATTCTCCAAAGTTTATATACTTTTATTGTATTTATGTAATTTTAGGCACTCATTTCTTTTATATTTACAAAAATAGGTGTAAATGAAGCTCGAATCGGAAAAAGAATGAAAGATGAGCTGAAAAGGAAGAAAAGTGCAAAAGCTGAGTTTTCGGCTATGCGTTCGTATTTTGGCCATAACTTCCTCATACGAAGTCCAATTAAGTTGATTCAAGCGCTCAAATTTAGTTAACACAGAGGGCAACAACATATCAAAAATTTAGATCATTTGGACATTGGTAAGATTGCACCGCAACCAAGCACAGTTGCGCCGCAACAAGACACTCGATTGCGCCTCAACCAAGCATGGTTGCACCGCAATGTCAAAGTCGGCAGCCAGGGTATAAATTCGACTTTTTCACCTCATTTTGAACCCTACTCTTCATTTCAGCCGATTCCAGTGGCTTGAGGATGACTTTTAGGGATACCTAGAGTCCGATTCGGCCGTTTTCATCCGTTTGAAGTTAGAAGATCGATTCCATACGTCATTAACATTGGTTTGTTTGTTATTTACTCGATTATGAACATGTTTATGTCTATGATTTCTTATTTTACTGAACCCATGATTATGGGCTAAGTTTCTAATACTTGTTTAGATCAATTTGCATCTAGTTTGGATATATTTACGTGATTGGATTTATATACTTTGATTTCTCGGTAATGAAAGAACGATTGATATTATTTATTGATTGATTAATTCAAGTAGTAGCTTTATTGCTTTGCAATTAGTGATAACTTTTGCGTGATATTGTTATTTGGTCAATTGAGTGATTGATTGTGAATTCTAATTAGACGTAATAAAAAGACTTGAATTGATTGGTTGATTTATAATATTGGTGGACCATAATTTAGAGACATCTTGTATGGTTAGTGGTTTTTATGAAAGTATAACCATAAGTTAACTTGTGATTTCATTGATTACACATTTCATAGTTAAGAGGTTTTAAATTTTAAGGACACTTGGATTGTATAATCTTGACTAGGTGATTGTTAAGTGACAACTTGTAATCCAAAGTGTGTTTTCTAGGTGGACTAAATCTGATCTAGTGCTTAATTCAAAATATCCAATAAACTAGATGTCAAAAGGTCTAAACAAGTATATTTTCTCTATTTGAGTGCAACTATCATTTACTTGCTTTTCTTATTTAATTATTAGTTTAATAAACTCTTTTTGACTGTCTGTCGTTAAAAGACACAAAAATCCCAATATTTACTTGTTTTGTTAGTTTAATTATTAGATAAATTAATTACTTAAAATACATATATTGTTCCCTGTGGAGACGATTTACTCGGATCTTACCATAGCTATACTATTGAGCGATTAGGTACACTTGCCTAGTTGTGTTTTAGTCTAGACCATTGGTATTTTCTATTTTATTTTTATAACCTGATTTTAGCACATCATCGCGTAACTTTATTTAAATGCGTTTTTGTTTTTGATTTAAATCTCGATATTTTTAGTTGAAGTATTTTATTAAAATACTTTAGTTTGAGTTATGAAAATATAACTTAGATTTATCTTGTCTGGCGGGTGCGTTTTGCGTGTTAACTCGTGTTAGTTACGTTTTAATTAAAACGTATATTGTTCTGTATCTTATTAAAACATAATAATATACTGTAAATAACTACTATTTAATTATTAAATAGATTTAAGTTATTTATTGCAAAGTTTACCAACGTCCATATGAAAATGTATCGGAATCCGTCCGATAGAAAAATGTACGATTTAAACAAATCGCTCACAATATATATAATGATACACATAATTAGCCTATTACAAAACTAATTACATATATTAACAAAGTGATTAGGCACTAATACAAGTCCTAATTTGTCGGGTATCACATAAACATATAATACAACATTCATGTCTAATTTTAGAAGTAACTAACATTCGTCACGAGCAATATTATTATCCATATAACTTACTAGTAGAATCATGAACACTTGAATTCGATTATAACGGAAACATGGAACTATAAGACATCATTTAAGTTACAAAACCATAATTACAAATATTGTAGAGTTTGATCTATTTGGGTTAAAATTATCAAGTAAGATTATGACTGGTTGTACAAGTTATTATGACTGCCAGAACAAATGATATTATGACTGTTAAGTGATGAGGTTGTTACTGGTTGAAGATGGAAGTATATTATGAATATGAGTATTATTCACTAAGATGAATATTAATAGAATTGATTTAGTGGAAGTATATTATCCGCTATGATGAATGTTATATTCACTTTAACTTATGTTATTTAGGCCTATCTTTGAAATGAGGTTCTCAGAGAATAAACCGAAACTTCGATATTTTCTGCTAGACAATTTCGATGAAAATACATCAACCTTGAAGCTGAAAAATGGATCCATATATGTTAACAAGCAAACAGTACATGAAGTTCTTGGTGTACCTATTGGTGGAGTCAAAATTAAAGAAATTGAAAGAAGTGATCATGATGATCCAGTAACAAAATCATGGAGAAGCCAATTTGATAAACAGAGTTTAAGATCAGGAGATGTGGTTGAATATATGAAGACAAGAAAAGAAGCGGATAGAATGTTTGTTTTGAACTTTCTTGTTTAGTTTGCAACTTGCATGGCTGAAGGAACGAAGGTTGGAACTTGCAACTATAAATATATATTCATTTATAGTTTTAGAATGATTTCGGTTAAATAAGTTTTTGGATGTATGTAAGCTTTTAGTATTAATTATTGTTCGGTGGTTGTGTGAATATTTATTGACATAGTATTGGGTTCACTTTGATCCTTGTGTTATATTGTGTTTAGTTGTTTTTGCAATTATAAAAGTTTTGAATGCAAGTCAGCTCGTGTTTAGCGAATTGGTTTCAAAGAACATATATTGATGAATGTTCACCTAATATTCATCCAAATGAATATTATGAGTTAATATTCATCATTATGAATATTAAATTATAACAACTAATATTAAATTATAACGTTTCCTGGTGAATGTTATCAATTAATACTCATCTAAAATGAATTGTATAGATTAATATTCACCGGAATAAAAATGAAAGTTAAACTATAACATTTAATAGTAAGTTTTACTCGTATCACTTAATATTCATCGGAATGAATATTAAGTTATAATAGTTGAAAAATAGTCTACTACAACAGGGATGAGGAAAGCAGGTCAATATTCATGACCCTTCTAATTATGATTTTCATTAAATATTTTCACTTAGTATTCGTCTTAATGAATGTTATCAATTAATATTCGTCTTGAAAAATGTTATGAGTTAATATTCATCAACGAAGTTTAAACTAATTATGTGTGTTGAAATCACTTATGATGAATATTAGAATGTCTAATTATGTGTTCTACAAATCATTGAATTTTAATTTGGTATAAGGACATGTGTGGCGATGTAAGTCCGAATACATGAAGATTCTACAATTTGATGCATGATCACGAATATTATCAATTACTATTTATCAAAATGAACTTGAAGTCATAATTAAATTACAACAACTGTTTATAAATGTTTCATCAACGTAAATGTTATCACTTAATATTATCAAAGTGAATGTTAGCTTATAACAGCTAAAGAAAAAATTTATCACTTAATATTCATAACAATGAATGTAACGTTTAATATTCATCTAAATGAATGTTATGACTTAATATTCATCCGGATGAATGTTATAATTCGTCAATAAATTTTTTTATATAACTAAGTTATATATATATATATATATATATATATATATATATATATATATATATATATAAAAAACTCAATGTTGAATGTTTAAATTCATCATTATTAGTTGATTTTTTTATCAGACTAAATGTTAAAGATGAATTTTTTTTGTCTTAGGGTTGTATATTCGTACTACTTTGTATATAAGACTTTCAATGTAGTATTTATATTTCAATAGGACTTATACGTTAACAATCACCCGAAAAACATTTTAAGTAAAACCTTTGTAAAACCTAACATTCACCAAGAAGCACGTTAAAATTTAGTAGTTAGTAACGGTATAAAACGTAGAGGAAACCAATATAATAAGACTTATAAGTTAACATTCACCATAAGAAAATAAAAAACATTTATAAAAGATAACATTCACTGAAGATCATACTAAAAATTTAGTACCTACTTAAGGTATAAAACACAGAGGAAAAACCAACATATCAAGATTTAAAAGTTAACATTCATCGGAATGAATTGTAAGAAAAGTATTTATTAACATTCACCGGAAATCATGTTAAATATTTATTAGCTAGAAACGGAATAAAACGCATAGGAAACGCCGAACATGTTAACAACAATGCCAAATGGAAAGAACTCATATAAATTAACATTCATCTAAGTGAAACGTGTATCACAAATATGATGTTATTTAGTATTCATCGGAATGAATATTAAATTATAACACTTAGCAATGTGTCTCAATGTATATAAGTTAATATTCATCACAATGAACGTTTAAGAGAAAACAATATACAAAGATAAAAACAATCCTTACAAATTTATAGCACTTCTTGATTCATGATGTAATCACACGATGTTATAAGCAAAAAAGCTTTCAACTGTTGAATTAGAAGATGATGTTTAAGTGAAAAATTATATTATAATATATATATATATATATATATATATATATATATATATATATATCGATTAATGTTATCGATCAATTAATATTCATCAAAGAGAATGTCATTGCTTAATATTCATCAAAATGAATGTTAAATTATAGCACTTAGCAATGTGTCTAAATGTATACAAGTTAACATTTATCGGAATGAATTTAAAGGGAAAGCAATATACAAAAATAAAAAACATTCCCGACTTGAATGGCCAACAAATTTATAGCACTTCTTGAATCACTATGTAACTATCCGACTTAAATGGCAGTGCTTAGAGGGCCTCTTCAGTCAAAAGTGTCGATTCAATGAACATGTTCACTTTCAATCACCATTCTTGTGCAAAGACATGCCAGACATATTACCTGAATCACATAGTTAAAGTAAATAATCATAAACTAAAAACAAAAAGTTCCCATGTATGCCTAATTAAAGTCATTTAAAGTATCATAAATTAAGAGGTTTAAACAAACCACTAGAAGGACAAGAGTACCAAGCCAAGTATCCTATATTTGTCAAGATGACCACTTAAATACAATCATAGAAGTGTCCATATTTCAACCTTAAATTAACTTTAGGCTTTCACTTTCCAACACTTGTAAAAGCCTAACGCGAAAATTACAGACCAAAACCGAATAATAAACAAAATAAATACACAAAAAAATTAACAATAGATAATATGGCAGATGAATTTAAGAGTTAGGGTGTTGCTTACTATTATAAACATGGACAAACACATTAAATACACAAAAAAGTTAACAATATATAATATTCATCACAAGTAATATTATAATTAGCTGAGAAAAATATCATGAATAAATAATTTGCAATACAGAAATTATAGTTTGCAAATAGCTTACCTGTAGAATGAAGATCATATGAATTCGATTCTAAACGAGACATTGGAGCTACAGTTCATCACAATAGCTGCAAAACACAATTACATAAATTTAAAACCCAAAAATCAGAACAATGAACATCTATACTATATAAAATCTACAGAAGAATGATAATAATCAATAAAACAAAAATCAAAACGTATGTACAATCAAAATCAAAATAATCAAAATAAAAACAAAATGAAAACAACCAACCAGAGGATGAAGCAACATTAGAATCCAACTGAAAAGGAATATTTTAGCTAGAAGAAGGCCCAAAACCTTCAAAAAATTCAATTAAGTTTATTTTAATGACCAATATAATGTAATAACAGTTAACAATCACCACAATGAATATTATCAAAGAACATGAAAACAACCAACCAGAGGATGAAGCAACATTAGAATTCGACTGAAAAGGAATATTTGAGCTACAAGAAGGCACAAAACCTACAGAAAGTTAATAAATAACTATTAATAATTAAACTAATAAAATGACAGTTAACAATCACCACAATGAATATTATGAATAAACATGAAAATAACCAACCAGGTGAAGAAGCAACAAATGAATCCGATTGAAATGGAATATTTGAGCTAGATGAAGGCACAAAACCTACAAATAGTTCAAAGAAAGAAATTTTACTAACATAAGTGATATAATGACAGTTAACAATCATCACAGTAAATATTATCAAACAACATGAAATTAACAAACCATATGAAGAGTAAACTATCAGCCACAGGATTACAATTCATTAACAATTAGTAAACATGAGACTTTTAGTAACAGATAATTGCAACTAAATACTCATTAACAAACATTCTAAGCAACAACAACAACAAAAGCCATATGAAATGGATTACAAAGGAACATTGAAACTAAAAGATATCATAGAAGCTACCAAAACTACATTATAAACATCCACAAACAAATAAAATACACAGATATTAATGAAAGATAATATTCATCACAAGTAATATTATCTTCAACTGATATGAAAATTAAAATAATTAGATTACATCTAGTATAAACATCCATATAGCTTATACAATAACCACAAAAGCAAATAATTTACAGAGAAAAGCATAATCAAAACAAGGAAGATAAAGAAATAAATATGTAGCTAACGCTAATTTACTTTCTATATCGCTATCAAAAATATCATTCAGTAAACTATCGGGCCATGAGATTACAATTCATTAATATTTAGTAAACATGAGACTTAGTAACAGATACTTGCGACTAAATACTCACTAATAAACATTCTAAGCAACAACAACAACAAAAAACATATGAATTTGATTGCAACTAGAAGATATCATAGAAGCTACCAAAACAACATTATAAACATCCACTAACAAATTAAATACACACAGATATTAATAAAAGATAATATCAATAAAAGATAATATTCATCACAAGTAATATTATCTTTAACTGATATAAATTCGATTGTAAAGGAACATTGAAACTAGATGATATCATAGGAGCTACCAAAACAATATTATAAACATCGCGAAACAAATTAAATACACACAGATATCAACAATAAATAATATTCATCACAAGTAATATTATCATTAACTGAGAAAAACATCATGAACAAATTAATTTGCAACATTGAAATTATACTTTGTGAATGGCTTACCCGTAGAATGACGATAATCTGAATTCGACTCTAACAGGACATTGGAGCTAGATTTCATCACAACAGCTGCAAAACACAATCACAAAAATTCAACACCTAAAATATAGAACAATGAACATCTATACTAAATATAATCTAAAGAAGAATGATACAAATCAATAAAACAAAAATCAAAACGTATTTACAATCAAAATCAAAATAAAAACAAGTGAAATCAATGAAAAAGCGAAAAAAATAAATGATTGAAATCACAACTGGAATCATAAACACAAAAATTACAAAATCTCTTACCAAGAATTGTTTAGTAATTTCAATCGGTTAATGGAATCGATTAATAATTGCGAAGGAGAATGAGGATTGGTTTACGAAATATGCCATACTGATATTACAGCGTACACTTTTTTAATTAATTAATATCTAATTCTATTCTAATATATTTTATAAGATAAGGAAAAAAAGTAAAACGTAAATTGTCAATATTACCCTTGTCCCTGCAAACACACTTGAACGGAAGTTAACACAAAACAGGCGGTGGAAATACTAAATTGAATGATCTAACGGCTGTGTAGGCACTTCCCCCCTTCCCTAAGATTAAGGGCTTCCCTCTGGATCCTCTCACTATATATATATATATATATATATATATATATATATATATATATATATATATATATGGGAAGGATCAAAAGGGAAGTTTCAAAATTGAGGGAAGGAAGGAAACAAACATCAACCACTCTTTTTTCTCCTCTTCTATATTTCATCCACAATACACATTTAATCAATTTTCATCTAAAATACCAAATTAAAGCATTTAATTCAAAGATTCATCAATCAAAAGCGTTATAAATCTTCGAATTCATCAATAGCAATCATACATATCTTCAATTTGTCATAGTTCGAATTCATCAAAAATTATGAATATTGGAGTTACTTTTGGGTTTTTGAGAAAATTTTTATTTGGCAATGAAAACAATAAAATTAAACAAAATTGTATATAAAACTTCTAAACAAGTAATTAATCGAATTATGATTGTCATTCCAATTGAATTTTACAGATTGAAAAAATTTCAGACCGTTAACAATCATCTGAAAAGCATGTTAATCAAAATTATAACTTAATACTCTTAAACATTCATTTATGATGAATATTAATTTATATATGTTATTATACACTATTGAATGTGATAACGTAACATTGTATAATAATGTATATGCGTTAACATTCATCGTAAATGAATGTTAACGTGCTGAAAATTTGATTTTGATTAACATGCTTTTGAAATGCATGTTAACGATCTGGAAGGTGATTTCAAATTATTTATAAGTTTGCCACCGTGTTGACTTTTGCGTTGACCAGAATGTGTGGCTAAAAATAGCTTCCCTCCTTCCCCCATTTTTTTACTTCCCTATTGATCTTCCCCATATATATACATATATACACTAATGTTAAACCCATACGATGCATGGCCTGGAATATGTAATATCTTATTATATAAATCGTAAGTTAAAACGGTATATGAAATGTTTTAATCATATTCAACTTTATGTTGTATATAATTCATATAAGGTGTTTTAAGGTGTTGTACCGTACAACTGTGTAAATCAAGTTTGCAGTATACGGTTTTAAAAATATGTTGTACAATCGCTACTTTTTTATATAATCCTTTTTTGTAACACTTAAAAAAATAAAATATTGAGTAGGTGGGTGGGTGGGCTACTTGCTTAAAAACTTTCATATTATGTATAATATAAACTTTTTTTTACCGTTAATAGTGACATTTTATAAATTTTAAGGCTTCAAAATTGAAATAAGAAAAAAAAGTTCTCACTGTGATATATCAATGAAATGGGAAGGTTAAAATAGATGGATATATTATAAAGTGACATTTCTAGCTAACAGTTGCATACTAAATTATAATAGAGTTGTGTGATTAAAACTAATGAAACTTAAAAAAAAATTATGAACTTGATCTACATATCCATGAAGCTTGTATTCGGATTACAAAATAACTTGAATTGAGTTCCCTCATTGTGTAAGATGATAACAAGAAATTTCTATAACGAAAGCTATAATGTCATTATTTACCTTTTCTATACTTTTTTTAAGAGAGTCGTTATATGGTGATGACACATATGATGTGTATGATGTGACATATGTGAATATTTGACAAATAATTCATAGTCTCATCCTTTACTTATAATAAAGGACATGACCTATCATTCATACTTTTATTATAAAACCCTTAATCAAGGTATAAGAAAGAAGGATGAGGAGATGCGCGACGATAACAACTGACTGTGATAAGAGTTCTTCAAATCTCTTTAGTATCCTATATAATTAATCCAAAAAAAAATGGCATTTTCTCATAATATATTTACAGGTTTTTAAGTAACTTTACATATTAACCATAATAACATAATATCTCATGATATTTTAAAGGATGAAATGTCATTTTACGTTCATGCCACACTATTATACCAACACACTATTATACCAACGTTCTACTTTAACTTAAATAAATCTTGCCATATTTTATAATTTCAAAAATATATTTTCTTATAAAAACATACACCATACATATTTATGTCATGAACAAATTACATTGTTATGTACATTAAAATTAATCATAAAATATGTATATAACATTAAAAGCATAATTACTTGTATAACAAACTTAAAAAATTGAATTGGAAAAGATATACACTTCATCCGTTTCAAAATAAATGTTTAACTTTCCATTTTAATTTATCGTCAAATGGAGATTTTTAGATGTAATATATTAACTTCACCATTTATCCTCAATATACATCTTTTCAAAACTAATATATAGGAGTATGTAAAAAAAAACAAATGGTAACAATGTTATCTCCTGTCGCACCACCAATTTCGGATTGCGGAAGTAAATCGGGTCGGGGCGCGACGAATCAATAATCAAAACACACAAGGTATATAATGAACGACCACTATATGCATTTTTTACAATTTTATTGATTTAAACAAAGTTTACATCAAAATATAGTTTACATTAGCTCAGTTTTTAAATTGAGAGATTTACATACATAATCAATTTATACAAAATATAATAATGCAGCTAAATCTCTGAATGTTTTGCATGATGACTCGAGCTAATGATATCCTGAAGGGCAGTCCAACCTACTCATGAGTACCTGTGATACATGCTAAAATAGGTCAGCGAAACGCTGGTGAGCTCACAGGTATGTATGTCAAAACATATCGTATGAACCGCAATATTTAATTGAATTTAAAGTGCAATTAAGAAAATTAAAAGTTATACAGCCATGAGTACATAGTCTGAGCTTAACTCGAGGTGTCAGTTCCACATTTAAGGTATCCTGATGGACGTGCCTCCCACGAGTGCCTAATCTACACTCGTCTGAATAAATATTAATACATCCGTTTAACCAGTTAGTGCGTGCTAACCCGGACGAGGATGGTCAATCCTATATGGTACCATATACTAATATTCATGCTACAACGTATTACCAAACTATGCTGAGGAGGGCTTTGAAAAGATTAGTGAGATAACTCATGTAGTATTTATTTGATTTCGTACTTGCGTTCATATAGTAAAATAAAATGAGCAATGATATCACACCCCTGAGTAAAACTGTAAAATAGGGGCCATGAGACTCACCTGAGTCTTGTGAGTTTAACTTAATAAACTTGAGTTGATTAGCTGAGTAGTGATGTCCGAAGACTTGTAACCTGAGGGTGTCCACGACACGCGATGGTTATAAATGTGAGTAGCTATCTATAAAGACTACCTTTGTAGTTGTTCGTCCAACTAGAATGTCCAAATGACTACGATTTGGTTGTTTAACTTCTTGTCCAAGTTACTACGACTTGGTTGATTTGATTATGTTTTGAAAACGTGTACGGCCCGTTGGTGATTGTTTGCAATAATAATCTCAACATTATCATTATGGTTTTGATGTGTTATACTTAAAAGTATGTCCCAATGTGTTTTAGAAATCGTATCGTATAAATGTTTGAGGTTATACAAGTTTGACACTTAGTATAAAAATAGTTTGTAAACATTCTGTTTTTAGCGTCACTTATAGCGACACTTAAGGGTTTAGGCGACACTCAAGGAGTGTCGCATAAAATGGTTAATTCTTAACTAGTGGCGTCACTTGTGGAAGTGACGCGTAGAGGGCGACGGAAGTGTCGGGTGTAAGTGTCAGTATCAGGGTCATGCGTCATTATATTTAGTGTCGGATGCAATCAGATTTCAATTATAGGTGGCACTTAGACAAGTGTCACTAGAAGTGTCGGTTATGAGTGTTGGGTATTGAATTTGCGACACTTGGGCAAGTGTCAGGAGAAAGGGGTTTTATGCGGCACATATGCAAGTGACGCAAGATTAGGGTTTTAAGCAACACTTAATGCGTCACTTGAGGAAGTCACGCATCACTGCGTTGGTCCGTGCGACACTTACATCTGATGGACGGAATTTGTGTCGAAAACGTGTTTTCCGGTTTCCGTTCGGCCAGAAACTTTTACCCAACCCATATTTGGACATTTCAAGCCTAAATAAACAACTTTCAAGTAAAATAAATGAAATCTAAGAGTTTTCGGGATTTGTCGGGAATCTTACAAGTTAACGCCGGGAGAAACCGAAAAGGTAGAAATGTAGATCGTGATGAGGTGAACGTTTTTCTCCAAAGGTGCTTGGTGATTCGAGGCTGTTTGATGGTGGATTTTGGTGGTGATAGGTGGTGGTGGTGGTGGGTAGTTTTGAGAGAAAAAGAGAGAAAGAAAGAGTAGAGAGAGAAAGGAGGATGGTGAAATGAGGAAGAAAAGAGGGGGAGGTGGGGTGTTGGTGAAAGCATCACCCTTCATCCCCTACAAACGCACTCCGTGGGGTATTCGTTTCTCCAGTTGTTTAAACGTTAAATAATTATTTTATACGTTTAAATATACATTTTAAAATACGAATATTTATTCAATATTTTTGTTGAAGTATTTTACCAAATACTTGTAGTTGAGTTGTAAAATATATATTAACTTGTTTCGTTTGTTAGCGCGTTTAACATTTTAATCGCGTAGACTTTTATTTGTACGATACGAAATAATTATGAAATGTTATCAAAATAATATTTTAGATATAATGGTTGTATTAAATAATATTATATTATTTAATAAAATTGGTCACCAACGTCCGTATTAATTGAACCGAATTCCATTCGATTTAAAATGAGTACGATTTAATCAAATCGCATAATTGTATATATTCATCAATATATATTTCGATACATTAATTAGCCTAATACAGAACTAATTACATGTATTAACAATTGATTAGGTACTAATCACTAGTCCTAATTTGACGGGTGTCACATTCTCCCCCTGTTTAGAAGAATTACGTCCCGAAATTTAGTTCGAGGTCGTGTTTGGTGAAACTTCAGTGAATAACTGAGGATACTTGAGTCGCATCTGGTCTTTCCGTTCCCAAGTGAATCCCGGACCACGCCGCGAATTCCACCGGACCTTGACGATGGGAATACGACTATGTTTGAGTTGTTTGACCTCACGGTCCATGATTTCGGCAGGTTCTTCAACAAAATGAAGCTTGTCGTCGATACAAATTTCATCGAGTGGAATAATAAGTGTCTCATTAGATAGGCATTTCTTCAAGTTAGAAATGTGAAAAGTGGGGTGCACGCTGCTGAGCTCAAGTGGCAGCTGCAATCAATATGCCACTGAACCAATCCTCTCGAGGATCTCAAAAGGCCCAATGTATCTGGGGTTTAGTTTTCCGCGTTTGACGAAACGAATGACACCTTTCCAAGGTGAAACTTTGAATAGTACTCGATCCCCAACCTGGAACTCGGGTGGTTTGCGTCTCACGTCAGCATAACTTTTCTGACGATCACGTGCAGCTTTGAGTTTGTTTTGGATCTCGAAGATCTTTTCGGTTGTTTCGTGTATGAGTTCAGGACCAGTGAGTTGACTGTCTCCCACTTCGGTCCAACAAATAGGTGAGCGGCACTTACGACCGTAGAGTGCCTCAAAAGGTGCAGCCTTGATGCTGAAGTGATAACTGTTGTTGTATGAAAACTCGCACAACGGCAGATGATTTTCCCAGGTTACACTGAAGTCAACTATGGCGGGTACCCAATGATTTTTGGAGTGATTACCAAAAGTGAGATGTGAAGCGACTATCCCTATCTGAGATAATCGAGATTGGAATACCGTGTCGAGAAATAATTTCTTTGATGTAGATTCGTGTGAGGCGTTCCATTTTATCGGTTTCCTTGATCGCAAGGAAATGAGCAGATTTATTGAGACGATCCACGATCACCCAAATGGTATCGTAACCGCTCGATGACTTTGGTAGTTTGGTTATGAAATCCATGGCGATTTGTTCCCATTTCCATTCAGGAATTTCGGGTTGTTGGAGTAAACCAGAAGATTTCTGATACTCGGCTTTGACTTTTGAGCAAGTAAGACACTTGCTGACGTATGTGGCGATTTCAGCTTTCATGTTCGGCCACCAATAAAATTCCTTGATGCCATGATACATTTTGTCAGATCCCGGGTGAATAGAATATTTGGACTTGTAAGCTTTATCCATCACCAAGTCTCGCAGGTTCCCAAAACTAGGCAAACAGATTCGGTTAGAGAGGTACCTAACTCCCTTAGGTTTGATTTTAAATTGTTTATCCATGCCTTGCAAGGCTTCGTTTTTGAGGTTGTCGGGTTTCAGTGCTTCGAGTTGAGCAGCGAGGATCTAAATGTTTAGATTATTGTGAATGGTCATATTGAGGGCTCGGACTCGAAGTGGTTTTAATCGTTCTTTTCGACTGAGGGCATCGGCAACAACATTTGCCTTCCCTGGATGGTATTTGATTTCGCAATCGTAATCGCAAAGCAACTCGACCCATCGACGTTGTCTCATATTGAGATCTTTCTGATCGAAGATATGTTGGAGACTTTTATGGTCGGTAAAGATTGTGCACCTAGTGCTGTAGAGATAATGTCTCCAGATTTTAAGAGCAAACACGACGGCTCCAAGTTCGAGATCATGAGTTGTGTAGTTCTTTTCATGAATTTTGAGTTGTCATGAGGCGTAAGCAATGACTTTCTCCCGTTGCATCAATATGCAACCGAGACCTTGATGAGAAGTATCACAGTATACCAAGAAGTCATCGGTGCCTTCGGGTAACGATAGAATAGGAGCACTGCAAAGCTTTTGTTTCAGAAGTTGGAATGCTGACTCTTGTTTATCAGTCCAATCTAACTTTTTATCTTTTTGAGTCAGAGTCGTGAGTGGTTGGGCTATTTTCGAGAAATTTTCAATGAATCGCCAATAGTACCCAGCAAGACCTAGGAATTGTCGTACTTCGGTTGGAGTTGTTGGTGCTTGCCAGCACTTGATAGCCTCGATTTTTGAAGGATCAACATGAATTCCTTGACTATCGATGATGTGTCCAAGGAATTGGACGGTTTGCATCCACACGTCACACTTAGAAAATTTAGCGTACAGCTCCTCGTGTCTAAGTAGCTCTAGGATGGTTTTGAGATGTTGCGCGTGTTCTTGTTCGTCGCGCAAGTATATGAGAATGTCGTCGATGAAGACAATGACAAACTTTTCGAGGTAAGGTTTGCACACCCGATTCATAAGGTCCATGAATACAGCCGATGCGTTGGTTAAGCCGAATGGCATCACTTGAAATTCATAATGCCCGTAGCGAGTTCGGAAAGCAGTTTTCGGGATATCGGTGTCACAAACTCGGAGTTGATGATAACCCGACCGTAGATCGATTTTTGAATAAAAACTCGACCCTTGAAGTTGGTCAAACAGGTCATCGATACGAGGAAGTAGGTATCGGTTCTTGACGGTCAACTTGTTCAACTCTCGGTAGTCGATACACATTTTGAACGAACCGTCTTTCTTTTACACAAATAAGATCGGAGCTCCCCAAGGTGAAGAACTCGGTCTAATGAATCCTCTATCCAGGAGTTCCTGTAACTGGTAGGACATCTCCTGAAGTTCGGATGGGGCTAAGCGGTAATGTAACACCCCCAAATTTAATATTTTGCGGAAGCAAGATTTGGGTGTTACTAATCAATAACAAGGCACACAGATTAATAGTAAACGACTCTATATGCATCGTTTTGACAAATATATTAATATTAAAATATTTACAATAATCATCCTACACATAGCTCGTGTTCGTAGTATGAAGAGATTTGAATACATAATTAGTTGTACAAAATCTAATAATGAAGTAAAATCTCTTGAATACTTGCATGAAGACTCGAGCTAATATGCATCCTGTTGGGCAGTCCAGTTCTACTGTTGAGTACCTGTGATACATGCTAAAATGGGTCAGCTAACGCTGGTGAGCTCACAGGTTTAGATATCAAATAAATTTAGTGTGAACCGCAAGATTTAATCGTTGATTTGCATCCAGCAAATGATAATAGTTATGTATATAACCATGAGCGCATAGTCTGAGTTTAACTCGAGGGGTCGGGTCCCATATAGAGAATTCCGAGCGAGGTGCCTCCACGAGAGCCTAATCTACTCTCGTCTTCCCAAATATTAGTACGTCAGTTGCAGAGGTTAGAGCGACTAACCCGGACGAGGTGGGTCAATCCTATATGGTACCATATACTAATATTCACGCTACTTTCGTATTACCAGACTATACTGACGGAGGGCTTTGGTTTGATTAGTTGAAAACAACTCATGTAGTATATTGAAATATGTACTCGCGTTCACGTGTTAAAAACAGAGCAATGTATTGCACCCCTAGTAAAACAGTAAAAAAAGGGGCCATGAGACTCACCTGAGCCTGAAGAGTTTATCTTAATAAACTTAGATTGATTAGCCAAGAATCGAAGTCCAACGACTTGTAACCTGAGGGTATCCACGACACCCGATGGTTATGACATGATTGAGTATCTCAAAGATCACCCTTATAGTTGTTTGTTCAACTATAATGTCCAAATTACCACGATTTGGTTGTTTGTTTAAGTGTTTGAAAATGTTTACGGCCCGTTGGTGATTGTTTGTAATAATAATCTCACATTATTATTTTGAAGATTTTGAAGTGTTATACCTAAAAGTAAGTTCCAATGTGTTTTTAGAAGTTGTGTCGCATTCGTGTTTGATGTTATACAAGTTCAACACTTTGTGTGAAAGTTTAGATGTAACATCGTTACTCGTGAACCTAGGGTAAGGGCGAAGCCCGTTAATGACGGGGGTCCGGGGGCAGCGCCCCTGGTAGTGGGGTCCAAGGGGCGGCAGCCCCTGGCGGGGTCCAAGGGGCAGAGCCCCTGGCTGGGGTCGAGCTTGGAAAATTTTTATTTCTACTATATTGCTTTGGTGAAAAACGCATCTGAACTTGAATTTGGGTGAAATCGAGTGATAAAATTTTAGGTCTCAACATTTAGTAAAATTTGGGTTCTGTTTCATGCGACACTTATAGCGTCACTAGAGGGCATTAGGCGTCACTTGGGAAGTGACGCATGAAATGGCAGATTCTGAGTAAGGGCGTCACTAACGGAAGTGACGCATACTGAGGCGTCACTAAGGTAGCTTGGGCGGCACTTAAGAAGTGTCGCATAAGATGTGAAATTTTGAGTTTAGGGCATCACTTAGGTAAGTGACGCATAAGGTGGCGACACTTCATCAGTGACGGGTGTAAATGTCGGTTAGGCGTCACTTAAAGGAGTGACGCATACTTGGGCGTCACTAAAGCAGTGTCTGGTTATTAGTGACGGTAAGGGTCCTAGGCGTCACTAAGCAAGTGACGGAGGTAAGTGTCGGGAAAAAGGGATTTTTATGCGGCACTTATGCAAGTGACGCATGATTAGGGCTTTTAGCGACACTCAATGCGTCACTTAAGTGACGCATGAAGTGACGCTATACTGCACCTTCGTTGCGACACTTAAGGCTGTTAACGAATTTTTGAGCCAAAAATGAGTTTTCGGGTTTCCGTTTGGTCTGATTCTTTTACCCTACCCTTATTGGGACATTCTAAGCTTAAAGAAACCATATACATGTAAAAAAATAAGTGAAATTGATGAGTTTCGGGAATTTGTCGGAAACTAACAAAGCGGCGAATCAAGATTCTGAAAAGATAGCGTTATAGATCGTGATGAGGTGAACGTTTTTCTTCAAATGAGCCTTGAATTTTGAGGACGTTTAATGGTGCTTTTTGGTGATTTTAATGAAGTGGTGGTGGTGGTTTGGTTGGAGAGAAAAAGGAAGAAAAGGAGGAGTAGAGAGAGAGAGTGATGGATGAGAATGAGGGTGGGGAGGTGATGTCCTCACCCTTTGTGGCTGATTCGGTGGGGGCCCACCGAGGTGTGGGTCTCCACTTTTAATCCTGTGCATTCGCGCTCCGTGCGGTGTTCATTTTCCCGATTCGTTTAAACGTTTAAATAATTTCGTGCGCGTTAATTTGTGGGTTTTAAAATACGAATAATTATTCGATATTTCACTTGAAACATTTCACCAAATACCTAAAAATTAAGTTATATAACTTAACTTGTTTCGTTTTACTTGCGCGTTTAATAATCTAATCGCGTAGCCTTTGTTTGTACAATACGGTACGAATACGAAATATTATCAAAGTAATATTTTTGGATATGATAGCGTTATTAAATAATTTTATATTATTTAGCAAAATTGTTCATCAACGTCCGTATTAATTGAACCGAATTACATTCGGTTTGAAACTTGTACGATTTAATCAAATCGCATGATTGTATATATTCAACAATATATATTACTTGATACATTAATTAGCCTAACACGGAACTAATTACATGTATTATAACCGATTAGGCACTAATCGCTAGTCCTAATTTGGCGGGTGTCACAGGTAAGGTGCTCGGGTCACAGGTGCAGCACCTGGCACGAGATCGATTGAGAACTCAACCTGCCTTGGTGGTGGTAGACCAGGCAGTTCTTCGGGAAAGACTTCTAGAAAGTCTCGAACGATGGGCACATCCTCAAGTCGTTTCTCTTCCGACTTTTTCTCCATAATGTGTGCGAGGATTGCCGGATAACCTTTTTTCAGAAATTTTCGGGTTTTCAAACAAGAGATGATGTTTAGTGTCGTCCCACCGGCCTCCCCTGTATGATTAAAGTTCTATCAGCGGCAAGAGGGATGCGAACGACCTTATCATAACAAATAATTTCGGCTCGGTGTCTGGTTAACCAGTCCATACCAATGATGACATCGAAACTTCCAATTTCAACCGGCATAAGATAGATTGAAAAGGTTTCGTTGGCTAGGTTTAAAGTTCAATTAGGTATCACACTGTCGGTTTCTATGAGTTTACCATTCGCTAGTTCTACAGTGTACTTAACATCTAGAGCAACAAGGTTGATGTTAAGTAGTGGATAAAATTCATCAGAAATAAAGCTTCTATCGGCACCAGTATCAAAGAAAACAGAAGCAGATAAATTGTTGAGGAGGAACATACCCGAGACCATATTCGGATATTGACGGGCATCCCCAGAGTTGAGTACGAAAGCTCTACCTCTTGCGTTGTTGTTGTTGCCCTTGTTCTTCAGTTTTGGACACTCATTCCTGAAGTGTCCGGTATCTCCACATTCATAACAGGCCTTGGGTTGTTTGGTGTTGTTGTTGTGGGTATTGTGGTTGGATTTGGGGGCTCGGCAATCTTTAGTCAAATTTCCGTACCTCATGCAGTTGTTGCAAGGGGTACTACACTGACCCTCGTGGTGGCGGTTGCACTTGGAGCAATAGGGTTTGCTTCCAGTGTACCCCCGTTTGGGTTCAGAGTTGGTATTGTAAGCCTTGATGGTGTTGGGTTTCTTGTCGGGTTGATCGTGGTGTTCAAAGGATTTGCGCTTGTTGTTAGAAGGGGTGGTGGATGCCTCACGGCTAACAATCATCACCATGAGTTCATGTGCAATCCGGATAGCACTTTGGATGGTGGTTGGTTTAGACGAGGCGACGTTCCCCTGGATGTTCTCCGGGAGTCCGCGGATATACCTCTTGATGCGTTTCTCCTCCGGATCTACCATAGACGGGCAGAGGAGGGCAAGCTATTGGAATTTGGTGGTGTAGCTAGTGATGTCGGTGCCCTGTACCCTTAGATTCCAGAATTCTTCTTCCAAATGTTGAAGTTCTTCGTTCGGGAAATACTTATCCTTCAACATTTTCTTCAGATCTGCCCAGGGCAATCGATTAGCGGTCTCGATTCCCTCGGCACTAGTATAGGTGTTCCACCAAGTAAGGACACCTTCCTGAAAGGTGTAGGCGGCAAACTTGACATTGCTATCTTCAGCGCAATTGCATAGGCTAAAGACAGATTCCATATGTTCTATCCACCGGATCAAACCAATGGCACCTTCCGTGCCCTTGAAGTACAACGGTTTGCAACTGAGAAAATCCTTGTAAGAACAAGGCTTGATGGCAGGAGTAGTGTCAGCTGTGTCATCACTTCTCCTAGAGGTTCGGGGTGATTCCCGAGTAGCCAGGGCTTCGGCCACAGCTCGGGAAACGATGGCAGCAATTTTAGCATCGCTGTAACTTTTCTTCTTTGGCGGCATGATTCTTCAAGAAAGAAACAAGAGATACATGAGAGATTGTACCAGAAAGATAATTGAGATAGATGTATATATAAAAGTGGTAATATACAACATCACAATGTAAAAACCAATAATTTAGAGTAATAGAGAGAAATTGTCAATTGATATTACAGACAAATTTTGAGTTACGAGTTTCAAAAGTTACAGGCTTGGATGTTTTACAAAAGATGTCGGGAATTGTTACGTCCGGTCGAATTACATAGATCCTACGGAAGCACAATATATTACAAGATACTTACTACACTAATCTCAGTGTAGATTGAGTTGTGGAAGCATTGAGGTGAGATGGTTCACAGACTTTGCAAGTCTACAAACCATTCTGAGAGCATCCTCAGTTTCCCGCAGGCACATCTCGGATTCCTGCAGTCTTGATTGTAAGACGGAGATCTCGTTTCGGTTACTGATTACTTGGTTATGAACGACCTCCATGGTTTGTGCGGTATCTTCCATTTGGTCGTGAGTTCGGGTCAAGGTTTCAGAGATGTCTGCCTGACCTATGTACAACTGTGCGATACCGTCTTGAGTTTGCTCCATCCAGTTAGAAAAAATATTACGTTGTTCGATTTCCATGTCATGTAGCCTGCTTTCGTGACGGTGCACTCGAGCAGTTAGCACAGGAACAGTGAAATGGGAAGTTCTTGGGTATAGGGAGATACTTCCATGCTGGAAAATCCTCCATTTGATGTAGGGAGTTAGATTCCTTCCTCGGTGTTAATTTGGTTTGATAACCATCGCCATTGGATAGTTGTTGTTTGCCTTTGGGGTTGGTTATTGAGTTGATTTTGAGTGGGATATGGGCTAGCTCGAGGCAACCCAGTGCTCCTCCTAGCTACCCTTGAGTTTCGTGATCCATACGGATGAGAACGTGACGAATTGGGTGGTGTGTTTGCCATTTCTGAGACAAAACGTTAGAAAGAATGAGGCCTATATTTGTATATAATATAGCCTAAGATTTGTAGAGAGGTCTATCTATGTATATATATGTATATCACATAATAGCCTATTGAGCATCTAGCACAGACAGGTTTTGGGTCCCGGTTCTCTCGAGGTCAGAGTCAACTAGTGTATCCCTGTTCAACATAACCGTTTCAGGTCTCACATCATCTTCCTTTAATTATACATAGTTGATCAGGCTATGTTAAATTAAACTCGTATGATGTAATTTCTGAATCAATCATAACTAATAGGGAGATACTACCTATCGGTCATAGTCTAGGCCCACTAAATGCAACCTAGTTCACTATAACCTTAGGCTCTGATACCAATATGTCACACCCCCAATTTCGGGTTGTGGAAGCGAATCAGGTCGGGGCGCGACTAATCAATAATCAAAACACACAAGGTATATAATGAACGACGACTATATGCGTCGTTTTACAATTGTATTGATTTAAACAAAGTTTACATCAAAATATAGTTTACATTAGCTCAGTTTCTAAATTGAGAGATTTACATACATAATCAATTTATACAAAATATAATAATGCAGCTAAATCTCTGAATATTTTGCATGATGACTCGAGCTAATGATATCCTGAAGGGTGGTCCAACCTACTGTTGAGTACCTGTGATACATACTAAAATGGGTCAGCGAAACGTTGGTGAGCTCACAGGTTTGTATGTCAAAACATATCGTATGAACCGCAATATTTAATTGAATTTAAAGTGCAATTAAGCAAATTAAAAGTTATACATACATGATCACATAGTCTGAGCTTAACTCGAGGTGTCAGGTCAACATTTAAGGTATCCTGATTGAGGTGCCTCCCACGAGTGCCTAATCTACACTCATCTGAACAAATATTAATACATCCGTTTAACCAGTTAGTGCGTGCTAACCCGGACGAGGATGGTCAATCCTATATGGTACCATATACTAATATTCACGCTACAACGTATTACCAAACTATGCTGAGGAGGGCTTTGAAAAGATTAGTGAGATAACTCATGTAGTATTTGTCTGATTTCGTACTTGCGTTCATATAGTAAATTAAAATGAGCAATGATATCACACCCCTGAGTAAAACTGTAAAATATGAGCTATGAGACTCACCTGAGTCTTGTGAGTTTAATTTAATAAACTTGAGTTGATTAGCTGAGTACTGATGTGAGAAGACTTGTAACCTGAGGGTGTCCACGACATGTGATGGTTATAAATGTGAGTAGGTATATATAAAGACTACCTTTGTAGTTGTTCGTCCAACTAGAATGTTCAAATGACTACGATTTGGTTGTTTAACTTGTCCAAGTTACTACAACTTAGTTGATTTGATTATGTTTTGAAAACGTGTACGGCCCATTGGTGATTGTTTGTAATAATAATCTCAACATTATCATTATGGTTTTGATGTGTTATACTTAAAAGTATGTCCCAATGTGTTTTAGAAATCGTATCGTATAAGCGTTTGAGGTTATACAAGTTTGACACTTAGTATGAAAATAGTTTGTAAACATTCTACTTTTAGCGTCACTTATAGCGACACTTAGGGGTTTAGGCGACACTCAGGGAGTGTCGCATAAAATGGTTAATTCTTAACTAGTTGCGTCACTTGTGGAAGTGACGCGTAGAGGGCGACACTTAAGGAAGTGTCGGGCGTAGAGGGCGACACTTAAGGAAGTGTCAGGTGTAAGTGTCGGTATCAGGGTCATGCGTCATTAGAGTTAGTGTCGGATGAAATCAGATTTCAATTATAGGCGGCACTTAGACAAGTGTCGCTAGAAGTGTCGGTTAGGAGTGTCGGGTATTGAATTTGCGACACTTGGGCAAGTGTCAGGAGAAAGGGGTTTTATGCAGCACTTAGGAAAGTGACGCAAGATTAGGGTTTTAAGCAACACTTAATGTGTCACTTAAGGATGTGACGCATCACTGCGTTGGTCCGTGCGACACTTACATCTGATGGACGGAATTTGTGTCGAAAACGTGTTTTCCGATTTCCATTCGGCCAGAAACTTTTACCTGTAGCACCCCCAAATTTATAATGCAACGGAAGTCAACACGGGGCGCTATCAATCAAATATCATAACACATAATCACAAGCAAACAACCTCTAAATGAGACGTTTGTAGAAATTAGTTACATTTCATAGTAAATCATTTGAAAACATATTGTTTTCGATACAAAAGTTGTAATTTCCTAGAGTCCACACGTAAGGCAGGAGATTCTATTACATAATCGAGATATACAAAAGATAATGCTAAGAATCTCCGTTAATGCAGTTATGTTGAAATCATGCGACTCTAGCTAGGTCCGGGAGTAATCCTACCCCGTATGCGTACCTGAGAATACATGCTACAAAGGTCAACACGAATGTTGGTGAATCTTACAGGTTTGTAAGTAATATCAGATTTGAACACAAGATTTTTATCAGTGGTGCCCGCAGGCGTAAATCAAGTATATGCAATCCTGCAAATGTATGTAAGTTTATACCGTTGCCATGAGGCTCATAATCGAAGCTTAACCCGTAAGTGATAAGTTGCCCCCGCGACATGCTCAAAACTGAGCAAGCGTAAATAATGAATAATAGTCGCCCGTTTATACAGAACGGTTCGTGGTAGCGCTACTACCCCGGGCGGGGAGGGTCATTTCCCTAATGGATCCAATAACTAGTGTTCGCGCTTAAGTCCATAACTAACGATGTATGATGGAGGGACTTCAGTAAATGGTAAGTAACTCATACAATCCGTATAGTAAAATGAGTAGTTCAGTACTTGTGTTCAAGAAAAGTAAGCAATGTATCTCACCCCGTAAGTAAAACAGTAAAAGTGGGGCTGTAAGACTCACCTGAGTCTAGCAAGTATGTTTGGGAAATCAAACAAGTAGAGCAGATGTAAGTCCGTAAGGGTGTCGGGTGTAATCCCGTATGTTGGTTCTCCGAACCCTGCAACCTTCTGGCGTCCGAAACGCACAAAGTTGTAAGTAAACAAGTAAATAAGTTGGTGTCTTAAAAGATCACCCATGCTAGTTGTCCACTCAATTAGGAAATGTCCAAGTGTTTGTTCAGTAATCCGTTTGTAATTTGAAAAAACAAATATGGCCCGTTGGTGACGGTTTGTAATAATAATCCAAAGTGTTATTATTATATGTATCATTGTATCAGGTTTCATTATTTGTAAGTGTTCGACACTTAGTGTGAAAAGTATTTACAAGTTTCTGGATGACGGGGGTCCGGGGGCAGCGCCCCTGGTAGCGGGGTTCAAGGGGCGGCAGCCCCTGGCTGGGGTCGAGCTGCCAGGTCAGGTTGGAAAATTTTTATTTCTACTACCTTGTTTTGGTGAAAAACGCACCTGGACTTGAATTTGGGTGAAATCAAGTACTAAATTTTTAGGTCTCAACACTTAGTAAAATCTGTGTTTTCTTGGTTCTGTTTCATGCGACACTACGTGCGACATAAGGCTTGTGTCGCTAGGTGCGACATAGTCTATTGTGTCGCAGATCATATCTGCGACATAAGGGCTTGTGTCGCTAAGTGCGACATCCACAATTTATGCGACATAAAATGTTGTGTCGCTATATGCGACGGAAATAGGTTTTACGACATAGTGTTTTGTGTCGCTAAATGTGACATCCGAAGGGTTTGCGACATAGTCACTTGTGTCGCTATATGCAACATAAGTGGGGGTTTAGCGACATAAGGGCTTGTGTCACAGGTGGCCTGGAGCCTCTGCGACACAACGAGCTGTTGACCGGAATTTGAGCCAAAAACATGTTTTCCGGCGACCGTTTGGTCCGATTCTTTTACCCAACCCATATTTGGATATTTCACACTTAAATAACCCATAAACAAGTGAAAATGAGTAAAATCGGAGAGTTTCGAGTTTTGTCGGAAACTTACGATTTTGCGCGTGAGGAATCCGGAAAGATGGAAATGTAGATCGTTGCGAGGTGGTTCTTTTCTTCCAAACGGGTGAGGTGATCCGATGTCGTTTCGTGGTAGTAAATAGTGATTTAGTGAGGTGGGGGTGTGATGGTAGTTTGAAAGAAAAAGAGGAAGGGAGAGAAAAAGAAAAGTGAGAAATGAGGAGGAAAGAGGAGGTGATGGGGTTTTGGTGAAAGCCCCATTTTTAGTCTCCGCAATTATGCTCCGTGCGGAGTTCGTTTTTCCGATCGTTTAAACGTTTAGTTATTTTTATATGTGTTGAAATGTAAGTTTTAAAATATAAATAATTATTCAGTATTCTTATTTAAGTATTTCGCCAAATACTTTATATTCGAGCTATAAAACATATATAACTTGGCTTTATTTCGATTGTTTGCGCATTTAATGTTTTAAGTCGCGTAGGCATTTATTTGTACGATACGAAATAAATAGAAAATATTATCAAAATAATATTTTGGATATAATAGCGTTATTACATAGTGTTATATTATTTAACACAGTTGTTCACCAACGTCCATATTTAATTGAACCGAATTACATTCGATTTAAAGAGTGTACGATTTAATCAAATCGCATATTCGTATATATTCAATAATAATATATATTAAGATACATTACTTATCCTAATCTAAGGACTAATTACATGTGATAACAACTGATTAGGTACTAATCTCTAGTCCAAATTTGACGGGTGTCACATTACCCAACCCATATTTGAACATTTCAAGCCTAAATAAATAACTTTCAAGTAAAATAAATGAAATCTAAGAGTTTTCGGGATTTGTCGGGAATCTTACAAGTTAACGCCGGGAGAAACTAAAAAGGTAGAAATGTAGATCGTGATGCGGTGAACGTTTTTCTCCAAAGGTACTTGGTGATTCGAGGCCGTTTGATGGTGGTTTTTGGTGGTGATAGGTGGTGGTGGTGGTGGTGGGTAGTTTTGAGAGAAAAAGAGAGAAAGAAAGAGTAGAGAGAGAAAGGAGGATGGTGAAATGAGGAAGAAAAGAGGGGGAGGTGGGGTGTTGGTGAAAGCCTCACCCTTCATCCCCTACAAACGCACTCTGTGGGGTGTTCGTTTCTCCAGTCGTTTAAACGTTAAATAATTATTTTATACGTTTAAATATACGTTTTAAAATACGAATGTTTATTCGATATTTTTGTTGAAGTATTTTACCAAATACTTGTAGTTGAGTTGTAAAATATATCTTAACTTGTTTCTTTTGTTAACGCGTTAAACATTTTAATCGCGTAGACTTTTATTTGTACGATACGAAATAATTATGAAATGTTATCAAAATAATATTTTGGATATAATGGTTGTGTTGTCTTGCGCACTGGTCGTTGAGATTCTTAATGGTGACGTGACACAGCAGTGGGTTTTTAATTTATAAGGCTGGGGCCTAGGGTTACTTATTATGCTAGCACGGGACAAGTATGACCTAGGATCGTTCTTCAAAGCGCGACAAATTGAAACTAGGGGGTTTAGAAGCTTTTATGTGTTCAGCTGGGGTTGAAAGAGTTGGTTTTGGTTTTGGGTTTTCTTATCCTAATTTAAACTGGACTGAATTAAAAGGTGGAGGTTACTTCGGGCGTTCAGCAATTAAAGCCATTGTCTACTATAACGTGATTTAGAAGTGGTTAAATATGGAAAGTTATAATGAGGATAAGTTCGTAAGTTGATGTGAGCTATTCTACAATCCTTCTATCGGGCTGACGCGGAGGTGTCCACAATCAGGCAAATAGAATGTCACGGGGATTGCACAATGTATTAAAGTGTACACCGAAAGTTCTCTCAAATGTACACCCACACTATCCAACAGTTAACGTCGAATCCTATTCCCCAATCTCGGTCGTCAGAGATGCCCGAATCATGGCATAGTTTGTTGAATAAACAATCTTATGAACGAGGGTTATCCTCACCGGAATAGGTTGGGCTAACTGGTCTAGACGATCGGATAACATGTCATCACTTATTCGTACGAGTTATCATCATTATTTAGGGATGCTACAAGACAGGGATGATTTGTGTTACAAATGGAGATCTAGGTAATACGTTTTCTATTCGATTCATAATACAACTACCTTCGGTTGTTCTGACTTCCATACATTTGTACTCCGCCGTAAGCGTTTCCAGTACTATATCAAAGAACAGTCGAATAGGGGCCGTCATATTATTTCACGATGATTAATGCCGTTTAAATTTTACTATTATGATGATCCTAAGGCAACAATCAAACAAGAACATGCAATAAGACGATCAAGGCGACAGTTTAATTTAAGCATACAAAAGTATTATCTAAGTTGAGGATATTCCGAAAGTTGTCTCAAAAATATCGTCTACATGAATTTAATCTTAATCTACCTCTACTCCCATGTTCCGTGTCTCTTGGATCCTATTTTGGTCTAGAGAACACCGGCCATGCCGAGCTCAATGATTCAACCTAACATAGTATAACTAAGTGACCTGTATCCTATGAGTTAGCTACGTTCATTTTTGGATAAAGTTTTAGTCATAACATGAGTTGGGCAGATAAACGATAAAGATTTAATTCCTATATCCATTTGTAATATAAACCATCCGCAATCTCACAACATACCACTTAGTCACATATTCGATACTTTCTAAACGACTATCATAGCAGACAATTGAGTTATTTAGCTAATCATGGCAATTCTAGCATACATATTTAAATTTATTAAAGAAATGACAAACATATTAAATATGAAAGATAGATTAACACCTGGAAAGAAGTACAATAACTCGTAGCTAAAATATGCGTCCCGGAGCACCTCCGTACAAATCTTCCTTGGCTAGTTAATTAGCTAGCCTAATTAACTAGGAAGAATAAAAGAAAAGAAAATACAAGTAGGTGTAACCAAATGTGTTGGTATTCTTAAGTGTGTTGAGGTGTGTTGGTGTGTTTTTCAAATGAGCCTCATGCCTCCTATTTATAGAGGAGTTTAGGTGCATTTTAGCAAATGGAAGCACACATTAGCAAAAGGTGGAAAAGGTAGTGGCACCAAGTACGAAAAGGTGAAAAAGGTAGTGGCACCAGGTACGAAAAGCATGTAAAGGTCTAGCACTGGGTACGAAAAAGGACAAAAAAGCGCAATCCGTACGGGGGGCTGGCAGCCGGCGGCGGCCAGGTGGTGGCCGGCCCGGCTGGCTGCCACCTGCACCGGTCTACTGCCCGTTGCTTCGTTTCTCGATTCGTGCGTGTTTTCTTCGTTATGCGCCCATTTGCGTTGATTCTTTTTGCGTAGGATTCGTAATTCAAAAACGAAGCTTTTTGATAAAAAGAAATCCTAAAAATATATCTCTGAGTTCTAGATGTGTCGTACGAATCATTCGGATCTTCCGGCGTACGTAGAATCTTCATTCTTCCTCCGTTTTTGTTGATTCTTCTTCTGTTGGATTCATAATTTGAAAATGAACATCTTGAGTCAAATAGATGTTGGTGATGGGCTCTTTTATCTTGAAATCTCGTTTTGATGTCTGGAATCTTCAAACGTGCGTGGAATCTTCGTTTTTCGGCCGTTTTGCTTGATTTTGCTCGTGCAACCTTGTTTTGATCTTCTTAGCATTTTATCAATGATTTTTGCGTTATTTGAGTCCAAATGCTAAGTATTGATTCAGAATGAGAGAGATATCGGTGGTAAAAACGTGACTTTTTACGCGATATCAAGTATCCCACACTTAGAGCTTTGCTTGTCCTATAGCAAATTTTCATAAAATTATGATGAAAGGTAGGAAGGGTGTCTTGTTTTCCGGAGAACTTTGATTCCTGCAAGTTTGGTAAAATGATTTCGGACGAGGTTCCATCCTTTGATGTTTCCCCAAACCTTTAGTTCTAACAAGCTTTCTTTTCAATCTTCATAATGTAAGATATACATGACTGGGGCCCTCACAGGTGGTCACTCAATTCACTCAATTGTATCGGGTTTCCTAACTTCTAATTCACTCAGGGGCCAGTCATGTAGCTCTTCCGTTGTCATAAGCTTGATCGAGAATCAAATCTACAATACTCAAATGAGGATGGTGCTAATTATCCCTAGACATTCGCAAGATGGTGGAAGTGGTGTATATGGATGAAGGGTTTTATAGGTGGTTTATTTGGGGGTTTAATATAGCCTAAGAGTTGTTTATGATGACTTATCTTTGGTGCTTAGTAGTGCTTCTTTCTGGATTTCTCTCTTTGAGAGCCTTCTTTTGCATCTTTTCCTTTCAAGTTTTCTTTTGATGAACCTTTCCATTGGCTTTAAATGATCCTTAGGCTTTTAGGTTCTTTCTGACAGCTTTGCTTTTGCTGAATTTTCTTTTTCTTGGAGCTCCTTTTACGGATGATGATTATCCTTTGGGGAACGCTCCGTACTTCTTTGTTGGATTTCTTTTTCTTGGAGCTCCTTTTACGGATGGTGTTCATCCTTTGGGGAACGCTCTGTACATCTGATAATAATTCTTCTGTCAGCACAGAAACTTAGGCTATGGCCAAAAGATGAAAGAAGGGAGTGAGTTTTTGAAAAGGCTAAGGCTCAGCATGTTTTCCGCTGAAGGTGAGCACTGGTTAGGTTTGAAAGTGAGGGTTTTATGAGAGGGTTCTTATCCTAGGGAATGTCGAGGTTTTCTGATTGCACCTTCATCACGTATGATGCCCATTTTTGTAATCTCGAAATGTATTCCTTGAACAAGTTCTGATTCTAGAGAGCATACATCGGCACACTCACAATTGAAAAGTGAAGCATTAAAGATGGATGCTTTTATATGGCTCAAGATTCCTCACTCATTTTGGGTAGTTTTGTGCCTAGTCATGCGATCGCTTGTTTTGAAACTCGGTTTGAAAGTTTATCAAAGAGTTTTGCTTGTCATAGTCATTTTACCAACCCTTTTGAACTTTTGTTGACCAGAAATACCTACCCTTTTTGACTTTGATTCAAAAATTTGAAAATTTTGCTGAAAATCTGAGTTTTGCTAAAAAGTTTGATCAAAAGTTTATGTTGCAATACAGTAGTCAATCCTACTGCTATCCCACACTTAAAAAAACATTGTCCCTAATGTTCTACTTCTAAGTTGGGTCAATCCCACACTTAGATTTTTGAATAAGGGTCAATATTTTCGAAGTCATTCTCTATTTGCGAGTTGTAATCCCACACTTAGAGTTTTACTTAGAATTTTAGCATGTTAAATTAAGCAAAATAAGGTTAGAAGAGATACTTCCTTATGCTGCGTGAGTTGCCATTTGATTTTATGGACCACGCTCAAGTGTGTGAATTTGCTGGAAATGGACCAGGCTCATTAAAAATGAACTTGTTCCACAAATTCTACTTTGAATTCTGCATAGTACACATCCTTTAGAAAACAGAAGTGTTAATACAAGTTAATATTAAACATAAAATAACTAATAAAAGCTAATCCATGTCAGGATAGAGCGACTCCTAATCGGTGAAGTCATCATCCATAAAGATCGTGTTTTCCACGATCGATGTAGGAGATGCTGACTCCTCGATGGTATAGACAGGAGATGCCGTGCCATCCTCTGGATCCTGAATCCAAGTGTCTAGGGCAGCAGTCTCCTCCTCCAGTGAGTCCATGAAAGTGGGGTGGTCCTGTGCAATCAAGCTCCAAAGTGGGAATAAGTCCCACGGTGGAATGTGCGGAGCGGGATCAGGTCCCATCTGAAAGGGGCACACAGGTGTGGAGGTAAGGCCTAGAGCAGTGTGGATCTCAGAGATGGCGGTGTGCTGGACCTCGAGGGCTCTCAGTATAGACCAAGTGACAGCAGGGTCTGCAGTAGTAACCCCATGCTCAAAGGTGGGTACTCTGGAGGTCCCTGCGGTCTGTCCCGCTGGTCGGTGAGATGAAGGTAACCTGGAATGGATGGGACGTAACAGGAATGACTCCTGAATGTACACCTCCACCGAGTCTGCCGATATCTCATCCAACCTAGGAGGTGGTGACTGGGATCCTCTGACAGTCCTCATGCTACTACCCGGTGATGAACTCCGGGAGTGATGCATGGCACGCGAGCGTCTCTGACTGGGGGCTCGTGCTCTGTCTGACTGCGAACTCATCCTGCAAAATACAAAAGGTTAATGGTCTAAGATTATTAGCCTTTTGTAAGGCGAGGTACTGCATAAAAATTGGATTAGTTTAAACATAACAGTAAAGGAAAATTAATGCTGAAAATGTAAGATAGGCTTGGGATGCCTCCCAAGAGCGCTTTGTTTATCGAGTCTCGTAGCTTGAATCTTTTATACCCATTTTTCTATTAGGGTGGTTTGTAGTTATAGACTTCCTCATTTGAGGGAAAGTCTTCTACGTAGTGTTTTAATCGGTGACCGTTTACTTTAAAATTTCCGTCTGGAGCTTCGAGTTCGATGGCACCATAGGGAAATACTTTAGAGATTGTGAAGGGGCCGCTCCATCGTGTTTTGAATTTACCAGAAAATTTCTTAAATCGGGAGTTAAAGAGTAGAACTTTATCTCCTGGATTGAAGCATGTGGGGCGGAGCTTTGAATCGTGGAGTAACTTGGTTCTTTTCTTAAATTTGTAGGAACTTTCGTAAGCTTGATCCCTCAACTCTGCTAGTTCATTTAGCTGCATTCTCCGGTGAGTTCCTGTTATCGTAGGATCTAAACTACAGTTCTTCAGTGCCCAGTAAGCTTTGTATTCTAGTTCAATCGGGAGATGACATGCCTTTCCATAAACGAGCCTATAGGGAGTTGTTCCTAATGGTGTTTTATAAGCTGTCCGAAATGCCCATAAAGCATCGTCTAGCTTGTCTACCCATCTTTCCTTGTGTTGACCAATTGTTCGTTCCAAGATCTTTTTTAGTGCACGGTTTGTAATCTCTGCTTGTCCATTCGTCTGCGAGTGATAGGCCGTAGAGGTTTTGTGGGTAACACCATATTGTTGCAATAGTTTCATAAACTGAGTATTGCAAAAGTGCGTGCCTCTATCGCTGATGATTGCTCGAGGTGTTCCAAACCGACAGAATAGCTGCTTTAAGAACTTGGTTACGACCCTTGAATCATTTGTTGGAAAGGCTTGGGCTTCGGCTCATCTTGATACGTAATCAACAGCTACTAGAATGTATTCTTTTCCGTAAGATTTCGGAAATGGTCCCATGAAGTCTAATCCCCATATGTCAAATATTTCACATGCTTGGATAGTCGTTAACGGCATTTCGTTACGTGTTGTGATATTTCCAAACCTTTGGCAAATATCGCAGCGTTTCACCAAGTCTTGTGCGTCTCTGAAAATGGTAGGCCAGTAGAATCCTGAGTCATAGACTTTCTTTGCTGTCAGATTAGCTACATGATGTCCTCCGGTGGGTCCGTGATGGCTTTGGTGGAGTATATGTTCGGCTTCTTTCCCATCGACACATCTTCTTACTATTTGGTCGGGACAGACCTTGAACAAATATGGATCATCCCAAAAGTAATATTTGACATCGCGAAAGAACTTTTGTCTTCGCGATGAGATCATTCCTTTTCTTGCGATCCCTCCAACTACAACATTTGGCAATGTCTACAAACCAAGGATCGTCAGTGAATTGCGAGCCTTGTTCTCCTAAACTCATTAACTGCTCTTCTGGAAATCGAACTTTAATATCTCTTTCTGCAAGTTGTTCCATTGACGGATTTCCAAGTTGACGTAAATGATCTGCGGCGACGTTTTCTGCTCCTTTCTTATCCTTTATTTCTATGTCGAATTCTTGTAGGAGTAAAATCCATCGTAACAATCTAGGCTTTGCGTCTTGCTTTTTGAAGAGGTATTTTAGAGCTGAGTGATCCGTATATACTATTGTTTTGGACAATATCAGGTAGGATCTGAATTTGTCGAAGGCAAATACTACAGCTAGCAGCTCTTTTTCTGTAGTTGTAGAGTTTTCTTGAGCATCTGTAAGTGTTTTGCTAGCGTAATAGATTGGTCGAAAGTGATTATCCTTCCTTTGACCTAGAACTGCCCCAACTGCGAAGTCACTAGCATCGCACATGATTTCAAATGGTAGGTTCCAATCTGGAGCGACCATGATTGGTGCATTTGTAAGCTCCTTCTTCAGGTAGTTGAAAGCCTTCATGCAGTTCTCGTCAAACACAAACTTGATGTCTTTTCCTAGAAGGTGGGTGATAGGTCGAGAAATCTTGGAGAAGTCCTTGATAAAACGGCGGTAGAACCCAGCATGTCCTAGAAAGCTTCTAATGGCCTTGACGTTGGTTGGTGGTGGAAGTTTGGCGATGGTTTTGACCTTTGCTTTGTCTACTTCAATTCCGGACTTGGATATTCGATGTCCTAAAACTATTCCATCCTTCACCATAAAGTGACACTTTTCACAATTTAACACGAGGTTTGATTCTTCACACTTGGTGAGCATTCTATCGAGGTTGGACAGACATGATGCGAAGGAGTCTCCAAAGACAGAGAAATCGTCCATAAAGACTTCCATGCATTGTTCAATCATGTCGTGGAAGATTGCAACCATGCATCTCTGAAATGTTGCAGGTGCGTTGCATAATCCAAACGGCATTCGTCGGTATGCGAATGTTCCGTAGGGACATGTGAATGTCATCTTCTCTTGGTCCTTCGGATCGAGCGGGATTTGGAAATACCCGGAAAAACCATCGAGGAAACAATAGAATTCGTTTCCTGATAACCTTTCGAGCATTTGGTCAATAAACGGAAGCGGGAAGTGATCTTTGCGAGTTGCTTCGTTTAACTTCCGATAATCGATGCAGACCCTCCAACCGGTAACCGTCCGAGTTGGTATAAGCTCATTTTCTTCGTTTGTAATGACCGTTATTCCTCCCTTTTTTGGTACGACTTGAACAGGGCTAACCCAAGGTGAGTCGGATATTGGGTAGATCAATCCAGCATCTAAGAGTTTGATAACCTCTTATTTGACCATGTCCTGAATCTTAGGATTTACCCTTCTCTGCCTTTGTACGGAATGTTTGAAATCGGTTTCCATGAGGATCTTGTGTGTGCAGTAGTTTGGACTGATTCCTTGTATGTCGGAAATTTTCCATGCAATTGCCTTCTTGTGCGATTTCAGAACATTAATGAGTTGGGCTTTCTCCTCGGGTTTTAACTCTTTTGATATTATCACCGGGAGTTGTGATGTTCCATGGAGGTAAGCGTACTCAAGGTGAGGTGGTAGTTCTTTTAATTCTAGGTTTGGTGGTTCTTCGATAGACGGCTTCATTCTAGCTATCTCGTCTCTATTCAGCTTTTCGTATTCAGCTTGGAATGGTGCTTCGTCCGTCTCGGGCTCAGATGTGGAAATTGATGCTATTTCAACCCACTCGGTTTTATTTGAGAATTCATCTGTCTTTAGCTCGTACTTGTTGACTGACGATGAGGAAGCTTCATTGTTTCTGGTGATGATGATCTCCCCGTCGTTAGTGAATTGAAATTCTTGAAATTAAGCGGATGAAGATTGGTTTATGGTGATTTCAGGGTTTGAAAACAGCAGTGATTCGGGTTGATTGGCTAATTGTAGTTCAAACGATGGTGGCTCAACACTCATTTCTTTGAATGAATCCAAGATCTCTCTAATTGAGGGAAATGGGTTTGGTTCATTGAATATGGGTTTATCTCTCTTTAGCCAAGGTATCGGTGTACCGCATCCTAATGGAACAGCGATTGTTTTGCCATCGATGTAAGGAGACTTCTTTTCAAATAGTGGAAATAGTAGTTCCTTGGATGTTGTTGGCGAAGCGATTGCGGAGTGCAGCCCAGGGTCCTCATTACACAGTTTTCGAACGGTGATTATGGTGTTGGGTATTGGATCATGGCTGGATAGTGCTAGTACTTCGTGGAGATGCTCATCAAAAATATCCTGCATGGTATCACACAAACCAAGGTCCTCTTCCAGAGGTTGCTTCATTAATCGATCGACATTAAAAGTGACTTCCTCTTTCCCAACTCTTAATTTTAAAGATTTTTCGTTAACATCAATTACAGCCTTGGCAGTATTTAGGAATGGTCTGCCTAGGATGAGCGGGACATGTGTGTCTTCTTCTATGTCCATGACAATAAAGTCCACTGGAAAAACGAACTTATCGACTTTGACCATGACATCTTCAGCAATTCCTCGAGGGAGTTTAACTGATCTGTCAGCTAATTAGATAGTCATACGAGTAGGTAATAGGTCATCTAATCCTAATTTCTTGTAAAGGGAATAAGGCATAAGGTTAACACTAGCACCTAGGTCTGCTAAGGCGTTACTAATTTGAATTCCTTGGAGAAAACAGGGTATAGTAAAACGTCCAGTATCGCCTAATTTAGGTGGGAGACCACGTTGTACAATTAATGAACATTCAGCATTCAAGGGTAAACTAACTATTTGCCTAAGTTTTTCTTTGTTTGAAAGGAGTTTCTTAAAGAATTTAGCACACGAGGGCATTTCTACTAAAGCATCTAATAATCTAACGTTTAAGTGTAGGCTTTTAAATATTTCCATATATTTACCGAATTGGGCTTCTTGCTTTTCCTTTTTAAGTCTGCCAGGATAAGGTATTCTCGTTTGAGGTACATTATCTGGAGTTTTGGCTGGTGATGGGTCACGTACTGTGACAGGGATGTCAATTGACACATTTTCACTAGGTGTAGGTGTGGGCAAAGAAGTGTTTTCGGGAGTGTTATCTGGTGACGGCGGATCTACTTTGGTTACTCCTCTAGTCACGATTAACAGATCATCACTTGGTGGATGAGTGGTGTCACCAGTGATTACCGACGTACTTTCCTCAATAAAACTTAAGTTTTTCAAAATGGATTTCATGTTAGAGATTAATTTTTCTGAAATTTTTATCATGGCGTCAATGTTATTTAGAAATCCCGTCACTCTTTTGTTTATAACGTTTTGTTCAAACATAAATTCTGACAAAGATAGCTTTGAGGAAGGTAAGTGGTTTGTAGGTGAGGAAACAACTGAAAGTTGGGTTAAAGACTCATTTGGTGTGGGGTTGGTCCAATCAAAATGTGTTGTCATAATTGGTTAAAAAGCAGTTAACTAAAACTAAACTAATCCTAAGGGCAAAAAGGTAACTCTTGATTGATGTTAATCTTTCAAAAGGATCGCTTAAACACTAAAGTTACTAAATCCTAAAATCGGTTGCCGACGCTCCCCGGCAGCGGCGTCAAAAACTTGTTGTGTTGCGCACCGGTCGTTGAGATTTCTAATGGTGACGTGACACAGCAGTGGGTTTTTAATTTATAAGGCTGGGGCCTAGGGTTACTTATTATGCTAGCACGGGACAAGTATGACCTAGGATCGTTCTTCAAAGCGCGACAAATTGAAACTAGGGGGTTTAGAAGCTTTTATGTGTTCAGCTGGGGTTGAAAGAGTTGGTTTTGGTTTTGGGTTTTCTTATCCTAATTTAAACTGGACTGAATTAAAAGGTGGAGGTTACTTCGGGCGTTCAGCAATTAAAGCCATTGTCTACTATAACGTGATTTAGAAGTGGTTAAATATGGAAAGTTATAATGAGGATAAGTTCGTAAGTTGATGTGAGCTATTCTACAATCCTTCTATCGGGCTGACGCGGAGGTGTCCACAATCAGGCAAATAGAATGTCACGGGGATTGCACAATGTATTAAAGTGTACACCGAAAGTTCTCTCAAATGTACACCCACACTATCCAACAGTTAACCTCGAATCCTATTCCCCAATCTCGGTCGTCAGAGATGCCCGAATCATGGCATAGTTTGTTGAATAAACAATCTTATGAACGAGGGTTATCCTCACCGGAATAGGTTGGGCTAACTGGTCTAGACGGTCGGATAACATGTCATCACTTATTCGTACGAGTTATCATCATTACTTGGGGATGCTACAAGACAGGGATGATTTGTGTTACAAATGGAGATCTAGGTAATACGTTTTCTATTCGATTCATAATACAACTACCTTCGGTTGTTCTGACTTCCATATATTTGTACTCCGCCGTAAGCGTTTCCAGTACTATATCAAAGAACAGTCGAATAGGGGCCGTCATATTATTTCACGATGATTAATCCGTTTAAATTTTACTATTATGATGATCCTAAGGTAACAATCAAACAAGAACATGCAATAAGACGATCAAGGCGACAGTTTAATTTAAGCATACAAAAGTATTATCTAAGTTGAGGATATTCCGAAAGTTGTCTCAAAAATATCGTCTACATGAATTTAATCTTAATCTACCTCTACTCCCATGTTCCGTGTCTCTTGGATCCTATTTTGGTCTAGAGAACACCGGCCATGCCGAGCTCAATGATTCAATCTAACATAGTATAACTAAGTGACCTGTATCCTATGAGTTAGCTACGTTCATTTTTGGATAAAGTTTTAGTCATAACATGAGTTGGGCAGATAAACGATAAAGATTTAATTCCTATATCCATTTGTAATATAAACCATCCGCAATCTCACAACATACCACTTAGTCACATATTCGATACTTTCTAAACGACTATCATAGCAGACAATTGAGTTATTTAGCTAATAATGGCAATTCTAGCATACATATTTAAATTTATTAAAGAAATGACAAACATATTAAATATGAAAGATAGATTAACACCTGGAAAGAAATACAATAACTCGTAGCTAAAATATGCGTCCCGGAGCACCTCCGTACAAATCTTCCTTGGCTAGTTAATTAGCTAGCCTAATTAACTAGGAAGAATAAAAGAAAAGAATATACAAGTAGGTGTAAACAAATGTGTTGGTATTCTTAAGTGTGTTGAGGTGTGTTGGTGTGTTTTTCAAATGAGCCTCATGCCTCCTATTTATAGAGGAGTTTGGGTGCATTTTAGCAAATGGAAGCACATATTAGCAAAAGGTGGAAAAGGTAGTGACATCAAGTACGAAAAGGTGAAAAAGGTAGTGGCACCAGGTACGAAAAGCATGTAAAGGTCTAGCACTGGGTACGAAAAAGGACAAAAAAGCGCAATCCGTACGGGGGTGGCAGCCGGCGGCGGCCTACTGGCAGCCGGCGGCGGCTGGCTGCCACCTGCACCGGTCTACTGCCCGTTGCTTCGTTTCTCGATTCGTGCGTGTTTTCTTTGTTATGCGCCCGTTTGCGTTGATTCTTTTTGCGTTGGATTCGTAATTCAAAAATGAATCTTTTGATGAAAAGAAATCCCAAAAATATATCTCTGAGTTCTAGATGTGTCGTACGAATCATTCGGATCTTCCGGCGTACGTAGAATCTTCATTCTTCGTCCGTTTTTGTTGATTCTTCTTCTGTTGGATTCGTAATTTGAAAACGAACATCTTGGGTCAAATAGATGTTGGTGATGGGCTCTTTTATCTTGAAATCTCATTTTGATGTCTGGAATCTTCAAACGTGCGTTGAATCTTCGTTTTTCGACCGTTTTGCTTGATTTTGCTCGTGCAACCTTGTTTTGATCTTCTTAGCATTTTATCAATGATTTTTGCGTTATTTGAGTCCAAATGCTATGTATTGCTTCAGAATGAGAGAGATATCGGTGGTAAAAACGTGACTTTTTACGCGATATCAGGTTGTATTAAATAATATTATATTATTTAATAAAATTGGTCACCAACGTCCGTATTAATTGAATCGAAGTTCATTCGATTTAAAATGAGTATGATTTAATCAAATCGGATAATTGTATATATTTATCAATATATATTTCGATACATTAATTAACCTAATACAGAACTAATTACATGTATTAACAGTTGATTAGGTACTAATCACTAGTCTTAATTTGACGGGTATCACGTCTTCACTATCATAGAATATAATTTTTGAACATTTTGTAAAATTAGTTTTAAATTCTTATTTTGAGTTTGTGGAGTATCTTTTTGTGATTCCATATAAAAGCAAGGATACTTCTTACATATCGCGAAAAGCATACTTTGATAATAAATTACTAATAAATTTTAAATTTTCTTATTACTCCCATCGCATTTGCAATGGCACGTAAGTTCTCGTTAATTTCAATTTAATAACAACCTCAATGTCATTTTATGTTATCTTAAATAATCTCAAGATCATCACCTTGATAAAACATGACAACCCTGAGGTTTTGCTTTGTATATATGCTAGTGGTTTAATAAGATTAGCTTTCCCAGAAATAAATTAAAATATAAGTATAATATAAATGTATATTTTAGCAACTCTACGATTTAAGTTAATCGAAATTACTAAAACCTAGTTGTAATTAGAAAAAAATTATGGTTTTTATACGTATTAACAGACCGCATTTAGAACTAAGTGATAAACTAGTTTATTATAAGAAGAGTATTTATTTATTACTAGACAATTACCCACACAATACAGCGGTTGCAAATGAAACATTGGTAATTGATCGTATATAACAATAATATTAATTAAAGAGATACAATGTCGACAAAATTCAATTTTTGAGAATTGGATTCATAAATGATACGTTGTTACTTTTAATTTATTAAAATATAAATCAAATGATACTCGCAATGTTGGATTAGAAATAATTATAATGCTTCAAACTTTTTAGTATTTTCTTTGTATACAGCAAATCGACAAAATAAAATATAATTCAAAATGATGCTAAAAATAGAATGTAATAATCATTAAACTCTTTTCATAACCCATTTTAAGGGTGGTTTAGTCTTTTATAGTATAAGTAGGGGTATTATGGTCTTTTTCTATCTTTAAATTTGTAAGGTTATGAAGAAAATAGTCAAACAATTTATAATGTGTATTGATTAAAATATAAAGAAGTAAATATAGAAACTAAGAATTGCGAGTTAAAACATATTTTTAAGAAATTTGGTATCCAAATATATGAAAATCATCTATCTCCTAAAACATGTAAACTCGGATAATCAAAATTCGAATGTTTAAGTTTTCATATTGAATTTTTTACAGAATAAATATCTAGATACATGTATAATTTGAGGTGAACGATCTAAACCCTCGTAATCCTATTCTCACCTTCAAGTTATCCACGAGTTATTAGTTGTTTGAATCCGGTTCGATATTAGGTACCATTAAAATTCCACACAGTTATAAAAGCAAAAGCAAATACTTGTATATTAAGTGTATAGGGTGGGGTTCAAATGAGAATAGGAATTTGTGTGAGAATGAGGGAACCAATAATATCATGCTATGTGTGAAAAGAGAATGCTCAACATGTACAAAACCCATTTACCCCCAATAGCAATTATCTCACAAACAACAAATCGAAAAATCATGAAAATTGCACCATTAAATTCGGCGTTTTCTCCTCTTCGATTTGCCGTTCGTCAAGGCATACTTTCGACGAGATTTTTTTTTTCCATTTTTTTGGTGGGTTTCACATTTACTAACACATGTATTAAAGTGTTGCGTTTAGACCACTTGTAGTGCTAATACGTGGCTGGCGTTGTGAATTATGAGAACGCCAGAACGCCGGTAATGCGGCGTTCTGGCGGCGTTCTGACTCGGAAAATGGTGAAAAAATGGCGTTTTGAAGGATTATATGAAATTAAATATAGTTGTGGGACCAATGGGGTTAAAAAGGTGGCGTTCTGGTGTTACGATTAGGGGTGTTCTGGTGTTATGCTGATGTGGCACCTGAAAAAATGGCGTTCTGGTGTTACGATTACGAATGGTCTTAGGGTTTACGGTTTGGGATTTAGGGGTTAGGGTTTAGGATTTGAGGTTTGGGGTTTCTCCCCGAAACCTCAAACCTCAAACCCTAAACCCTAACCCCTAAACCTCAAACCCTAAACCCTAAACGCTTTATAAAACTCTAAACCCTAAATCATACCAAACCCTAAACCTTAAACCCTACTAAACCCTAAACACTGCTAAACCCTAACCCTAACCCTAAACTCTAACCTTAACCCCAAATTAAATGTATAACCAATCACTAATACATGTGTTACTAAATTGTAAGACCCACCAAAAAATGGAAGAAAAAAAAAGTTATCAAAAGTATACCTTGAGGGGCGGCAAATCGAAGAGGAGAAAACGCTGAATTTTATGGTGCAATTTTCATGATTTTTCGACTTACCGTTTGTGAGATATTTAATTTTTAAAAATGCGAAGGAGAAAGAATAAAGTGACACATCACAGAATTCTGTGGGTTCCCTCATTCTCACTCAAAGTTGGTGTACTCATTTGAACCTTACTCTAAGTTTATATTTTCAAAGAAAATATAAATAAAACTTTCTTTACAAAACAAAATTATAACTTTGTTGTTTATAACCATATATATATGTCGTAGAATATAAGTTCTAATCATCATCATCATATATTATATTTTTTCCAATATTAAAACTAGGTTATGGTTAGATAATTTCTAAAATATCTGCTCAAAAAATAATAGCATATAACATGAATGGATAATCTAAAGTATCGAAGCAAATAAAAGACCCTTTTAGACAAAACCCTAGGTTCCACTGTATGAACAAATCCCGCAACAAAATCTGATCTGTGCCGTCACCCAACTTAATCCAACGGTCCACATCATCCCCTGCTTATCACTCCCTTCATTTAGCTCTTCACTCTCTTCTCACAAACCCTTACAAAAATCAATCTTTACTCACACACACAGACATTAAAAATGTTCAAAATCGATCATCTACCATCATCAATCAATTACACAAGCTTTTCATTTTGAATCAACCCATCTGGAAAATCTGTAAGTAAATTAACACACCCACAAAAAAAGCTTCAGTCTTTATCATGAAATCAAGTTAATTTTGAGCTAATTAGTTATAAAGATTGTATCTTTCTCAAATTTAGTTACACCCAAGTGATAAAGTTTTGATTTTTAGAGAAACCCAAATACTGGGAGATGATTACTGATAGTTATTCAAAGATGATGTCTGATATGGGTATGCGATCACTGGTCTCAAATAACGAGGAATTAACGTTGTTAATGAGGGAAAAACATAGGCAACAGGTGTCTGGTAGTTCTAGTAGTAGTGATCGTGAAATGGAGCTTAATATGTACAGAAGTGGGTCGGCCCCTCCAACAGTGGAAGGATCACTGAATGCTGTCGCTGGATTAGCAGCAGAGTTTGGGGGTATTTCAGAAGATGAGTTGAGGGCTGATCCGGCCTATATTTCCTATTATTATGCTAATGTTAATCTAAACCCTAGGTTACCACCACCGTTGTTGTCGAAAGAGGATTGGCGATTTGCACAACGAGTGCAAGGTAGTAATGGGAATGGGAGTAGTGCTATTGGTGATAGGAGGAAACTGAATGGGAATGATAGTAGATCATTGTTTGTGAATGGAAAGGGGCAGGGTGGTGGTAGTGGGGTCGAGTGGGCCGGAAATGGGCTAATCGGGTTGGGTTTAGGGAGTAGGCAGAAGAGCATTGCTGAGATCCTTCAGGTTGTGATTTTTAAATTAGGTTTGAAGTTGTCGTTTTTTGCATATTTTGATTGTGAATATTGGTCAACTTGCTTTTCGTAACGGTTGTGTGTTTAATACTTTGTTTACCGTCTACTCTGCTATGTTGCTATAATTGTTGATAAGTTGCTTGATGTTATTTGAAAGTTTGTCAATTTGCCTGTTCTGTTAACGCCCCTGTGTCGTGTTTTGTTTTTATCATTAGGTAATATCAATTTAGTTTAAAAGTTGTCGTCAAATCTTTTGATGTCATTCAATTGCGTGTTGCGGATTATGTGATTAGGATGTCGTTTCTTCATTAACTTTTTGTAGTCTATTGTGATATTTTACATTAATTGTTGGCGATTTGCTCAATATCATTAAAAGCTCACATTTAATTACCGATTATTATGAATTGTTTTTTTTTGTTAACATGAGTATTGTGAGTTGTCGTTTATGGCTTCTTTGCATTTATTTGTTCGCAGTTAGATAGTTTGTGTAGTAGGTCAAATAATTTCTTACAAAATGGTATTGAATGCAGGATGATATTAGTCAAACTGCTTCTGGCTCTAGGCATTCATCTCGTCCAGCTAGCCGTAACACATTTGATGAAAATGTTGACCTTTCTGAATCACATTTTGCTCATCTCCATCAAAATTTGGCTTCAATGGATGCACTGCGTTCTAGCCCAAATCATCAGGGGATGTCATCTGGTTCACACACCTATGCTTCGGCTCTTGGTGCATCTTTATCTAGGAGCACCACCCCTGACCCGCAGCTTGTTGGCCGAACGGCTAGCCCTCGGGTTCCTGCTGTTGGAGCTGGGAGGGTAAACGGGCCTGCAGATCTGATATCTGGTTTTTCCGGAATGACTCTTTCCGGTAATGGTATGGCGGATGGAATCCAAAACTCTTCTCAGTTGGGCAAAGGATCATATCAATATATGGGCAAAGGTAGCGGGCTTGCTGATGGTCACGGGTCGCCTGTGAATTCGTATATGAAAGGTCCCACCAACGGTGCTGGTGGTTCTCCATCTCAATATCAGAATCTTGACAGTCCAGGTTCATCTTTGTATGGTGGCTATATGATGAACCCTGCATCACCAACCATGATGGGTGGTGTAAATTTGCCGCCTTTATTTGACAATGGTGCTGTTGCAGCAGCAATGGGTGTCTCTGCTATGGATTCTAGAGCAATGGGAGCTGGGTTTGGTTTAGGGTCTAATAGAGTTGGAAATCACAGCCCCACTGGTCTTCAGGTGCCACTGATGGACCCGTTGTATCTTCAAAATTTAAGTGAATATGCTGCAGCCCTGAACGATGCAACAATCGACAGGGAACTAGTGACACTTCAGAAAGCATACCTGGCTGGTTTGTTATCTCCTCAAAAGAGTCAATATGGTTACTATGGTAACTCTGGTTATGGGCTAGGCATGTCGTATCCTGGAAGCCCGTTGGGCAGTGCTCTTCTGCCTAATTCGGCTATTGGTTCGGGCAGTCCAGTTAGACATGGTGATCGCAGCTTGCGGTTTCCTTCCGGGATTCGTAATCTAGTTGGAGTTGAAAGTTTTGCATCCTCGTTGCTGGATGAGTTCAAGAGCAACAAAACCAAGTGCTTTGAGCTCTCTGAAATTGTGGGGCATGTTGTTGAATTCAGGTTCATTTTGTTGCCCTTGAATTCTTAACATTTCTGATTAGTTTCCATAGCAACCATTCTGCTTGCCAAAAGAAAAAAAAATGATGTTCTCGGGAAGGTTTTTCTGAAAGATTTTTAATTTGGGCTAATGCATTTGGCCTGTGTTTTTAATGCCTTAAACCCGAGTCAAAAGTTCAACAATACTCTCTTCTTACCAAGTACAATGGTTATTTCGAGAATTCATGTCAAGTGGGTGCCATTTTCAACCTTTCTAGGTAAATGGATTGGGTTATGCTTTTATGTCAATGGGTCTGGGTAAACTTTTCAGGACTCGCTAAAATGGTAACAGATGCACCAAAAGGGTCTAATTAATGGAAAGTTATCGAAAGCGATTTTACATTGCATAAAGACCTTGAATCGCTGTATTCAAAAATTTGTATATTGTAATGCTGAAGTTAATTGGCCATACCCACATAACATTAATTCTGTATAAATTTCAAAATAAATGTTTGCAGATCAGCTCATCAGGTTTGAGCCTGACCTGTTTTGACAGATTACCAGACCCACCCATTTGACTCCTCTAGTCAGATCACTCAGATGTATGGATAATGATGACTAAGATACTTTTATAGCATATCTAATTAGTATACTTTAAATGTTGTATGAGCAGTGCGGATCAATATGGAAGTCGTTTTATCCAACAGAAACTTGAGACCGCTACAACAGAAGAGAAAGACATGGTGTTCAATGAAATTATGCCTCAAGCTTTTTCACTTATGACTGATGTATTTGGTAATTATGTCATCCAAAAGGTAGTGTGTGCACATTTATTTGAAGGTTTTTCTTGTGGGATAAATCATTTTTCTTAACAATTATCTTATTGTTTTCGATGTGTGTAGTTTTTCGAGCATGGAAATGCTACTCAAATAAGAGAACTAGCTGAACAGCTCAACGGACATGTTCTAACACTTAGTCTTCAGATGTATGGTTGCCGAGTTATCCAAAAGGTAAACTGAACACTTCGGTTCTATGAAATTGGAAGCTGTAAATTGGAGAATATCTTAGCTGGATTGGTGGGTGGGGTACACAATGAAATCTTGGTGTATATACTTATGAATGAACCAATTTAGGTTACGTGTTATCTGTAATGGGTCAAAGTTTGACCAAATTGCATTTTAAATACATAAAGTCTTCTAAATTTTGTTCCCTCTAAAAGTTTGATTATTATTGAAATATTATACTTTTAATATACTTCTTATAATCGTATTTGACATATTAGTTATTTATAAGAATTAAAAATTTGGACACAAACTATTTTGGGTCAACACAACCTTTACCAAAATACTTGTTTTGTTTTGAACTTTTACACAACCTGCACCTTGTGTCACCCCCAATTCTGTCTGGGTTCAATTTCACTGCAAGTTACATTTTCCTGTCACCTATAGCCTGTGTTTGAGACAAGGTTTAACATATAATCTGTTTTATTGTAAAGATTTTTATGAGAAATTCATTTTGTTTATTCTAATCTTCTTTTATTAGTACCTGTGAATGACTTTCAAAGTAAAGTTACTACTGGATCAATGAGGTATGCATATTATATACTTTACATATATTACTTAAGACACTTTGACTTGTTTGATGCAGGCGATTGAGGTTGTTGACCTTGACCAACAAACAAAAATGGTTGCGGAGCTTGATGGTCATGTTATGCGTTGTGTACGTGATCAAAATGGGAATCATGTTATTCAGAAGTGTATTGAGTGTGTACCAGAAGATGCTATTCATTTTATCATCTCTACATTTTATGATCAAGTTGTAACATTGTCAACCCATCCCTATGGTTGTCGTGTCATACAGGTGAAAGAGTTATTTGGATCTTTCAGGTTACTTATTTTCATTATTTGATTAATGGCGATTAAGATTTTTTATTATCGTTTGCAACAGAGGGTCTTAGAGCACTGTCACGACCCTAAAACACAAAGCATTGTGATGGATGAAATCTTGAAATCTATTATCATGCTGGCACAAGATCAATATGGAAATTATGTCGTTCAGGTATATTGGACTTTCTTATTGAAATTTGCAGAGCATAGATGTGTTACATCTTATTATCTCTAACGGGTCAAATAGAACAAACCTTAAAAGAAAAGGGGTCAAATGACTCATAAGTCACCGAAATGTATTTTTAACGCATTACTATTAATGGTTTGACAGCATGTACTGGAACATGGAAAGCCACATGAGCGTACATCTATTATAGATCAGTTAACTGGACAGATAGTTCAAATGAGTCAACAAAAGTTTGCCTCCAATGTTGTTGAAAAGTGCTTGACTTTTGGTACCCCAGAGGAGCGCCAGACTCTTGTGACAGAGATGTTAGGCACCACTGATGAAAATGAACCACTTCAGGTTGGTCTACTAACCAACTCATGTTTGATAAGTTTTTCTTCAGAGGAATGGTGAATGCTAAGCCACTTTAATTTCTTATTACATTTATTTGTAGTGTTCAATTCTCATACTGGTTCATTTTATCATGTCAGGTGATGATGAAAGATCAGTTTGCTAATTACGTTGTGCAGAAAGTTCTGGAGACGTGTGATGACCAGCAACTTGAAATGATTCTTAATCGTATCAAGGTTCATCTGAATGCTCTCAAGAAATATACTTATGGGAAACATATAGTTGCCCGCGTCGAGAAACTTGTTGCTGCTGGAGGTATTCCTTTGGTTTAAACTTTTGGTTTACATATATGTGGCAGAATAAGTGGGTCGGGCAGGCTAAGTAAAGGGCCAAAATGGGTTCAGGCCAAATGGGTAGTATATTGGTTTTGGTTGAAACAAGCAAACACTCTTGTCATTTTCATTTACAATTTTTCAGTAAGTAACGACTTTAATATGATTACACTTGAATAATCTAAAACTTCTATTTAAACTATTTAGAAGGTTGTATCGTATCAATTAAAAATGCACTTTGGATTACTTTCGACTCACATGGCCTGCTTTTATCGAAGTTAAATTGTTTGATTTGACATTATGAGATAGAACATAACCCAATCAACCCATTCATAAAGACATGGTATAAAATTGCCACCTTTAGCTTTTCATTGTAGTCTGAAATTTCATGGTCAAAGGATATGCCTTTTCGGACTGAACTAATTTTTTTTTTGGGTTAGTTATGATTACAGACATAATATTTTCAATAATTATCCAAGTCTTTGAATGAAACAATTTGAGATAATTCTATGCATACAACTATAAAAGATAGACTTTGGATGACTTTTAACCCCTTTGACCTGTTCGATCCATTCGACCTATTACCCTATTAATCAGTTCTTCTGTCGTGGCCCGTTTGAGACAAATGGAACTCAAAGTGACCTAAATTTCATTAAATGAGTTGAAATTGCCACTAAGAACTGTACTACACAGAAAGATAATGTAATTTGCTCTTAAGCGATTCATTCCAATTTTCTAACAAATTATTCTGATATCTTTCCAGAAAGGAGGATTGGGGCACTGGCCGGATACGCTGCAGCTGCTGCTGCGGCGGCGGCGGCTGCAGCTGCTGCTACTGCTACTACTTAATGTAACTGGATCGAGAGAGTTGTACAGCTAACTGAGTATCGAGAATGAATGGTATGTGTTTGTTGGTTCATTTTAACATCCAGCTGAGTCTCTTTTGCAAATAAAAACGGTTTGTAGCTATGAAACATGTACATTGTTAGATATATAATATACCTAGGACTCGAGTCTTTAGCCAAGGCTCAGAGGGTGAAACACACCCGAGGCCGCCCCCGTTGCAGAGATTAAACCCAACCCAGTGTTTATGTGTATGTTATGAGTGCCGTGACCGTACAAATATATAGCCGGGTGCAGCAGAGCCTTATGGTTTATTAGGTGTTGCTGGAATTTTCATTTCCTTGTGCATGGATTATTATCATTATGTTTATCTAGTGAAACTTTGTTTTAAGTTATCATTGTTGCCAATGTCTTTGTTTTTCCTTAGATTTTTCTGTTGGTGTTTGCGGTTGGTTATTCAAGTGCTTTGTGACAGCCTTATAAGAACTATTACAGTCATATGCTTACTATAGAGAAAATAAGCACATACATTTAAGTTGATTCTTAGTTTGTTTTTCAAGTATAAAAAAAAAGCTTTAAAGTAACAATCCAAAACGTCCCTATTATGTTTGAAAGCTTAATGTGATCTATAATGTTGCTTAATTGTTAACTTTTCTTATCGTTTCGAATTTTGTTGGTTGTGTGCTTGCCTTTTTCTAAAAAAATAATTTGGCATGGTACCAAGCAAGACTTCATCAAACTTGGTAGACATTTTTTTCCTCCAACCTTTATTTATTGCTTGTTTCTACTGTTTATGTTACTATGTTGAGAGCCACACACTATGTACATCAACCGTTAGCATTCTTACCAGAAACCAACAACGGCAGTGAACCCACATAACCTGCTTCATGATCAACGATGTCCCCTTCCCCATATCCCGCTGACCAAGTCTTCACTTTCTCTGCTGAAGGGGCACAATGATCAAACTCCAAAGCCTTCGATAAGGGCAGCTTTCCTTCTAAGTACATAATCACCTGCCTCATGCTTGGCCTTAACGAAGGGTCATCACTAGAACACATTAACCCAAGTTTCAAAACCATGGTAACTTATACCTTATTAAACTCACCGTTTAACCTCAAATCCACCACTTCAAGTAGCTTCCCTTCTCGACACTTATCCAACACCCATGCCACCAAAATTAGTTCCTCTAGGGGCGCTTGGGGTTCATTCGGTCTTCGCCCACACACCACTTCTAGTAATAGAGCTCCAAAGGCGTACACATCGGAATTTGTGGTGGGCTTCCCTGTTCGAGTTAACTCTGGAGCTAAGTAACCCAACGTGCCCACCACTTTGGTCGTGGTTGGGTTCGAACCATGTTCATATAACTTAGCTAGCCCAAAATCACCTAGCCGACCATTTAACTTGCTAACAAGACATTTGCAACTTTAATGTTTCTATGGAGCACAGTTTGCTCCCATCCTTGATGCAAATATTTGCTATATCACTTATAATTTTGAATCTTTGCTCCCAACTTAAAATCATTTTGGGGTTCTTGTATTTGCCTAAAATCATAAATCAATAAGAACTCCCCTTTGTTTCTAGACCAACCCAATAACTAGGGATAGCACCCGCGGGTCGTGGGTACGGATATGCCAAACCCATCACCCGCTCACGACGGGGTTTTTTACCCTCAAACCCGCGAATACCCACTAGCGGGTTTATTTTTACACCCATACCCGTGACCCGCGGGTACCCGTGGGTCGCGGGTAACCCGTGGGTTTTAAATAATATAAACATTTTATCTAAATATCGATAAGTTTATTTAATTTTAATGTATAAAAATGTTTTAAAACATATTCAAATCAATAGATCGTAATTTTAAACGAATTAAATTGTTAAAAACTAGAGCATGCATACTAATAGTTCGATAACTACCAATTTATTTGATAATTTTTTTCTTGATCGTTTGATAAGTTTATTATTCGAAACATGATAACTATACTTTTTATCTCTCTATATGAATAGTTTTATTTATATATTATTCAAGTTAACCATTATATATATACATATATATGCAATAAATTATACAAACTTACTTGTGGGTATCTATAATGTGTTTTGTAAGTTCACAGGTCGGGTTTACCCGCGGGTATAAGTCCATACCCATTACCCGCCCGCAACCCGCCAACGGGTAGAAGTTCATACCCGTAACCCACCCATGAGTAAAAATTTCACGGGTTTACCCACCCACGATGGGCGGGTACCCACGGGTCGCGGGTTTTTTCCCGCCATTGCCATCCCTACCAATAACCGAACCAAATTTCAGTGGCGATTGGCGAAGATGACCAAGGGTTGAAATCTCCGATAAGAACTCCTTTGGTGCTTGATTAGATTCACTCGAAATGGCACCGCGATTTCGCTAATCAAATTGGGCAACACCCCTTTATAAACTTTACCCGACCCACCAAATCCAAGCAACTGTTTTTCATGAAACCCTTTTGTAGCCACTTTCAATTGCTTATAAGAAAATGTATGTGGGCCCACAACAAGTTCCCAATCTTTAATCACATCTATATTCTTAAATCTCTTATTAACATAAAAACCAACACCAACCAATACCATACAAAAAACTATAAACATACAGAAACCAATACCATACAAAAAGCTATAAACATACAGAAACAGATAACTTATCGCAAAACCTTTTTTACTCTTTGTAACTTGTGTTAATGTAGGAAGTTGATCAAGATCTAACGCTTTCGCATTTCCGGTCATATTAAAGCTCCATCAAAATATATCATGGGAGCTAGAAAGAAGCCCAGTTGATGCAGAAAACCCTAAATACATAAAATCTTGAAAAACCGGTTTAAGATCAACCTGAATAGACAGGATAGGTGAACCAGGTTTTTTTTAAGACAAAAAAAGAGTTTCATCCAATTGTTGTTTATCACCAACATAATCAATCCAAGCTTGAATCATTTCTCCACTATGTAAACAAACGTCCTGTTTTATTGTATCCCCATCAACAAAAAACCAAGCCCGAGTTAAGTGACGTCATCCGGTTCAAGTTAACACCAATATGATTAATTATCAATATCTTCAAGTTAAAAGTTAAGGACAGTATCAAACTCAACAGCACACACATGATTTGATATGTTACCAGTGTGTAGAGGTTGTTGATAACTTTTGGGAAGCTATATATGGAGCTACCACGATGAAAAATGCAGAGGCGTTAAACACAAATATCAGTATGTCACAGGAGACAATGCTATATTTCTTTTAGTTACATTGATGGATAATATACATTAAGAAGTTATCATATTAATATTTTGTTACTGATTTTTATTTTTTTACTAGAATATCAACGACCACTTGCAACGAGGCGTGATTAGGCCTCGTTTAGTCACCACGACATCACAACGTTTGCAGAGAGCAACGTGGTCACGGGGTGTTGTGCTTCCGAGAATGGCAAAGAGAATGCCAAAAGTAGGGTAAAAAAGTTTATTTATATATTTTTTCATTTTGCTTTTTTTCTTTTTTATTCTAAATAAATTAATTTAGTGATACCTACTTATAACATCACATCGTAACCTATTTTACCATTCCAGATATTATGGAATAGTACATGTTATTTCGCCCTATGACTTAATGTTACCAATAAGATAATTTGTATCACGTCGGGCATAGGCCGCATTCTTGGTTCCAAAACGCCTGAACCACTGCAATGGGCGGCGTGAGGCAGGGCGTTCATGGTGGGAGCACGGGCATCAAAACGCCATTTTGTGGGCCATACACAAATATTAAATGTTTTTCATTTTCTTTTTCATTTTTTTTCAAGTCAAAGACATAAAAGAAAAATGAAGAAAGGGAAGTTGCAGATTGGTGGTGGTGATGGCCGGAGGAAGAAGAGACGGTTGGAGGAAGAAAGCCAAGTAGGGTTTGAATTTTTTATTTATTTAATAGTTTTTAAAAAATATTATTGAGACTTTTGGGCTTTTATTTTGTAAATATCTTAAACTATTAAATAAGCCCGGCAAGTTAAATTTTATATTCTTTTCATTTTATGCATTGTATTTTTTTTAATTTAGTTAGGTGCATTGTAATTAGGTGTATAATCTTAATCTTATCTTAAACCCTTAATATGCATTTAGTCATTTTGGTTTAATGTTTAGAATGAGGATATCATTTATACCCTCCAACTAATTGAATAAATATAGAAACTAACATAATCAAATCAATTTACACATATTTTATTCTTTTAACAATTTGGATAATTATTTTGAATTATTTGTACATTTATTAAAAACTTAAATTTAAATAATCAAAATTGTTTTCTATCAATATTAAAGTAATAGTATTCATATAATAAGGCTAATGATCCAACAAAGTTAGGTCTGTAAGCGAACTGAACGTTCGGTGAACTATTCGTGAACCATTCGGCGGGAAGTTCGTTTATGTTCGTTCGTTTCGTTATATGAACGAACATGAACAAATTTGTACATACGTTTAATTATACGAACGAACATGAACACATGCCTCGTTCATTCATTTACGTTCGTGAACGTTCGATAACATGTTCGTGAACGTTCGATAACATGTTCGTGAACGTTCGGTTGAATTTTCGTTTATTAACTAATAGTTTAATCAAATTAATACATATTTGTATATCTTATTTTGATTTGATTAAGCTAAATATCAAATAGAATATTATTAATAGTTTGATATTTTCATCTAATAATATTAAACATCTAAATATCAAATAGAATATCTGTACCTTACATTTTCCTCATCTTCAAACACACCTCCACTCTTTTCAGATGTACTTTTCTTTCAAACGATCGTACCAAGCAAATGAGTTTATCCTCATATTGTGATCGTATTGTAATGTTGAATAGGCATCGCAAAGTTTCAAGTTATATAGTATATATATTCGTTTTTGCTTGTTGTTGTTCGTTTAAGATATTAATGAAGAAATGCATTTACTTATGTGTTTGTTCGTGTACGTTCGTTTGTGTTCGTGAACAAACAAATTTTCTTAATGAACGAACATGAACAACAAAATCCGTTCGTGTTCGTTCGTTTGTTCGTCAAAACCTTAATGAACGAACACGAACAGACTCCATTCGTGTTCCTTCGGTTCGTTTACAGGTCTAAACAAAGTATATATTATATTGAAATATATAAGCTAAAAGAAAATAAAAATGGAGTAGTAACTCATGCTAATATCATTATTATTGTTACGTCGATTATTATTGCCGACCACTATTATTGTTACGTCGATTATTAATGAAGTGTATTAATTTTTGTTAATTTAGTAAAACTTAAACTAAATTGGTGTATTGTTAATTAAGTATACCACTTACTGATGTGATATTGACACTAACATAACACTCAACGCCTCAAAATAAGAGGTGATAAATAATTAAATACAACACCTAAATTGTTTTTTTCACCAAACTTATTTAAAGCTTTTCGCTGTAGCAATGCAAGTGGTCTACTAAAATAATAAATAAGATAATGGCTACCAAAAAGTAACGGGAAATGTATATCCAGAATCATCAGATGATAATATGATATGATATCTCCACGAGTCCAACGAACTTAAAACTTAACAATGGCGGTTCTCAATTTCACGTTCTTGTGTTGCTCCAAACCCCATTCTAATTCTAATCTCCCAATTTCTAAACCCCCAATTCTTCAGCTCCCTAAGGTACACTCTCATCTCATCATCAATTTCATCTTTAATCAATCGTACTAGTATCAATTTCCGTTATTTAACTACCTCACCAACAGGGTCAAACCAAACTCAAATTCAAATTCACAGATGATGCGTTGACCAATTTCGGGGAATCTGTATCCAAATCATGTATCGCAGCTCTAATTTCAGCTTCCATCTTCTTCACCGTCGATCCTGCTCTTGCATTCAAGGTTAATTTCAATAATTATGAAGTATTGAAATTAGGGTTTGTGAATTTCAGTTTTATATATATATATATATATATATATATATATATATATATATATATATATATATATTAATTGATATAATGTGTAAAGGGTGGAGGACCGTACGGTTCTGAAGTAACGAGAGGACAAGATCTTACTGGAAAGGATTTTAGCGGCAAGACGTTGATCAAGCAAGATTTTAAAACGGTATTTTTTTAAAATTTTGTGAGTTTAAATTTTAAGGATTTTATGATTTGATTCTTTGGGTTTTTTTTTTTTTTCATATTTGATGCAGTCAATTTTGAGGCAAACTAATTTTAAGAATGCGAAGTTACTTGGAGCTAGTTTCTTTGATGCGGATTTAACAGGTTAATATTTAATTTAATACTCCAAAAAATTGTTTTGTGTTCAAATATTGCTGTAACTACATTTTAGCATACAAAGTATGGTTTGTCAAGTAAATACTTATGATTGGGTTACTAAAAATAGGAGTGCGCAATTGTATAGAGAAAAAAAGGAATGGGTACCGAAAATTTGCGAAATATTTGGAACCATGATTGGCTCGGTTAGAACCATACATGGGATGGTCTCAGCTCTAAATTTTGGGCTTGTGGTTCAAGCTTAATCCTTAACTGGTCGGCTCACATTATGGGCTTGTTTGTTGAATACATGTTATTCAAATGTGCTTAAGGATAGGGCTAGCAATTTGTGATACGACTTGAAACCCGACACGAAACCAACTCGAAAATAAGCAGGTTTGGTCAAAAGATAGGGCTAGCAATTTCCGACACGACTCGAAACGGGAAACCCGACATGTAACCGACTCGAAAATAAGCAGGTTGGGTCGAGATTTTTTGACCCTCGGAGTTAAAGAGATACTCCGTACTTGATTACTTGTTGGAAGAAGGGGTCATAGTCAGAATTATTATTTTTTGAGAATATATGAGAGCTTAACAAAGAAAGCAAGAAACAACTACTAATGGCCTATTGATTCAGATGCTCAGCCCGTTGAACCACCAAAAACACCACCTATGATAAGGCTCTAATCCTTTAAAACTATAATAATATGATCTCTATGGTTGTCATCACATTTGTTGATGAAGAATATGACAAAATAAGTCAGTATTATCTTTACTATTGATTTTTCAGGGTAAGATAATTCTACTCTATGATTCCATATTCGGAATTCTCACAGGATCTTTATATGGTCATTGTTTATGTCATAATTTCAGGAGCTGATCTTTCAGATGCTGATCTTAGAGGCGCAGACTTCTCCTTAGCACAAGTAGTAAAGGTAAATCTACAAATGAGTACATATGATACGATATCCCCCCAACAAGTTTATAAAAAGAAATTCACAACTGTCTCCTCGACTTGTTACAGGCGAATTTGTCTAATGCTAACTTGGAAGGAGCACTGGTTACTGGGAACACATCTTTTAAAGGATCGATCATAACAGGCGCTGGTACTTATTACATTTGGTTTTATCATTGTTTTTTTGGTTTTATAAAAACTTCGTTAATCTGCACAGATTTCACGGATGTTCCTCTTAGAGAAGATCAAAAGGCATACCTTTGTAAAATTGCTGATGGGTAAGTAATCAATTAAGCATACTACCTTGAATTATGCTTCATCTTTTTGTACCGAGTTCTAAACATGGTTCACTGCTTCCTTCATATCAGGGTGAATCCAACAACTGGCAATGAAACACGAGAGACGTTGTTCTGCAAGTAGGGCGAGTCATAGGTTGTGTGAGATGGTTTCTTAGGAGATCATGTTGTGAATTCTGTAAAAACCATACCATTCTTTTGAAAAGTTTCCTAATTTCTTGGTTATTTATACATCATCTTATGTTGGTGTTGAAAATGAAGTCTCCGTTTTTTGTGGTTCTAGTAGGAGGTTTATTTTAACTCTCGGTATTGTCTCTAACGAGAGTTAAACTTGCAAGTCGCAACATATATGGTGTTGAGATTCATGGACATGAGTGTAATAAGGAGACTCTTTCTTGATTGTTTTTGCGCAAGAGAGAGGGTTTCGAGTTTGATTGCTCACTAAATTTTATATGTTGTACATTCTGTAGAAGATGGACTATGAAAAAAAACACACGCAAATTGTAGATTGTAGATGCTACTCGCAGTATGCCAGTATCTAACCGTAGACCCTCACAAGTAATGACTGAATATGTAATATTATAAAATTTCAAGGGTCACTCTGTATATATTATTATTCTAATAGAATACGTGGGTTAAAGCTATGAATTAATAACGTATATACTTTTTTATACTAAGAGTAATGTACTCATTTTATTATCAATGTGAGTAACCGGCTTTTAAGTTTGTTCCAATCTTAGAAACATGGTACTTTAGTCACCGTTTAATTATCACCATTAGTATGACACGTTAGATATGTTTAGTATACTTAAACCCTTAATTTCTTAATGAAATTTATTAGTTACCCTAATTATTTTCCTTTTCGTTGATTTCAGTTTATAAAATTAGTGTTTGGTTTTCTATTGGTTGTGTTTTTTAGTTAGGATTATTAACGTCATTAGTGCCAATAATAGTGAGGTCAAAGGAGTATTTTGGTAGACAGTGATCAAAATAGTATAATGTAATGTATGTGTGTGTGTTTAGAAGGGTTTTTTTTCTTTTTCCCTAAATTGTGTGTACTTTAAAATATACCTTAATTGTACGTACTTTACAACATATCGCTCGATAATGATAGGGATATGTTAAAACGAGTACATTGACAATTCTTTTCTTATCTTTATATAATTTAACAGTAAGTAACTATACGTGAAGATGTGAATCCTATCACAATTTTTCTTCAAATACCAGTAGAACAAAGACCTCTTTTGGTAAATCCTATCATTACAATTGTGAAATATTTAACGTTATAATATTTGTATTTATATTTACATTTTTTCGATTTTACTCACAAAAAGGAGACTCACCAAATGGGCTTTAATCTACTAATGTATACTACTAAGTATCTTTTAACCCAGGTGTAACGGCGGAACAAAAATACTATATATTAAGTTATCAAATAATAGGTATGTATGCAACTTAAAAGTTTATATTTTGTACGAAGTCAAATTCGGATATTGGAATAGTATAAAGAGCTATAGATGAATGCAATCTTTATGCTCGTTGGTCAATTATCTTATTTGGAGACGCTAATAAAAGTACCTAAAATGTGTATTCTATACCTTAGACTTAAAATTTTAAAGTTTCCATTGATATGACTTTTATATCATATCTACATACACCTTAGACGAAAAATAGTACCTAAAATTTTACAATATGACTTTAAAAAAGAAATTAGAAGTTTAATTGATATGACTTTTATATCATATCTACATATATTTTTTTTTTAAAATAAATTTAGCAACTGTCATTATCCATAACCATTTCTCTATATCCTTCCCTAACACCAATCCACATCAAAACCCAATCTCAACTATTTTAAGCAACCTTTTATTTATTCATAGTAACATTTAGCATCTCTACTAAATGTTAGAGCTTATATAATGCATATAAACGATGAAAATATTATTATCAAGATCAATTATTTTGCTACATGCTTATAAATATGGAAAACATTACTAAAGTTAAGATGGACCAATAATATTTGTTCATTACTACATTTATCTTCAAATATATATATATATATATATATATATATATATATATATATTAAATATGGCATTTCAAATCTTCAACTGTTATTCATTTTCGTCATCTTAATTATCACTTAAATATTAGTGTATTCGTAGTTAATATCATAGCTTCTAACTCCAAATATATAGCGATCGTGATCAAACGAAATAACTGAAGTTATCTAAGTTTGCATAAAATTTAGAGTAAATTCCATAGATGGTCCTTGTGGTTTATACCGATTTACGAAAACGGTCCCTAAACTTCATTTTTCACCTTTTCAGTCAATAAATTTACATTTTGCTCGAAAATGGTCCATCACCTACCTAAAATACTAAAGTACCCTTTGACCGTTTAAATCGTGACCATCCGAAAATGACAAAAGGAAGGGTACTTTAGTCATTTTAGGTGGATGAGAGACCATTTTCGAGCAAAATGTAAACTTATTGGACTGAAAAAGTGAAAAAAGAAGTATATGGACCGTTTTCGTGAATTGGTGTAAACCACAGGGACCATCTATAGAATTTACTCAACTACAAAATTTATTGTTTGTGTCTACCAAACTTAGTCGGATTAAACTCAATGTATTAACTCAGCCGATAATATAAACCTTACTAAAATGATAGTGTTTGATGTATTTTTGTATTAAAATTATAAATCTTATTAATTAATAAGTATGCTAACATCTTTTTTTAGTTATTGTTATAAAATCTTAATTGTAACAACTGATAAGAGGATATGAAATGAAGCTATAAGTTAAGCGACAGAAGAAAGGAGTTAAGAAAGAAAAAAGAGTAAATTATTAAGTAATATACCAATTTTTTTCTTATAAATCTTATTTTTTCAATATATTTATTAGTCTAGCGAAAATACGATTAGCATCCTATAATACTATTCAGTGTTTTACTTAGCATCCTGCTAAATGTATGAATTTCAAATTTCCGTCGCAGGTTTATTATTTACGTTACTATCTTGGTTTTGTCACAAAAGTTTCCGTGTTATCAGTTTTTTAAAGGCAAAACTCAAAAGTGACATGTAAATATAGCAATAGAACAAACGTTACATGTTAAACAAATGAACGATGACAAAAAGCTACTAACTTTTTTGTAGACAACAAATAAAAACAAATAAAAAGTTAAGAATATGATGATACAAAACATTTGAATAAAAATTACAAAGAAGCCCTAACCAAATTCAAGCTTCTGTATCTTTTGGGCAGCCATTAACCAACTATGAGATTCATGTGACAATAAGCTGCAAATCAGGCCACTTTCCAGGCACCCTCCTTCATCTCCATCTATATTCTTTCCAGCATTCTTTATTAAATCTAATGTAAATGCAGTTGCAAATGCCCCCACATTCATATTCATATATAAAATATACATATACATACATAGTTTACATACATACAATTCTACACCCGCCGCAACAAAACCCTTAAAAAACACAAACTTTTGTGAAATTAAAATCACACCCATATGTTATCTATTCATCTAAACATGTTACAAATCCATCACAGATAATGTTTATCCTTTCAAGATTTGATATTTATGTACCTTTGAATCTTGGGCTCTATGTCAATCCTGTATTATTAATGGTATGAGTTTCGACTTCTGTTTTTACTGATGGGTTTTATTTATTATATAAGTTTATTATTTTGCTTGCTTAATTGCTGTATAGTGAAAGTAGATTTGTTTGGTTATGCCGAATTCCAACTTATAGTTTGCTTTTAGGGTTTATATTCTGATGTTGAGTGTTACTGTTTTATAAGGGTTGTTAGTTTCAGGGTTTATCAGCTTACTGAAATATCGATATTGCGATAAGTTCATCTTTAACGACTTGTTAGTTTATCAACTTGAGATTACGGGCTTAACCATAAGCTTAGATTTATAAGCTCATAAGTAGGCAAAAGTGAGTTTATCGGTTATTCAAAATTTCGATAAGCTCATCATAAACCCTAAGAATAAGCTAATGCCAAAATCTTTAAATTATTTCATAAATCATCATATGCTTACATATGCAGGAAAATTTGTGTTAGATGTACGATAAACATTTTGTTGCGGTGACTCGCATCATGTTAACTGCAGCTGCATTCCACATTGATTTCAGAAGATTGCTGAACTGAGTTTTTTTTTTCCCTTCATTTTAAATTGACCATGAAGTCTTTTGTTGCTTTAATAATGTACATGAGTCTCTCATTTTGGTCATGAGTATATTTCATTGATCCAATTATTTATTCTCAAATATAGTGTAGGGAATAGAAATCGATGCAACTAGTGCCATGGTTTTATCTTAAGTTTCTGATGCCTAGATGTAATCCGAGTATAAGACCATAATTTGAAAATGTGTGATTTAGTTGAATACATGTGCAATATGTTATGTTTGTTAGGTATCACCAACTTCAAATGATCTACCTTTACGATTGAATAATTTTAAAATAAAAATTCTACGAGATTCTGTTTTCAAAATGGGTCACTTTTGTCGCTAAGAAAGGCGATTCTCGTTATTATCATAGTCCGATCACTAACATGATTATATCGTGATAAATTTTAAGCTGTACACCTGGTTAGTTTATTTTTTTATACATTGCTTAACCCCACTCACTCACTTTCATACGCTTGTCGAGCTCGTTTTGATATTTGGGGGTTCCAGGTAAACGAACTTTGTACTACCAATGGATGTACTTTAATAATTTTACAGTCCATTTCATACTTCAAAATCTTGGATTTCTTAAATCTTAACTTTTAATCTGATGAAAACTATAATTTGCATCGGTAGATGGATAAGAACCTGCTTGTGTATCTTTCCATGCTAATATAGGCATATAGCTGTAATTTGTCATTTGACTTGATTTACTTTAAAGTTTAAAGTTTAAATTTTCAGATATATTTGATTTTAAAACCAGTTGTATGCTTTCAGTCATATCTCCCAGATTCTTTGTTTTTTGGGGATCGAAGATGAATTCCCATCATTCATTGGTAGTTATCCTCAGGGATATTCTTCAAGTGGTTAATCCAACACAGGATGATTGGTCCAAAAGATTTCAAGTTATTAGTGAAATTCGAGCCGTCGTTGATACTTTGGAAATACTTAGAGGTAAATAAATGCACATAATACCATATCATATTGTGAAAAGTTTCTGCCTTTATGTAAATTGTGAGTATTTGATTCTGCAAATAGGTGCCACGGTGGAGCCATTTGGTTCCTTTGTGTCCAATCTCTTTACAAGATGGGGCGATTTAGATATATCCATTGAGTTACCAAATGGTTCATACATTCCTTCTGCTGGGAAAAAGCACAAGCAGACTTTACTATTAGACGTTCTAAAAGCTCTCAAAAGAAAAGGTATTTTTCACTTTGACTGGACTTCGTTTAATTTCATTCTGTTACGTCAATATGTCAATGTGCTAATGGGGTGTTTGAAAGTTTCTGGGAATTAATTATCTGACTATTGGTCTATTGCGACTTGAGTCGCAATAGTAAGTTCTGGATGTTTAATTAAGCAAGACTCTGCTTCTGATTATGTGGTCATTTAGGGACCAAATAATTAGTATTATATATACCATGTCCAATAACTCTGATTATCAAAGGTAAATAAAGCTACCAAATTTACCCTTTTCTATAAACTTAGTTGAGAGACTTTTACTTCTATTAAACAATTCGTCTTCCTTTTCTTAAGATTGTCCTTGTGGTCAAGGGTGCGTTTAGTTGCAGAAAATTTCCATCTCCATCTTACTAAAAAATGAGGGGTGTTGTTTTATCTTTAAGAGAACATGCTCATATGTTTTCATGTAAAAGTTTAAAATTACAGAGGGAGTATTCTATCTTTATAATGGAAAGCAACTGAAAACCATAAAATGTAGATTTCAAATGTGTAGTTATAAACCAAAAAGTGGGTTTTCCATTTTCGGTGAAGTTTTTCTTCTTGTGAAGCATATATTTTGAACACGTTATCTATTTTCAGGCTCTGGATGAATTTTAATGTGGAAAAGACCTCCACTAGTCTGCAACTAGACGCACTCTTAGTGTTCTGGATTATTGAGAAATTACTTAATCAGAACTTGTCAAACAATCAAATAACTGATTGGTCGATTGTTACAACTTCAAATAGCAAAAGCATATTGAAACTCTATCTCTAGCAACCGGTTTTATTACAGTTGATTACATGATTCTGATTATTCAGTATCACCCTCTCACTATCAGAACACACATGGCACATCCTAATAGTCTAATACACCTGTATATGTATTTATGGTTATGTTTCATGATCATCCTTTAGAGTTTCACACTAGTCATTTTTACCTGTCATTCGCCTCTTAAACTAGTTGTTTACTTTACTTGTGCACCTAGTCATGAGCAGTTAAAAGGAACTGCTTGTCTGCATATTCATTTGATCATTAGCTACTTATTTATAAATATAATAGGTATATTGATTTTATTGGTAAATTTCAATTCATAGGTGGATTCCATGGAATTAAATATATTTCACATGCGAGAGTGCCAATCTTAAAATGTGATAGCAACAAAGACAATATCTCTTGTGACATCTCTATCAACAACTTGAGCGGTCAAATGAAGTCAAAATTGTTGTTTTGGATAAATGAGATTGATGGTCGTTTTCGTGACATGGTTTTAATTGTAAGGTTATTTTTCTTATACCAAGGATAACTGAAACTACTAAAAGAACATTGCATATGCTGCTGATTATTAATGGTTCTGTGCAGGTTAAAGAATGGGCAAAGGCACAGGGTATCAATGACCCAAAAACTGGAACCTTAAATTCTTATTCCCTTAGCTTACTCATTGTATTCCATTTTCAGGTTTTTTTTTTTAGTATTTCTTTTTGTTGTTTTCTGTATCCATTAGTTTTTATCATATTTTTATATTTCCAGTGTCATTTACTAATACTGCATGTGATGTTTATTTTTTCCCACTTCTTATAAATGCATATATTCATATTCATTTCTTGCAGACTTGTGAACCTGCTATTCTACCTCCTCTAAGTGAAATCTACCCTGGTAACATGGCCGCTGACCTTACAGGTATTGTATTTACGTAAATTTTTAAATAACAAATTATTATTACTTATGAAAAACTAATGTAGTAGTAATTTTTTATGAATCAGGTGTAAGAGCTGTAGCTGAGAAAAATATTGAAGACATTTGTAGTGTGAATATTAACAGGATCAAAGCAGGGAGGTCAAGAAGTATCAATGGAAGCTCTTTGGCTGATCTTTTTATATCGTTTCTTGCAAAAGTAAGTAATTATTGTTGTTTTCTTGAAGATATAACACTTGTGTAGCCGTTGCTGTTGGGGATTCTAATATGTTATCATCATTTATAAAACAAATGATTATGAAAAATCATATGTTTATGTTTCAGTTTAGTGACATCAGTTTGAGGGCTGCAACACAAGGGATTAGTCCGCATAATGGACAATGGGAAGACATTAATACTAACATGATCTGGCAGCCTAAAACATATGCATTATTTGTACGTTTTCTATCTCTCTTGTATATTTATATGTGTGTATATATACATACTAGAGGTGACCAGATGGGCAAGTTGTGTACTTGGACAACGACAGCGTCGAAAACTCAAAATAGTTATGTTATTATGGGTCAAAACAGGTTGGCGTGTTTGGGTTGGCCTGCGATGCTCCTTTGTTCAAATTTTGTAATAATTATGATGAAGACTGTGATTACTAAAGCCAATAACTTACTATAATAATTACACTCTTTGAATGAAACAGTACAGGTGGTTGTGCTTATTCAACATAGAATTTAGGTGGCTTTTAACCTGATTTACCGATTTGACTCTTGCTTCATGCTAAAAAAGCTCTTTGTGCTGTACCCAAACCAACTCATTCATAATAAATTGGTTGAAACTTGAAACCGCTACCTGTACTACGTACATATATTACGTATTTAATGCACATTATTAATAATAACTTGATATGGTTGTACTAGATTGAAGACCCATTTGAACAACCAATGAATTGTGCAAGGGCTGTTGGGCAACGAAACCTTCACAAGATTGCAAATGCATTCCAAAGTAGCCATCAGAAGTTAACTTCTCCCAACCAAAATCACCCGCTTGCTGTTCTTGTGAGGCCAGAAGTTTTGAGCATCATGTATAGATCTCAAATTCCAAGCTCAGGTGGCCTAGGCATCAATTCTCTAAGAATTCACCCACAGGTTCACAGAAACCCTGATGTTAATCTTAGGAGCTCTAGTGGAGCTCATATGCAGTCATACAGGAATACTAGTAACAATGGTAATATTAATCAAAACCAGCATAGGAATGGTGGTTCACAAACTCATAGAGGTGCACATGCACCCACACAAGTACAACAACGATATATGCAACAAAGCAATAACAATACATACAACAGGGTCAATCAGAGACCTTTGCAGGGTAGTCCAAGTCAAATTGAGCCATTTCAGAGCATTCCCAACAATGTGATGAACCAGAGACCCCCAAACGAGGTGAACCCTAGACCCCCGAACAATGGGGTGAACCAGAGATCCGTGAACAATGGGGCTAACCAGAGACCTGGACAGTCTTCTCAAACTCAACAGGCTCAGCAGAGATGGATTCCAAGATCTGAGAAATGAGTATACTTTCGGTTTGTGTTTAAAACACATAAAGATGTTCTTATTATTGGAAGTGGATGTTTTGGTTATGAAAAGATTATTTGTAATGGTTTCTGTGACTTGAGCCATATTGATTTTGAATATTTTGGGTTATCTACAGTTGTATGAATTTTGATCTAATTGAGGATTCGAAGAGAAGTTGAAATGAGCTACCGTTTACTATCTGAACGATTTTGGCATTTAAACCTTATGTTATATTTTAATCATAGTAATGGACATTACCTTGATCAGTTGATCTTATATATAGCTACTGCAACCCATCCACAACCCGATTGAATGGAAAGACAGTATGCTCCTTTACATTTTACTTTCATTAGAAGTAATACCAAGTCCATTCGATATCTCTACCTGGTAACCCAATTTGTGCATTTGTTTATATTGGGAAGTTTTAGCGATAATATTAGTTTTTGTTACAGAATTTTTTAAAAAAACTGAACCCAAAGATGTTGAACTAAAAAGTAAAAACAAGAGTAATTTTGCCAGTTGGTAGAAGATACACACAACAATAATTTCATTAAAACGGCTATCCCGAACATAATTTAATCTTAAATGAACTAGTAACCACTAAGAGATATACATGTAACTGTAGGACTGTAAGAACTCGAGGGAGGGGGTAAAAGAATAGAATTACAATTTGTCTTTGTGTGAGAGAACAAGAAAGGTAGGGGGAAATTTGCTATTGAATCTAACTACACAAAAGGTGTCCAGAATTTATTACTTGAGGCGTTTATCACAAGTTAGGACTCTGTAACTTGCATGAGGCCCCTCAGCTGTATCCCGTACCACTACATGCCAACCTATAGCCTTTCCGATCTCTTGAAGTTCATCTATCACTAAAACTGAATCCCGGATGTACACACGCCCCCCAGGTCTTAAAATTCTGTTCATCTCAAGCATGATGCTTGAAAGGTTGCATCTGGTCCATAAGAAAACAGAGCATAAGAAAATTAAGGAATCAACTTAGGAGAAGAATAACAAAAAAGCAAGATACATAAATGACCTAAGAAATAGTTCTGTAAAAATTTCTTCAAAATGATACACAGTTTTCTGTAATTTACGCAGAATCCATATTACTTTTGCTAAGCATATGATTCCCATGTTAGAGGAGGCCATTTTGAACCGTTAAAGATATGAAAACTCAGTTATACAAAAAATGAATCAAATGAAACACGTTAGAAGTTGCCAAAGATGTACAAAATCTATGAAATCCTTTATTCAAAAATTAAGTTATCATTAAAACTAATAGATCTAACATCTGTCACAATAATTGTTCACTACAAGAATTTATAAACCTGTTAGAGGTCAATCCAACTCAACCTGTACCAGAAAATAACGTGTTACCCATCCCACCAATATAACCCTAATCTATCAAAACGAACAGTAACACCAACAATATACCCTGATCCTTCAAAACGAACGATACCTTTTTTGCTCAACTGAGAAAAGACCTGCCGCATGCAAGAGATCATAGGTTCTTGGGTATGTGTCAAATGGTTCGCACCTGTGAATGATGGTAAAATCGTTCAGAAAGTTCCAGTCATATAGGCGGATGTAGTGTTGTGTAATTATTAGTGATCAAGTTGGAAATAAGAAAATGAAATAAGCAAGAACGAATACAACAAATAGGTAGAACGGGTAATAAAAAGTTCGTACCAATCATGCATAACTCCCAGAAGTCCACGGTCATAAATGACAGGCAAGGTGTTTGGACCACTAACAGGAATAACGTTCATAACCCAACAATCTAATTGATTATCAATCAAGGCTGCTGCAAATCTGCCAAGAATAGAGACACTGGTTTATCTTCGAGACAAAAAGAAAAAACAAATTTGTTGCATGATAATGAAAGAAAAAAATACCCTCCGAAGCTGGCTCTCATGTCCATTACATTTCTAAGTTTGAATTTTTTCCAGTGTAAAGAGCGCACATAACTATCGATTATTTCTTTCCAATATTTTGATTCTGCTTTAAATAGATCCTTTCTTGATACAAAAGCATCAATGTCTATGCTTTGGAGCCTCTCGGGAGGATTATGCAATCTTGTAGGCCACGTGGTAATATTTGCTCCAGATCTGTCCTCCGGCAAAGGAGTAATACATGGCTTCAAATTGACATACCTAAAACCACACCAGACTACTATCATTAGTCTTTTTTATATAAACTGTCTAGAATGTGAGTCAATCGGGCCTACATAAGGATTGCCAAAAATTGTAAGCACGCATGAAAGAAAACCATATGTAACTACTGATACAATGCAATATGAACAATAAATTACCAAACATTGTCTGGGTTATCCTCCTTATCACACAATGGGGGCTGGGTCTCCGGATCACGGCTTAAATAGCAACTATTGTCGAGGGGCTTCTGCCATATTGCGATATACCCCTCTTTCTTCACGAGATTCCAACAAAGACGATTTGTAAGGTTGATCATCTCTGAGACAAACAAAACAAAAACGGCCTCAAGTAAAAAGATAGTATTTAATCACTAGCAAATGTATTCATATTTTTTTGGTACAATATAACTGTCAAACAAACTCTATTTGTACTTTTGTCACATATTTCGATTTCTAACATGCAGACTATGAGTGAAACAAAAATTAATAAGTTTGTGTTATCTTATTGAAGTGGATTCATATTACAACAGCATAAGCTGAAAGGCATAGCTTACACACATTTAAATTTTTATAAGAATCAAACATACATATCAAACAGAGATAGCTCAAAGGAAAAATGGTGTAAAAGTCTTCTCTTTAGCATGTGAATATTTCATTATATGCATGGGAGAGATGAAACAACAAATTGATGATGTTACCTCCCCATTGTTCTTTGAGGAGTGCTTCATGCTTGTAAACTGGTTGCGCTGCCCAGACAAAATATCCTCCGGCCCGAAGTAATCTATTGACCTCAAGAAGCAAAATCCCATCTACATTGTAACACATGAGGATAAATTAGGAAAATTAGACCTGCTACCAGATTACCAGAATTCATTGTAACATTACTGATCAGATATGAATTTATTTGATATCCTACTCATGCAAAGAGGATATATCAAGCTTTTGATTTGGTTAGGGTACCAAGAAGTAATCATCACCCAGAAGATCTTTGCTATTAAACTATTCTATTGATGAGTTCTAGTGCTTGAGGTGGCAAAATGAGCAGTGGTAAGATACAGGTAATTTAATGGTATGGTCCAAAACTAGCCAGGCCAGCTTAGGTTGACCGAGAACACTTTTTGTCCGATTATTTTCTAAATAGTTAGTTGTCAAATATAATTGCAAGCGCTTCATTCTTTCAACAGTACCGCGGCCATTGAAATGAGACGGAAAATGCAACCGGGTACACCTTTAAGTATATACATATATTTATATTAGTATATATATATATATATGTATATATATATATATATATATATTACTTATTTACTTTAATCCATTATTGAATTGTAGCTAAATGGTGGGACAATTTTGGAGACGATTATCCGGAACTTCAAAATCTTGCAATTCGTGTTTTAAGCCTCACATGTAGTGCAACGGGATGCGAGAGAAATTGGAGCACTTTTGATCACATACACTCCAAGAAGAGAAACCGTTTAGAGCAACAACGGTTGAATGCGTTAGTGTTTGTGAAATATAACATTAACCTTAATATGAGACTTCAAAAAAGAAAAGATAGAGGGGAGACATATGATCCTGTATGTTTGTCGGACATGGAATCGGATGATGAATGGATAACCGAGAAGGAGGATGCATGTCTCCCGGAAGATATCTCATGGATGGATGTTCATGAATGCTTTCAAGAGGATGAAGGAACTAGTTCGCGTAAAAGGAAGAGAGGTAAGTTGTAAACTAAAAAGCCTATCATATAGTATACTATCTAATATAAACAAAGTTCCCATTGCCAATAGTAAAGGAAAAGATAAAGGTGTAGATAAAGGTGATAAGTATGAACTTGTGGATGATGATGATGATGATGGAGATGATGAAACTACAATACATGAGACAACCATCATACTCGATGAAGATGATGACCACTTCGATCTAGAAATTTAGCTACATGATTGTAGCAAGTCCTTTTGTCATTTGCTTTATTACCATATCGCTAGTTGTATTATTTTGGAGATTAGATGCACCTTTTTGCTACTTGTGGTGTTTGAATTATGAGTCTATGACTCGAAACTAGCGAAATTGTAATATTATAGTAATTGTGCTTATATTATCAACTTATATTATGTAATTACATACATATCATAAATTTGTATGTATAAAAAATGCTTGATCGTGACTCTTACGAGTCGAGACACGATACGATACACGAGTCAAAAATCTGGGAAAACGAGACACGGTACGAGTCACGAGTCGACAACTATGAATCTAAGTCTTTAAGTAAAATAAATTAGGGGATTTCAAGCATTACAATTGAACATTAGATGAATTTCAATCTCATTTGACTCGTTAGATATAGCAGAGCCCTAATTGACTCATTTGTAAATGGATCAAAATGCAACTCTAACTTAACTAATGCACATGACTGAACATGATGCAGAAGAAATTACATAACCATACCTATGGGAACAAAAATTATTGTCCTCACCCCTCATTAGCAAGCTAGAGGACAACTAAACAATACCAGATCCACTCAACTAGCAAATTATCAGAATTAAAGAAGGTATCAAGATGTAGTCGGAATAAACATGACCTGCTGGCTAAAGTCCATGATCTAGGCCTAACACAATAGAGGAACAGTTGGTATCAAGAACAAAATGGTAAACACTTTGTCACACACACCGCACACACAAGATAAAAAATGTATTGAAGCGACATTAATAATTTCATTTAAATTGCTTATTTTTAAATATTACCGATGAGCTTCACGTACTTTAATATATATATATATATCCATATACAGTACAATTTGTTTTATAATATTATTAGGGTAATCAGTGATTCTCGTATTAAGCAGATATATAAAAACGACATTCATCTCATGAAACCACATGTTCTCCATAAGAAGCTAAAGTAACAGCCAATCAACATAAAAGCTTACCATCACGAGTCCAGTTAACTCTACATCTTGAGCAATGAATTAAATCAAACGCCTGGCTTGGATAAAGCAGCCTCCTTGTTGCAAAAGCAGCCACCATCGCAGGCACACCACGCTCAAGTGCAAACTGGATCTGATTCTCGTGTACATCTTTTGGAGCTACAGACATAGTCAGTACATTTCGTGAAGTTAAATATGCACCAAAACTCGCCACACCACATCCAACATCTAATACAACCCTGGTATGATGCCCAAACGCAATCTCTGGAATCATCTACCAACACAGATCAAACAGCGATGCCATTAACTACAAAATTTCAATACGATTGTTTCAAAACTATAAGCAGAACTGCACAAATTACCAATACTTTCATACCTTTAAAATCTGATCCAAGTACTGGTCTGCACCATGTATGAACTGTGTCCCACCTCCAGGGAACCTAAATTTATCCTTGTATACAACAATCCAATTTTGACCACCCTTATATTCAGCTAACTGCGCATGCGGAACATTGCTATACCACACCTGTGTTGAGTTCAATACACAACCAATGACACCATTCTTGTAACAAATTCAATTTTAATGTCAATCACAAATCTAAAAACAACAATTACCTCATCACGACTTCTCGGCCAGGGAATCGGAGCTTTATAACCCTTAGGCGTCGGCACCAAACAATTCAACCCCTTATCGTTCTCCGGGCAATGCCGTTCAAACTTCTCCCCATTCTTCGCCGACTTCAACCCCTTAATCGCCTCCACATTATCCAAACAAGGTATATACTCCCGCATACTTGCCGGACACTTCCCAAACTTCGCCACACCAACCTTAACCCTAACCATCTCATCATCACCTTCCATCACTTCAGTCTCATTATTCCAACTCTCCACCACATCAGGATCAAACTCCCCTACCTCAAAATCATTCCTCATCACTCCATTCTCATCCACTAACCCTAGCCTCTGCACAGCCGGCGGAGGTGAAGGTGGAGGTGGCGGAATTCGCGGCGCCACCACCGCCGGCGACTGTGAAAGTGACTGTGATTCTTGAACCGGAGCTAATGTATGATCAATTACACTTTCTTCTTCTTTTGTATTGTTAATTAATGAAACAACATCAAAGGTTTTGTTAATATTTGGGGAAATTGAGATCGTAGGGGTTTTGGTGTTTGAAATTGAGTTAGGATTGAAGAAAATAACTTGTTGATGATTATCGTCAGACCAGTGTTTACCAAAATAGAAGAAAGCTAGGGCTAGAAACACAAATCCGATTGATTTTATTAAAATGGGAGATTTTAATAGATCAAACGGTTTCATGTTTGTTACTATCACATTACCTGATAAATACGTAATAAATACCTAAATTCAATTGTGTGACGTCAGTAAACTGAAGTTGTTGCAGTTGCTTTCTCACACTGTGTAAGTATATATAATATGTATATGTATATCAGTATTATGTATATATATACAGGTATGTGTGTGTATGTATCTGTTTGATGTTGGGTTAATGAAGATGAAGAGAGAATGATTACGTCATGATTCTCTGTTACCGACGTAATATATACATCTAGGACCCTGAAGTTTCTCAAACTTATTTTAGACCCCGAAAAACATAACTTCTTAAAATGAGCCACTTTAACGAATTTAAAGTTACTAGTTGTTATTTGTTTTTTGGGTAAAGTATCTGGAAATACAACAAACTAAGGCACAATCTCTATTGTGTGACCCTAACTTACGGGTGGTGTTTTTAATGCAACTAACCTGTTAAAAGGTATTTTTGATGTAGCTTACCTTCTAAAAGCCCATGTCATTCCGGTTAGGTCAATTTCGTCCTACTTAGCTGCCAGTAAGGGTAATACATGGATGCCACGTCAATTTTCATAAAATAAAGAAAATTGTTTTTGTTTCTATTATTACCTCCCATTGTCCCACCCTTCACCTCTCATTTTCCCACTCATCTTTCACACCCACCTACCATGGCTGCTTCATCATCTTTTTCACATAATCAAAAGTTCGAACCCCAATTCTACTACTGCCATTGCGGAGAGAAGATGTTTGTTCGCACATCATGAACCGACAAAAATCCCGCACGTAGATTCGTGAAATGCCCCAATGTAAGTTTTGCCCTAATTTTAGGTTATTGCCTTAAAAGGGAATTGCATAGACTGTTAGGTTAAATGATGAATTAAAGAAGCTTTATTGTTGGTATTTTGTTTTGATTTAGGTTGAAACCCATTTTTGTACATGTTGAATGAAATAAGCTTTCATGTTTGTATTTTGTTTTGATTTAGGTTAAAACTCGTTATTGTGTCAACTATCGCTTTCTTGATGATGAGCTTCCAAGCGATTACTACAAGAGGATGATGTATGAGTTGAGGTTGCAGACGAAAAACAAAGCAACAATGAATGAAATGGAAGAAGATGCATAATCAAAAATGGTGGTGATGAAGAAGGTAGAAGAGTTGACTATGCTACAGTCAAAATTGAAGATGTTTGACCAAGTTTTTGCACTTTTGATTTGTGTTCTAGTAATGTTGTGTGTAGTCATAGTTGCTCTTGTTATGAACTAAGTGTTGTAATGACTAGCTTTAAATGTGTTGTAACATGCTTTGGCATGTTTTAAGTATGAATGAAATGATGAAATTTGCAAGTAATGGCTATTTCCAGAAATCATTTATAGTAAGACAACTAACCATTTTATTGCAATATAAACCTGCACTTGTTGTCAAACACAAATACATCATTCACTAGTTCTTTGGCACAAATATGAAGCACTGTAATTTCTATAAAATGCAGAATAATGGAATGAACCAAGTAAAAGAAACCAACACAGCAACTAGTTACAATAAGATGCATATACCACCAACATCTAAACCTTGTGCACAAGTTCAAGGTACATTACAGTACATTAGTTCAAGATACATTACACTACATAAATTACTAGAGATTACAATACATTAGTCCTAAGATAACTATTACATAACTTAATGTTTGATGCATTCAGCAACATCTGAAGTTTGATCCATACACTACACTGCCCAAATCAAAACAACAAAACACAACCTTGATAAAATTCAACATTGTAGTAGTGGGATCAACTTCCAAAAACGAGTCTTGTTCCACCTATTTTTTACTCCAGGTCCAGTGCAGTTGCTGAAGTGCTATCTGGTCCAACAATTTTTTTGGCAAGCTTCCTGTTTGCAATTCGTTCACTAGGTTTTCTCTTTTTACCAGTTACATTGTCAGTCTGGGATTCTTGAGTTAATATAACAGGTGGATTTTCATCTGAGAAGTTAGGTTCTCTAATGGAGTCATTATCACCCACCACTGTACCAGATGAACCCAACCCAGAACTGAACCAAGAGAAAGTTCTCCCAAATGCTACCTTCTTCTTACCTCTAGCTGCTCTCCCACCACCTCTTGAAACTGCTCTCCCACCCCCTCTTTTAACTTGAGTCCCACCATCTCTTTTAACTTGTGTCATATTCCCACTAGCATTTGCCACAGATTCTGTTCCAAGTGTTGTTGCAGAGTTTGATATAGCTTTGGACAAAGATATACCCCCTCTTCTGCATGATTTTGATCCACCTCTGGACCTCCGAATAACCTCCTTTGTGACTGGTTTGTTAACAACCTTGTGACTGGTTTCAGTATCAACCTCATAAACTACATTGTTTGAAACAAAGGTTTAATTAATGAAATGCATGGGCAGACATATATAAAGTATTTATAACAGAAGACTTACATATAGTTGGTTGTTCAACCCTGGCATTACTTGACCCAGGGACATCTTCTTCCTGGTTAGTCTCATTATCAACAGTAGGTGTTGTAAGTGGTTGTTCCATATTTGGGGCTCGCCTTCCATCAAGATCAGATTGTTTCTTCCTTCCAGGTTTTTGTTTTGGTGGTTTCTCTCTAATCACTGTAGGATTCTTGCAACCTTTTGAATTGTGACCTTGTTCATAACAATTTTGATAAGTCATTACCACACCATGCTTAGATACCCTTTGAGTCCCAACCCTTGGTTCATGAGAAGCTCTATGTCTCTTTTTCTTGGGCCTTCCTGGCATTTTTTTAGGCTTAGGAGGTAAAGGTCTGTTTTGCTCAACCTTGGGCTAGAATTCCATCCCAGACATTGGTTTGATATGAAACTTGTAGGCTTGCAAGTACATCTCCATTCTAAACCAGTAAGAAACATGGTCTTCTGGTAGTTGATCACATTTAAGTATTGCTGCCACTGCATGTACACAAGGTACTCCATTCATCTCCCACAACCTACAAGAACATATACTCTTGACTATGTCAACTGCCCATGATCTCCCATGTTTCCTAATTTCAAACTCGCTACCACCTGCATGTATCACTAAATAGTCTCCAATTTGATTCTTGGTCCACTCCACCTTCTTCCTAATACTAGGTGTGATATCCATACTATCTAGGTGCCATCTAGCACTGATATCTCTAAGTGTTTCCATTCTGATCATAACAATAACTCTTATAGCCTCTAGCATTGTAATTATGGGTTTGTTCCTAACCCTTAACAATACTGAATTCCAGCACTCACTAAACCCATTTTCAACTGCATCACAACCAGTGTGCAACCAGAAAAAGGCTCTACTCCAAGATCTTGGGTTTCTTTCCATTAAGTATGTATAAGCATTAAGATTAGCTTGCTTGATTTCAGCCATTACCTCATTGAACTCACCCTCATGGGATGCCTTTGAAGCTCTCCAGAAAAGATTCCTAAATGCAACTCCACTCCACCTCTTTCTGAAGTTTTCATATATGTGTCTTGCACACTGTCTGTGCTCTGCATTAGGCATGATATCCTTCACAGCTTCAATTAACCCCTAACACATGAAGTAAACAACAAAAAAAAAAAAAAAAAACCCTAATTTTTGAAACCCTCGAAGTTTTCATATATGTGTATTGCACACTGTCTATGCTCTTGCACACTGTCTGTGCTCTGCATCATAATGGAGTTGTATAGGAAACCCTCGAAATTCACCCTCCATTTCTGAAACAAAACAACAACAAAACACAAAGTAGTTACAAATCCAACTAAATCCAAGTGTTAACAGCATGAAACCCAATTTTTTTAAAAAAATAAAAAACCCTAATATTGAAACTCAAATCACTGGATTCTTGTATCTAAGTTGCAAAAGGAGTTGAATTATACCTTTAATGACCTTCAGAAAGCAAAAACGACTAACAATCGAGCATCAATTTCGGTTTGCAGGTACATTGAAACAGAGCATATTTTTAATGTTCGAAACTATGGTGGAGAGAGTGTTTGGTGCTAAGTGTTTGGAACGTGCATGTGTGTTTCACATTGAATTCATTTAGACCTTTTTAATGAGGTAAAAAAAATAAAAATTTTAGTGACATGTTAAATGAGACCAACCTGTCATGCCACGTATGCCACCTTCTTGATAAAATCAAACTTGTAACCGGCTACTGGCTTGGATGGTCATAAATTGCATCAAAATTCTCTTTTTCAAACTTAGTTGCATTAAAAACACCACTCGTAAGTTAGGATCACACAATAGAGATTGTGCCATAGTTTGTTGCATTTTCAGATACTTTACCCTTGTTTTTTTTTCATTCAAAAGTTAGTTGTTCCTATATTTAAAAGTTACTCTTTGCTTTTAAATATGGAATAAGTTTTATATGCGTATAGTAGGCCATAATTGGATGATTGAGAAATATATAGTAAGGTCCAGAAGGTAATTAAATGTTTATTTTTATGTTGGCTGAGTAATTATGATATATTTTTGTTGGTATATATGTACACGACTTAAGCATGTCCAGAAATTAATGAGCCTATGGGGGGCGCGCACTTAATCATTTAGACACGACCAATAATTAATAATGTATTAATTATTATACACATTTAATATAAAGTAAACTTGAGGGACTTAAATGTTAAGTGAGTAAAACTTGTATTGAGTTTTTGAATTGGGTTTATGTTGGGTTTTATATGGGCCGATTTTTAGGTATCCATATACAACTCAAATACCTAATTAAAACCTATAAATAGATAATCTAGTTAGGGTTATTGGGTATCCTAATACACATACAATACCCTAATAATTAAAATCCCTTTTTGTCCTACCTTTTGAGCCGTCGACTAAGAAAACCAGGTGGGTTTTGTTTGTTTGACTTTTCCGTTCAAAAGGAAAGGAAAAGCAAGAGAGATAGTTTTTATATTTATTAAATGTGTAATTCGACTAGCATCGTGATCGTGTTGTGAAGGTGGTGTGCGTGCAACCCTAGAGGGTTTTACCATTAGTGAAACCTATTCGTTTTACCAAACGATTATTTGGAGCTAGCTAAAAGACACGTTTTCTATCTTAACTAATTATAAATACGTGTTTATTCGCTTCCGTAATTGTACGACAATTTGTTATAGTTATTTGCTATATTCCAACAGTGGTATCAGAGCCACGCGTATGTTTATAATTAGTTAGATATGTTAAACATCAAAATTAATGGGGTGTTTTTGTTTTGGTTCGGCTAATCACAAAGAAATAAGTTTTGGTTTTGTGGGGATAAAGTCGACGGACTAAAGAAAAAAAATTTTGTTTTTTGGGTTGTGTGGGATCCAAAATCGATGAACAGAGAAATTTTTTTTTATTTTTTTTTTATTTTGGTGTGATGTTGGGGGATCAATCCCATGTGACCAAGAAGTAGGCAAAGAAAGAATTTTTTATTTTTTTTCTGTTGTTTCTGACTTTTTCCTTTCGATCGTCGAACGAAGGAAACCCCAAAGTGGGGTTTGTTTTATTGATTGAAAAAAATTGTATATTGGAACCCACATATTTCTTTTGCTCAAAGTTTTGTTTCCACTGACTCTTCCTTTTCCTTTTGGTTTTTCGAACTAAAAAAATAAAAAAGGATTTATTTTTTTGGGTTAAATTTGTTTAACTTTAATATCCCATTGAAAATTTTATGTTTAGCAAGAATAATAACATGTTTAATGTAAATTGTTTTGTTATTATTAGTGTACTTTTAGTTAACTAGAGAAAGGGTATCCATGAAATTCATGCATAATTGTTATGGATATTACTTTGATATATTGATATGCTAGTTAAAATTAATTGTTAATTAAGATGGCATGCTTAAAAATTAATTAGTGTGATTATGTGCTACTTGTTTAAATTGTTTAATTGACAAGTTATCCCTAGTTTGCCATGCTTTAGGGTTCCACTCACCAAAAGTTGCATTAAAATTAATAGTTAACTATTTAATAGTTTTAGTAGTTTAAATTACACATACTAAAACATAGTGGCCATATGATCAATGCCCCTTAAGTTAGTCGATTAGTTTAGTTTAATTATTATTTGCCAAATTGTTGACTTGTGACGTAAAATTGTTTTTAGAAAATAAAATTAAACTTGACTAAATGACTATGAAATTTGATTTTGGGTTTGTAATATTACATATTTATGACGCATATGGGTTGGGCTCATATACCGTAATTTGCTCCCGCGTCATAAAATATCTAATTGATTACAAATTCATTTAATAAAATTGGTATCTTTCATCGCTAAAGAAACACCGGCTCACCCATTTGAACAAACTATAAGAGAGCTATAAGTCTGGAGGCTCTGTCTCCTTAAAGAAAGTGGGTTACTTAATCAGCCTTGTGCTAGCCTTACTTCTGCGGTTCTTTGTGCGTTCAAATGGAGCTACCGAGCTCTTTATGTTGATGTAAGATAAAATATTTTTTATTAAAACCTATGATATGAATATGGTGCATGCATATTCATACATATTTGATAACACATCAAATTGCGTTACCCTAAAACTTAAGTCATTGCCATCCAATCGTAAGAACACTTGCAGTTGCTTTTTACTCTGCGTGAGACGTAGGTACATTGCAATCCCAAGGTAAATTACCACTCATCGTGAGACGGTGGTGGACTATTTACAGTTCTTAATTGGACGACTTAAAACGAGTTAAGCGGTGAGATCCTTAAGCCCGTGGCAAAAGATGGGATGAAACATGTTTACAAATTCATTTGTGCTTGCTTCATAAATGTTATTTGTAAGTCCCATAATTTCTAGGAATTGCACTAGTAATGCAATTATTGATCGTCACTTACCTTTTGAGTAACATCATTACTAGCAGATCAACTGATGTAATGATGTTATGTCAATAAGATCCTAGCCTTGTAGAAAATTAATAGTTTACTTGGTTAAACTTGGGTAAATTAATTATTCTATAAGGGTTAAATATCGAAAATACTGATTTTTGAACTTTATCTATTTTGTAGATGGCAACTAATCCTGCCCAAAACCAAAACACTTCGTCTTTCAGGCAACAATTTGAGAGAGAGAAACTTACTGGTTCTAATTTCAATGACTGGTATCGTTCATTGAGGATTGTCCTCCGAGCTGAAAAGAAAGCTGATGTTCTTGAACAACAGCTTATGAATGCCCCTGCTGAAAATGCTACTAATGAGCAAAAGGCAGAGTATTCTGCTGCTTATGATCGTTACAATGATGTTGCTTGCTTGATGCTCGCAAGCATGTCGCCCGAGCTAAAAGAGCAATTTGAGTTCCATGGCCCATTTGATATGATAAATGAGTTAAGGTCATTGTACGAAAAGCAAGCAGGAGTGGAGTTGTTTGACATTGTTCAAAAACTACATTCTTGTAAGCATGAATCAGGGAAACCAATCAGTCCATATGTTCTTAAAATGAAGAGCTATTTGGAGCACTTGGCAAGGCTCAACTATGCTTATCATCAGCCTGTTGCAATTGGACTAATCCTTGGTTCTCTTTCCAAAGAGGGATTTATGCGCAATTATAACATGCATAGTATGAATAAGACCGTAGTTGAACTTCATTCTATGCTCATTGAGTATGAGAAAAACCTTCCCAAGAAAGCTGAAACTCCCGCTGTGATGATGATCAAAGGGGGTAGAATCCAGAAGAAGCCGCAAGCTGCTAAAGGAAATCCGAAAGGGAAAGGCAAGAATAAGCAAGCTGTTGCTTGTATTCCCAAACCCAAGAAGTCTCCTCCAGCTAAGAAAGAGCATCCGACAAAAGATGAGGTATGCCACCACTGTGGTGAAGTGGGGCATTGGAGAAGGAACTGTCCTGACTATCTTGCCGAGTTGATGAAAAAGAGGAAGCAAGCGGCTAGCAATATTGCCAGTACTTCAGGTATCTTCACCATAGAATTATTTTCTTTTTCTAAACATGACTCTTGGGTATATGACACTGATTGTGGTACTCACATCTGTAATACCTTACAGGGTCTTAGAGGAAGAAGGAAACTGAAGCCAGGAGCTTTGCAACTGATAGTGGGCAATGGTCTGCCAGCAGCTGTGGAAGCAATTGGAAATTATGATTTAATTTTACCTTCTGGTTTAGTAATTTGTTTAGACAATTGTCATTACGCACCTTCTATTACTAGAGGTGTTGTTTCAGTTTCTCCTTTGAAAGACAACGGTTATGTAAACTCGTTTACTGATAATGGTATTTCTGTTTCTAAAAATGATGTTCATTGTTTTGATGCTATTCCTTGCAATGGTATTTATGAAATAGATATGCGTGGTTGTGTTTCAAATTATAATTCTATGTATCATGTTAGCAATAAAAGAGCCAAGCCTAACTTGGAATCTTCTTATCTATGGCACTGTCGTCTTGCTCACATAGGCAAAGATCGCATTAAAAGACTTCAACGTGAAGGTCTTTTAAAATCAAGTGATGATGCATCATTTGATAAATGCGAGTCTTGTATATCTGGCAAAATGACAAAGAAACCTTTTTCACATCAAGTGGAAAGGGCTTCTGATCTTCTTGGGATAATACATACCGATGTTTGTGGCCCACTTAGACATGTGTCTAGAAAAGGTGCTAGCTACTTCATAACCTTTACGGATGATTTCAGTCGTTATGGTTATGTTTACTTGTTGAAACATAAACATGAAGTCTTTGAAACATTCAAAGAGTTTAAAAATGAAGTAGAAAATCAACTCGGAAAAACCATCAAGATCCTTCATTCGGATCGAGGTGGTGAATACTTAAGCCAAGAGTTTAAGGATTATCTAAAGGCGTGTGGAATCGTCCAACAACTTACTCCTCCATATACACCACAACATAATGGGGTGTCGGAGAGGAGGAATCGAACCTTGTTAGACATGGTTAGATCGATGATGAACCTTACAACTCTACCTCTATCATTTTGGGATTATGCTCTAGAGACTGCTGTACGCATTCTCAATATGGTTCCAACCAAGAAGGTTGATAAGACACCACATGAATTGTGGCATGGTACGGTCCCTAATTTATCTTACTTAAAGGTCTGGGGATGTGAGGCGATGGTAAAGAGAGACACGCCTGACAAACTCGAGCAAAGATCTATTAAGTGTATCTTTGTAGGATACCCAAAGGAAATGATGGGTTACTACGTCTATATCCCTTCTGAACACACTGTTAAAGTTATGAGATATGCGAAATTCTTTGAAAAGGATCTCGTACTTCAAAAAGACAGTGGGAGGGCGGTAGAACTTGAAGAAATTCAAGAAGATGCATCACCTTCTGAAGACACTAGTAGTCATCAAATTGAACAAGAAAGTCTTGAGGTTCAAAATGATGATGATGTTCCACTTCGTAGGTCCAATAGGACTATACGTGCTCCCGAGAAGTTATGTCTAAATGTAGAAACTGAGGAGCATGTATTAGGGGATTTAAATGAACCTAAAAACTTCAAAGCTGCATTAACAGATCCAGAATCTGCAAAATGGCTTGAAGCTACAAAAGTGGAAATGAAATCCATGAAAGATAATCAAGTTTGGAGCTTGGTTGATCTTCCACCCAATGCTCAAACCGTTGGGTGTAAATGGATCTTCAAGAAGAAGACCGACATGGATGGAAATGTACACACCTACAAAGCTCGTCTTGTAGCGAAGGGTTATACTCAAGTCTACGGAATTGACTATGAAGAAACCTTCTCTCCTGTGGCAGACATTCGAGCTATTAGGATTCTTATAGCCATAGCTGCGTACTATGACTATGAGATTTGGCAAATGGATGTCAAGACTGCCTTCTTAAACGGTTATCTAGACGAAGAGGTCTATATGGATCAACCTGAAGGTTTTATTGACCCATCTCATCCCAACAAAGTATACAAGCTTCAAAGGTCCATTTATGGACTCAAGCAAGCGTCTAGAAGTTGGAATAAATGGTTTGACGATGAGATCAAAAAGTTTGGTTTTACTCAAAACCAAGATGAGCCATGTGTATACCTCAAGGCTAGTGGGAGAAATGTTAGTTTTCTGATCTTGTATGTCGATGACATATTAATCATGGGAAACAATGTTCCAATGTTACAAGATGTAAAATCCTATCTTGGAACATGTTTCGCTATGAAAGATTTAGGAGAAGCGGCATTTATACTCGGAATCAAGATCTATAGAGATAGGTCAAAGCGGATGATTAGTTTAAGTCAAAAAGCTTATATTGATAAAATCTTAAAGAGATTTAGGATGGAAAATTCCAAGAGAGGGAATATTCCAATGCTCGAAAAGCTTGACTTAAGTAGTAAACAAGGTGCGTCTACACCTGATGAGGTGAAGCAAATGCAAAATGTTCCTTATGCTTCGGCTGTAGGATCCATTATGTATGCTGTGAGATGCACTAGGCCTGATGTTGCGTTTGCGCAAAATGTTGTAAGTCGTTTTCAACAGAATCCAGGAGTGAGACACTGGACTGCTGTTAAGAACATTCTTAAGTACTTGAGATCTACTAAAGATATGGTTCTGGTTTATGGGGGAAATCCTGCAGCTGAGCTTAAAGTAACTGGTTATTGCGATGCTGGGTTTCAGACTGACAAAGATGATATGAAATCTCAGTCAGGATACGTCTTCACCTTAAATGGAGGAGCAGTAGATTGGAAAAGCAAGAAGCAAACTACTACTGCCATGTCTGCAACAGAATCTGAGTACATTGCTGCCTCGGAAGCCGCCATGGAAGCTGTTTGGATTAGAAAGTTTATTTCTGGGCTCAGCGTGGTTCCCTTAAATAAATCACCTATGGAATTATATTGTGATAATTCCGGTGCAATCATAAATGCCAATGAACCTGGAGTTCAGAAAGGTGTCAGACACTACCAAAGGAGAGTTCACTATGTTCGAGAGCAAATCGAACTAGGTGAAATCAAGTTACTCAAAGTTCGCACAGAACATAACTTAGCTGATCCGTTCACTAAAGCTTTATCGAGAGCAAAGCTTACTGAACATGCTGAAGGCATAGGACTTCGTCTAGCTAGTTATCCTATGTAATTATGTGATTAGTATTTGGATATGAGATGTAAAACATTTTATTTATTAATGAAATAAAGTACTTGGTATGTTTATTTTATTTAAATATTAGTGTATCTCATTTTTGCATGTTTAATCCTTGAATAATTTATTATTATTCTAAATTATCCAATGTCGATTGACTCTATGGGAATATAGTCAAACTAAGACATATCTGAGTGATTAGTCAGAAAGGGTCTCACTAAACTCACATGATATTCATACAGATGCATATCGGATTCCCCAAATTATCGAGTTATTACTTTATGGATCGTCGTCATTAAGGAATATTCGAAAATGATTATTTATTGAATCCTTAGACTTGAGATGCAAGTAGGTTCAACGTGTATGGATTGCATCTTCTTGATATGGTTCTAACTATTCGTAAATGGTAGTTACACATGACTATTTTCAGAAGTGTAGTGAAATGCATGACTGACACGTGCAGTCAATACAGAATTTGTTCCTTCAATAAGTTATTGAAGAATGATACTTCTAGGCCGCTCATTAGGTATTAATCAGATGTGTGTATGGCCATACCAAAATGAAATCTAGATGTGTCTTGATTCATTTTGTAATCTTGATTAATTACATGAAATGCGAAATAGTATAGTTAAATCATGAAATGACATTGATCCATATTCATGATTAACACTGGTATCTGAAACAAAGGGATTGTAAATGTTGAAATCATTATCTGAGACTTTATGAAACGAAACTCAGAAATTTCTGGGAGCATTGAAGTGTTGCTAAACGCTAACAAATGTTATTGCTTAAGACATGTCCAAGTGGGAGCTGTTGGTATATATGTACACGACTTAAGCATGTCCAGAAATTAATGAGCCTATGGGGGGCGCGCACTTAATCATTTAGACACGACCAATAATTAATAATGTATTAATTATTATACACATTTAATATAAAGTAAACTTGAGGGACTTAAATGTTAAGTGAGTAAAACTTGTATTGGGTTTTTGAATTGGGTTTATGTTGGGTTTTATATGGGCCGATTTTTAGGTATCCATATACAACTCAAATACCTAATTAAAACCTATAAATAGATAGTCTAGTTAGGGTTATTGGGTATCCTAATACACATACAATACCCTAATAATTAAAATCCCTTTTTGTCCTACCTTTTGAGCCGTCGACTAAGAAAACCAGGTGGGTTTTGTTTGTTTGACTTTTCCGTTCAAAAGGAAAGGAAAAGCAAGAGAGATAGTTTTTATATTTATTAAGTGTGTAATTCGTCTAGCATCGTGATCGTGTTGTGAAGGTGCTGTGCGTGCAACCCTAGAGGGTTTTACCATTAGTGAAACCTATTCGTTTTACCAAACGATTATTTGGAGCTAGCTAAAAGGTACACGTTTTCTATCTTAACTAATTATAAATACGTGTTTATTCGCTTCCGCAATTGTACGACAATTTGTTATAGTTATTTGCTATATTCCAACAGTTTTAACAAGAATTACCAACCTGATACTTATGATATGTTTTATCTTATGATATGTTTTATCGAAAATGGTTGAAGATTACTGAATAAGAATCAAGATCCCATAAGACGTAGTAAGAGGTCCGAGCCCGAATTTTAAGTTTGGGTAATAAATTTTCTTAAAATAGTAGTGATCATAAGTTTTTCTGGAAGAAAAAAAAACAACATATCAAATTATTATTATTAGTATAAATGAATAAAACAACAAAAGTATTAACTTTTCATTTTCGTACCCGTGATTTAACCTAATATCACAAACTATCATTAATATTAATTAATATTAATATGACTTCAATATAAAAGTAGCAATAGCAATTGAGATTTGATGGGGGGTTTTAGTATCCTTTGGTTCAACCTTCTCTACACATGGTGATTACACAAAACCTAACGTAAAAACCTAACGTTCTTTGAAGTGGTATAACTGAATGGCATCTACTTTAGAGTCATTAAGTTTTCCATTAATGAGTGGTTGATAGGCTTAAAGAGATGTCTGCGTGATACATTGAGTATATGTATGTACAAATTTAGATGAGTAATTGAAAGTTTAAAGATTGTTATACACGACATCAAACGAAAAATCGCCCCAATGTGATTGTTACTACACGTATTATCATCTACACTTTTAAGGTAGTTAATAGAAATGCAACAAGTAAAAAACGTCTTAAGCTATTCAAAACACTCCATAATGCTATTATTATGAAGACCCTTAAAAAAATTGTTGTATAAGTTTGGTAATAATAGTTGGTGGCACAATTGAGATCTTTTGAACTTAGAAACTAATATGAGTGTTGAGCACAAGTTGAAGGGGTATCCATGTTTGCTGATGAATGTCGATCATAATTCATAAGACCGTGATCCAGACGTTTGACCCATGATACTATGATTATGTACCAAGTTATTGTTTAGAAAATCTAAAGCAGCTATTATTATAATTATAATTAATTAATATATTTTAAATGTCCAAAAATGTTTACTATTTATCAATATATGAAAACATTATTCATCTATTTGTTATTAAACATTGTTCAAGAGACATGAAGTGATGAACGATTATATATAGTATTTGTCAATAACTAAGGTTAATAATGGTTTGCTTCTAGTTCTAGACTCATACTTGTTATGAACCATTAATTATCCATAATCTATATCTATACCCCTTATAATTCATTTAGGGGGTTTGACTTAAAACTTACAAAGGAAATATGGGAAATACCTATTATACCCCTTTATTTGACTAAACTAACATGGAAACTACAATAATCATTAATTAGTCAATATAATTATAGTATTTCTATATATAGAGATATTTAAAACTATATTACTAGTTTACTTTGTTGAAGTAAAACTATAGACTCTGTATGCTCCAATGAATATCTATACTATCTATCATATATTATCAAAAAAATTTTTATAATAGGCGGCTATAAAACGAATTCAAGCATCACACTCACGAATATATATACTTTCTACTGTACCTCTGTTTGAATGCTTTAGAACCCGCGCTATGCGGCGGATAATGTTTTAAAACCGATTAAATAAGTCATTGTTTAGTTGATTCGAAAAATATATTTTATTGTTAGATTGCTTGAATCGAACTTTAATACCACCTCGAAAATACTTAATAATAAAATGTACGTTACTACCAAACCGTAAACCGTTTGAATAAATAAGGTTCAAAATATCAGTTACATAATAAGTACTAACTTAAAATTATTTTATATATATGTATGTGGTATGAACTTTATTATAGTATTCTCTTTTTATCAATATAGGTGTCTTAATATTAGTTGCTCCACGTATAATTAAGACCGCACAAACAATTCGAAAAGAAAATACACAATCATTGTACAAAAAAATATATGATCATTATAAGTATACGTAAACATATTTACAAATATATAAAGTTACAAATTTAATAAAAACGTTATGCTTACGTTTTAAAATTAATTCAGAAAATACCATGGATAATGTTTCTATTGCTGCTGAGATATTTGCAACGATTAATGAAAAATATTTTTTTAGCTCATTTTAAAATTTCTCCGCCGCAAAGCGCGGGTAACCTACTATCTATAATTATCTATAATCTATAATTACATATAAAGAGTCTTCACTTTGTTGAATCTTAAATCTTAATTATCTATAATTAAAATGACTTATTTACCCCTATTAATTGTTAGTAATTGTTATATGTTAATTTCAAATTATTTTTGGTAAGTATTCAAAATATTACCTTTTCCAAAGCCATCATATTTGAAAGAGTGATTTGAAAACACTTTTGATTCTAGAAAACCTTTTTTCCATCGAAATCATCAAGTAACGTCGGGTAAAAAATGTGTTGATTTTGAAACTTAAATATTCACAATAAACTTCTTTTTATTACCAATGTATTATACGAGTTTGCTTCTTCTTATTACCGCTTGTATTGCGCTTCTTTGCTGCCAGTAATGTATTAAACATGCCCATTATTGAATCTTAAATTTTTTTAAAGATTAAAATTATAAAATATAAAATTACCCCTATTAAATCTAAATCTCAAAGATTACTAACATACCATATAACTTAATATTCTATAATTAAAATTTTCTTATTTAAAGTAAGTCAACTAAACTTAAAATTTCAACTAATAAAGTTTTTAGGGTAAATAGCCCAAAAGGTATTGTAAGTGTCCAAAATTATCAATCGAAGGAACATGAATATTGACATAACCTTAAAATGATACATAATTTAAATTTTAAATCGTAAAAGATACATATTTAAATTTTAAGCCGTAAAAGGATACATATTTCAATTTTTAGTCATAAAAGGATTTTTTTTTGGGGGAGGGGAGTGGGTGGGGGGCTAAAACTTAAAATAAAAGAAAAGGTGACCGAAATTTTGTATTTTATAAAACTTCTTCTCAATTTGCGTATGACTTAAAAACTACATGTAAGCAACTTTTTAATAACATACACATTTTTAGTATTAATAATGTTTTAAAAAATTATCAAGTACGACATAAAAATGAAATATGTATTATTTACGGTATAACATTGAAATATGTATCCTTTTAAAGTAATGTCAATGTTCATTTCCCTCTATTGGTAATATTGTTATGTTCTTTTTTTGCTATTTGCCCAAGTTTTTACTACAAAATAACAATCAAACTAATATAACTTCTTTAATTACGAAGTTTGATAAGAATGAACATAGATATAATGGAATAAAAAACTTGAATGATATGTTACCAATATGATAACTATGTACACCCCAACCTTAACATGTTTATGTGTAGCAAAATTAAAGATGTATAATTGTCCGCTGTTTTGTCTGGGTTTCATGTTAGTTTACTTAGACCACTCCCAACAATTCTTTCTTCCTTTATCTTTTTCGTTTGTGCCAGCTCAACACCACGTCAGCGCATGCAAAACTGACGAATGACAGACAAAGCACTGTCAAGTGTCAACAATTAGATATTTCTTTACATTTATGGGACCTATTAACTATTAATTTAATTAATTAAATACAAACCAAATAAAAACTATTTCATTAAAAATTATACACATTACATTAATAAATAAAAATATTTCTGGGAACCATCAACTATTAATTTTTTGTTTTAGGGTTGGGAAGGGTCTAATATATTTTCAACTTAGCTCAACCAACTCAAATTATGAATGTTTCACCTCGACAATTCAACTAACTCAGCTTTTATGTGTTAATTATGCTAACATAAGTGATATTTCACATGATCTATTATTCCGTAACTTTCATCTATTTCTACAAACATTAACTCATAATTGCATTTCCCCTCTAAACTCACACTCACACACCATTCAGAAATTAAAACGATGATTGTCGAATAGTAGAATTTTTCTGGTTCAATTTGTCAAAAATATGAGACTATATTATTATATCTAAATAAATATTATCTTTAGCGTCACTAGTATGTAATAATGTACAACAACCCTTTATATGTATTCACATTTTTCCAAGTAGTTTCTTTCCTTTCAAAATTTAAAAGGTTCCAATAATAATGCAACACATTATGCTACCTAACACAATCACCGCCAATGACCTTGAATATTCATTGAAACATACGTAGTATAACTTATCGAAAACTATTAAGCGTTACAAATAAGATGGACCTTATTTTTTTTTAGAAAAAGATACGATGGACCTTATTATTTAGAGCTATTATCATCAACGGCTATGTGTGTAAGCGAGCTAGATCGTGCCTAAATCATCTAAGTTCGAGTTCCACTCGTTGAAAAGAAAGAGTCCGACTTGTTTAAATGCAGAGAGCTTAAGCTTGAATCACACTTAGTATTTAAGGCTCAAGCTTGGCTCGCTAGATATTTTATATGGATCGGTCCGTTTAATAAATAGAGTTAATTGCACGGTTCGTCCCCGTGTTACACACAATTGTGTGTGAGTTCCTATACTTTACTTTTTTACACCAACAGTCTAAAAAGACGAAAGTAGTTACGCGTTTGGTCCAGTTGCCCAACACAACTAGCGCTTCAAAATGCCAAACTCTCGTTGTAGTTTGGCGACCTAAGAGGCAGACACTTTTTGTTATCGAAAGGCAAAGACTCGGCCCAGCGGGCGAACATCATGGCCACCGGCTCCGCGTACCTGTTGACTCCTTTCGAAGCACTTTCTAGTGTGCGTTTTAGTTTTCGAATCTCGTTCAACGTCATGAGTCTACAAGCCTTTCACCCTTTGAATCTTCAGTAGGGGCCTTTAGTCTTTTTATTAGAGTGGGGGTCACGAGAGAGCATAGTACTACCCTGCCATAGTTGCGATTGTTGTCATAGTCAACGAGGTTGGAACTTCAAGGGAAAAACTTCGAATTGGGAGGGTGATCCTCCCGGTGAACTGGCCATACCCCAAACCAACTCAGATTAACAAGTAAATATACAGACGACGACATAGAAAACTTTGTCACCCCTTGTCACTTAAAAGTAAAGAAGAAATAACAAACTTTTGAATATCGATATGGTGGGATCGAGAATGTAATAGCGAATGCATTTGACCAACCCACCATCTTTTTCCTTCAACAATGCATTAGTTTTACTTCAAGACGCTATTTGTCAATAACAAAAATATAACTACCTTTGTTAATGGAAGAAGCCGAAGGGGTGAACAAGTAACGAGCTTCCCTTCTGCCGGCCGGTCTTTATGTGTAACGCCTCTAAAATTCCTAAGTTTAAATTAGAAACTCATATATTTACTAGGATAGTAAATGCAAGTCACTATTATACGAATAGTAAAAGTTTTTTTTACCACTAAAGTTATACAAATAGTTATGAATATTATTTTAGTTTAAAATCTTGAGTGTTTCATGGATCACTATATTTTATTTATTAACTCTAATAATTATATGTTTTAGAATTTGAATTGTATGCTAATCGGTTGCTTAACTCGATTTTACAAAATAAAACAAAGTTTAGATGTATTTTGTTTAATGTTGACTTGATGTGCTAAATCTAGTCTTAAAATTATTGTTGAAAAGTGAACAAGAAATACCTAAGACCAATACACAACCGGACAGTGGACCCTATCGTGTAACAGTATAGTTGGGTAAGTTCGGGTTCGAACACAGGGAACTATGGTTTTTGATGTTCAAGTTAAGTGTGAGTAATTTAGAAAGTAAAGTAAAAGTGGATTTGTGTGACCGAGTTATCACGGTGCTTAAAACTACTATCTTTGAATTGAAACTAGGCAAGTGGACTCTTAAGAGTCAAATTAGTTGATTGGAAACTTTCTTATATTAAAAACAATACTTGCTTGAATTAGGTCACTAGTGATTTCGGGGTGAAGGGTTAAAACCGGTTTGAATTATGCTAGAATAAACTTCTATTGAACAAGGCTTAACGTTTGCCATCACCTAATGTTCAACTTAAATTAACAACCTATGATTTGATCTAGTAACGGACGTTTTCCATGGTTACCAATTTGCACATTTGAGCTTAATGTATCTAACTTATTCCATAAAATGGTTGGAGCATTAATTGCTTCTCCATTAAAAAGTGCACACGCAATAAAAACACAACAGACATCATCGCTAGCTTTTATCCAGTCTGAGAAGAGGAATAGTGCCCCGCCAAATTACCCGATCGGCTGAGAAGTCATACCCGATCGGCTGGATGACCTTACCCGATCGACTGAGCCCTAATAGCCGATCGACTATCTTGACTAATTCCTTCAGCTCGACATAGGCGAGCTACTGAGACATTTTTGAACTAAAACACTAATCAATTGAATGATCAATACGATCCTGATAATTGGTTAGAAAGTAAAAACTATAAGGATTAAGCTCCAATCCTAAGAATACCTCCTCGTCAACGACCTCACCTATATCACATTTATGTGATCCCACATCGGTCTCGAAATGCATCACTAAGGCAAGTTCTAGAACAAACTACAATCACCGACACACTCATAGCAACAAACAATGTAAACACTAAAGACACTTGTTTTTCTCAATAAAGCTAAAATTTCTCACAATTTATAGTGGAGGTTACAAGTGTGCTATTCATGCAATTCACCCTATTAGGTTGCTTTTTATGACACATCTCTTAAAATTATGTTGCAAGAGGGAAGATTAAATTACTTTCAATAGATTTTAAAAATTACATTTTCAAAGAAATCAATCTTATAAGGACAAGCACATTTCTAGCAAGCTATCATTTCCCGACCCCTTATCGAAATTCGCAAACATCTATTGGGCCCAAGATCAATAACATACCTAATAAGTGGCCAATGGCCCGTTAATATGATTCGTAAAGTTCAATTGGGAACCCAATAGACTCTACAACCCCAATAAAGGGCAAGAAACAACAATTTACTAAAAATGCAATTCAAGTGAATTACCTCCCCACACTTAAGATTTGCATTGCCCCCAATGTAAAAATAATCAAACATATAAGCATGAGTGTGAAAGGAAAAAAGAAACGAGAACTTCCCCGGGGGTTTTGCATAACGACATGATAAAGCGAGCTATCTCCCAGATAAACTTTAAAGCGCACTCCAGTTCGGCATGCTAAACATGGGAAAAGCAAATATACAAACAAAATGGGCAACATATATAGTAATAATAATAATAATAATAATAATAATAATAATAATAATAATAATAATAATAATAATAATAATAATAAAGGTGAATGAATGCTAATCATCCAAATACCAAAAGAAATGGAAAAATAACAAAGAATGTAAAATTGTTCAACGTGTTACAAACCAAATAAAGAAAATAAAAGAAACTAGTTTCTTTATTTTCAATGGGTAATGAAAGCTGCTACTGCCAACTCCCACCTTGGTACGGGTCGTGGGTGGGATCCTGTGGTTACTGCTGCTGGGGGGACGAACCAAAAAGCCAATGATGTAAGGTCCTTTGCTGCCAATTGCTGGGTGCGGGAGTGGACCAAGTAGAACCCCAATCCTGCTGCTGATGATAATCATAAGTGCTGAGATGCTCCTGATGTCTCTGAAGCTCAACTAAAGCAGCATCTCGATCATAAACTGGAGGTGGGAGAATACCTCCCAGCTTTCCCCAACGGGGTGGGTAATGGTAAGGGGTGGGATCAACATCGGGCAACCTATGAAATATACGCTGCTGATTTGTGATCAGGTAGTCGTTCTGATAACAAAGTGTACCCCACTCATATCGGGACTCATCTCTGGGTCCATAAACCTTTGCCAATATGGTGGTGCCTGGTGCTGAGAACTCTGACCCGGACCTTCATGCATCTGCGTATCCTCCGCTTCCTCTTCATCATTGTCATCCCCTTCCTCTGCTTCGGACACTTGTTGGGGTGCAGGTCATTTTCCTCTGGCCCCTTCCCGAGGTACGGTGAGTGCATCCCTACCGGTGGGAGTGAAAGGAAGGTACCTTCCTCCTTGAATCCTTACAACCCCTGCACTACTAAACATCTCCTTTCCAACAAGAAGACCCGGGTCATCGACCAGTGTGTAGGGGTGATTACGGGGCGCAAGGTTAATACCAAAACTCTTGGTGAATCTGGTGATAAAATGTCCACCACACAACTTGGATTTGGGTTTAGTTCCACTTGCATACGCATGAAGATATTTACCCACACAGTATGGTAGGTTCATTCTCTCTCTGTTTTTCAATTTAAGCAAGAACCACAAGTCGACCTTGGTTACCTTTTCCTTGTTGGCACCACTAAGTGTGATGGTGTGTGCAATGATTTTCTGAAGCACTTTGTATTTTGAGGACTCGAGAGTGCTAGCAAAATTTTTGCCTGAAAGGTATGGTTGATCAGTAAACATTTTACAAACCTCAGGAGTACACTCACCCTCTTCCAATCTAGCACCAGTCATAATATATTTAACGAACCAGTCTGACTCATACTCTTCATCGGTGTAGATTTCCAAACAGAAGACTATTTCTCTTAGTGATAAATGTCGAGGGGATCCTCCCAGCTTAAAGGCCAAAAAGACTTCATCAATGGAACTAACGATATACATCTCCAAGGTAGACAAGAACTCCATAACCAGTTCTTCATAGATCGGTTCTTGTATCGCTATTAGCTTTTCCAAATCATGCACATCATACACATCCCCTTCATAGCGCATACTTTTTGTGAGGGCCCTCTTGATTATGTGAGTATACCAAACTACATTCAGTGGGGTCCAGTCAATTACCCGCGGGTACTCACATTATTTCTTGTGAATTTTGTACAATGCCTCATTGTATTCATGATAGTGGTAGTGCTAAGGTTGGAAGACCAGATGTGGATGACGGTTCCTTGGATTGAGGTTCCGAAGTTTGAGGTTCCGAAGTTTGCCCTTGACTTTTACTTGCTTTTCTGCACACACAACACAACAAAGATACAAAGTTTCTAAGATTTGTGTTAGTGTTAGCAAAAGCAAGACAAAATGAGCGATCAGTGCCAAAACAGTCAATTACCCCCCCCCCCCCCCCCCCAAAAAAAATAAAATAAAATAATAATAATAATACAATTGCACAAAGAGAAAATCATGCACCCATCACACAATGCCATTCATGTTGCTTCATAAGCATTATCCTAACAAACTTACAATGGTAACTTAGACTCTGTTAAACACACGACCTAATGTCAAACCTATGTGAATCATGCGATTTCCCACAATCTTAAATCACACAAGTTTTACAACCAAAGTCACATGTTGACATACTTGACAAATAATAGCTTCACACACTTAGCATGTTACTTTCATCAATTTTCATGAACCGCAATTTCAAGCAATTACTCGTGTCTTGCAAATTAATCGCACAATGTAACTTAAGTAAAGCATTTGTAACACCCCCAAAATCACTGTTCAGCGGAAGTAAGCTTTGGGGTGCTACTAATCAAATATCAACAGCACAAAGATAAAGCAAACGACATCTATATGCATCGTTTGAAAAATAGTTACATTTCATAGATACAAGGTTTGAAAACTTAGTATTTTCGGTTACAAAATGTAGTTCCCTAGAGTCCACGTGTGTAGCGGAAATTCTATTACATAATCATAATATACAAAAGATAATGCTAAGAATCTCCGTTAGATGCAATGTAGAAATCATGCGACTCTAGCTATTGTCCAGGGGTGATCCTACTCCGTCTGTGTACCTGAGATACAAAGCTAAAAAGGTCAACAAAAAAGGTTGGTGAATCTCACAGGTTTAGTAGTAAAGTAATCGTTTATGAACCCCAAGTATGTACCAGCGTTGCTATCAAGCAAAGTAAGTAAATCAGTATGTACGCACAGTTACCATGAGCTCATAAGTTGAAGCTTAACCGTGTAGTGTGAATATATCACGTACCCCCGTGAGTGCTATCCGCACACTCATATGTAACAAATACTAATATGTCTGTTTCTACGTGTAAATCAGTACGTGGTGGCGCTACCACCCCAGGCAGGGATTGTCAGTCCCAAATGGATCCATTTACTAGTAATCGCGCTTAAGTCCATAACTAACAACTTACGATAGGAGGCTTTCAGTGGATAAAAGTAACTCATGCAATGTGTGTAAAAAGTAGAGAAATCGGTTCAGTACATTGTGTTCATATGTAAAACAGTTGCTAAGTATCTCCCCCAAAGTATAAAAACAGTAAAAGTGGGGCCGTAAGACTCACCTGAGCCTTATAAGTACGTATGTGAAATCAACCAGGTAAAGCGGATGTAAGTCCGTGTATCGGTTCTCAGAACCCTGCAACCTTCTGGCATCCAAAACGCTCAAGGTCGTAAGTAAACAAGTAAACGAGTTGGTGTCTAAAAAGATCACCCATGCTAGTTGTCCACTCAACTAGGAAATGTCCAAGTGTTCGTTTAGTAATCCGTTTGTATTTTGAAAACAAGTATGGCCCGTTGGTGACGGTTTGTAATAATAATCCAAAAGTGTTATTATTATTTGTAACGTTGTATCAGGTTTCATTATCTGTAAATGTTTGACCCCTAGTGTGAAAAGTATTTATAAGTTCCTGGATGACAGGGGTCCGGGGGCAGCGCCCATGGTAGCGGGGTCCAAGGGGCGGCAGCCCCTGGCTGGGGTCGAGCTGCCAGGTCAGCTTGGGAAATTTTTATTTCTACTACATTGCTTTATTAAAAATCGCATCTGGAATTTAAATTCGGGAAATTGGTCAAGTCTGGTTGCGGACTGAAATAGTGGTGCGAACTGAGTTCGCGGTGCGAGCTGAGTTCGGCTCGTAAGGCAGTAGGCTGCGAACCGAGTTGGGTTCGCAGCACAAGGTTCGGCTCGCAAGTCAACTCGCAAGTCGACTCGCAGTTCAGTTCGCAGGTCGGGTCGGTTCGCAGGTCAGTTTCGGTTCGCAGGTCAGTTTCAGTTCGCAGTTTGGCTTTACGAGTCGAGATTTCGGTTCGCAGTTTGGGTTCGTCTCGCAGGACGAACAGATCTCGGTTCGCAGGACGAACTGATCGAATACTTATCTTTAAAAATGCATTTTCAAGTCGGTTTTTGGGCAAATCTTCGTTGAGTAAACGTTCTAGCATATAAATAAAAGCTTTCTAAGTAATTTAATTGAGTTTTGAAGCGTTTCTTACCAAGAATCGAAAATGGAGATGATGAAGATGAGGTAGAAGGTGATGGTGGTCCTTGTGCTTTTTCTTGATGACGATGAACGATTTTGATGATGATGGTGTTGATGTTGCTGTTGATTTGAAGAAGAAAGAGGGGAAGGAGAAGAGAGGGTTTTGAGATGTAAGTGTGTGTGTGTTTGTGAAAAATGGAAGAATTGAAGGAAGGAGGGGGTTTAAAAGGAGGTGGGTCATGGGTCGGGTTGGGGCTTGGATCCGCGGGTTTGGGCTGACCCATTTGGGCCTCGGTCTCGTGAACTCGTTGCTCAAATTTTATGTTACATTTCGCGATTGTCTAAATATTGTTCCGTGTTTCATGTTTCCTAACAGTATTATGTCTCGTAGTCGGTTAAATCCGTAATCGTTTAAATCGCGAAATCTTTTTAAGATTTTTAATTATGTCTTAAACAAATACGAAAATTCGTGTAATATATTATAGTAAGAAATGATTGTTTGGATAACACCACGTTATTTATTAACTTTGTCACCAATGTCCTTAATAAATACATGTCGGACCTCGTCCGGTTCATAAGTGCACGATTTAATCGAATCTCGTAAGCGTGTATGTAATTACACCAAAACGTTTCATATATTTAGAATATTACAAAACTAAATACATGGAATTACAAGTAGTTTAGGCACTAATCAAAAAGTCCTAAATTGACGGTTGTTACAGCATTACAATCACAATTCAAGAAGTTTAACTCAAGCACATCTCAAAATCATTAAGCCATCATCATGTTCAAAAATGCACAAGTAGCATACTCAAGCAAGTCCAAAATTCAACAAATAGCTTGTAAGAATTCATCATTTTAACACAATGAAGCATTATAATTAGCATAACATAACATTAGAACAACAATCTAAAAATTTAGAATTGCTATAGTAGAAAACCCTAATTTGTATGAACCCTAATTTCATGAATCGCAAAATCAAGTAATAAAAACATGAATTTACGGTAAAGACAAGTTAAATAACATGAATGTAGCATAAAAATCATCAATTTCACAAACGAAACCATCCCCACACTTGAATTGAACAAAACCCCAATTCATGTGTTCATACCCAAAATCCCAAGATTGAACAATTTAGAGATGTTAAATGGTACCTTGGATATTTTAGGCATGTTTAGAAAGCAAGTAATTGATGATTCTTGGAAAGATTTGAGTTTAGAAGTCATTTTGAGAGAGTTGGTGTGGTGGTTTGGTGTTGACAGAGAAGAACTAGCCGATCAGGTTATGTGTGTGGTTAATAAAGCACATTGTTCTATCCTAAACACATAGGTTGTAACCCGCGTAGTGACCCGATCGGGTCACCCATACCCGGTTGGCTAAGTTAACCCACCCGAACGGCTCATTAAGCCCAGCCGAATGGCTAATGTCCCAATTACTCGAACCCTCATACCTAGTGCTGGCTACGGACTTGATTTAACAAAGAAATAGCCGATCGGCTTATTTTGCCCGATCGACTACTGAATCCTACCCGAGCGGGTCATTAAGCCCAGCCGAATGGCTAATCATGAATAACCCGTACCCACGGACATGGCTTAGCTATTGATCAAGTTTTTCAACGAAATAGCCGATCGGCTAAAATTGCCCGTGTGGCTATGAAGCCATACCCTATCGGCTCTGGAAGCCCAGCCGATCGGATAGAAATCCATTCACATAGTAACAAATACAGCAACAGATAAGCAGTTTTGGGCAGTAAACAGCAACAAGCATCAGTAGCAGATAAACACAGATCGGATAGCAAACTTAGCAACATGTAGCAAGTAGCAACTCAAAATATATAACAAAAATGCTACCTAAAGTAATAATAGTAATAAATAAAAAGGATACTAACACGATTTCCCTTGTGCCCATGCTTCATTTATTAACGAGTCCAAGCTTGACTCGACCCCGAATTCATTTGTCCTTTGGGTAGATTGCGAGCTCTTCCCACTAGCTTTTCGTATCCTCTTCATGGTACAACTTCAACCTATGCCCATTGACAATGAAAGTCCCACCATCCAATTTGAAAAGATCAACGTATCCCAACGGATAACCATGTTTGACCGTATAAGGACCGGTCCACCTTGGTTTGAACTTTGGTTGTTTCAACTTGAACTGAGATTGGAATAAAAGAACTTTATCACCCTCCTTAAGTTCCTTTCTCATCTTTAGCTTTTGGTCACGCAACACCTTTGTTCGTTCCTTGTAAAGACGTAAATTCTCATATGCTTGCAACCTAAGCTCATCCAACTCATGTAATTGCAACATCTTCTTTTCTCCCGATTCGACCAAATCCATGTTACAATTTTTTAGCTCCCAATATGCTTTGTGCTCCACTTCTAGAGGTAAATCACTAGTTTTTCCATAAAGCAACCGGTATGGCGTTGTTCCAATAGATGTCTTGTAGGCGGTTCGAAATGCCCACAAAGCATCATATAACTTCTTTGACCATATTGCACGATTATCTTTGACTGTCTTCTGTAGAATTCGTTTCAAAGCTCAGTTGGTTTTTCAACTTGCCCACTTTTTTGAGGGTGGCACGAAGTTGAAAACTGGTGATTCACTCCGTATCTTTTGAGCACTTTGTCAAGTTGTTTGTTGGCAAAATGACTTCCCCTATCACTCATCAAAGCCTTGGGCATCCCAAATCGGCAAAACAAGCTTTTTAAGAAATCAATCACAACTCTCGCATCATTCTTGGGCAAAGCTTTGGCTTCCACCCATTTGGACATGTAGTCAACTGCAAAAAGAATGTATTCACATTTGAAAGATGGCGGGAATGGACCCATGAAATCAATACCCCATATATCAAACACCTCACAAACTTGGATGCTATGTTGGGGCATTTCATATCTTTTGGAGATGTTTCCCTTTCTTTGGCAAGCATCACAAGTTTGACAAAGTGTATTGGCCTCCTTGAAGATCGTTGGCCAATAGAAACCCGCATCAAAAACCTTCTTTGCGGTAACCGAGGGTCCATAATGACTTCCCGTAGGCCCATGATGGCAAGCATCCAAAATCTCCCTAGTTTCTCCACCGGAAACACATCTTCTAATAATCCCATCCGCACAAACCCAGAACAAATAAGGCTCTTCCCAAAAATAATTCTTGATGTTGGAAAAGAATTTGCTCCATTGTTGATGGGTCATTCCCTTTCTCGCAACCTCGCCAACCAAATAATTTGCCAAATCCGTAAACCATGGTGCTTCATCCTCTTTTTCCTTATCATCACCTACCTGCAAAAGAAATTCCTTGGGGAAGGAATCATCAATTTTAGATTCGCCTTGCTTGTCAAGATTTGGATTTTCCAATCTCGACAAGTGGTCGGCGGGAAGGTTTTCGGCTCCTTTGTTATCTTTGATCTTGATGTCAAATTCTTGTAAAAGAAGAATCCAATGAATGAGACAGGGCTTAGCATCTTGTTTGGCAAAAAGATACTTGAGAGCAGAGTGATCGGTAAAGACAACATTTTTGGACAGGACAAGGTATTGCCTAAATTTGTCAAAGGCAAACACTACAGCAAGTAATTCCTTTTCGGTTATGTTGTAGTTTTGTTGGGCACGTTTGAGTGTTTTGCTAGCAAAATAAATGGGTTTGAAATGGTTGTCCATTCTTTGTTCGAGGATGACTCCTAAGAAAAAGTCGCTAGCATCACACATCAACTCGAATGGTTAGGACCAGTCGGGAGATACCATTATGGGAGCACTGGTTAATCGGTCTTTCAAGGTCTCGAATGCACTTAGGCAAGGGTCATCAAATACAAACGGTGAATCTTTCTCAAGAATTTTTGTCAAGGGTCTTGTTATCTTTCAAAAGTCCTTAATAAACCTTCGGTAAAACCCGGCATGACCTAAAAAACTTCTAATGCCTTTCACCTTGGTAGGTGGAGGTAATTTAGCAATGACTTCAATTTTGGCTTTATCTACCTCAATACCCAACCCCGACACTTTGTGTCCCAACACAATACCCTTCTTCACCATGAAGTGGCATTTCTCCTAATTCAAAACTACATGTGCCTTCTCGCATCTTTCAAGCATCTTATCCAAATTAACCAAGCATGAGTCAAATGAATTACCAAAAACGGAAAAACCATCAATGAAAACTTCCATGGAGGTTTGGATCATATTTTGGAAAATGGCAATCATACATCTTTGGAAGGTGGCGAAGGCATTACAAAGACCAAATGGCATTCTCCTATAAGCATAGTCCCAAATGGGAAAATGAAGGTGGTCTTTTCTTGGTCCTCGGGATCTATAGGGATTTGAAAGTATCCCGAAAATCCATCAAGGAAACAATAAAATTCATTGCCCGCTAACCTTTCAAGCATTTGGTCAATAAATGGTAGAGAGAAATGGTCCTTATGGGTGGCGTCATTTAGTTTCCTATAGTCAATTCACACACGCCATCCCGTCATGGTCCTAGTGGGTATCACTTCGTTTTGGTCATTGGTCACCACGGTCATACCCCCTTTTTCGGCACACAATGTACCATGCTCACCCAAGAGCTATCCGAAATGGGGTAAATGATACCCGCATCAAGAAGCTTAACCACTTCTTTCTTGACCACATCCTTCATGTTGGGGTTAAGCCTCCGTTGTCTTTGGACAATGGGTTTCACATCATCTTAAAAATTGATTTTATATTTGCACAATGATGGGCTTATCCCCGGAATGTCGGATGTCCACCAAGAAAATGCTCCCTTATGAGCCCCAAGCACATTCAACAATTTGGATTTTTCATTATTAAGTAGAGAGGAAGAAATGATTACGGGTAGTAAATTTTCTTCATGAAGGAAAGCATATTCCAAGTGGCTTGGGAGTGGTTTCAACTCCAAATCCGTCGGTGGATCCACCAAAGATGTCTTGATCTGCATCCTATCATCATTTGTGAGCTCCTCAAAAGTACCATCATCATCTTGCTCATCTTCTTCCAATGCATCTCCCATGCTCATCACCAACTCCTCCTCCGTCATTCCACCATCATTTGATTCCAACAATCCCCCAAGCTCCGACTCCATTCCAATCAATCCTTATAATTCCTCATCCAATGCCTCATCTATAACATGAACTTTGAAACAAGAATCATCAGTAGAATAAGGATGCTTCATGGCGGGATCCACCATGAAAGCAATCCTTTCCTGGCCCACTCCTAAGGTCAAATGCTTATATTTGACTTGAATAATCGCGTCAGCAGTGTGTAAGAAGGGACATCCTAAGATGAGTGGTACTTTACTATCTTCCTCCATTTCGAGGATCACAAAATCAACCGGAAATGTAAATTGGCCTAATTCTATCAACATGTTTTCTGCAATGCCAACGGGATATTGGAATGACCTATCGACAAGTCTTATGCTCATTCGAGTGGGGTTCAAGGATTCTAGGGATAATTTGGCATACAAGGAATATGGCATCAAGTTAATACTTGCACCCAAATCCGCAAGAGCATCACAAGTCATGATTTTACCCAAAGTGCATGAACCGATAAAGCTTCCCAGATCTCCGAGCTTGGGTGGAATTTGATTTTGCACAATGGCCGAGCACTCCTCATTCAAGAACATAGCCGATGCCTCCGATAATTTATCTTTGTTACTCACCAAATCCTTGATGAACTTGGCATAATTGGGCATCCCGACTAACACATCAACCAAAGGCACGTTGATCTGAATGCCTTTGATCATATCCACAAATTTCCCATATTGGGCCGCAATCTTTTCTTTCCTTAACCGTCGGGGATAAGGAATCTTGGGCTTGTATGCTTTGACAACCAGTGTAGGTGACACCGGTGTAACCGTTGGTGGAGTTGTATCAACTTGCCCTTCAATCTCTTCCTCCTCCATTTCTTGCAAAATAGGGTTAAAAACTTTTTGATTCTTGACTTGAGGTGGTGGAAGTTCTTTCCCGCTTCTAGTTGTTATAGCATTTGCATGCTCGATTCTTGCGGGTGATGGTTGGTATGGTTTTGATCTACTTGTGGATGTTTGCCTTGGGTTTTGTTGGGTGTTTCTTGGTAGGCCACTGGTAGGCCTACTACTTTGTCCCTCCGGCAATCTATCCATCTTCCTCTCTAAGTCTTGTATGGATGCTTGTTGGTTCTTTTGACCTTGTTCCATACTAAGCCTTATGTTGGTCATTTTAGCTTTCAACCTTTCGGTAGACGCCTCTTGTTTTGCCATGAAATCCTTCATCATTTGTTCCATCGGTGACAAGGTTGGTTCTTGTTTTTGAACCGGAGATGGGTTGTTGTCTCTCGGTGGGTTTTGGGTTTGGTTGTGGTTTTGATGTTGATTGTAGTTTGGTTGTGGGTTTGATTGTACCCTTGGTTTGGTCGAGAAAAACGATTGCTTTGGTTGTATCCCCCTTGGTAGCCTCCTGAATTTCTATTTTGGTACCCTCTTATTTGGTAGTTGTTATTTTGTTAGAGATAGCTTACATCTTCCTCATCCCCCATGATCGGTTGATCATCTTGCAAACAATATAGTGTGGCATGATTACCACTACAATTCCCGCATCCATCTCTAATCTCTTTAATCTCACCCTTGATGGTCTTAAATTGTGAATCAAACTTAGAAGATAGAGCCTTCAATTCCGCCATCATGGCCGAATTATCCATGCCTCCTTTATCTTTTGCCTAATTCAAACTTTGAGTGACTTTATCTTTAAGTACCTTCCAAGCTTCATTCGACGTCTTGTAAAGAAATAAACCTCCTCCCGAAGCATCTAAACATTGGTTGATTGGATGTCAAGACCATTGTAGAACAATGTTATAATTTCCGCTCTTGATAACCCATGGTCGTGACAATTCCTCAACATATCCTTCAACCTAAGACATGCTTCTCCCAAAGTCTCTCCCTCTTGTTGCTTGAAACCTCAAATTTCATTCAATAATAGTACCGTCTAACAAAAGCTCCCCTCATTTCATCCCATGTTCTAATGGTATTGGGCTCTAGCTCTTGACACTAAATCTTGGCCTCACCACATAAGTACATCGGAAAAGTCCTTAGCCGGATTGCTTCATCCATATTCGGCCCACACTTGAAGTACTCCCTAATCTCTAGAAAATTTGCTATGTGTTTGTGCGGATCGGCCCACACTCTCCCATCAAATTGGGTATCCTTGATGGTTTGCATGTGATGCCCCTTCAAAGAGAAATTGATGGTTTTCTACGGTCCTTGTTCGTGAAAATATTGGAGTATCATCTTCGTCCGCCATATCCTCTTCCACTAAAACAACTTCCTCTTCGTAAGGTGATTCAAGTTCGTCTTCAAAAGTATCTTCAATAATAAAGTTATCGGAAGATGATTTGGTTTCTGTTTGACTACTAGTAGAATCCGTCGGCCTATTCTTTGGTTTCTTCCTTCGTTTCTTCTTGTTGGTTTTCTCCGGATTGGACACAGGACTAAGAGGCTATTTACCCGAGCTCCTTGTGTTCATCCACTACCAAATAAAACTTACAAGAGCACAAAAGATAAAACCGTAAAATGCACTAGATTTAACACAACAAAAAGTAACTTTCCAAGAAATAAATCCAAGAAAGGATCAATTAATCACACTTAAATCAAAATCTAAAAACAATCAAGTTCCCCGGCAGCGGCACCAAAAACTTGATGTGCTAAATATAGTCTTAAAATTATCATTGAAAAGTGAACAAGAAAATACCTAGCTAAGACCAATATACAATCGGGCAGTGGACCCTATCGTGTAGTAGTATAGTTGGGTAAGTTCGGGTTCGAACACAGGGAACTATGGTTTTAGATGTTTAAGTTAAGTGTAAGTAATTTAGAAAGTAAAGTAAAAGTGGGTTTGTGTGACCGAGTTGTCACGGTGCTTAAAACTACTATCTTTGAATTGAAACTAGGAAAGTGAACTCTTAAGAGTCAAATTAGTTGATTGGAAACTTTTATAATAAAAACAATACTTGCTTGGATTATGTCGCTAGTGATTTCGGGGTGAAGGGTTAAAACCGGTTTGAATTATGCTAGAATGAACTTCCATTGAACAAGGCTTAACGTTCGCCATCACCTAATGTTCAACTTCAATTAACAACCTATGATTTAATCTAGTAACGGATGTTCACCATGGTTATCAACTTGCACACTCGAGCTTAATGTATCTAGCTTATTCCAAAATTACATCTGATTTGATGCAAAAAGTCACGTTCTTTTTGCACCTTTTCAAGCCCATTTTGGTTCAAATTTTTTTATAAACATCAAATAATTAATGTTTTATGCTAAAAATGTAAAATGAACCAAAACTTAGACTTCCTTTCAAAAAATCACTTAAAATGCTCAAATAACGAACAAATCAGAGCTAAAACGATCTACTTGCGATTCTGATGTATAATTAAGCTAAACTGGCCTAATTTGTGTCATATTGATCTTTAGGAAAATACAAAACCATGGGCGCAAGAATCGTTTGAATCTGACAAGTAACGAAGAAGTTAGAGCCAACCGAAGATCACAAGAACTACGACCAGTGCATAAGACTTACGATCCAACACGCAAGAACAAGAACCAGGGTACACCACCCCCATAGGGTCCGTATACCACCCCTAGAGGGCCGTATACGCCCCCTTTAGGGCCGTATACCCCCTCTAAGGGGTGGTATACCCCCCTTTTTGGGTGGTATACCCCCTCTTTGGTGTTGGATACGCCCTGTTTGCTACCGAATACGCCCTATTTGCTACCGAATACGCCCTATTTGGTGTCGAATACGCCCCTGTAGGTGTCGAATTTCATAGCTCGAGGGTGTATTTCAGTGTAAAATACGGGTGAGGGGTGCTGTATGTAAATTTAGTTCTTGAAGCCTATAAATAGAGGCTTAACCTCCTCATTTCCATATCCCTCACCATCCATCAAAATCTCTCACACACACACTTTCTTTCTCTAGAATAGTGTTAGTAGTTAGTCAGCTAGTAGGAGTAGAGGATCAAGCTTACGAGCTTTGTACGGAGTCGCTCCGAGATTACGGTTCCGTTCTTGTTTGAAATAAACTGATATTTATCCATGTTACACTACTGCATGTTCTTGTTTGATTGTTGCTCTAGGGTTTACATGCTAGTATCTGTTTATCCACTGCGGTTGTTGGGTTTATGATTAGGTTTTCAAACATAGAATAATTACATACGACAGTTTAACATGCTAGAATAATTACAATGATCTGTATGAAATAAATTTCGAACAATTTAACCGATCGTTAGACAGACTTTCCCAACTTATTCTGCGGGGTCACTCCTGTTCACTTTATTGTTTATTCAACAATTCGTGCCATGATACAGACGTCTCAGACGACCGAGAATGGGGAATAGGATTCGAGGTTAGTTGTTGGTTAAATTGGTACTACATTTGGGAGAACTTCCGGTGTAGCTTACACTCCATATATGTTATCCATGTGACATGTTATTTATTTGATTGTGGACAACTCTACGTTAGATAAGTAATAGGATAGAAGTTATGGCCCATTAGGACATATACAGTAATGATACGGGATCTCTGGGCGAGGCATCGGAAATACTGTAAAATGGCTCAGTACTTGGTATAGCGCTGGAACCACCTCTGGTGAAGTACAAATGCGTGGAAGCCACGAAAAGGCCGTAGGTACAGTACTATGTTGAACATCGTTCAGAGACCCCAAATCAACACTGCTAGGATTCATTATAATTAGAGCCTTAACCCTCATAACTACCCCTAAATAGCATATACTGACATCATAGCAAACACTCATGTAATCTATAGATCTCTCAGCGACTACACTCCTTATTTACTTTTCTGTTTTTAGTTTAAGTAGAATAGAAAACAAAACCCATCAAAAAAAGTTTTAAATCTCAGCTAAATTACCAAAGATAATTAATCTTCCTAAGATCCCATGCCCGTTGTGGTTTAAGAACGACACCTGAGTCATACCTACCGCTTATACAAGTAGTGGTGTAACTTAGGCTTCCCAGCAAAATATAAATTCTTAAAACCCTCTGATCTGCAACCCGACTGGACAGTCAGCAACGACAAGGAAGAAATTCCTTGACTGACCGTTGGGAGGCGATCAGGTTTTTGGCGCCGCTGTCGGGGACTACAACGACCGACTTTAGGAATTTATTTATCTTAGTTATTTAGCGATCCTTTCGGAAGATCAATATCATTCGAAAGTTCCTTTTCTATCCTTAGGTTAATTTTATCTTTTTTCGTCTTTAGATTAGTTTAAACCTTTCCAAAACCCTACTTTCTACCAACAAGCTATGTTGAACCGTATCAATCTCGCCTCATCAATTAAGCCACTGCTAGAGGGATGAGGAGGACCGATCGTAGCACCAACCGACGAAACCCTTGAAATTAAGCCTCACTACATTAAAATTCTAAAATCTGAGTGTCAGTTTCATGGTCTTTCGATTGAAAATCCAAACACCCATCTCAACAAATTCATCAATCTTTCTGACTCTTTCACACAAATAGGAACCAATAGAGACCTTATTCTCCTCCATTTGTTTCCCTATTCTTTATCCTCTCGAGCTTTAACACGGTTTTATGAATTCGAACCCAATTCGATTCATACATGGGAGGAGATGGCTACTAAGTTTCTAGCTAAGTACTTCCCTCCTTCCCTGCAAACCTAAGCTTAAAAACGATTTCACTAACTTCCATCAAAGATTTAATGAATCATTAAGCACTGCTTGGGAACGATACAAGAAGTTAATTGGAAGATGTCAGAACCATCCGTTAGATGAAACGAATCTGGTCTGTACATTCTGCAACAATTTGAATCCTCAACACAAACAAACCCTCGACGCTACTTCATCCAGAAATTTCATGCTACATACCTCTGATGAAGCTTGGAAATTGATCGAGATGATTGCGACACATCAACATAACTTGGAGTCAGATGAATCTACTTCAGAAGAAAGGAGTAATTCTAACCAAACCTTAGACAAATTAAAATCTCAACTCGATTCTATCACTCAAATTGTCAAGGATTTACAAGAATCTTCAAACCCTAAGCTAAAGAAGATACCTCAAAAGTTCCTCTCAAGCCGAAGGGCCAACGAAGAAATTCTTACAACTAGTGAAAACCCTAATCACTCTCTTCATTCAAAACCTTTCATTCAGCGGTTTACCACACAACCCACTTCTCAAGCTTTAATTCTCTCTACTCCTTCCCCATTGACTTCTCGTCTAAACAAAGAAAATTTCAAAAACTTCATTGTTGAACAAAATAATGTCAATAGAAAAATTGTTGATTTTCAAAACCAAATTGATTATTTGACTAGAATTTCAAAAGATTTAATTAAGAACATGGAGGATAATGTTAAAAAGTTATTTTTAAAAGTTGAGGAGAAGCAAAGGGAAGAAGCGATCTACAACTCTGTCTATCACTCATCCTATGAGCATGATGACATCCTTGTGGTCACTAGAGGAGGAAAAGAGACTAAGAACGAGAAATCCATAGATATTCCTACAAATGAACCTTCTACTTCTCTGCCTACTGATTCAGTTCAAGATGACACCCCCGTCACTTCTCCTGAACCGGAACCTTCTAAAACCCCAGAAGATATTAGACCTACGCGTATACCTTTCCCTAGTAGGCTTAAGAAAGAGAAACAAGAAGCTCAATTTGGAAAATATCTAGAAATGTTCAAAAGCTTACACTTAAATGTTAGACTTTTAGATGCTTTAGTTTAAATGCCTAGTTGTGCCAAATTCTTTAAGGAACTCTTATCCAATAAAGAAAAACTTAGACAAATAGTTAACTTACCCTTAGATGCAGAATGTTCATTGATTATGCAACAAGGACTACCCCCAAAGCTAGGAGACACTGGCCGTTTCACTATTCGTTGTTATCTTCAGGATGTTCAAATAAGTAACACCTTAGCTGACTTAGGAGCTAGTGTAAACCTTATGCCATACTCTCTTTTTAGGAAACTAGGATTAAGCGAACTACTACCAACTCGAATGACCATCCAGTTAGCCGATAGATCAGTTAAACTCCCTCGAGGAATTGATGAAGATATTATGGTCTGTGTTAATAAATTCGTCTTTCCTGTTGATTTTGTTGTTATGGATATTGAAGAAGACGCCCATGTTCCACTCATCCTTGGCAGACCTTTCCTAAACACTGCCAAGGCCGTCATTGACGTTAATGAAAAATCTTTAAAATTTCGAGTTGGAACTGAGGAAGTCACCTTCAATGTTGATTAACTAATGAAACATCCTATGGGAGAAGATCTTGGTCTTGTAGATTCTTTGCAGGAAATAATTGAAGAACATTTGGAGGAAATTTTCACGGTAAGCAACATCAACCCCAACACCATCATCACAACAAGGAAACTGTGTGAAGAAGGCACGGGATTATGTTCTGCTCTCTCAGATTCTTCCACCGCATCAAGTGAAGTTCTATGTCCTTTAAAGAATTCCAGCCCACAGTTCAAGACTATTATGACTGCTCCGCTTGGGCAAGGCACACCAGTCACTCTTCTAAGAAGGAACCCAACTCCTGAAGTACATGATTCATCTTTCTCAAGGGAAGAAGTTCAAGGGATGCTCAAAGAAATGGAATCAATGTTTTCACCACCTGAACCACAAAGATCAAATCCAGAAATCACCATAAGCAATTCTTCATCAGCCCAATCTCAGAAGTTTGCACTCACTGAAGACAGCGATATCATCACCACTGGAGAAAATGCAACTTCCACATCATCAACTGTAAAATACAAGCTGAGGAAGGATGCATTCTCGGATAAAACAAAATGGGTTGAAATAGCTTCAGCCAACTCATCAGATTCACCTCTTGAAGAGTCAGACTTCCAAACGGAGTTTGATGAACTCAAGAGAGATGAAATTGCAAGAATGAAGCCTTCCACTGAAGAACCGCCAGAATTGAAACTGAAGGAACCTCCCTCTCATCTGGAATATGCTTTTCTCAAAGGAACTTCACACTTACCAGTTATCATATCCAAAGATCTGAAGCCCGAGGAAAAAGCCATGCTCATCCAAGTGCTTAAGTCACATAAAAAGGCAATTGCTTGGAAAATCTCTGACATACAAGGGATCAGTCCAAATTACTGCACACACAAGATTTTAATGGAAAATGAATTTAAGCCATCAGTTCAGAGACAGAGGAGAGTCAACCCGAAGATTCAAGACGTGGTCAAAAAGGAGGTTATCAAACTTCTTGATGCTGGCCTGATATACCCTATTTCTGATTCTCCATGGGTCAGCCCCGTGCAGGTTGTTCCGAAGAAAGGAGGTATGACGGTGATTACAAACGAACATAATGAACTTATCCCAACAAGGACCGTCACCGGTTGGAGGGTCTACATTGACTATCGCAAACTGAACGAAGCCACCCGCAAAGATCATTTCCCTCTTCCGTTTATTGATCAGATGCTTGAGAGATTGTCAGGAAATGAGTTCTATTATTTCCTCGATGGATTCTCTGGCTATTTTCAAATACCTCTCGATCCGAAGGAAGAAGAAAAGACAACATTCACATGTCCCTATGGAACATTCGCCTACCGACGTATGTCTTTTGGGCTGTGCAATGCACCTGCAACTTTCCAGAGATGCATGGTGGCCATTTTCCATGACATGATCGAACAGTGTATGGAGGTATTCATGGACGATTTCTCGATCTTTGGAGACTCCTTCACATCTTGTCTTTCCAACCTAGACAGGATGCTAGCTCGATGCGAAGAATCAAACGTCGTTCTGAATTGGGAAAAATGTCACTTCACGGTGAAGGAAGGAATAGTGTTAGGACATCGGATATCTAAAGCAAGAATTGAAGTCGATAAAGCTAAAGTTGATACTATCTCGAAACTTCCAGCACCTACTTCTGTGAAGACCATCCGAAGTTTTCTAGGTCACGCCGGATTCTACCGTCGCTTTATTAAGGATTTCTCTAAGATTTATCGACCTATGACTCATCTTCTCGAAAAAGATACTCCGTTTGACTTTACAGATGACTGTCTTAAAGCTTTTAACTACTTGAAGGAACAGCTCGTGCATGCACCGATCATGGTTGCCCCCGATTAGAGTTTGCCATTTGAAATCATGTGCGACGCCAGTGATTTCGCAGTTGGAGCTGTACTAGGACAACGGAAGGAGAGACACTTTCAACCGATTTACTACGCCAGCAAAACTCTCACAGATGCTCAAGAAAACTATACAACCACTGAGAAGGAGCTGCTAGCGATAGTATTTGCTTTTGATAAATTTTGTTCCTATCTTATTTTGTCCAAAACTATTGTCATTATAGATCATTCAGCTCTTAAGTATCTCTTCAAAAAGCAAGACGCTAAGCCAAGACTGCGGCGCTGGATTCTGCTTCTACAAGAATTCGACATAGAAATCAGAGATAAAAAGGGAGCAGAAAACGTTGCAGCAGATCACCTCAGCCGTTTAGAAAATCCAGCATTGGAGAAACTTGAAGAAAGAGATATTCAAGACCAGTTTCCAGATGAACAACTCATGAACATCGGAAAGCACCACCAGGGACCTCGATCATCATACGATCCCTGGTATGATGATATTGCCAACTTCCTGGTGGGAGGAATTGTCCAGAAAGGAATGTCAACTTCTCATAGATGAAAGTTCTTCCGCGACTCAAAGAATTATTTTTGGGATGATCCTTTCCTCTTTAAGGTATGTCCCGATCACATCATCAGAAGATGTGTCGACGGGAAAAAATCTGAACATATCCTCTACCAGAGCCACCATGGACCAACTGGAGGCCACCATGGAGCTAACAAGACCGCACGGAAAGTGTACGATGCCGACTTTTATTGGCCAACCATTTTTCAAGATTCATACAACTTTGTGAGATGCTGCGATGCTTGACAACGATTTGGTAACGTGTCCGCACGCAATGAAATGCCACTTACCAACATCCAAGCTTGTGAAGTCTTCGACATTTGGGGATTAGATTTTATGGGACCCTTCCCTAAATCTAACGGTAAAGAATACATTCTGGTTGCTGTTGATTACGTTTCCAGGTGGGCCGAAGCGCATGCTCTCCCAACAAATGACGTAAAGGTCGTCACTAAGTTTCTCAAACAACTATTTTGTCAATTTGGAGCTCCAAGAGCCATAATCAGTAATCGCGGCACACATTTCTGCAATATTCACCTAATGAAAACATTGCAACAGTACGGCGTCACTCACAAAACTTCAACAACTTATCACCCACAAACCAATGGGCAAGCTGAAGTGACAAATAGGGCTTTGAAACGAATCTTAGAACGAACGTGCTCAGTCATGGAGAAAAATGGACCTATAAATTAGATGATGCATTGTGGGCATTCAGAACAACATATAAAACACCATTAGGAACCACACCATATCGTCTGGTTTATGGTAAAGCATGTCATCTACCGATAGAGTTGGAATATAAGGCACACTGGGCGCTGAAGAAATGTAATTTAGACATTCCCACCATAAGATCCATAGGAGAATGCAGCTTAATGAACTGGCTGAGTTAAGAGATAAGGCGTACGATAGCTCCCTAAAATACAAAGAAAGAACCAAGATGCTCCATGATGCAAGACTCAAGCTATCAAAGTTTAAACCAGGGGATAAAGTACTTCTCTTTAACTCACGCTTCAGGAAGTTCTCTGGAAAATTCAAAGTCAGGTGGAGCGGGCCATTTATAGTCTCAAAGGTATTTTCCTTCTGAGCAGTTGAACTCGAAGCCCCGGAAGGTAACTTTAAAGTTAATGGTCAACGCCTGAAACATTACAATGAGGACTTCCCCATTAATGAGGATGTCTACATTTTCGAGCCACCTTGAATCATTCCCAGGTATCAAGAGTTAAGCTAGTGACTCTCTCTTAAACAAGCGCTCTTGGGAGGCACCCCAAGCTTATCTTAGAATAATTTTTCTTTTATTTTTTTATTTCTTAAAATTTATCTAGTATTATCATTCCTAACTAAATAATGCAGGATAGCTACTTATCTGACAGCCTTTGAAATTTACAAATTTGAGATAAGTCTTCATTATTAAATATGCAAATGCAGAAGTCCTGATGACACTTACAAATTAAAATCTTTTACAATCATCAGTTCTTTTCGCATTTATATATTCTTATAAACTTGAATGTTACTTGTTTTGTTTATGTTTTTTAGATGAATCCCGCAGAAACCAGTAAGGAGAGCAAGAAGCGAAAGAAAACCCGCAGAGGCAAGAAGAAGAAGAAGACTGCTATTCAGGATGAGAGTATGATTGATGTGCTGACTACTCCGGGGGAGCATTTGAGTCCTGCTGCATCACAGTCTGCCCCAGCATCTGGGACGATCCCGACCTTGGATTATGGGATCACTACTGCTGACCCAGCAGCTGCTTGGACGCTCTTTCAGACATTGTCCATTCATCATGATTCAATGGCTGAGATCCGTGAGGCAGTCAGTCTACCGAGACTTCCAGACATCCCTTACAGGCTAGGGTCTGGTCCGAGAGCTTCTCGTCCACCATGGTCATTCTTCCCTCCTGCACCTAGCACTACTGATGCTCCAGCATAGGATCCGGGTCCTTTGAGTTCACACGTTGATCCTGCTGAGATGCTCGCAGCTGCTAGCAGACTTAATGTACCATCACCTTCTTCTGTCCTCCAGGATGCTGCCCTTTACCATGTTGTTGTTGCTGAATTTGATCCTAATATGGATGATCTTCTAGATGATTAGTTTATCTTTACTTTATTATGTTTACAACTTATCTACTTTAATTATGTCTATCATACTACTATTCTGTGAGACCTGGTGATTATGACTCTATTTATGGCTATTTGCAGAACTTAGTATTCGTAGGAATGGATGATCTTAAAAGAAGTCTGGTCCAACCAAACTCCAGCAAATCATTCGCACCACTCCTTCACGAATTTGGTCCTACATCCAGTACCCACAAATCGTAGGGAAGTACCTGTCCAGTTCTTATGATCTTTATTATGATAATTTATGCTCACGCCCACTTAAAACTCTAAGTGTGGGATTAACACCCCATAATTAGAAAACTTGAAATTTATAATTGACTTAATGCAAAACCCTAAGTGTGGGATTCTCCTTACTTAGTGTAGAAACATTGAGGACAATGTTTATTTTTAAGTGTGGGATAACAATATACTCTTCGCTCACTTGTTTAGATCAAATTTTTTCGAAAATAGTCCTCAGTGAATAAATAGACCCTTATTTTGTCCAAAAAATTTAAAATTTTTTCGCTATAAAAACAGTCTTGCTTCGACAGTAGTCGAACTACTCATTCAGCAGAATGACTTTTTCAAAGATTTTTGAGTCAATAAGTTAAGAAAGAAGTACAGATTTTTTTTGCAAGTATTCAAAAGTCAGTAAAAAGAGGTCGGAACATGTCAGACTCTAACTAATTTTTAAATGAAAGTCTAAGAGGGGCATCACATGACTGGGCACATACAACCTATATTTGTGGTGAGGTAACTTGAGCCTAATATAAGCATTCATTTTTAATGCTTCACTTTCATTTGTTGTGTGTGACCGGTGCATGCATTCGGAATTAGAACTTGCTCCTGGTATGCATTTCGAGACCATATTTGTAACACCCGGTCAAAAAGGTCAATTTTCACGCCCAATTTTTACTTCAATTAATTGTACTTAGTACGCATTCATACAAAAATATTCACAAATTATATATATATATATATATACATCAAACGTTTACTCAGAAATCACGTGTAAATAAATCTGAAAGAATGCAGAATTTCAAAATTGGACGTTGGTGACAAAATTTTATAAACGGTGTGTTATCATTAAGAAGAAACATTATTTATCCGGAAAATATTTAAACAAATTTTCGCTACTAAAACTTCGCGAAAACAACGTTATATTTCTTATAACTCAAATAGAGTATTTTTACAATATACTTTGATTTAAAATATATACGATTTCGTATTAAAAAAATTTACGAATTTAAAATATTTCATTTTTATACGATCGGTTGCACAAACACGGGAAATTAACGCAACAATTGGGGACAACCAAACCCACCAAAAATGATGGGTTGGCCTCCCTCCCCTCATCATTTTCTTCTTCTCATTTCCTTCTCACCAAACACACACCTCCATCTATCTATCTATGTCTCTCTCGGTTTTGATCCCTGATAACACGCAAAAAGTCATGTTTTTGCGTGCATTAATCTCACCTTTTTGGCCCAATATTTTGACGAAACTAATCAAAATAGATACTTTATCATTAAAACTCGTCACATGGGCCAAAATATAGACAATGTTTCAAAAGTTATCTAAAATGGTCGAAAAACACGATAAATCTAACGAATACGATCACAAGCATTCTCGTTCACTCGTTCTAGCACTTTTTGAGTTCCACAAAGAATTATGACCTCTAACTTATGTCATTTTCTTCGTTAGGAAAATACGATCGCGTGGATATAAAGAACGCTCAAAACGGATAAACGACGAAGAAGTTACGCCCGAACGAAGAAACGAAGAACCGAAGAAGCTGGATACGGCTGAACCAGGCCGTATACGGCTGGTCCAGGACGTATACGGCTGGACACAGACCGTATACGGTCTGTGCAGGCCGTATACAGCCTGTGCCCACCCGTATACGGCCCAGTTTGCCCGTATTCACCCTGTGCACAGCCGTATACGGTCCAGTTTGCCCGTATTCACCCTAACTCAGCCGTATCGTGTGTTTGGGCGATAAAAATCTGATTTTTATTTGCCCTTGCGATACGGTTGTGCATTTTGTGGTTTGGATACGGTCTACGGATACGGTTGAGCATTCTCTATAAATACTAGCCTCATTTCATCATTTCAACACATCCTACACCTCACACCATACTACACCATGTCACACACACTTTCTCTCACTACTCTCTCTCTAAATTAGTTAGTTAGTTAATTAGATTAGTTAAGCTAGTAGATTAGTAGCTTAATTGTAACGGAGGTGCTCCGAGACTGCGGTGTCGCACGATTTGTAATACAGCTTTGTCAGGTTTTATTATAATCTCTATCTTATTATTTTAAATAATGTTGTGCTGTTGCTATACTTGTTTAGAATTATTTGCTAGGATTATTGCCATGCTTAGCTAGACAAATCTGTGTTTGCTATGATAGTTGCCATGCTAGGGTAGTTATACTTAAATCATGCTGTTACTCTGTTTGTATGCGGTTGAATTATATTTGAATCTATGAATTGAATCTCAAGTGTTTATCTATCCAACTTATGCTGTGGTTAGTGACATCCTTCTAGGCTTGGCCAATTGCTAGTTGTATGCCACTAATTATTCTGTGTCTGATGATCGTTGAACTCGACATGGCCGGTGTTCTCCTGGTTGAAATATTACCGGAGGGAGACACGGAGCGTAGGATTAGAGATAGATTAGATTCAGGCCATTTAACAAGTGTCTTAGAGAGAACTTTCGGGGCACTTGTGACTTGACCATGTACCCTATCACTCTGCATAAACTGATCCCTGCTATGCTGCCTTTCTGCATGTTCTTGTTTGATTGTTGCTTAGGGTTTGCATGCTAGTATCTGTTATGCTGATTAGTTACATGATTAGGTTTTCAAATATATATCAATTACATATGCCAGTTTAACATGCATAGAATAGTTAAAATGATTTATATGGAATAATGATGAACAATTTAATCAGCCGTTAGACCAGATCATCCCAACTTGTCCCGGTGGGAAACCCCTGTTCATGTTTTTGTTTATTCAACAATTCATGCCATGATTCGGATATCTCAATTGTCCGAGATTGGGGGACAAGACTCGAGGATGGTTGTTGTTTAAATTGGTTGCTACATTTGGGACAACTTCCGGTGTAGTTTACATTCCATAACTGTTATCCATGTGACATATTATTTATCTGATTGCGGACAACTCTACGTTAGATAGATAATAGGCTAGTAGTTATGGCTCATTAGGAAATAATAATGTCATCTTAACTATGGCTTTATCTCATTAACTACCCCTAAATAGCATGAGTAATTATCATAGTAAACACTCGCGTCACCTATAAGTTCTCGTTGCCACCTCCACCCCACTTTACTTTTAATTAGTTTAATTTTAGATAATTAGTAGTTAGTTAAAACCAAACCAAACCAAAACTTCTTTTAAAACCCCAGCTAAATTCCCGTAGATAACTAAAGTCCTAGATCCCATGCCCGTTGTAGTTTGAAGAACGACCCTAGGTCATACCTATCGCTATACTTACCCATAGCTTTAGTATACTTAGGCCCAGCATAAAAATAAAACATTTACCTCCTGATCCGCATCTAGACGGAAGGTCCGACGACGGGGTGACAAACCCGACTGACCGTTTGGCCGCGATCAAGTTTTTGGCGCCGCTGCCGGGGACTACAACGACCGATTTAGGAATTTAGTTGTCTTAGTTATTTAGCGATCCTTTCGGAAGATCAATATCATCCGAAAGTTCCTTTTCTGTTCTTTCCTTTCCAAAACTCTCTTTTCTACCAAACCCGAACTTCAGCTATGACGAATCGTATTACTCTCGCCTCAACCTGTGTACCACTACTGGAGGGAAGAGGAGGACCTATCGTGCTACCCGACGAAAACTTTGAAATTAAGCCTAGCGTTTTCAAGTTACTCATAACCTTTTGCCAATTTCACGGTTTTCCGCTCGATGATCCAAATTCACATTTGGTTAGATTCATTAATATTTCTGATTCCTGTGAGCAATCAGGGATTTCGAGAGAAGTCTCCCGACTATATCTTTTTCCCTATTCTTTATCTTCGCGTGCTCGAACCTGGTTTGATGAACTCGAACCCAATTCGATTCATACTTGAGAAGAGTTGGCTACTAAGTTTATGACTAAGTTTTTCCCTCTTTCCAAGCAAACCAAGCTCAAGGATGATATCGTTAGTTTCCGACAGGAAACCGATGAGTCATTCTATCTAGCATGGGAACGATTTAAGAAAATGCTTAACAGATGTCCGAATCATCGAATGGGTAAAACGAACCTAATCTGCATATTCTACAATGGTCTGACTCCTCAGCACAAGTCAACCCTCGATACTGCTTCTCAAGGAAATTTCATGTCACATACTTCTAAAGAAGCCTGGGAGCTAGTTGAGACGATAGCAATGCATCAACATGACTGGGAGTTTGGCGAACCGGCTAAGGAAGTAACTAGTACTTCAAGCTTATCCTTTGAAGCTCTGCAAACTCAAGTGGACAATCTCTCCAGAGTCTTCAAGGATCTTCAATCTTCTACGCCTCAACCTTGTAAAGGTATGGAAGAAATGCTTGTCACTACTGTTGAAAGCCCTGAATCAAACTTTCATTCTAAACCTTTCATTCAGCGGCCAACCAATAACCCACATACTCATTTTCTGCAACCTTTATCCTCTAATGTGTCAGATTCTCCCGTAAATTCTCAACAACACTATAATGAAACTTTGACTAATTTCATGGTTGATCAAATGAACATAAACAGACAAGTAATAGATTTTCAAGATAAAATTGATGCTTTACTTAAAATATCAGAAGATTTGATCAAAAACCTGGAAGTCAGTCTTAAACAACTATTTTTAAAAGTTGAGAACCAAGGAGGAATCATGGTCATCACTAGAGGAGGTAAAGAAACCAGAAATGAGAAGTCTTCAGATAATTCTTCAAATCAACTTCCTATCTCTGAACCGACCACTGATCCAGTGCCTAGTGACACCCCTGTCACTGCACCAGATCCAGTATCACCTAAAGCCCCAGAAGTCATTCCGCGAACTAGGATACCCTTCCCTGGTAGGCTTAAGAAAGAGAAACAGGAAACACAATTTGGGAAATATCTTGAAATGTTTAAAAGCCTGCACTTAAACGTTAAATTATTAGACGCTTTAGTAGAGATGCCTAGCTGTGCTAAGTTTTTCAAAGAACTCATTTCAAATAAAGAAAAATTAAGACAAATAGTTAGTTTACCCTTAGATGCTGAATGCTCAGCGATCATGTTACATGGCCTTCCACCCAAACTAGGAGATACTGGCCGTTTCACTATTCCCTGTTTCCTTCAAAATATCCAAGTTAGTAACGCCTTAGCTGACCTAGGAGCTAGTGTCAATCTTATGCCTTACTCTCTCTATAAGAAACTAGGATTAGGTGAACTGCTACCAACTCAAATGACCATACAATTAGCTGATAGATCAGTTAAACTCCCTCGAGGAATTGCTGAAGATATAATGGTCCGAGTTGGCAAATTTATCTTCCCAGTTGACTTTGTCATTATGGATATTGAGGAAGATGCCCACGTTCCCCTCATCCTTGGTAGACCTTTCCTAAACACTGCCAAGGCTGTGATAGACGTAAACGAAAAATCTTTAAAACTGAGGGTCGGAGCGGAGGAAGTCACCTTTAATATTGATAAGTTGATGAAGCACCCTATGGGAGAGGATCTTGGTTTTGTGGATTCCATGCAGGAAATATATGACGAGCATTTAGAGGAGATTCTAGCAGCCAGCAGTTACGAACCCTTCTCCAGCACTGTCATCACCAAAAGAAGACTTTGCCCGGACGACATTGGACTCTGCTCGGCTATCTCTGACAAATCAGCACCTTCTGGAGAGCTGCTATTTCCTTTACCTGAAATGAAGAATCCTTTAGCACCGCCTAACTACTCTTCCACGAACAACTCTGTTGTTGCTATTCCTTTAGGCGAAGGCATCCCTATTCCACTTTTAAGAAGAAATCAGTCTTTTCCGATACCCGAATCATCTCCGTCTGTAGCTGAAATTCTCAAATCTTTCGAGGAGATGGATTCCGGTACCTTGCCACAACTATCTGAAGGTTGTGCAAAAGTAAATCCAGAAATCACCAAGAACGTGCTTTCCAATAAGACAGAACTAGTAGAAATAGCATCAGCCGCTACAACCGACTCATCTCCAGAAGAATTAGAGTTCCAAAAGGAGTATGACGAGTTACAAAGAGACGAGATCGCTCGAATGAAACCCTCTATCGAAGAACCACCAGAATTGGAGCTGAAGGAATTACCCTCTCACTTGGAATATGCTTTTCTCGAAGGAACCTCACACCTACCCATCAAAATTGCCAAAGGTCTTTCACAAAAAGAGAAAGCAAGACTTATCCAGGTTTTGAAGTCACACAAGAAGGCGATTGCATGGAAGATTTCTGATATACAAGGGATCAGTCCAAACTACTGCACGCACAAGATACTCATGGAAAACGACTTCAAACCTTCTATACAGAGACAGAGGAGAGTAAACCCGAAGATTCAAGACGTGGTCAAGAAAGAGGTTATCAAACTCTTGGATGCTGGTTTGATCTATCCTATCTCAGATTCCCCATGGGTCAGCCCAGTTCAGGTTGTCCCAAAGAAAGGAGGAATGACGGTCATCGCTAACGAAAACAATGAATTGATTCCTACACGAACCGTCACCGGCTGGAGGGTGTGTATCGACTACCTGAAATTAAATGAAGCCACTCGGAAAGATCACTTCCCTCTGCCGTTCATCGATCAGATGTTGGAAAGATTATCGGGGAATGAATATTACTGCTTCCTCGATGGTTTCTCCGGCTATTTTCAGATTCCTCTCGATCCAAAGGACCAGGAAAAGACGACATTCACATGCCCATATGGTACATTTGCTTACCGCCGCATGCCATTCGGTTTATGCAATGCACCTGCAACATTTCAAAGGTGTATGGTGGCAATATTCCATGACATGATTGAACAGTGTATGAAGGTATTCATGGACGACTTCTCAGTCTTCGGTGATTCCTTCACATCTTGTCTTTCCAACCTTGAAAGGATGCTAACCCGATGCGAAGAATCAAATCTTGTCTTAAATTGGGAAAAATGCCACTTTATGGTGAAAGAAGGAATAGTTTTAGGACATCGAATATCAAAATCTGGAATCGAAGTTGACAAAGCCAAAGTTGAGACCATTGCCAAACTTCCGCCACCTACTTCTGTTAAAGCCATTCGCAGTTTTCTAGGTCACGCCGGATTCTACCGTCGCTTTATCAAGGATTTCTCTAAGATCTCTCGACCTATGACGCACCTTCTCGAGAAGGACACTCCGTTTGTCTTTTCAGATGACTGTCTTAAAGCTTTCAACATTTTAAAGGATCAGCTCACACATGCACCGATCATGGTCGCCCCCGATTGGAGTCTTCCGTTTGAAATCATGTGCGATGCTAGTGACTTCGCTGTTGGAGCTGTCTTAGGGCAAAGGAAGGAGAAGCAGTTTCAGCCAATCTACTACGCCAGCAAGACACTCACTGATGCACAAGAGAATTACACCACGACAGAGAAAGAGCTTCTTGCGGTAGTATTCGCTTTTGATAAATTTCGTTCTTATTTAATATTGTCCAAAACTATTGTCTATACAGATCACTCAGCCTTGAAGTATCTCTTCAAAAAGCAAGACGCTAAGCCAAGACTGCTTAGATGGATTCTCCTCCTCCAAGAATTTGACATAGAAATCAAGGATAAAAAGGGAGCCGAGAATGTCGCAGCAGATCATCTTAGTCGACTGGAAAATCCATCGATGGAAAAGCTTGATGAGAGAGAAATTCAAGACCAGTTTCCTGAAGAACAACTCATGAATATCGGAGGATACCAAAGGGGATCTCAATTCACTTACAACCCTTGGTATGCAGACTACGCAAATTATCTGGTTGGAGGAATTGTGCCAAAAGGATTGCCCACTTCTAGAAAGCGCAAATTCTTTAGAGACGTAAAGAACTACTATTGGGACGATCCATACTTATTCAAAGTATGCCCGGACCAAATTATCAGAAGATGCGCAGACGAGAAGGAGGCAAGGAACATTCTTCACCAAAGTCATCACGGACCAACTGGAGGACATCACGGAGCAAATATGACTGCAAGAAAGGTATATGACTCTGGCTTCTACTGGCCTACTATATTCAGAGACGCTCACGACTTGGTGAAACGCTGCGATGCTTGCCAAAGGTTTGGAAGTATTTCATCTAGAAGTGAAATGCCACTTACTAACATCCAAGCTTGCGAGATCTTTGATATATGGGGGTTGGATTTTATGGGACCATTTCCAAAATCATATGGGAAAGAGTATATCCTGGTTGCTGTCGACTACGTCTCCAGATGGGCCGAAGCCCAAGCATTTACTACAAATGATTCACGAGTAGTAGTAAAATTCTTAAAGCAGCTCTTCTCACGTTTCGGTACTCCAAAAGCGATCATCAGTGATCGAGGCATGCACTTCTGTAATGCTCAGTTTATGAGGACATTACAATATTATGGTGTCACCCATAAGACCTCTACGGCTTACCACCCGCAGATGAATGGGCAAGCTGAAGTGACGAATCGAGCGCTCAAGATAATTTTAGAACGAACCGTGGTTAATCATAGGGAAAGATGGGCTGAAAAATTAGACGATGCTCTGTGGGCGTTCAGAACCGCATATAAATCACCACTAGGAACCACGCCCTACAGACTAGTCTACGGAAAAGCGTGTCATTTACCGATAGAGTTGGAGTATAAAGCTCACTGGGCGCTAAGAGGTTGTAATTTAGACCCTTCTGCAATTGGATCACATCGGAAAATGCAACTGAATGAACTAGCCGAATTAAGAGACCAAGCATATGATAGCTCTCTGCACTTCAAAGAACGAACAAAGAACACTCATGATGCAACACTCAAATATTCTAAGTTCAAGCCCGGAGACAAAGTTCTTCTCTTTAATTCGCGCTTCAAGAAATTCTCCGGCAAATTCAGATCAAGGTGGAGCGGACCATTTGTTATATCAAAAGTCTTTACCTTCGGAGCTGTCGAACTAGAAGCCCCGGACGGTAATTTTAAAGTCAATGGCCATCGCTTAAAACACTACATCGAAGATTTCCCCCCTGGTGAGGAAGTCTATATCTTTGAACCACCTTGAGCCGACTAGTAGGTACAAGGAGTCAAGCTAGAGACTCTCTAAACAAGCGCTCTTGGGAGGCACCCCATTGCTTATCTTATTTTATTTCTTAGTTATTTTTGCTTTAGTATTATCATCCCTAAACTAACGATGCAGGATAACCCAAGTATCTGACAATACTACACGCCTACATATACATCAGATAAGTTTTATTCATAGTATACAAACGCGAATGAACAGATGACCTCGCAAAGCTTTAACATCTAAACAAACATCTCTCGAAGTCATCTGATTATTTTGCATTTGTATACCTATATTAAAACTATAACATTACCTGTTTATCTTTATGTTTCAGGATGGACGCTTCAGCTGAGACCTCAGGACAAGCTAATCAGAAACAGCAAAAGAAGAGGACCCGCAGAGGAAAAAGAAAGAAGACGACCACCACGACTGATGAGCATGCTCAGGCTGCTCCTGTATCTGCCCCACTTTTTGATTTTGGAGTCACCACTTCAGATCCGATAGTGACTTGGGCGATGCTCAGTGAGCTTTCGATTCAGCGTAGCTCTCAGTCCGAGATCAGAAAAGCAATGGGACTGCCGAAACTCGCCGACCAGCCGTATCAGCTTGGTCAGGGTCCCAGGCCAGCTCTCACACCGTTGTCCTTCTTCCCAGCTGCCCCACCACAGACTGTTCCTCCCACTGCTGTTGCTTCTTCTAGGCCACCTCAGAACCCCACTGATGCACCCATGGTGTCTGATCACACTGCTGCCTTATCACGCACTTCAGATCCAGATCCTGACGCACTTGCAGCATTTGATCCAGACATGGATGATTTACTAGATGATTTCTAGCTTATTTTTATCTTTAGTTATCTTTATTTTTAATTAGACTTATTATGTTGTTAAACTGATGATTATGATGGTATTATATGACACTGCAGACCTTATCTTCGTAGGAATTGGATGAGCTTTGAAAAGAGTCTGGTCCTCAATATCCAGCAAATTATTTACACCAACCCTACACGAATATGGTCCTACATCCAGTGCCCACTGTCCGTAGGGAAGTATCTCTCCTAAACCCGTTCTTCATACTTTAATATAACTTCGATATGCCTATTGACCACTTAAATCTCTAAGTGTGGGATCCCCCTCGCTTATAACTTTTAAATTCACATTTTTCCTAAACCAAAACCCTAAGTGTGGGATTTTCTCCCTACTTAGTGTAGAAACATTGGGGACAATGTTTATTTCTAAGTGTGGGATAGCGGTATATCTCTCGTCTGTCAAAATATCTGTTTAAGTTGATCTAGAAACATGCTAGTCCTCAAAATAAATTTTCAAACCCTTATTTTGCCAAAATTTTCAAAATTTTAAACTCTTTCTAGTCACAATAAAAACAAATTGGTTAAAAACTTCGACAGTGAAATTGTCACTCATTCAGTAAAACCTAAACAGTTTTACTTCGACAGTGAAATTGTCACTCATTCAGTTGACCAATGAGTTTTTCAAGAATGAATACAGATTTTTTTTACAAGTATTTCAAAAGTTGGTAAATATAAGGTCGAAATCATGACGGATTCTAAATTAAGATGAGGATCTAAGAGGGGCATCGCACGACTGGACACATATAACCCATTTTTGCGGTGAGGAATTTGAGCCTTATAAGCATTCATTTTAAATGCTTCACTGTTCGTTTGTTGTGTGTGACCGGTGCACGCATTTCTGAATTAGAACTTGCCCCAGGTATACATTTCGAGATCACATTGACAGGTGTCATACGTGACATAGGTACGATTAGAGGACCTTGACATTCCTTAGGATTTTAACCCCTTTTCACATATCTTTTCAAGCCAAAAAAACCCTTTCCAACACTCAATCATAGTGTTGATGATCCGCTTAGAAAACCCTGTTGAGCCTTAGCCTATTTTTCTTTCATTCACCCAAATTTTTTTTTTTTTAAAAAAAAAAAAAAAAAAACCCCTTATTCCCCTACCCACCAGAAAACTTATCTTAGTATTTTTGAAAAAAGAGATATTTGGATATTCCTTTTTGCTTTCACTCCAAAAATCACAAATAAAGTTTACTAAAACTTCTTGTGTGCGTTTTATTGATCTATATAGAAAGAAATCGAGAGTCATGTGGTGCGAAAAATTGGCACCAAGGTAAACTCAAAAATCATCAAAGGATTGAGAAATGAAAATAAGAAGGGATCTCAAAAAGGGAAATAAAAGAAAAATCCCTTAGAAATTTCTTGGCAAGAAAAATCTAAGCCCAAAAATAGAAATAGAAAAGAAAAGAAAAGAAAAAGAAAAGAAAATAGCTGTAATAAAGCTAAGTGCTTCAACTCTCTCGAAAAACTCGACTCTTCAAAAGAAATATCATTCTGTGTTTTCAAAAGATAGAAGTCAAAATAGCTATCTTATCCCCAAATGAGTTATCCGTTTCCGTTTTCATTAAAAAGGATATCTAGATAAAACTTTTTTTTTTTTTTTCGAAAGTGCCAAGATAAGCAAACACCCTTAGAAACCTAAGATACCCCCAATCTATCCATACCCCTTTTAAACCCACACCAAACACTACAACCCATCTGAATGTCCTGGGATAATCAGTATCGTCCCTATCTAAGTGATGAAGATTTGATCCTCGGGCAAGCCTATGACGACGAATGCTGCACGACTGGTATTTGAGCGATTTTTCAATTGGCTTAGGATAATAGGAACCCCGATACACTTTGAGTGAATTGAGTGACCACCAGTGAGATCGCCCAGTCGTGTATATTCCACAAATTTAAGAATTGAAAGTTTGCCTAAGTGAACCATCTTGAACAACTTTTAGATACGTCATGTGAACACCCCTTATTTATCTAACGGGCAAATGCTTGTTTCCAATCTGTGTGAATTCTTTGTTGTGGTTAGAAATCAAATATTTTCTATGGTAAGAGGGTAAGTTTGCTTGAGGACAAGCAAATGTCTAAGTGTGGGATATTTGATAACACGCAAAAAGTCATGTTTTTGCGTGCATTAATCTCACCTTTTTGGCCCAATATTTGACGAAACTAATCAAAATAGATACTTTATCATTAAAACTCGTCACATGGGCCAAAATATAGACAATGTTTCAAAAGTCATCTAAAATGGTCGAAAAACACGATAAATCTAACGAATACGATCACAAGCATTCTCGTTCACTCGTTCTAGCACTTTTTGAGTTCCACAAAGAATTATGACCTCTAACTTATGTCATTTTCTTCGTTAGGAAAATACGATCGTGTGGATATAAAGAACGCTCAAAACGGATAAACGACGAAGAAGTTACGCCCGAACGAAGAAACGAAGAACCGAAGAAGCTGGATACGGCTGAACCAGGCCGTATACGGCTGGTCCAGGCCGTATACGGCTGGACACAGACCGTATACGGTCTGTGCAGGCCGTATACGGCCTGTGCCCACCCGTATACGGCCCAGTTTGCCCGTATTCACCCTGTGCACAGCCGTATACGGTCCAGTTTGCCCGTATTCACCCTAACTCAGCCGTATCGTGTGTTTGGGCGATAAAAATCTGATTTTTATTTGCCCTTGCGATACGGTTGTGCATTTTGTGGTTTGGATACGGTCTACGGATACGGTTGAGCGTTCTCTATAAATACTAGCCTCATTTCATCATTTCAACACATCCTACACCTCACACCATACTACACCATGTCACACACACTTTCTCTCACTACTCTCTCTCTAAATTAGTTAGTTAGTTAATTAGATTAGTTAAGCTAGTAGATTAGTAGCTTAATTGTAACAGAGGTGCTCCGAGACTGCGGTGTCGCACGATTTGTAATACAGCTTTGTCAGGTTTTATTATAATCTCTATCTTATTATTTTAAATAATGTTGTGCTGTTGCTATACTTGTTTAGAATTATTTGCTAGGATTATTGCCATGCTTAGCTAGACAAATCTGTGTTTGCTATGATAGTTGCCATGCTAGGGTAGTTATACTTAAATCATGCTGTTACTCTGTTTGTATGCGGTTGAATTATATTTGAATCTATGAATTGAATCTCAAGTGTTTATCTATCCAACTTATGCTGTGGTTAGTGACATCCTTCTAGGCTTGGCCAATTGCTAGTTGTATGCCACTAATTATTCTGTGTCTGATGATCGTTGAACTCGACATGGCCGGTGTTCTCCTGGTTGAAATATTACCGGAGGGAGACACGGAGCGTAGGATTAGAGATAGATTAGATTCAGGCCATTTAACAAGTGTCTTAGAGAGAACTTTCGGGGCACTTGTGACTTGACCATGTACCCTGTCACTCTGCATAAACTGATCCCTGCTATGCTGCCTTTCTGCATGTTCTTGTTTGATTGTTGCTTAGGGTTTGCATGCTAGTATCTGTTATGCTGATTAGTTACATGATTAGGTTTTCAAATATATATCAATTACATATGCCAGTTTAACATGCATAGAATAGTTAAAATGATTTATATGGAATAATGATGAACAATTTAATCAGCCGTTAGACCAGATCATCCCAACTTGTCCCGGTGGGAAACCCCTGTTCATGTTTTTGTTTATTCAACAATTCATGCCATGATTCGGATATCTCAAATGTCCGAGATTGGGGGACAAGACTCGAGGATGGTTGTTGTTTAAATTGGTTGCTACATTTGGGACAACTTCCGGTGTAGTTTACATTCCATAACTGTTATCCATGTGACATATTATTTATCTGATTGCGGACAACTCTACGTTAGATAGATAATAGGCTAGTAGTTATGGCTCATTAGGAAATAATAATGTCATCTTAACTAAGGCTTTATCTCATTAACTACCCCTAAATAGCATGAGTAATTATCATTGTAAACACTCGCATCACCTATAAGTTCTCGTTGCCACCTCCACCCCACTTTACTTTTAATTAGTTTACTTTTAGATAATTAGTAGTTAGTTAAAACCAAACCAAACCAAAACTTCTTTTAAAACCCCAGCTAAATTCCCGTAGATAACTAAAGTCCTAGATCCCATGCCCGTTGTAGTTTGAAGAACGACCCTAGGTCATACCTATCGCTATACTTACCCATAGCTTTAGTATACTTAGGCCCAGCATAAAAATAAAACATTTACCTCCTGATCCGCGTCTAGACGGAAGGTCCGACGACGGGGTGACAAACCCGACTGACCGTTTGGCCGCGATCAATCCCCAACCAAAACAATCAACAATAACAACAAAATAACAACAATAACAACAACAAATCAGAAGCTACGGATCATCATCAACATCGTCATCTTCTTCATCATCATCGTGCCCATCATCACCACCATTTTCTTGCTCGATCTCCAAATCGTAAGGATTTACTCTCTTTTCCTTGTTATTTCGTGTTAGGAATACTTAAAATAACATGTTTTAACATTATACCAACGAGATTTGGTCCGAAAAATAGTTTGGATCGTGTTTTTGGTGAAAATCGCTCGAGCAGGTCGTGATGTCGCAACGGACCCAAAACAGTGTTGCGACATTGTCAATGTCGCAGCTCAATGTCGCAAAATCTAATAATGTCGCATGGTGCGACGTAAACCAGGATGTTGCAGTAAATCTGAATGTCGCACTTTGCGACACAACATACAATGTCGCATTAAATTGCGAACGTCGCACAAAGCGACACAAGCCCTAACGTCGCACCTAATGTCGCAGGTCACAGAACCTTAAAAACCTATGATTTTCACTAAGTGTTGGGACCAGATTTTACCACTTGATTTTATTCCGAATATGGATTTCGGAAACGTTTTTACTAAAGCCAGGGGCTCTGCCCCTTGGACCCCGCTAGGGGTTGCCACCCCTTGGACCCCGCTACCAGGGTCGCCGCCCCCGGACCCCCTTACACGGTTTCCAAACCTGATCGACAAATGAATACTTACACGACTCGCTTAGACAAACTGATTTGTCTTGTACTCATATAACCTCACGTGTTTAGGATACTAGGAGGTTATCCATCGGACGACGCGCATATCATAAGATCGCTAGCTCCTCAGATGAGTTCATAGCCCCACTCTTTCAACTGTTTTACTATTTTCGGGGTGAGACACATGCTCAACTACTGTTTTCGAATTATAATTATAAATTATTATAATTCAGACTTATCTATATTACTGATATGTAATACGAAATGTGTAATACTTAGGAATTACACCCTTAATATTGTTGTAGGACAATATCAATACTTAACCTAGATAGGTTACCATTATTAGATTGTTGAAAGACAATTACCATGACGTAACTTGACTAAGTTATCAATATACATTGGCCATATTGTCGAGGGACAATATTATCGAATACATTCGAACTGGTTAGTTCTATCTACACTGGACAACATCCAGATTTGTTACAGGATTAGTCTCCCTTTTGGAACTAAGACTTCCGATACACTCTTTGCTTATTAGAATGGAAATTATACTTAGGTGAACATTTCCCCGAGACTCCAATATACTTGCTAGGCTGAGGCTAGGAGTATACGATAGCAGACTATGTTAGTATAATTCAGTATGCTGAAACAACTCAACTAGGTGATGAATATTCATACCTAGGTTCATTGTGCTACTTAATATCTAAGTATTGTATATACATATTTATATACAACAAATTATTTTCATGTGTTGCATGACACATTATCATTCGCGTTTATCATTTGACTTACATACACACACACATACACACACACACACACACACACATATATATATAAATATATACATACTCATACTCCATCCTGAGCACTTGGTGCTACAAATAATCTAATTATGTATATAGGTATACATACAATTATACAAACGCGAATACTCAAGTCGGACATGTCGTACTACTGTCGGCTCGTTTACATTAGTCGGGCAGGTCGTAGTACTGTCAGCGCTCCTTTACTCAAGTCAGACATGTCGTAGTACGGTTGACTCAGTTACTCAAGTCGGGCATGTCGTGGTACTGTTGGCTCTCATACATTGCTTGCGAGCATTCCGGTCGATGCCAAATGGGCACAAAATGATGCCACAGTAAAGTGGGCACAAAACGATGTCACGGTGAGAAGTGGGCACAAGTACGATATCGTGGTAAAGCGATACAATCGATGGATCAGCGAGTTTATACTCGGGGTTCACACTCAGTCACGGATGGGCGAGCTTATGCTCGTGATCCGTACTCATTCACCGATTGGAGAGCTTACACTCGAGATTTGCAATAGTTAACGGATCGGTGAGCTTTCACGCGAGGTCGTTAACTCAGTATTTGTTTAAATACTCAATCATAGTTCTGCGGGACTACAATTTCATGTTGCTGGATGCAACACAACGTGCCAGGAGCACACCCACAATTTACTACTAAACTAGTAATTATATTTCTTGTTATCATACGACGTGGTCGTACGCATATACCTGACAGTACTTAGGCATGTATTGCCCCACATTAGTTGATTTACTTAGGCCTGATAGGTATCAAGGCACGGATTGCCACATCCTCGATATGACATGGTCATACACACACTCGATAATACTTAGGCATGTAATGCCTCACATTGTAGACCGACCCATACCTGATAGGTATCTAAGCATGATATGCCACTACTTCTGTGTACTTAGGTACAAACCATAATTACTTAGGTATTAGATACCTCGATAGCTGTATACACATTGGTGTTACACACTTCAAACAATACAAATCAAAGTCGTGGATTTGAACTACTTTTCAAAGCATACAGGTTTATATTTTATGTTTTCAATTAACAATCCTGTGAACTCACCAGCTTTATAGCTGACTCGTTTTAGCATGTGTTCTCAGGTGCCTAGCAGGATTAGGATTGCTACGAGATATGCTAGCTCAAGTCGCATGTTTTCAAACATCCGGATTTCTCTGCATAACTTTTGTATTACAAATAATGTATTGAAATTATTTTGCGAACTCGCAACTTGTATACACTTTTATTTTGGAAATGTATAACTATTTTCAAACGTCTCATTTAGAATCGTTCATTATTTACCTTTGTGCTTGTGATATTTGATTTGGTAACACCCGACCCGACCGCTTTCGCAACCCGAAATTTGAGGGTGTTACAGATTGGTATCAGAGCCTAATGATGGGACCTAAAAAGTCATGTTTTTAGGCACATTATTCTACACTTATTAGACTCATATTTGGTAAAAACATCTTAAAACATCTATTATTTACTTAAAATCATCAAAGTGGTCTAATTACGAGCGTTGCTGTTAAAATCATCAAAAACATCCATTTATCACGCAAAACGAGGCAAATAACATCACCTTAAATAATCCCTTCTTAAATCACTTATGGAATTGGATCTTAATTCATATTTATAATTCTATAGGAAAATCCAAGATCGGTGGTGAAAGAATCAGAAGGAACAGACGAAAGACGGAAAAGATGTGCAGTCTGGAAACTCGCCGATCATCATCCGGAACACGCAAAAGTCAACCACCTCCAAATTTGGCAAACTTAGTTTCATTAGAAGCATAATGGAAAAACGAATCCAACGGCGCAAGAATCAAGCAAAACGGAGCCCGAACGAAGAAGATACGGATGAACCAAGCAACCAGGAACTCAGTATACAGCAAATGGAGCACTAACCCCCGCCCCTGGGCACCTAGGTACCATATACGGTACCCTAGGTTCCGTATACGGCCCTTTGGGTTCCGTATACGGGGGTGTTGTGCTTGTGAGGTGCCGTTTGACCCCCCCTTGGTCCGCTTGCCCCATATGCTGCTTTGATGTTTGTATTCAATGCTTCAAGACTTGTACCATGGCTACCTCCCTTCTCCTATAAATAGTGGATTCATTTCTCATTTCCAACATACCTCTCATCTCATTTCTCTCATTAGTTTAGCATTCTCTCTCTAGCACTACTCTTAGGAGTTAGAGGAGAATTAGTAGGTAGTTTAGCATTCTCTCTCTAGCACTACTCTTAGGAGTTAGAGGAGAATTAGTAGGGTAGCATTTGTAATAGAGTTGGAATCATCAGAGGATCTCCTTTGTAATATTGTTCGGGATATTTCGGAGCTCTGTCCGTGTAACCTTTCAGCTACTATTCAATCTACACATTACTTTCGGTTATTTCTATCCTTATCTTTCATAATGTTGCATGCTATTATTATGTTTGATTTAGGATACATTGCCATGATTAGTGAGTAGATTAGCTATTGTGTTTGTTATGAAACAACGGAGGTAACATTATACGGATTTCATTTGTATAGCGCCGGAAACATCAGGAATGTGTGTAGTACGGAACGTGGAAGCTATGAAAGTCGTGGGCACAATCCGTTGTGGAATAATGATCCCAATTGTTAAATATTGAAAACCGGTGAACTGTTAACTATACATTTATGATTTTAAACTAAACTATCGCCTTTCATCCAATAAACGTGGTTAGAACCTTTATGTCAAGGAGTCGCGAGGCTTAGTCAAACGGTCACTACCTATCTGTGTTGTCTTAAATTAACATGGTCTGATTTCGAAGCAATGGAAATACTGTCTACCCATCGTATAGTACACTGTGGATTAATCAGGGATTTATTGGTTTGGGATTATAATGTGAACGGGTTGTTTAGCTATCATAGATGGTTTTACTGTAATACAAGCTTAGATATATTGAGTTCAGATGGCTATAAAGTATGTAGCCCAGTTAAAGCCCTAATACGACTGAGTATCCAGTTTAACGTTGGAAACACCTCTGGTGGAGTACAAACACGTGGAAACTACGGAAAGGTCGAAGGCTGTATATTGTGTCACATCCTAGCATAGTCTGTGATCCAGGAAAGACCGTAATACGTGCAAATACACAGTATAACATTGGAAACACTCCTTGTGCAGTACAATCACATACAAACTGTGGAAAACCTTGTGGGTCAAAGACTGTATCACAGCCGAATATCTCTGAACTCAACCACAACCATTAATGTATATTTTAATCGATCACCACATGTCTTAAATCTTAAATTCCTTGCCTAGCTTAAATACCTCTGTCTGTGTTAAGAAAGATCAGTGGATAAATTGCAGACTGTCGCCCTATTCCTGCACTCCATCCAGAGGGTCACCTTGTCTCGTCACAAGAGATGGTGAGGAGGGTCTCAAGATAGTCCGATTTGATCAGAATCCTGACAGCCTAGCACTCAGTGACATATTGATTAGGTTCACTTGATCAGTAGGGTGCTAGTGTTTACACCACAAGGTATGGGTGAATGCAAGATACAAATCTTAAAAAGACGTTTTCAATAAATAAAACCTTAATACAGCATCACCCCACATAAAAGCTAACGAAGTCATAACAAACACAAGCCCCCCTATACTGATTCAACCTACTGCTTTTTATTTACTGCTTTAATTAGTTTTAATTTTAATTACGGACCTAAGTATAAAACCCCCACTCAAAACTATTTTCAAACCATCACTAATTTGAACTTTCATCTCGACAAGTCGTTTCACAATACGGTTAACTCTTTAGAACCACCCTAGGTCATACTTCAGCTATACAGCTCTAGTAGAACTTAGGTCCCCAGCTATATATATATTTTAAAACTTCCACCGACGTGCTGCCATACGGTCGCGTTAATGACACGTGACGGTTGGTGGCGCGTCACCTAAGGTTATAGTGAATTACGTTGCATTTAGTGGGCCTAGACTATGACCGTTAGGCAGTATTCCTCGTTAGGTATAACTGGTTCAGGGATTACATCGTACGAGTTTAATTTAACATAGTGTAGCTAACTATGTACAATTAAATAAAGATGACGTGATATCTGAAAGGGGTTATACTGGATCAGGAATGCACTAGTTGACTCTGATTGTTTTATGCTAGACACCCTAGGCTATTATATGTAATGTAGTTATATATGAATAGGCCTTACAAGTGTACTATTCCTATGCTATTATATATGAAAGTATATATATATATATATATATATATATATATATATATATATATATATATATATATGAGCATCATTCAATACAAAGAACATGATTTGTTCTCACCTATTACCGCTCATCCATTCCTACGCATGTAACCGCTTATAACACATTCCAATGTACCATCATATACTCCTGAAGAGGCACATCGCCGTCTTCCTCACCATCACGACTCAACCCTTTCTCTGTATGTACGCATAGGAGAATAAGGAGACCTAAAAGTTATCTATTGGGATAGAAACCCACACATGCTAATTGTTCACAAAACTAAAACAAACAACACATGGCACGTGGTGCTACGTCGTGCTTTAGGCACAACTCTGCTTCGGCACTACACAAGACACCGTGAGTGTCATATATACCAAAACATCTGACTACATCGTGCTGCGGGCACAACACACGGTACCTTGGTACTGCAATTTGGCACATTAGCGCTACAATCACAGTATGTTGATACTGCATTACGGTACGTGGTGCTGCATTCCATAGTACTTCGGCACAACACTTTCGGCACATTGGTGCTACACTCACAGTACATGGGTACTTCGTTACGGCGCTTCGGGCACTGCATTACGGCACGTGGTGCTGCATTTCATAGTACTTCGGTACTACATTCATGATACATTAATACTACGTTACGGTGCTACTAGCACTGCACTTCAGTACTTTGGGTGCTGCATTTCATAGTACTTCAGTACTACACTCATAATACAATTGTATTACATTACTGTGCTTTTAGCACTGCATTACAGTACGTGGTTACTGCATTTTAGTACTTAGGGTACTACACCTTGATTTATTAGAATTACATCCACAGCACGCTAGTACTGCATTATTGTCCGCTGGACTACTTACAATAACTTAGTCTTGGTTGACTATACTGAAAACTCACGTGAACCATTCACGTCACGACAAGACTCAAAAGTCCGAGGGCTTTCCAAACTGGTACCTTAATTGGTTTCCGGACCAATATCACTTTTACTTCCATGTTAGCCATGTGGGGCCACAGAGTAATACCTACTTGCGTATACGACTATAAAAATCATAATCTTTGAATAAAGATCTCATAACTGTCGTTTCATTCTTATTCAAGAATCATGCCGCCTAGACGACAAACGTACACTCAAGCCGAGCTTGAACAATTTGTTTAACAAAGAGTAGCTGATGCTTTAGCTACTCGAAATCGAGCACGACCCTACACCTATAAGAAATTCCTGAACTGTAACCCACCAAACTTCGTTAGAACTTAAGGGGCTGTCGGATTTATCCGATGGATCCAGAGAATGGAATCTGTATTCCACATTTGCAACTGCCCCGATGACTACAAAGTTAAGTACTCCACCTACACACTCCAAAATAATGCCCTTACCTGGTGGAATTCCTACTCCCAAACTGTAGGGATCGACACTGCTCACAAACTTCCTTGGGAGGAACTAAAACGAATCATGAGGGACGAGTATTGTCCCAGTGAGGAACTACACAAACTTGAGGACGAACTTTGGCACCTCACCGTAAAAGACAATGACATCATGTCATACACCAATCGTTTTCACCAGCTGGCACTTCTTTTCCCAACCATGGTGAACCCTGAAAACAAATGAATCGAAAGGTACATCGGAGGACTCCCGATGCAAGTTGAGGGAATGGTCACAGCCTCCAAACCCTTCACTATTCATGATGCTATTCGCATGGCTCACAAACACATGGCATAGGTTATCCGACACGGAACACCTGCAACCGAGAACAACCAAGGAAAATGGAATGGAGATTCCAACACTAGTCACAACCCAACAGATCAACCCGAACCCTTGAGGTCCTACACCACCGAACCCAAAGAAAAACGAGGCTATGCGGGGTAATAAACCATCTTGTCAAGGCTGTAAACGTCATCATGATGGTTCATGTAGTTTACCCTGTGAAAGATGCCAACGATACGGACACAAAATCTGGGACTGCAGAGTTCCTGCCAATCCCGACTCTCAGAGGATATGCTTCAAATGTAGCAAAACCGGACATTACAAGAAGGATTGCCCAAAAAGGAAACGCAAAATCTACCTGATCGGCTCCGAGTGAACCGAACCAATCTCCGACAATGATATAGGTACATCCTTCCTCGAAAACATAATAATTCAATTGTGGTTTACACCTAGCGTGTACTTTTACTCCTGGATATCGCTTTTATCGACTTAATGCTGAGTGCATCATAGGGCTAGTTAACCTAAGCCAACGTAAAACTCAAAGTTTGCTTTCAGCAGACTGGACGAATTTAACATTTACCAACCACTCAGTCCTTATAGGACTACTCACTAAACGGTCACCGTGTGACAACTATCTAGTCACGAATGGACTAAATTGTAAATGGTTACCCTGTAACCACGACTTAACAACAACTTGAACAAATAATATAGTCAGAATGTGACTACAATGATAAACTGCAGCATGACCATGGATTGACTACTCTTCAGCCCCGTCATAGACATGGTATGTCTACTATCTACTCGATAAACTTCTCGTAGGAATACTTCTCCCCAGACTCCACGCGATCACGACTTCACTTGAAATTTCGGGACGAAATTTTTTTAACGGGGGGAGAATGTAACACCCGGTCAAAAAGGTCAATTTTCATGCCCAATTTTTACTTCAATTAATCATACTTAGTACGCATTCATACCAAAATATTCACAAATTATATATATGATCATATATATGTATGTGTGTATATATATATATATATATATATATATACACACATCAAACGTTTACTCAGAAATCACGTGTAAATAAATTTGAAAGAACGCAGAATTTCGAAATTGGACGTTGGTGACAAAATTTTATAAACGGTGTGTTATCATTAAGAATAAACATTATTTATCCGGAAAATATTTAAGCATATTTTCGCTACTAAAACTTAGAGAAAACAACGTTATATTTCTTATAACTCAAATAGAGTATTTTTACAATATACTTTGATTTAAAATATATACGATTTCGTATTAACAAAATTTACGAATTTAAAATATTTCATTTTATATGATCGGGTGCACAAACACGGGCAATTAACGCAACAATTGGGGACAACCAAACCCACCAAAAATGATGGGCTGGCCTCCCTCCCCTCATCATTTTCTTCTTCTCATTTCCTTCTCACCAAACACACACCTCCATCTATCTATCTCTCTCTCTCGGTTTTGATCCCCAACCAAAACAATCAACAACAACAAAATAACAACAACAAATCAGCAGCTACGGATCATCATCAACATCGTTATCTTCTTCATCATCATCGTGTCCATCATCACAAACATTTTCTTGCTCGATCTCTAAATCGTAAGGATTTACTCTCTTTTCCTTGTTATTTTATATTAGGTTTACTTAAAATAACATGTTTTAACATTATACCAACGAGATTTGGTCCGAAAAATAGTTTGGATCGTGTTTTTGGTGAAAATCGCTCGAACAGGTCGAGATGTCACAACGAACCCAAAACAGTGCTGCGACATTGTCAATGTCGCAGCTCAATGTCACAAAATCTAATAATGTCGCATGGTGCGACGTAAAACAGGATGATGCAGTAAATCTGAATGTCGCACTTTGTGACACAACATACAATGTCGCATTAAATTACAAACGTCGCACAAAGCGACACAAGCCCTAACGTCGCACCTAATGTCGCAGGTCACAGAACCTTAAAAACCTATGATTTTCACTAAGTGTCGGGACCAAATTTTACCACTTGATTTTTTTCCGAATTTGGATTTCGGATACGTTTTTACTAAAGCAATGTAAAAAAAAATTAAAAAAATTTCAAGCTGACCTAGCAGCTCGACCCCAGCCAGGGGCTCTGTCCCTTGGACCCCGCTAGGGGTTGCCACCCCTTGGACCCCGCTACCAGGGTCGCTGCCCCCGGACCCCCGTACACAGTTTCCAAACCTGATCGACAAATGAATACTTACACGACTCGCTTAGACAAACTGATTTGTCTTGTACTCATATAACTTCACATGTTTAGGATACTAGGAGGTTACCCATCGGACGACGCACGTATCGTAAGATCGCTAGCTCCTCAGGTGAGTTCATAGCCTACTCTTTCAACTGTTTTACTATTTTCGGGGTGAGACACATGCTTAACTACTGTTTTCGAATTATAATTATAAATTATTATAATTCAGACTTATCTATATTACTATTATGTAATATGAAATGTGTAATACTTAGAAATTACACCCTTAATATTGTTGTAGGACAATATCAATACTTAACCTAGATAGATTACCATTATTAGATTGTTGAAAGACAATTACCATGACGTAACTTGACTAAGTTATCAATATACATTGGCCATATTTTCGAGGGACAATATTATCGAATACATTCGAACTGGTTAGTTCTACCTACACTGGACAACATCCAGATTTGTTACATGATTAGTCTCCCTTTTGGAACTAAGACTGCTGATACACTCTTTGCTTATTAGAATGGAAATTATACTTAGGTGAACATTTCCCCGGGACTCTAATATACTTGCTAGGCTGAGGCTAGGAGTATACGATAGCAGACTATGTTAGTGTAATTAAGTATGCTGATACAACTCAACTAGGTGATGAATATTCATACCTAGGTTCATTGTGCTACTTAATATCTAAGTATTGTATATACATATTTATATGCAACAAATTATTTTCATGTGTTGCATGACACATTATCACCCGCGTTTGTCATTTGACTTACACACACACACACACACACACATATATATATATATATGCATAGTCATACTCTATCCTGAGCACTTGGTGCTACATACAATCTAATTATGTATATAGCTATACATACACTTATACAAACGCGAATACTCAAGTCGGACATGTCGTAGTACTGTCAGCTCGTTTACATTAGTCGGGCAGGTCGTAGTACTGTCGGCTCTCCTTTACTCAAGTCGGACATGTCGTAGTACAGTCGACTCAGTTACTCAATTTGGGCATGTCGTGGTACTGCTGGCTCTCATACATTGCTTGCGAGCAATCTGGTCGATGCCAAATGGGCACAAAACGATGCCACGGTAAAGTGGGCACAAAACGATGTCACGGTGAGAAGTGGGCACAAGTACGATATCGCGGTAAAGCAATACAATCGATGGATCAACGAGTTTATACTCGGGGTTCACACTCAGTCACAGATGGGCGAGCTTATGCTCGTGATCCATACTCATTCACCGATCGGCGAGCTTACACTCAAGATTCGCAATAGTTAACGGATCGGTGAGCTTTCACGTGAGGTCGTTAACTCAGTATTTGTTTAAATACTCAATCATAGTTCTGCGGGACTACAATTTCATGTTGCTAGATGCAACACAATGTGCCAGGAGCACACCCACTATTTACTACTAAACTAGTAATTCTATTTCTTGTTATCATACGACGTGGTCGTACATATATACCTGACAGTACTTAGGCATGTATTGCCCCACATTAGTTGATTTACTTATACCTGATACCCTCGATATGACGTGGTCATACACACACTCGATAATACTTAGGCATGTAATGCCTCACATTTTAGACCCACCCATACCTGATAGGTATCCAAGCATGATATGACACTACTTCTGTGTACTTAGGTACAAACCATAATTACTTAGGTATTAGATATCTCGATAGCTGTATACACATTGGTGTTACACACTTCAAACAATACAATTCAAAGTCGTGGATTTGAACTACTTTTCAAAGCATATAGGTTTATACTTTATGTTTTCAATTAACAATCCTATGAACTCACCAGTTTTATAGCTAACTCGTTTTAGCATGTGTTCTCAGGTGCCCAGCAGGATTAGGATTGCTACAAGATATGCTAGCTCGAGTCGCATGTTTTCAAACATCCGGATTTCTCTGCATAACTTTTGTATTACAAATTATGTATTGAAATTATTTTGCGAACTCGCAACTTGTATACACTTTTATTTTGGAAATGTATAACTATTTTCAAACATCTCATTTAGAGTCGTTCATTATGTACCTTTGTGCTTGTGATATTTGATTTGGTAACACCCGACCCGACCGCTTTCGCAACCCGAAATTTGAGGGTGTTACAATATTGGCAGGTGCCATATGTGGCATAGGTGCAATTAAATGATCTAGACATTTACTTAGAATAAAACCCGTTTTTATCATATCTCTTCAAGCCTAACCCTGCCGATACTCATTTTTAGTATCGATGATCCGCCTAGAAAACCCTGTTGAGCCTTAACCTTTTTGTTTCTTATAAACCCAAATTTTTAAACCCACTCACTTCCATACCCACCAAAACCTTATCTTAGAATTTTTAAATTTATTAAAAAATGCTATTTAGATATTCTTTTTGCTTTCCCTCACATTCCACAGATTTCGTGTTTACTTAAAACTCGCGTGCGTTTCCATAATCAATACTCAAAAAAATCGAGAGTCGTAATGGTGCGGAAAATTGGCACCAATTAAATTCGAAATTGTCAAAAGGATTGAAAAATGAAAGGATCTCAAAATGGTGGAAAGAATATAAAAATATCTTAGAAATTCCTTGGCAAAGAAGTTCTAACCAAAAATATATATAAAAAAAGAAATAAAAATGTGTATGTAAAATAAAGCTAAGTGCTTCAAATCTCTCAAAAACTCCGATTCCTGAAAATATAAATCTTCATTACGTTCTTGAGGATAGAAGTCCATATAGCTATCTTCTTCTCTTATTGATTATCCGTTTCAATTTTCATTAAAAAGTGTATCTAAATAAAAAAAATTCAAAAAGTTTAAGGATCCTAAGATAAACAAAACCCCTTAAAACCTACAAAAAATCCACTGTCCATACCCTTTCAAACCCCACTTCACATTACAACCCTCTCAAATGTCTGGTGATAATTAGTATCGTCCCTGTCTAAGTGGTGGAGATTTGATTCTCGATCAAGCCTATGACGATGAATGCTGCATGACTGGTATATGAGTGATTTCGTTTGTTTAGAATGATAGGGAACCCGATACACTTTGAGTGAATTGAGTGACCACCTGGTGAGATCGCCCAGTCATGTATATTCCTAGATCGCGAAAATTGAAAGCATGCCTAAGATAATCATTTTATAAACTCTTTAAACACGACATGGGAACATCTCTCTTTTCTGTGCCGGAACAATATTTGTTTCAAATTCGTGCCTTTTTCTTTTCTTAAAGACTCACCCATAAAATGATTTTTCTCAAAAATCAAAGTTTTTGGCAAATGACGGTTTGGAGTTTGCTTGAGGACAAGCAAAAGTCTAAGTGTGGGATACTTGATTTGACGTAAAAAGTCACGTTTTTGTGCACCTTATCAAGCCTATTTTGGTTCAAATCTTTTAATAAACATCAAATAGTTAATGTTTTATGCTAAAAATGTAAAATGAACCAAAACGTAGACTTCCTTTCGAAAAATCACTTAAAATGCTCAAATAATGAACAAATCAGAGCTAAAACGATCCACTTGCGATTCTGACGTATACTTAAGCTAAACTGGCCTAATTTGTGTCATATTGATCTTCAGGAAAATACAAAAACCGTGGGCGCAAGAATCGTTCGAATTTGACAAGTAACGAAGAAGTTAGAGCCAACCGAAGATCACAAGAACTACGACCAGTGCACAAGACTTACGATCCAGCACACAAGAACAAGAACCAGGGTACACCACCCCCATAGGGGCCGTATACCACCCCTAGAGGGCCGTATACGCCCCCTTTAGGGCCGTATACCCCTCTAAGGGGTGGTATACCCCCCCCTTTTTGGGTGGTATACCCCCTCTTTGGTGTTGGATACGCCCTGTTTGCTACTGAATACGCCCTATTCGCTACCGAATACGTCCTATTTGGTGTCGAATACGCCCCTGTAGGTGTCGAATTTCATAGCTCGAGGGTGTATTTCAGTGTAAAATACGGGTGAGGGGTGCTGTATGTAAATTTAGTTCTTGAAGCCTATAAATAGAGGCTTAACCTCCTCATTTTCATATCCCTCACCATCACTCACCATCCATCAAAATCTCTCACACACACACTTTCTCTCTCTAGAATAGTGTTAGTAGTTAGTCAGCTAGTAGGAGTAGAGTAGCAAGCTTACGAGCTTTGTACGGAGTCGCTCCAAGACTACGGTTGCGTAGATTTGTTGTAACACCTAACAGGTTCTATTATATTATCCTTTCTTGTTATTTTTAAATATGTTGTGCTATTGTCATGATTATTTAAGAATGCATGCTATGATAATTGCTATGTTAGGCTAGACAAATCTGTGTTTGCTATGATAAATGTTATGCTAGGGTAGTTATGCCTTAAACAATGTTGTTGTGAGTCCCTAATCACTATTATGTTAGTGATTGTGAATCGTTTACAGTGAGTTAATTGTAGAAGGGGGGATTGAATACAATTAAAAATTTTTCTAGTTATAATGTGTACGCTTGTTTAGCAAGTTTTTAACCGTATTAAAGTGACAACAATATGAATACAAATGTATATAAGATAAGCAGTTCAGTTGCTGATGCAATTCTTAGCTGAAAGATAAATTCTTTTATTGATAAAGTTTATCTCTTGTTGATTGCGGAATAGATTAGCCAAAGCTAATCCAAATCAAACAATACAGCTATTACAAAGGAGATGAACAGTATTGGACAAACACGCTAACTTGCTCACTCGCTAAGGTAAACTAGTAGTGGACAAACACGCTACTAGTTTACTCGCTGGTGTTACTTGTATCTTAGACAAACTAGTCACTGACAAACAAGTGACAATACAAGTAATCGACACAAAATGAAGTACAACATACTACGCTATTTATAGACGCTGAAATCCTTAATTTCCGGATCTGAAGGACACGTGTCGCTGTTTGATTGGAGAGGTAGTTGAGATGTGATGTATCATGGCACGACATTCTGTCTTGGAAAATATCACCTTTTACCATAGACCAATCAAATGCTTCCACGTTACTCTTTTCAAGTTTCGAGGAACACGTGATGCGCCGTAATAACGCCGAATGTCGACTTCTTATTTAATGCGGCATTTAATGCTGCAGTCACTGATAGAAACAACAATTCTCCTCATTCTCGATGCGAGCCAACATGCTCTAAAGAATGACTTGAATAGCTAATCTTCAGTGACTTCTTTTATTCAGCAGAAGAGAGAACTCAAGAAGACTTGGAGACTCTCGCTGATAGATGAGTATCAGCGACACACATAGTTGAGTCTTTTATCTTGATAAGATCTTCATCTACTGGTTTAACATATGATCAGCGACATAGAGACCTTCAGCAATAGGAGCTTGACTTGAATCATTTTCTTCATGGAACATTATTGAGAAGATCAGAGACTGTGAACAGGTAGCATGATCAGTGACTTCACTTATCAGCGAACAGTGACTTCAACAATCTCCTACATAATCTCCCCCTTAATCTTTGAGATCAGTGACCACTTGAGTTCAGTGATCAGTGACTCAACAATCTCCCCCTAAATGGTTTAAGTCAAAGCTCCCTTAGACAAACTTGTTGCAGGAAAGTTTTAGTTTCTGAAGATAAGTTGGTTGCACAGAGACTTGTACTTGTAAATTTTTGTTGTTGAAAAGATTTAAGTCTCTGATAGTAGGTAGGTTGCCCAGTGACTTGTACTTGTAGATTTTCTGTGTCAAGCCTCATATATATCATTGAATAAATATTTACAGAAGCTAACTATTACAAAATATCTAAATTATTTATCTCTCCACATCTCCTCCTCTTTCACTATGCCAAGCTCAGCTTCAAGTTCATATTTGTCTTTGGAGGGTAGGTATCTGAATTTTCTTGCTAAGGCTTCATCGAGAATAGCTTTTCTGATCTTTGAATCTGTAGGAAGCATGCTAGCTGACCTGATTAGGTGTATGAGTTGTTCTTGATCAACCTTCTCAAGTTTAGCTTCTCTCTGAAACCTAAGGGCACCATTTAGGTCCATGTATACCAGACCCTTGTCCCCTTCAGTGACTTCAAGTCCTTCAAGCTTTGGCACACCAGCAGGGATAGATAGATTTAACCTTGAAGTGTTGGGGATTCGATAGATGCTGCTAGTACCTGACCTATACCTTGGGCTTGGTGGCTGAACAATCTCTTCACCAAATGTGACAGTATCTTCTGGTCTGAGAAGTTGCAGTGACACCATCTTTTGATATAGTCTATCAATCTCTTTCAGGACATCAGCTTTAGCTGCACTTGTTGAGTGGTTGATAGCAAGCCTGATCTCATTCCATTCTTCTCTGTGTAGCTTGCATACTTGATCAAGTAGCATGGCTTGAGTCTCTGAACCTCTTTGAATAAGCAGCTGAGGTTGAGATTGATTCTTAGACTTCTTCAATTTTACCTTGGTAATAGGTGCAGGGTTTGATCTCCCTGTCATTCGGGAAGCAAACCTTTTTCTATCAATTTCATCCCATTTCCTATCTATGCTGTTCTGACAGCTCCCCCTTTCTTTTTAGAGCTCTTGCTAGCTGATGTTTTCAGTTTTTGTTGCTCTAGCTCACTCTCTTCTATCTCAGCAAGTACCCTGGCAATTGCAGCATCAGACTCTTCTTGATCTTTCTTTTGTTTAAGAAGTCTGGCCCTTTCATTGGCATCTTTAGAGCTCAATTCCAGTAGGTATGCTCTGTCAGCATCTGATTGCTCTTTCAGCAACCTTTTCCTTTCTTGTTCTTCTCTTAACTCAGCCTGAAAGGTTATTTGCATTATCATCTCATGCTCCCTGTCCTGTCTTGCCTTTATCTTTCTGGCAACTCTCTGTTCTTTTGTTTCATCAGGACAAGGGGTATCTGAGGCTGAGTCAGAGGAAAGGCATGCTGTAGGGGAGGTATCTGAAGTGGTTGTGTTGGAGGGAGTTGCTGTGGAGATTGGTATTATTGTTGCTGGGGTAGGTGTGGTTATTTGGGTTGTTTGGGTTGCTGTGGGTGAGGGTAGGTTTTGGGTTGCTGGTGGAGATGAAGGTACAGCTACCTCAGATATGACAATATGTAATTGAGGGTCACTGACCTGTTGTTTCTTTGATGGAGGAGTAGATGCAGGAGAGGTGTCACTAGTCCTTTTTCTCTTTAAGACAGATGATATGGGTTGCTGATCCTCCATATTTACGTCATCCTCATCCTCTGAACCCTGACCATTTCCATAACCACCTCCCTGGCCATCATCATTGTTATCATCATCATTATCATCAGCATCATGCATGATGGTATCATCTTCCTCATCATCAGATACATCATCTACCACCTCCCTATTCATCCATTCCCAGCGAGCCAATTCATAGCTCACTGAGGTACCCTCTAACCTAGCAGCCTCATCCACTGCCCATTGTTGCACCAGCCCATTGTAGTTCCTGAGCTCTTCAGCACTGAACTCAGGAAAGCTCTCAGCTATATCCACCACATCAGTGGCTATCTCCATATCTACCCAATACAGTTCAGCAACTGCAAGGGCTTCCAATTCCGGTTGCTCAGCGATCAGACGAAGTGCATAAGTGTTGAGCACAATGTCCCTGTGAGCTTTGTTTGATAGCGGATCAGTCATCTTTCGGGGCATCTCAGGATCAGAGACAAAGTCCTCTTCTTCACTCTCCCCCTGACTGGTTCGCTCAAACTGATCAACTGCCCTAAGTATCTGATCAGTGAAATCAGCATTTTCCTTGCGCAGGGCAGCGACCTCAGCTCTTGTCTTTGTAAGCTGTGAGACAACCCATGGAAGTACCTTAATAACTTTGTCAGTGTTATATAGGTAGTTAGATACAGAAATGGCTAAGTCATTTTGGTTGGTGGTGAGCTGGGCAATGGCAGCGGCATGATTGGTAAAGTTGTTGGTGGAGGTGGAGGCTAGCTCAGTGACTGCATGGTTTATTGCAGCACTAGCATCAGCTACTGTTTGAACTCTCTCACTAACAGATGTGCTCCATGGTTCAATGGAGTTGTATACATCAGTGAGAGCAGTAACAGCTTTCTGGAGGACAGAGACATTGCCAATAAGTGCCTCACGGTCTTCAGTGAGCATCTTAATTTGGGTTTGGGATTGGGCAATGTACTCCATCAGTAGCTGATCTGATGTGGAGTGAGTGGAGGTGTTTGGGGGAGTAGTTTGGGTAATAATAATGGGGGTAGGTGTAGATTGGGCTACATGATCAGGGGGTGTGGTCTGATCAGCAGCTACTTGGATGTTATCACTGCAGAAAGAGGTGGGGGTGAGCTCTCTGATGGGAGAGTTGGATGTGGGTGGAGGAATGGGTTGGGTGTCCTCAGAGGTGTCCATGGGCATGATTTCCTCATCATCAGCTTGTGATTTAGCTGGTGGTTCATTGGAAATAGAAGTAGCGACCTGTATCTCACCATGGGTCAGTGGTGAGACATTGACAGCCGGTGCAGTGATAGGTGAGAGATGGCCCGGGTCTGTAGCCAGTGGTGTGACATCAGCTATGAGTGTGTTATCACCCACTGATGTCACTTGCCCTTTTAATGAAATGTCACCCTTTTGTGAGGATGACAAGTGGCTGGGTTGACTCAATCTGAGGGTGTGGGGTGCACCCGAATCACTGCTAACAGTGGTTTGATCCACTGCAGCTGTCTGTAGTTGTCCCTTTTTAGAGTCACTGGACTTTCGGGAGTCCAGTGAAGCAGGTAAAGTTGAGGGTTAAGCAGTGGTGCCCTCAGTAACTGAACGTACAGTCACTGATTCACCACTGGCATCCGTAGATGTCTTCTTTTTGCTATGTCCCTGATCCTTTAATGTCAGGGACCCTAATTTGGATTTTTTCTTGGGAGCAGTGGGTGGTTTCTTGACTGGTGGTTGACCAACAGTAGTCACTGGGGGTGTGGTCAGTGACGTGGTCGATGGGGGGGCAGCAACTGACATTTGTAGAGAAGTTACAGGCTGGGGTGCAAGGATCCCCGGGTGTTTCATAAAAGCGGGTAACACCGCAGTTGTTGGTTTAGCAAAAATTTGAGATCCTACCAGAGTGGGCTCAAATCCCTGAAAGGATACCCTATCATAGGCAGCAAACTGATCCCTAAAGATCAGTGAGAGATACCTAGGGTAAGGTACATATTTTGCCCTGGCAGGCTCAGCGACTTTGGTGATCAGTTCGTTAAAGATCACACTTGCATAGTCAACTCGTAGAGAGTTGACCAGTGACCAACTGATCTGGGCCTCCAGGGAGCTGAATTGATCATAGCTCCCTGATTTTGTACCCAAAGATTGGATAAAATTAGTGAAAATGGCATTCCAAACACCATCCATTTTTGTTTTGTGGACCGTAGAGTACTTACGGTTGCCACTGCCATCGACTGAGTATTTACACTCAATCTCAGTAAGATCGACGAGGCCTTGTTTGGCAACGTCGCTCTCTGGCAGCGACTCGTACGACTCATAGGTCGGCAGTTGTAAAATGGAGCGGATGGTGTTGGCAGTTATGGTGATGGGTTGGGTACCATTGTCTATAAAACCCTGGAGTTGTGAAACACCAGAGATGAGAGAGTGAGTGCAGGTTTACCAGAACTCACTGAGCCATTCTGGGTTCATTTCCCCAGGAGACAGGGTAAGAGGGGAGGATAAAGTGATTTTTGAGAAAGTTTATCACCTCCGCATACTCAGGTTTAGGGCAAGTTACATTTCCCAAATAGTTTGATTTGGGAACTGTAATAACAAGCGTCTCACTGACCGCAGAGGCTCGAAGAGCTTTAATCTCTGGGGTCGGTGTGTAAGCGTTGTTGAAAAATTTAGTTCTTGCCATTTTTGAACAAGAAAAAGTAGAAGATTTAAAATGTGAGATATTTGCAGAGAAAATGAAGAAGATGAAGTTTGAAAAATTAGAAAGCGTAAAGAGTGAAAAGGTAAGGGTTTCGCTGCTTATATACGGTTACTGAGGTACAAAATGTGTGGTCAAAACGAGTATGTACGTGGTCAAAAAGTAAAAAAAAATGTGGTTGGTGGTAGGGGAGTAGGGTGATGATGGTGATGAGTGGTAACATTAAATGGTGATGGGAGTGGTGCGCCGGAAAGGTATACAAGGTGTCAGAAAAAAGTGTACCTTTTCGAGTTCCCATGAGATATTTTAATAAGAAATTTATTAAGAATATAAATCGTTAAAAATTAAATACAAAATGTATTAATTGTAAGGAATATATGTCTAAATAAATGCTATATTAAATAATAGCAAAACTTTCGCTGATACATTATGTCTCAGCGAGATGAAAATAAGTTAGAATACTAATCCAATCAGCTAGTCAAGTTTGTGAAACATAAGATATATTTTATTTATGTGATATAAAGAATTTTCATGTGCAGTTACAAAGTACATAATTTATTGATTATAACTATGCTAACTTATTGTTCTTGCTGATTACATCAGTGAGAATAATAAGCCAGCGAGTTAAATGTATAAACTATATATTCTGTAACTACCTTTTATTAAACAATCAGGTTTTAATCATTTAAGTTCAACATTCCCAACTCGCTAATAAGAAAGGTGAATCTTTTCTCATCTAAAGGTTTTGTAAATATGTCAGCGAGTTGGTAGTCAGTTTGAATAAAATGCAATTCAATGTCACCTTTCATGACGTGGTCCCTGATGAAGTGATATCTGACATCAATATGCTTTGTCCTTGAGTGCATCACAGGATTATTTGCTATGGCAATAGCACTTTGACTGTCACAATAGATTGGAACATTGCCAAAGTCAAAACCATAGTCAGCGAGCTGATTCCTCATCCACAGAATTTGAGCAGTGCAAGCTCCAGCAGCGACATATTCAGCCTCAGCGGTAGAAGTTGAGACAGAATTTTGTTTCTTGCTTGACCAGCTTACAAGCTTTTCTCCAAGAAACTGACAGCTACCAGAGGTACTCTTTCTGTCCATTTTGCATCCAGCATGATCAGAATCTGAATATCCCTTCAGTGAGAAATCTGAACCAGATGGGTACCAGAGACCAAGATTTGGTGTACCCTTCAGATATCTGAATATTCTTTTGACAGCTAGCAAATGGGATTCCTTTGGATCAGCTTGATATCTAGCACATAGACAAGTAGAAAACATAATGTCTGGTCTACTAGCAGTTAAATACAGCAGTGACCCGATCATTCCTCTGTAAGCAGTGATGTTTACAGATTTACCATCAGGATCAGCATGTAATTTTACTGCAGATGACATTGGTGTAGCAAGGGATGAGCAGTTGGTGAATTCAAATTTCTTTAATAAATCTTTAACATATTTTCCTTGATTTATAAAAATACCTGTCTTGGTTTGCTTTATTTGCAGACCAAGGAAAAAAGTTAGTTCACCCATCATGCTCATTTCATAACTTTTAGTCAAGAGGTTACTGAATTCCTTGCACATGTCATTGTTAGTAGACCCAAAAATAATATCATCAACATAAATTTGGACCAATATAACATCTCTCTTATCCTTTTTAATAAAAAGTGTGCTGTCAATTTTATCTCTGACATACCCACAGTTAGTTAAGAAGGTAGAGAGAGTGTCATACCAAGCTCTAGGAGCTTGTTTTAGTCCATATAAAGGTTTTTCCAGCTTATAGACATAACCTGGATGCTTGGGATCAGTGAATCCAGGTGGTTGCTTCACATACACTTCTTCCTGCAGCTTTCCATTCAAGAAGGCACTTTTTACATCCATTTGATATACCTTGAATCTCTTGTGAGCTGCATATGCTAAGAACAACCTGATTGCTTCAAGCCTAGCAACTGGTGCAAAGGTTTCATCGTAATCAATTCCTTCTTGCTGACAGTAACCTTGTGCAACCAGTCTAGCCTTATTCCTTATTACAACACCATCAGCATCCATCTTGTTTCTGAACACCCATCTTGTTCCAATCACAGATTTCCCAGCTACTTGAGGTACTAACTTCCACACTTTATTCCTTTCAAACTGAGATAGCTCATCTTGCATGGCAGCTATCCAGTGATGATCAGTGAGTGCCTCATCAATTTTCTTGGGCTCAATCAGTGACACAAAGCTTACAAACAAACAAAAGTTAGCAGATGCTGATCTGGTCTGGACCTTGGATTGAGGATCACCAATAATCAATTGATTATCAATATGTCTAGTCCATTTAGTCACTCGTTGAGGTTCAGCAGTGACTTGATTATTCAGAGATGGTCCACCAGACACATCAGCATTAGGAGCATGATTAATGTTTAAGCTTTGATTTGGACAGTGAGTGTTATTATTTTGATGCAAATGATGAGATGATGATGATGGGATATTACCAGGCAAAGATGAGGTTCCTGAATCATTCTTAGCTAAAGTAGAGCCAGAAGTACCTTCAGGGACATCATCTTCCCTTTCAGAATCTGATGGATGAACCTCATGCTGGTCATCACTGATTGTATTAAAAATAAGATTTTCATAGTCTTTTGGATCAGTGAGTGATTCATCATAAGATTCATCAAAGGTAACATCCATTGATTCTTCAATACCCAAGTATTGCATCACTTTCTTCAATACATTTCCTGTGTTGCATCACTTTTGGCTTTGAGGAAGAATACCCAAGTATATCTAGAATATTCATCCACAATTACCAAGCAATATCTTTTACCACCAAGACTGGGAGAACTCACTGGACCAAACAGATCCATATGCATCAGTTGAAAACATTCTGTCACTGAAGATGTTTGTTTGCTTTTGAAAGAAGAGCTGTGATGCTTTCCCTTCTCACACGCTGAACAAAGCTTGTCTTTGTCATAAGTGAGCTTTGGAAGACCATTTACCAAGTCATTCTTGCTGAGCTTGCTGATGGCCTTGAAGTTCAGGTGAGAAAGACGCTTATGCCATAACCATTTTTCTTCTGAAACGGTTCTGGAATAAAAGCATGTTCCTGATTGTGCTGAGTCCATATTGACTACATATGTATTTCCTTTCCTTTGAGCACCCAGGACAGCACTTCCATTTTTGTTGTAAACAACTCCAGCTTCATGATCAAATAGCACCTTATTTTTGGCATCGCAGAACTGACTGATGCTTAATAGATTATGCTTCAGTCCTTCAACATATGCCACCCTTTTAAACATGACATTTCCATTGGTCAAGACCCCATACCCTCTGGTCTTACCAATGTTGTTATCACCAAAAACTACATCAGGACCTCTTTCATCCTGGTAGTCGCTGAGCAGGGACTTACATCCGGTCATATGTCTGGAACACCCACTGTCCAGATACCAGATTGCTTCTCTAAGAATGCCCTACATCAGGAGTAAAATGTTAGTTCAATTTATGAACCCATCCTGAGATGAGTTCATGGTGGACAAGCCTTGAACTTGGCTTCCACTGACCAGCAAAACATTTGACTCACTGCTGGTGGTTGGTTGGACACAAGCTTGTACTGATGAACAATCTGTTGACACATGTTGTCTGTTTCCACACTTATAACATTTTTTATTTGTGGCTTTAGACTTCTTTTGCTCAGTATGCTGATTTGATTGAGATTTATAAGAGTTCAGACTTACTATCCTAGTTTGTTTCTTTGACTCCAAGTCACTGATGACAAGATCATCAGTCACTGGGGTGTCAGAAGTGAGGTTGTTGAATAACTTTTGATTAATAGCTGTAAAACTGATGGAAACTGGATTAGTTGTTGACTTATTTATGCTCAAGTCTTTCAGTTCATCAATACTTGCAGCTATATCACAATTGTCAGTGACCAGCGAGCTTTTAACAAAGTGATTTGGTTTAGTCTCGCTGAAGACTGACATTGGCTCAAATACGAAGTTTGAAAAGGATTGATCAGGCTTGAATATTTGATCAATGCTTGTTGCATCAGCCAGAGAAGCAGCTGTATCATAATCACCTCCTAAAATAGCTTTCACTTGTTTTGGAATTTGATTATTGACACACTGATTTACGTTTAATGCAGATTTGCACCATGACTTTATAACTTCATTTAGTTGAGAGAATTTGGTTTCAAAATTTACTTTCTCTTGAATGCACATTTGATTTGCATGTATTTGTGCATCAAGTTCAAGTTTTAGGTCTTTCATTTTCAACAAATATTCTTCTTGAAGTTTAAGTTTTGATGTTAAGTCATTGATCATGGATTCTTGCCTTTTCTGAATATCATGAGCATTTGATAAATCAACTATCAAAGTCTCAAAGATATTCTCCTTTTCAGTCACTGAAGCTGATTTAAAGCAATGTACCTTGTAGAGAGTCTCTGGATCCCAGCCGGATGCTGAACATTTCTTAGCTACTTCCTTGATGTCTTCATGGAAGTTAGCATCATCAGCCATCAGGCAGTAATCCCGATCTAAACAAATCATAGCTTCTTCTTCATCAGATGATGAGGTTGAGTCAGAGTCGCTGAAGGATCCTTCTTCAGCGACGAACCCTTTTCCCTTCTTCTTGCCAGCTTTGGACAGAGCTTTCAGCTTCTTGTACTTTGACTTGTACTTGTTGTACTTGTCATTTCTGAAGCTGGGCCTTTGCTCAGGGAGAGGATTGACAGCTTTGGATCTACAGTCAGCTGCAAAGTGACCAGGTTTGCCACATTTGAAGCATTCGCCTTTTGACTTTGAGATGTCACTTGATGATGCACCAGCAAATTTGTTGAACCTTGTGTTCTTTCTGAAATTTGCAACCATCATGGCCATATCTCTTTCCAGCTTCTCTAGTCCTTCTTCATAGCTGACTTCAGACTGACTGTCAGCAGCACAACCTTCCTCATCTGCAATCAGTGACTTTGAACATAACTTGGTGATCTTAACTTTTTGCTTCTGATGAATCTCTTCTAGCTCAGCTACAAGGGCATTAGAAATCTTTTGACTGCCTAGTGCAGCACGAATGTGCTCACTTTGATCAGCCTGTTTCTCAGATTGTTCCCAATTTAACAATATACCATAAATTTGAGTTAGATTGAGAGAAGTATAATCATTACGTTGTCGAATACATGTTGCAATGGTTCCCTAAACTTTTCTAGGCAACAGTTCTAGAAATTTTTCGACAACAAATCTTTGGTCATTTCCTATATTAGCCTTTTCCATTTTATTTATTAAAGCTTGATATCTAGTATAGGTGGAGGCCAGTGACTCATTGGGTTCCATGGCAAACAGTTCATACTGACGAGTCAGATTTACTTCTCTACAGCGAATAATGTCGGGGGTTCCAATATATATATTTCTCAGAGTGTCCCACATGTGTTTCGCTGTACTGCACAATCTAATGGACTCAAACACTTCATCAGGAAGTGACATGCTTATGTATATTTTAGCTTGTTTATCCAGTCTGACCATGCGCCTGTCCTCATCTGTCCATTGTTCCTCCCTTTTTGGCATAACCATTTCTGGTAATGCAGGAGTGGTTGCAGTGGCTGCAACATCAGGAATAATGACAGTTGGGGTGTGAGGACCGTCAGTTATTATAGAACAAAGACAATCATCAACAAGGTCTAAGAACATCATCATCCTGGACATCCAGGTTTCAATTCTTGATGGGTCAAAAGCTGGAGGTTTTGTAGTGGAGCCATTTCCCTTCTGGTACTCAGAATCAACACAACTGTATTTAACGGATTCCATTGCAGATCTGGTTAAATTATATTTTAAACCAACTCTGCTCTGATACCAATTGTGAGTCCCTAATCACTATTATGTTAGTTATTGTGAATCGTTTACAGTGAGTTAATTGTAGAAGGGGGTTGAATACAATTGAAAACTTTTCTGTTATAATGTGTACGCTTGTTTAGCAAGTTTTTAACCGTATTAAAGTGACAGCAATATGAATACAAATGTATATAAGATAAGCAGTTCAGTTGCTGATGCAATTCTTAGCTGAAAGATAAATTCTTTTATTGATAAAGTTTATCTCTTGTTGATTGCGGAATAGATTAGCCAAAGCTAATCCAAATTAAACAATATAGCTATTACAAAGGAGATGAGCAGTAGTGGACAAACACGCTAACTTGCTCACTCGCTGAGGTAAACTAGTAGTGGATAAACACGCTACTAGTTTACTCGCTGGTGTTACTTGTATCTTAGACAAACTAGTCACTGACAAACAAGTGACAATACAAGTAATCGACACAAAATGAAGTACAACATACTACGCTATTTATAGACGCTGAAATCCTTAATTTCCGGATCTGAAGGACACGTGTCGCTGTTTGATTGGAGAGGTAGTTGAGATGTGATGTATCATGGCATGACATTCTGTCTTGGAAAATATCACCTTGTACCATAGACCAATCAAATGCTTCCACGTTACTCTTTTCAAGTTTCGAGGAACACGTGCTGCGCCGTAATAACGCCGAATGTCAACTTCTTATTTAATGCGGCATTTAATGCTGCAGTCACTGATAGAAACAATAATTCTCCTCATTCTCGATGCGAGCCAACATGCTCTAAAGAATGACTTGAACAGCTAATCTTCAATGACTTCTTTTATTCAGCAGAAGAGAGAACTCAAGAAGACTTGGAGACTCTCGCTGATAGATGAGTATCAGCGACACACATAGTTGAGTCTTTTATCTTGATAAGATCTTCATCTACTGGTTTAACATATGATCAGCGACATAGAGACCTTCAGCAACAGGAGCTTGACTTGAATCATTTTCTTCATGGAACATTATTGAGAAGATCAGAGACTGTGAACAGGTAGCATGATCAGTGACTTCACTTATCAGCGAACAGTGACTTCAACAATCTCCTACATAATCTCCCCCTTAATCTTTGAGATCAGTGACCACTTGATTTCAGCGATCAGTGACTCAACAGTTGTTACTCTGCTTGTATGAAATTAGGATATGTTTGAATTTAAGAATTAATTCTCTAATGTTTTATTTACCCAACTTATGTTGTGGTTTGAAACCTATTGATATAATCCGGCCAATTGTACAAATAGGTCCCTCAACTATTCTGTGTCTGAATGATTCGATGAACTCGGCATGGCCGCTGTTCTCCTGATTGAAATAAATCAGAGGAGACACGGAGCATAGGATTAGAGTTAAATTAGAACTAATCCCATATATCGGATGCTTTTGAGAGAACTTTCGGAGCATCCGTGACTTAAACATTTATCCAGAAACTCTGCCTGAAATAAACTGATATTTATCCATGTTACACTACTGCATGTTCTTGTTTGATTGTTGCTCTAGGGTTTATATGCTAGTATCTGTTTATCCACTGCGTTTGTTGAGTTTATGATTAGGTTTTCAAACATAGAATAATTACATACGACAGTTTAACATGCTAGAATAATTATAATGATCGGTATGAAATAATGTCGAAAAATTTAACCGATCATTAGACAGACTTTCCCAACCTATTCCGCGGGGTCACTCCTGTTCACTTTATTGTTTATAAAAAAATTCGTACCACGATACGGACATCTCAGACGACCGAGACTGGGGAATAGGATTCGAGGTTAGTTGTTGGTTAAATTGGTACTACATTTGGGAGAACTTCCGGTGTAGCTTACACTCCATATCTGTTATCCATGTGACATGTTATTTATTTGATTATGGACAACTCTACGTTAGATAAGTAATAGGATAGAAGTTATGGCCCATTAGGACATATACAGCAATGATACGGGATCTCTGGGCGAGGCATCAAAAATACCGTAAAACGGCTCAGTACTTGGTATAGCGCTGGAACCACCTCTGGTGAAGTAGAAATGCGTGGAAGCCATGAAAAGGCCGTAGGTACAGTACTATGTTGAACATCGTTCAGAGACCCCAAATCAGCACTGCTAGGATTCATTATCATTAGAGCCTTAACCCTCATAACTACCCCTAAATAGCATATACTGACTTTTTAGAAAACACTCACGTAATCTATAGATCTCTCAGCGACTACACTCCTCATTTACTTTTCTGTTTTTAGTTTAAGTAGAATAGAAAACAAAACCCCTCAAAAAAAGTTTTAAATCTCAGCTAAATTACCAAAGATAATTAATCCTCCTAAGATCCCATGCCCGTTGTGGTTTAAGAATGACACCTGAGTCATACCTACCACTTATACAAGTAGTGGTGTAACTTAGGCTTCCCAACAAAATATAAATTTTTAAAACCCTCTGATCTGCAACCCAACTGGACAGTCAGCAACGACAAGGAAGAAATTCCTTGACTGATCGTTGGGAGGCGATCAACATCCGCAATATTTGTTCAATCATTTATAGACAAATAATCAATAACAATTCACCAAGTAGAAAACGTTCGCTATATCTATCAGTAAATTACCAAAAAAGTTAAACCATTGAAATCAAACTCAAACACACAAGGTTCACGATTAAACATAAGGTTCAAATAGTAAGCTTACAATTCATCCAAATGAAAGATATTCGCCATATTCACAAACATGTATGTGTTTAGCTCATTTGTTTAGCTATTACCAATTTTCATAGTCATGAACAAAGGTTCATCCATACATGGGCATACAAATGAAAGCATTTTAACTTAACAACAAACATTCGCTAAAGTTATTTGGTTAAAATACAAACTGGTTCCACAAAGTTGTCTAGATAAACACATACAAGCTTAAAGATGAACCATGAACTTAAGCATAATCAAGAACCAAAAGAAATCACCCCTAATCACTAGCTAAATCATCCAAACAAGTATATTAAAAATCTAGCCACTCATAATCACAACAATCATCAAACAATCATAAATAATTGGTAATGAAATCATAAATAACTTAGATTAAAGTAGAGTAAATTTTTACCCAAATGATTACACACTTCAAGTAAATTGTTTGATGAAATACTCCACAAACTTTTCCAGTGAAATATACAAGAGATAAACCAGGAGAAATGTTTGTGTCGTGTGTTGTTCTGTAGCAGTAGCAATGGTGAAGTAGTGGTGAAAGTAGATTGTGTGGAGTTTTTGGTAAAGGGTTGAGAGAAAATAATCTTCAGTCGGTGGAATTGTACTCGTGATGATAACTGAGATGATGATAATATTAGGGTTTTAAAAACCTAACCCATCCAAAAGCTCCAAAACCTTTGTGTAAATCTTGAGCGCGAAGTGTACGTTTAGACCATAAAATGGTTGGAGCATTAACTGCTTCTACATTAAAAAGTGCACACGCAATAAAAACACAGCAGACATCACTAGCTTTTATCCAGTATGAGAAGAGGAACAGTGTCATGCCAAATTACCCGATCGGTTGAGAAGTCATACCCGATCGGCTGAGCCCTAATAGCCGATCGGCTATCTTGACCAATTCCTTCAGCTCGACATAGGCGAGCTACTGAGACGTTTTTAAACTAAAATAACCGACTAATTAATGTGATGTCTTTTAATAAATTGATTAACTCAAAATAAGCACAAAAATACTTTTTAGATTTATTTTATTTAAAGCTAACTGTCATTAACATTTGATAGTTACTTATAGTTTTTGATAAAAAGGCCATTATGTTGATCCGAGATTATACATTCACTTAGAGTAACTGGTGCACTAAGTCAAAATTGTATTATCAAAGGTGTAACTATATAATGATTATTTCGACAATGTGAATTACTTTAAAAATTATACTACGTAGTTTATGTAACATCCTCCTTAGGGACCTACTGGCATTACAATAATTTCCTGACTTTAAATGATTTGTTTAATGTGTTAGGAAATTAAATTGTTTATTTTATTAAGTTATTGTGAATAATTAGTTAAAAAGTCAAATGACTTATTGTGACTAGTAAATAATTGTTTGTTTTAACTTTATATAGTTGATGGTAAAATAATATTGTTGGAATCGCAAATGGTTTTTAGATTCTAGAAATAGGTTTAGAAGGTGAATAATTTTAAATGGTATACGGAGTCGGTTTGGGTGAGAACCAACTTATATTTTCTTAAATTCCCTAACCTTTCCCAATTTGTTTCTAACTCCTCATTTTTCTAAAAACAGAAAACACAATTCATTCATGTGGCTTTGTGATTCAAACCAGGAACATGAAATTATTAAATTGGTTCCTCAATTCAAGCTTAGAACAATTAATTCATCATCTTTATCTTCTTCCTACATCATGTGTAAGTTTAAATTCTTTCTTTGTTTTAACTTAAAAGTTTGATTATGTGGGTTATTGATTGTATATGAATTAGAAACTGAAAAGTTGTTAATAAAATGTCATGTGATGTTAATAAGCTTGTTAGAGGGATTGGGCAGCTGAATTTGATAAATTTGGGTATAAAATTCGGTTTTTGGGTTATGCAGAAAGTTGCAGGTAGCTGAAAATGGTGTTACCCGGCGGGTAAACCGACTAATTTAAGTTACCCAGCTGGTAAAGCATTACCCGGAGGGTAAAATGGCAAAATTTAATTACCCGGCTGGTAATCAGGTTACCCGACGGGTACTGGACAAATTTTGTGTTTTGTAAAGGTAGCGAATAAGTGATAAATTTCATTAACTCGAATTGGGTTGAAATTCACATGGTCACTCGAAAACGGTCCAATGATCAAAGCTCTATACGAAGTGCCTAGGCGGTTTTAGGCCTTTTGGGGTCGTTTAAGGGCTGAAAATGGCATTTTTCAATTTTTGAACTTTGTTTTGGGACTTTTCGATTTCATTTCGGATTGGACTTTTGATTCCTTAGACCTAAGGGATTTACCTGCTTAGGTAAATTTGTTTTTAGAGTAATTATAATTGTTATTTACAACTCGATTATAATTGTTATGTTGATGTTGTATATTGAGATGTTTTATTTCAAAATGCAATTGAATAAGCACCAATGCAATATGATTAAGGTGTAAACGGAATATTGGACATTGAGCTGTATATCATTATTAACTTATGATTTGACTGAATTATTATGATTGGTTATTGTTTAATATGTTAATACTAAATATTCAAATATGATTGGATTAACCAGTTATGAGTGATACTATAACTTGATGATTATTTGTAGCTTGATATTATTAAATTCAATGAGTTATATGTTATGGACTAGTATTAACTCATTATTTATTTGTTATATTCTCAGATACGGAGGAGGCTCAGTAATATTAGAGTTCTGAGCTTGCAGCTGAGGTAACGGTGAGTGGATCAGTAATCCTCGGTGAATTTAGTTATAAAAAGTTTGGTTACAATGGGTAAACATATTGTTATCATTTATAGACTGTTTAGTCTACCTTGATATTATCACTGTTGATAGACTGATTGAACGTAAAAAGTCACGTTTTTACGTACATAATTCCCACTTTTTTAGCACTAAACTTGATGAAAACACTTGATATTAACACTTTTTCATCTTAAATCATCATCAAGGCTAAAAATAAGGCGTTGCTATAAAAATCAATCAAAATGGTTAAATAACGTACAAAATAGAGCATAAATGATACAGTCACATTCTACGAGCACTTTTAAGCACATTACCTTGAAATCATTCTTTGATTATCTCATTTTGATCTTCAGGTAATTACGATCGTGTGGATATAAAGAACGCTGAAAACAGACCAAGAATGAAGAAGTTATGGTCAAACGAAGTACGACTAGACGATCAAAACTTACGATCCAGTGTATGAAGATAACGACCAAGGGAATACCACCCCTCAGGGGCCGTACACTACCCCACAAGGGCCGTATACGCCCCCTATAGGGCCGTATACGCCCCTTTAGGATGGTATACCCCCTTTTTGTACTGTATCCCCCCATTTTGGTGTCCAATACTACCCTTTTGGTGCCGAATCTTTGAGCTAGGGGTGACATTTTAGTGCAAATTGAAAGAATTGGGTATCAAAATGGTGGTAACATGCTTGGAAGACTTTGCCTATAAATAGAGGATCAATCCTCCTCATTTCACACCATCAAACAATCAACACAACAACACACAAATCACATTCTCTCACTAGTTTCTCACTCTAGGTTAGTTAGTAGTTAGTTTCTCATTAATATTTAACGGGACTAACGGAGGGGCTACTTTGTAATATTTGTTGGAGATACTTGGAGGGGTGCTTTTGTAATATTCGAGGCTCTGCTCGTTGTAATCTGTCAGCTTATATTCAGACTGTGCATTTATCACGGTTATCTCTTTCCTTATCTGTTATAATGCATGTTATTGTTATTATGCTAGATTTAGGATTCATTACCATGATTAGTGAGTAGTTAGCTTATGTGTTTGTTGTGATGTAGTTAGCCGTTATAATGGGGGATGATGTTAATTTAATATACAATTGAAAACTATGTCCTGTTTAACTTTTCATCTATGATTATAAACTGTTTTCAAAACTATCGCCTTTCCTCTAATAAACGTGGTTAAAACTCTGAAAGACAAGGAGTTGCGAACCTTGTTCTGAGAGTAATTAATAATCTGTGCTATCTATGCATGGTCTGATTTTGAAGCTTTGAAAATACCATCAAACTAATGTATAGTACAACGTGAATTAATCAAGGATTTATTGGGTAATATTAAGTGAGGGCTGGTTTATATCATAGATAGGTAGACTTTAATACAAACTTAGTTAAAACGGGTTCAGGGTGACTTAAATGTGCAATACGCGTGAAACACCGTAAAAAGTCCTATTACTTAGTATAATGCTAGAACCACCTCTAACGTAGTACAAATGCATGGAAGCTACGGAACGGCCGTCGATGTATACACTCTAACTTGCATTAGTGCGCAAGGCATGGTGAAACGCCCCAATTTATACCTTTACTTTAAAACATATTTTATTATATTTTCTTTCTAATTCTATTTTAATATTATAACATTTATCATATTTTGACGACTTTAAAAGTCAACCCCATACAATTTTGTTGCAACTTGCAATCTTCTTTTCATCTAAACATCTGATTTAGTAACATAAAATGGGTGAATTATATAAGTGTCATCATTACAATAGTTTAAAAGAAAGAGAAGCTTGTCTAACCATATAGCAAGCTCCAATCCACGCTATCTTCTGACAACCACAATCAAATCTTTTAATCCTTTGGTTCAACCGAACCAATACCTACAATATAAACAACTGAAAGGAATAAGTCAAAGCTTAGTGAGCATATGAGTAGTTAAATGAATAATCTACCACACAATATTATATAACAAGTATTATCTCATAGATATATAAATAATACTATTTACATTCCATTATTATTTTCTAAGGATCCACAATCTACCATACTGATAGTATGCTACCAGCAATTTCCACAAGCCAATGATCGCAACCATTGCTTGCACCAAACTATAATCATCCAGCTAATGACCGCAGCCATACCTGAACACTAATATCAAGTATTCGAATATTCTACACAATTCCATATCAATATGCACATAATTATTTATTTAGCAATCATAGAAACTCTACATGGACTTTGCCCCTTAGTATCACACCTCTCGGGTGATAGCATACTAATTTTTTATTTCATGCTAATTATCCACAATTAGTCTTACAGTTTGTTTCCCAATTAATGCCCGCGTATTGAATATCATTAATTGAGAACTTTTCATCCACTGCGCGGAAGTGATGGAGTAACCCCGACACAAGTCCATTAGAAATTTCCACAATCAATATTCACATAACAAGTCATTTTATTGTTACAGATCCTTAGTATTAAACCATGCTAATTATATACAATTAGCAATCAACATAGTCTATTACAAACCATATATCAACAATTTATCCACATGCTATTATCATAGTATATAATATATCATTTCCATCTATTTATAACACATAAATAATGGAAATCATTCATATTCACACTTACCGATTATCTGTATGTCACATCATAATAAACAATGTATTTATATATAATCGTACTCTCATCTGTAGCACAATTTCACACGATCAATCATTTATCCGATTGTGTAACCTTTCTACTTAAAAGCAAGTCGATTACACAATCATTCCCCATTACAACCCCATAATACTCACCTTTGCTTTTTAGAAGAATAAGCAAATAATCATAATGTCCGAAGGTGGCACGTCTTGAATCTCGTTTCACCTATTATATAACACATATTCATAACAATACATTTAGTCTCTAATAATCAACACAATCACATAACTAGACTTCTTGTATTGTTATTAGCTTTAACCTTTTGGTACTTTACTTATTACTTTAAGCATAATCATATATGTTCCTATCCAAAATATGATTAATTCATATTCATTTACTTGTATACTTTCTCACTCTAGTTAAATCCACAACTAGTTATTAAAACCATGACTTAAGTACCATAAATGACTCAAGTGAATAATATCTTGAATTCCCACTCAAACTTTGAATCTAAATCATTATTATGATAAGTTATCACTTCTGTTAATAGCCTTATATTCAAAACATGCCCAAATCAAACAAGTAAACAAAACAGGTTCTAGGCAGGTTGGGATTACGTCGCAATTGCTTAGGATCGCGTCACGATCCAATATATTTCGCGTCGCAACCATGTAAGATCGCGTCGCGACCTGGTTCGTTCACAAACCTGTTCTTCCTGTTTACACATAGCAGCTCGGGTTTTAACCCAAAAACATCCAAACCAGTTTTTCTCAGCATCCAATTTTAACTACTAAACATTAAACTAACATGTTTCTCCCTCAATTTCATATCAATCCACTTTCCCATATCAATTCTATAAAAATCACACTTTTAGGTTAAACACAAAAAGGAATTAGACTTACAAGTAATTTGAGGAAAGATGAGGAGGATTTCTAAGCTTGAATTAACATTTAATTTGATGTTTTCTTCATGTTTTTCTTGCTCCTGGTCCATCGCAGAAATCACAGGGAGGATCCATGTTTTATTTCTTTCTTTCTAGAACTATTTGGAATGAAAAGGAACAGATATATTGTACGTATATATGTATATGTACTATTAGTTTTGTCCCCTTTAATATCTATTGTCTGGGACTTAAAAAACCATTCGTGATTTCTACTATTTTAATTTTCTTACAACCTTATCAACTTAAAACAATTAGACTTTTAATTGTCACAATAATACTTTTAGATTGTGGGGTGTTACACATGGAATGCCGTAAAATGTCATAGTACCTCGTTTAGTGTCGGAACCATCCTGCTGGAACGGTTCCCGTACACCAAAGCTATGGAACGGTCGTCGGTGTATACATTCTGAGCAGCACTGGGTCATCCACCAGCTCTGAACCTAACAAATCATCGATGAAAAGTTAACAGACGCTTTCCGAATTAGGTCTTAAATGCTCTACGTGAATTAGAATGCTTTATGGTGTTAAGAACGGTCAGAAATTATATATCGGTCTGTTACCTTATTCATGCACCCATGAGTTAACTCCAAGAAGGGTCACTTATCTTCACAGACAGTGTTGGGGGTAGAGCATCCTGATATGATCAGAATCATGATAGCCTAGTACTCAGTGACATACCGTCTGAGAAATCAGATAGTAGGGTGCTAGTGTTTACACCATAAAGTGTCTGAAACAAGTAGAACACAATTACTTAGAAAGAACGTTTTCAAAACATCAATTCAAACATCATCTCCCCTTAAGGCTAATGAAATCACAACAAACACTCCTCTCCATACTGATTATCACCTATTACTTTATTTCGCTGCTTATTTAGTTTAATTTAGGACCTAAGTAATTAAACCAAAAATTCAAATTCCTTGTTTACAACCCTACTAAATCGAATCGATCGTCTTGACTGCTTGGTTTCACAATACGGTTGATCTTAAGAACGACCCTGAGTCATTACTTATCGCTAACTGCCCTTAGCTATAGTAAAACTTAGGTCCCCAGCTTTATAAATTTAAAACCACCCTCCGATCGCCTGCCCCGATGAGAAGTTCCGCAACGACAGGGAGCGATCCCTGAACCGACTGCTAAGGCACGATCATAGACTGTTTAGTCTGACATAATGCCATGACGGTTATGGATTATGTGATTATGTAGTACTTGGCCATTGGGCATATGTGATATATTATCAGAGGTCAACGTTTGGGTTGGGCTTGGATGTTATTGTTTGGCTAGTTCAGGCATTCCTTATATACATAGTTGATAGGAACCTATGTCCAGTGAAGATAGCAACAAGCTATCAGTTAACTTTGTATTGGCCTGCAGTTGTTTTAAGTATTCTTTGGAGGATACCTCAAGAACACCCGTTCCTCTTTGACGTGGTGTATGTTACGCTGCTTTATGCTGTTAACAGGGTTGATATTTGTTTACGATGCTTTTGCTGTAAACAGGGTTGTTATGCTAAGTTGGACTGTTGATTATTTATTCACTCACTTAGCATTGAGCTAACCCCAACACCCCACTTCTTGCAGGTTTTGATATAACGGACTAGGCAGGAAGCTCTATTTAGATGGAATATTTGACTGGGCGTATACTCTGATATTTATTCTTGGAAGAGTCTATGTGGTATTTTGAAATTATATAACACCCAGTTGGATATACTATAGTTTTAAAATAATATAACTTTGTATACATAAATTGTAATGTAAATTGTTAATATATGTTTGACCAGCGCTTCCGAATTGTCGTATAGTATGAAAAAATGGTTCTGAAAACAAGGGATGTTATAGTTTAAATGTCATTGGACAACCAGTATAATAAATATGATAATTCAAAATCATAAAACTTTCACTACTTATATAAATCTTAAACAACTTTAAAGTAATTTTGTATTCAATTAATGAAAACTATAACATCTAATTCTAAAATAACGACTGTAAATGTACATTTATTGTCTCGGCATACAGTAACTGATCACTAAAAATAAAAATATGTCCATATATAGTTCCTTAAACCATTCAAATACTCGAATTTGACTACATACGGTTCACTGACTTTTAATTTAAATGTATAACAGATTATGTAATAAACTAATAATATTAATTTTGTTCTGCCACAACGCGCGGATTAAAATCTGCTCGTTATATAATATGTTTTATTGTCCAGGTTATACAATATAATATACTTTTGTGTTAAGTTATATATATAGAATATGTTAAATGTGTAATATGTTTACATGTATTTGTATGTTAGAAAATAGTTAGTGGGACTAACTAAGTTAAATAAAGTTTGTCAGAAAGACTATATATGTGTAATGAGTAAATATGAGGGGAGTAAAGTGTAAATTGAGTTATTTAAACCTTCTACAGCTTCTTACTAGTTCCAGATATAGAAAATAGAACGAGGGTATGTGTGTGTGTTATGTGTCGTGAAGAAGGAAACCAAGGGAGGAAGAAATCAAGAATTAAGCTAGGGAATTAGTAAATTGAAGCTTGTAACCTTAAATTCATAATCTCTAAGGGATGAAGATTAACCTTCTATACTGTTTAATTTGATGTTAGGGTTTAATTTCATAAACCCTAAATTCTAAGAAAGTGAAGTAAATGGGTTAATTGAATAATTTTGTGTTTCATACATGTTTTAGGTCATGTAACATGATTAATTCATGTTAGTTTTGTTGAAGAAGTTATAATCATATGATAATGAGTATTTGAAAGAATTTGTATATGTATGTAATATGATGAGATGATGTTCTTGATGATGAGTAATGGGTATGATTAGAAAAGAAATTAAATACCCATTATGTGTGATTGTAAAGCTAAATGTATGAAACCTATTGTAAGAAAAAGGTATTATGGAATTTAACATCTAGATCATGTGATTAAGTTCAAGTGAAAAGTTAATTGTTATGTTAGTAATCATATTATGTGTTTATATGTGAATAGGTGTTAAAGGCTTGGAAAGTATTGCAAGTGTTAATAATCAAGCAAAAGGTAAGTAGATAGATATGTTTGTGGAGTTAAGTAATGATACTATCATTAGCTTGACGGTTTCCAAGTAATGAATCATGATCATTAGCTTGGTATGAATGTTAATTCTTAGTGATTAACATGTGGATGGTTAAGGATCCTTAATATATGGATGTTGTTATGTTTATGTATTTCCATTACTTACTAAGAAAAATGCTTACGTTGTTATGTTTAAATATTTTAGGTGAGCCAAGGGGAACCGGGGAGATTTGGGCAAGAAGCCCGTTTGAAAGCTTTTGGTGGACTTGTTGCTAGTACGGTAATAAGTATTAGGGTTAAGTATTTGAAAATGTATTCAACTTGTCCCAAATATCTATTGTATGTATCATACTTACGGGGGGTGTATTTAATGCATCCAACTTTCAAAAATGGTTTATTATATGTATTTTGATGACGTGTCATCTTCTAAGGATGCCACGTGGCATCTTAAACGGATGACACGTCATCAAAATACATACAACAAACCATTTTTGAAAGTTGGATGCATTAAATACACCTCCCGTAAGTATGATACATACAATAGACATTCAGGATAAGTTAAATACATTTCCAGATACTAAACCCTAAGTATTATCCCTTTTGATCATGCTCATGATGTCAAGACACCCCTTTTGTTAAGTAAAATGTGTTTTGTCACTTGAAGTTTAAAGTATGAATTAAAGTATGGTTATGTAAATGGATATCAAAGTGAGTCAAGTGAATGATTATGTACATGTGTGAGTCCCTAATCACTAATTATGTTAGTGATTGTGAATCGTTACCAGTGAGTTAATTGTAGAAGGGGGGGGGGGGGTTGAATACAATTAAAAACTTTTCTTTGTTATAGTGTTATCTTGTTTAGCAAGTTTTTAACCGTGTTAAGGTAACAACATTATGAACAAAAATATATATATATATAAGATAAGCAGTTCAGTTGCTGAAGCAATTCTAGCTGAAAGATAAGTTCTTTTATTACTAAAATTTATCTCTTGTTGATTGCGGAATAGATTAGCCAAAGCTAATCGAAATCAAACAATACAGCTATTACAAAGGCGATGAGCAGTAGTGGACAAACACGCTAACTTGCTCACTCGCTGAGATAAACTAGTAGTGGACAAACACGCTACTAGTTCACTCGCTGGTGTTACTTGTATCTTAGACAAATTAGTCACTGACAAACAAGTGACAATACAAGTAATCGACACAAAATGAAGTACAACATACTACGCTATTTATAGACGCTGAAATCCTTAATTTCCGGATCTGAAGGACACGTGTCGCTGCTTGATTGGAGAGGTAGTTGAAATGTGATATATCATGGCACGACATTCTGTCTTGGGAAATATCACCTTGTACCATAAACCAATCAAATGCTTCCACGTTACTCTTTTCAAGTTTCGAGGAACACGTGCTTGCGCCGTAATAACGCCGAATGTCAACTTCTTATTTAATGCGGCATTTAATGCTGCAGTCACTGATAGAAACACAATTCTCCTCATTCTCGATGCGAGCTAACATGCTCTAAAGAATGACTTGAACAGCTAATCTTCAGTGACTTCTTTTATTCAGCAGAAGAGAGAACTCAAGAAGACTTGGAGACTCTCGTTGATAGATGAGTATCAGCGACACACATAATTGAGTCTTTTATCTTGATAAGATCATCATCTACTGGCTTATCATATGATCAGCGACTTAGAGACCTTCAGCAACAGGACCTTGACTTGAATCATTTTCTTCATGGAGCATTATTGATAAGATCAGAGACTATGAACAGATAGCATGATTAGTGACTTCACTCATCAGCGAATAATGACTTTAACAATCTCTTATATAATCTCCCCCTTAATCCTTGAGATCAGTGACCACTTGAGTTCAGCGATCAGTGACTCAACAATCTCCCCCTAAATGGTTTAAATCAAAGCTCCCTTAGACAAACTAGTTGCAGGAAAGTTTTAGTCTCTGAAGATAAGTTGGTTGCACAGAGACTTGTACTTGTAAATTTTTGTTGTTCAAAAGATTTAAGTCTCTGACAGTAGGTAGGTCGCCCAGTGACTTGTACTTGTAGATTTTCTGTGCAAAGCCTCATTTATATCATTGAATAAATATTTACAGAAGCTAACTATTACAAAATATCTAAATTATTTATCTCTCCACATCTCCTCCTCTTTCACTATCCCAAGCTCAGCTTCAAGTTGATACTTGTCTTTGGAGGGCAGGTATCTGAATTTTCTTGCTAAGGCTTCATCGAGAATAGCTTTTCTGATCTTTGAATCTGTAGGAAGCATGGTAGCTGACCTGATTAGGTGTATGAGTTGTTCTTGATCAACCTTCTCAAGTTCAGCTTCTCTCTGAAACCTAAGGGCACCATTTAGGTCCCTGTATACCAGACCCTTCTCCCCCTCAGTGACTTCATGTCCTTCAAGCTTTGGCACACCAGCAGGGATAGATAGATTTAACCTTGAAGTGTTGGGGATTCGATAGATGCTGCTTGTGCCTGACCTATACCTTGGGCTTGGTGGCTGAACAATCTCTTCACCAAATGTGACAGTATCTTCTGGTCTGAGAAGTTGCAGTGACATCATCTTTTGATATAGTCTATCAATCTCTTTCAGGACATCAGCTTTAGCTGCACTTGTTGAGTGGCTGATAGCAAGCCTGATCTCATTCCATTCTTCTCTGTGCAGCTTGCATACTTGATCAAGTAGCATGGCTTGAGTCTCTGAGCCTCTTTGAATAAGCAGCTGAGGTTGAGATTGATTCTTAGACTTCTTCAATTTTACCTTGGTAATAGGTGCAGGGTTTGATCTCCCTGTCATTCGGGCAGCAAACCTTTTTCAATCAATTTCATCCCATTTCCTATCCACTGCTGTTCTGACAGCTCCCCCTTTCTTTTTAGAGCTCTTGCTAGCTGATGTTTTCAGTTTTTGTTGCTCTAGCTCACTCTCTTCTATCTCAGCAAGTACCCTGGCAATTGCAGCATCAGACTCTTCTTGATCTTTCTTTTGTTTAAGAAGTCTGGCCTTTTCATTGGCATCTTTAGAGCTCAATTCCAGTAGGTATGCTCTGTCAGCATCTGATTGCTCTTTCAGCAACCTTTTCCTTTCTTGTTCTTCTCTTAACTCAGCTTGAAAGGTTATTTGCATTATCATCTCATGCTCCCTGTCCTGTCTTGCCTTTATCTTTCTGGCAACTCTCTGTTCTTTTGTTTCATCAGGACAAGGGGTATCTGAGGCTGAGTCAGAGGAAAGGCATGCGGAAGGGGAGGTATCTGAAGTGGTTGTGTTGGAGGGAGTTGCTGTAGAGATTGGTATTATTGTTGCTGGGGTAGTTGTGGTTATTTGGGTTGTTTGGGTTGTTGTAGTTGTAGTTGCTGTTGGTGAGGGTAGGTTTAGGGTTGCTGGTGGAGATGAAGGTATAGCTACCTCAGATATGACAATATGTAATTGAGGGTCACTGACCTGTTGTTTCTTTGATGGAGGAGTAGATGCAGGAGAGGTGTCACTGGTCCTTTTTCTCTTTATAACAGATGATATGGGTTGCTAATCTTCCATATTTACATCATCTTCATCTTCTGAACCCTGACCATTTCCATGACCACCTCCCTGGCCATCATCATTGTTATCATCATCATTATCATCAGCATCATGCATCATGGTATCATCTTCCTCATCATCAGATACATCATCTACCACCTCCCTATTCATCCATTCCTAGCGAGCCAATTCATAGCTCACTGAGGTACCTTCTAACCTAGCAGCATCATCCACTGCCCATTGTTGCACCAGCCCATTATAGTTCCTGAGCTCTTCAGCACTGAACTCAGGAAAGCTCTCAATGATATCCACCATATCAGTGGCTATCTCCATATCTACCCAATACAGTTCAGCAACTGCAAGGGCCTCTAATTCAGGTTGCTCAGCGATCGGACGAAGTGCATAAGTATTGAGCACAATGTCCCTGTGAGCTTTGTTTGATAGCGGATCAGTCATCTTTCGGGGCATCTCAGGATCAGAGACAAAGTCTTCTTCTTCACTCTCCCCCTGACTGGTTCGCTCAAACTGATCAACTGCCTGAATTATCTGATCAGTGAAATCAGCATTTTCCTCTCGCAGGGCAGCGACCTCAGCTCTTGTCTTTGTAAGCTGTGAGACAACCTGTGGAAGTACCTTAATAACTTTGTCAGTGTTATACAGGTAGTTAGATACAAAAATGGCTAAGTCATTTTGGTTGGTGGTGAGCTGGGCAATGGCAGCAGCATGAGTGGTAAAGTTGGTGGTGGAGGTGGAGGGTAGCTCAGTGACTGCATGGTTTATTGCAGCACTAGCATCAGCTACTGTTTGAACTCTCTCACTAACAGATGTGCTCCATGGTTCAATGGATTTGTAGACATCAGTCAGAGCAGTAACAGCTTTTTGTAGGACAGAGACATTGCCAATAAGTGCCTCACGGTCTTCAGTGAGCATCTTAATTTGGGTTTGGGATTGGGCAATGTACTCCATCAGTAGCTGATCTGATGTGGAGTGAGTGGAGGTGTTTGGGGGAGTAGTTTGGGTAATAATAATGGGGGTAGGTGTAGATTGGGCTACATGATCAGGGGGTGTGGTCTAATCAGCAGCGACTTGGATGTTATCACTGCAGAAAGAGGTGGGGGTGAGCTCTCTGATGGGAGAGTTGGATGTGGGTGGAGGAATGGGTTGGGTGTCCTCAGAGGTGTCCATGAGCATGATGTCCTCATCATCAGCTTGTGATTTAGTTGGTGGTTCATTGGAAATAGAAGTAGCGACCTGTATCTCACCATGGGTTAGTGGTGAGACATTGACAGCCGGTGCAGTGATAGATGAGAGATGGCCCGAGTCTGTAGCCAGTGGTCTGACATCAGCTATGAGTGTGTTATCACCCACTGATGTCACTTGCCCTTTTTATGAAATGTCACCCTTTTGTGAGGATGACAAGTGGATGGGTTGACTCAATCTAAGGGTGTGGGGTGCACCCGAATCACTGCTAACAGTGGTTTGATCCACTGCAGCTGTCTGTAGTTGTCCCTTTTTAGAGTCATTGGATTTTCGGGAGTCCAGTGAAGCAGGTAAAGTTGAGGGTTCAGCAGTGGTGCCCTCAGTAACTGAACATACAGTCACTGATTCACCACTGGCATCCGTAGATGTCTTCTTTTTGCTATGTCCCTGATCCTTTAATGTCAGGGACCCTAATTTGGATTTTTTCTTGGGAGCAGTGGGTGGTTTCTTGACTGGTGGTTGACCAACAGTAGTCACTGGGGGTGTGGTCAGTGACGTGGTCGATGGGGGGGCAACAACTGACATTTGTACAGAAGTTACAGGCTGGGGTGCAAGGATCCCCGGGTGTTTCATAAAAGCGGGTAAAATAGCAGTCGCTGGTTTAGCGAAAATTTGAGATCCTACCAGAGTGAGCTCAAATCCCTGAAAAGATACCCTATCATACGCAGCAAACTGATCCCTAAAGATCAGTGAGAGATACCTAGGGTAAGGTACATATTTTGCCCTGGCAGACTCAGCAACTTTGGTGATCAGTTCGTTAAAGATCACACTTGCATAGTCAACTCGTAGAGAGTTGACCAGTGACCAACTGATCTGGGCCTCCAGGGAGCTGAATTGATCATAGCTCCCTGATTTTGTACCCAAAGATTGGATAAAGTTTGTAAAAATAGCATTCCAAACACCATCCATTTTTGTTTTGTGGACCGTAGAGTACTTAGGATTGCCACTGCCATCGACTGAGTATTTACACTCAATCTCAGTAAGATCGACGAGGCCTTGTTTGGCAACGTCGCTCTCTGGCAGCGACTCGTACGACTCATAGGTCGGCAGTTGTAAAATGGAGCGGATGGTGTTGGCAGTTATGGTGATGGGTTGGGTACCATTGTCTATAAAACCCTGGAGTTGTGAAACACCAGAGACGACAGAGTGAGTGCAGGTGTACCAGAACTCACTGAGCCATTCTGGGTTCATTTCCCCAGGAGACAAGGTAAGAGCAGGGAGGATAAAGTGATTTTTCAGAAAGTTTATCACCTCCGCATACTCAGGTTTAGGGCAAGTTACATTTCCCAAATAGTTAGATTTGGGAACTGTAATGACAAGGGTCTCACTGACCGCAGAGGGTCGAAGAGCTTTAATCTCTGGGGTCGGTGTGTAAGCATTGTTGAAAAATTTTGTTCTTGCCATTTTTAAGAAAAGAAGTAAAAGATTTAAAAAGTGAGATATTTGCAGAGAAAATGAAGAAGATGAAGTTTGAATAATTAGAAAGTGTAAAGAATGAAAAGGTAAGGGTTTCGCTGCTTATATACGGTTACTGATGTATAGAAATGTGTGGTCAAAACGAGTATGTACGTGGTCGTGGTTGGTGATAGGCGAGTAGGGTGATGATGGTGATGAGTGGTAACATTAAATGGTGATAAGAGTGGTGCGCCGGAAAGGTATACGAGGTGTCAGAAAAAGTGTACCTTTTCGAGTTCCCATGAGATATTTTAATAAGGCATTTATTAAGAATATAAATCGTTAAAAATTAAATACAAAATGTATTAATTGTAAGGAATATATGTCAAAATAAATGCTATATTAAATAATAACAAAACTTTCGCTGATACATTATGTCTCAGCGAGATGAAAATAAGGTATATCTTAAAATAAAATAAATATTATGTTTCTTATTTGATGTCGCTGATCAGATTACAACTTAGAGTACTAATCTAATCAGCTAGTCAAGTTTGTGAAACATAAGATATATTTTATTTATGTGATATAAAGAATTTTCATGTGCAGTTACAGAGTATATAATTTATTGATCATAACTATGCTAACTTATTGTTCTTGCTGATTACATCAGTGAGAATAATAGGTCAGCAAGTTAAAAATTATAAACCATATATTCTGTAATTGCCTTTTATTAAACAAACAGGTTTTAATCATTTAAGTTCAACATTCCCAACTCGCTGATGAGAAAGGTGAATCTTTTCTCATCTAAAGGTTTTGTAAATATGTCAGCGAGTTGGTAGTCAGTTGGAATAAAATGCAATTCAATGTCACCTTTCATGACGTGGTCCCTGATGAAGTGATATCTGACATCAATATGCTTTGTCCTTGAGTGCATCACAGGATTATTTGCTATGGCAATGGCACTTTGACTGTCACAATAAATTGGAACATTGCCAAAGTCAAAACCATAGTCAGCGAGCTGATTCCTCATCCACAGAATTTGAGCAATGCAAGCTCTAGCAGCGACATATTCAGCCTCAGCAGTAGAAGTTGAGACAGAATTTTGTTTCTTGCTTGACCAGCTTACAAGCTTTTCTCAGAGAAACTGACAGCTACCAGAGGTACTCTTTCTGTCCATTTTGCATCCAGCATGATCAGAATCTGAATATCCCTTCAGTGAGAAATCTGAACCAGATGGGTACCAGAGACCAAGATTTGGTGTACCCTTCAGATATCTGAATATTCTTTTGACAGCAAGCAAATGGGATTCCTTTGGATCAGCTTGATATCTAGCACATAGACAAGTAGAAAACATAATGTCTGGTCTACTAGCAGTTAAATACAGCAGTGACCCGATCATTCCTCTGTAAGCAGTGATGTTTACAGATTTACCATCAGGATCAGCATGTAATTTTACAGCAGAAGACATTGGTGTAGCAAGGGATGAGCAGTTGGTGAATTCAAATTTCTTTAATAAATCTTTAACATATTTTCCTTGATTTATAAAAATACCTGTCTTGGTTTGCTTTATTTGCAGACCAAGGAAAAATGTTAGTTCACCCATCATGCTCATTTCATAACTTTTAGTCATGAGGTCACTGAATTCCTTGCACAAGTCATTGTTAGTAGACCCAAAAATAATATCATCAACATAAATTTGGACCAATATAACATCTCTCTTATCCTTTTTAATAAAGAATGTGCTGTCAATTTTACCTCTGACATACCCACAGTTAGTTAAGAAGGTAGAGAGAGTGTCATACCAAGCTCTAGGAGCTTGTTTTAGTCCATATAAAGCTTTTTCCAGCTTATAGACATAACCTAGATGCTTGGGATCAGTGAATCCAGGTGGTTGCTTCACATACACTTCTTCCTGCAGCTTTCCATTCAAGAAGGCACTTTTTACATCCATTTGATATACCTTGAACTTCTTGTGAGCTGCATATGCTAAGAACAACCTGATAGCTTCAAGCCTAGCAACTGGTGCAAAGTTTTCATCGTAGTCAATTCCTTCTTGCTGACAGTAACCTTGTGCAACCAATCTAGCCTTATTCCTTATTACAACACCATCAGCATCCATCTTGTTTCTGAACACCCATCTTGTTCCAATCACAGATTTCCCAACTGCTTGAGGTACTAACTTCCACACTTTATTCCTTTCAAACTGAGATAGCTCATCTTGCATGGTAGCTATCCAGTGATGATCAGTGAGTGCCTCATCAATTTTCTTGGGCTCAATCAGTGACACAAAGCTTACAAACAAACAAAAGTTAGCAGATGCTGATCTGGTCTGGACCTTGGATTGAGGATCACCAATAATCAATTGATTATCAATATGTCTAGTCCATTTAGTAACTCGCTGAGGTTCAGCAGTGATTTGATTATTCAGAGATGATTCACCAGACACATCAGCATTAGAGGCATGATTAATGTTTAAGCTTTGATTTGGATAGTGAGTGTTATTATTTTGATGCAGATGATGAGATGATGATGGTGGGATATCAATAGGCAAAGGTGAAGTTCCTGAATCATTCTTAGCTAAAGTAGAGCCAGAAGTATCCTCAGGGACATCATTTTCCCTTTCAGAATCTGATGGATGAACCTCATGCTTGTCATCACTGATTGTATTAAAAATAAGATTTTCATAGTCTTTTGGATCAGTGAGTGATTCATCATAAGATTCATCAAAGGTAACATCCATTGATTCTTCAATACATTCCCTTCTTTTATTATAGACTCATAAAGCTTTTGAAATGATTGAGTAACCAACAAATATACCTTCATCAGCTTTGGGATCAAACTTTCCTAAGTGATCTCTTTTGTTTAAGACATAGCAGGTACTACCAAAAACATGAAGAAAACTTATGTCAGGTTTTCTCCCCCTTAACACCTCATAGGCTGTCTTATCATGTCTCTTGACAATCAGAGACCTATTCTGAGTGTAGCAGGCAATGTTAACTGCTTCAGCCCAGAAATGGGTCTTAAGACCAGCATCTATGAGCATTGACCTTGCTGATTCAATCAAGGTTCTGTTTCTCCTCTCTGCAACACCATTTTGTTGAGGTGTTCTTGGTGCAGAGAAGTTTTGAGAAATACCTTTTGAATCACAGAAATTTTCAAGGTCAACATTTCTAAATTCAGTGCCATTATCACTTCTTAAATGTTTAACTGAACAATCATTTAAGTTTTCCATCTTTTTGATAAAGGATATGATTTCCTGTGTTGCATCACTTTTGGCTTTGAGGAAGAATACCCAAGTATATCTGGAATATTCATCCACAATTACCAAGCAATACCTTTTACCACCAAGACTGGGAGAACTCACTGGACCAAACAGATCCATATGCATCAGTTGAAAACATTCTGTCACTGAAGATGTTTGTTTGCTTTTGAAAGAAGAGCTGTGATGCTTTCCCTTCTCACACGCTGAACAAAGCTTGTCTTTGTCATAAGTAAGCTTTGGAAGACCATTTACCAAGTCATTCTTGCTGAGCTTGCTGATGGCCTTGAAGTTCAGGTGAGAAAGACGCTTATGCCATAACCATTTTTTTTCTGAAACGGTTCTGGAATAAAAGCATGTTCCTGATTGTGCTGAGTCCATATTGACTACATATGTATTTCCTTTCCTTTGAGCACCCAGGACAGCACTTCCATTCTTGTTGTAAACAACTCCAGCTTCATGATCAAATAGCACCTTATTTTTGGCATCGCAGAATTGACTGATGCTTAATAGATTATGGTTCAGTCCTTCAACATATGCCACCCTTTTAAACATGACATTACCATTGGTCAAGACCCCATACCCTCTGGTCTTACCAATGTTGTTATCACCAAAAACTACATCAGGACCTCTTTCATCCTGGTAGTCGCTGAGCAGGGACTTACATCCGGTCATATGTCTGGAACACCCACTGTCCAGATACCAGATTGTTTCTCTAAGAATGCCCTACATCAGGAGTAAAATGTTAGTTCAATTTATGAACCCATCCTGAGATGGGTTCATAGTGGACAAGCCTTGAACTTGGCTTCCACTGACCAGCAAGACATTTGACTCACTGCTGGTGGTTGGTTGGACACAAGCTTGTACTGATGAACAATCTGTTGACACATGTTGTCTATTTCCACACTTATAGCATTTTTTATTTGTGGCTTTAGACTTCTTTTGCTCAGTATGCTAATTTGATTGAGATTTAAAAGAGTTCAGACTTACTATCTTAGTTTGTTTCTTGGACTCCAAGTCACTGATGACAAGATCATCAGTCACTGGGGTGTCAGAAGTGAGGTTGCTGAATAACTTTTGATTAATAGCTGTAAAACTGATAGGAACTGGATTAGTTGTTGACTTATTTATGCTCAAGTCTTTCAGTTCATCAATACTTACAGCTATATCACAATTGTTAGTGACCAGCGAGCTTTTAACAAAGTGATTTGGTTTAGTCTCGCTGAAGACTGACATTGGTTTAAAAACGAAGTTTGAAAAGGATTGATCAGGCTTGAATATTTGATCAATGCTTGTTGCATCAGCCAGAGAAGCAGCTGTATCATAATCACCTCCCAAAATAGCTTTCACTTGTTTTGGAATTTGATTATTGACACACTGGTTTACGTTTAATGCAGATTTGCACCATGACTTTATAACTTCATTGAGTTGAGAGAATTTGGTTTCAAAATTCACTTTCTCTTGAATGCACATTTGATTTGCATGTATTTGTGCATCAAGTTCAAGTTTTAGGTCTTTCATTTTCAACAAATTTTCTTCTTGAAGTTTAAGTTTTGATGTTAGGTCATTGATCATGCATTCTTGCCTTTTCTGAATATCATGAGCATTTGATAAATCAACTATCAAAGTCTCAAAGATATTCTCCTTTTCAGTCACTGAAGCTGATTTAAAGCAATGTACCTTGTAGAGAGTCTCTGGATCCCAGCCGGATGCTGAACATTTCTTAGCTACTTCTTTGATGTCTTCATGGAAGTTAGCATCATCAGCCATCAGGCAGTAATCCCGATCTAAACAAATCATAGCTTCTTCTTCATCAGATGATGAGGTTGAGTCAGAGTCGCTGAAGGATCCTTCTTCAGCGACGAACCCTTTTCCCTTCTTCTTGCCAGCTTTGGACAGAGCTTTCAGCTTCTTGTACTTTGACTTGTACTTGTTGTACTTGTCAATTCTGAAGCTGGGCCTTTGCTCAGGGAGAGGATTGACAGCTTTGGATCTACAGTCAGCTGCAAAGTGACCAGGTTTGCCACATTTGAAGCATTCGCCTTTTGACTTTGAGATGTCACTTGATGATGCACCAGCAAATTTGTTGAACCTTGTGTTCTTTCTGAAATTTGCAACCATCATGGCCATATCTCTTTCCAGCTTCTCTAGTCCTTCTTCATAGCTGACTTCAGACTGACTGTCAGCAGCACAACCTTCCTCATCTGCAATCAGTGACTTTGAACATAACTTGGTGATCTTAACTTTTTGCTTCTGATGAATCTCTTCTAGCTCAGCTACAAGGGCATTAGAAATCTTTTGACTGCCTAGTGCAGCACGAATGTGCTCACTTTGATCAGCCTGTTTCTCAGATTGTTCCCAATTTAACAATATACCATAAATTTGAGTTAGATTTAGAGAAGTATAATCATTACGTTGTCGAATACATGTTGCAATGGTTCCCTAAACTTTTCTAGGCAACAGTTCTAGAAATTTTTCGACAACAAATCTTTGGTCATTTCCTATATTAGCCTTTTCCATTTTATTTATTAAAGCTTGATATCTAGTATAGGTGGAGGCCAGTGACTCATTGGGTTCCATGGCAAACAGTTCATACTGACGAGTCAGATTTACTTCTCTACAGTGAATAATGTCTGGGGTTCCAATATATATATTTCTCAGAGTGTCCCACATGTGTTTCGCTGTACTGCACAATCTAATGGACTCAAACACTTCATCAGGAAGTGACATGCTTATGTATATTTTAGCTTGTTTATCCAGCCTGACCATGCGCCTGTCCTCATCTGTCCATTGTTCCTCCCTTTTTGGCATAACCATTTCTGGTAATGCAGGAGTGGTTGCAGTGGCTGCAACAGCAGGAATAATGACAGTGGGGGTGTGAGGACCGTCAGTTATTATAGAACAAAGACGATCATCAACAAGGTCTAAGAACATCATCATCCTGGACATCCAGGTTTCAATTCTTGATGGGTCAAAAGCTGGAGGTTTTGTAGTGGATCCATTTCCCTTCTGGTACTCAGAATCAACACAACTGTATTTAACGGATTCCATTGCAGATCTGGTTAAATTATAAATTAAACCAACTCCGCTCTGATACCAATTGTGAGTCCCTAATCACTAATTGTGTTAGTGATTGTGAATCGTTAACAGTGAGTTAATTGTAGAAGGGGGGGGGGGGGGTTGAATACAATTAAAAACTTTTCTTTGTTATAGTGTTATCTTGTTTAGCAAGTTTTTAACCGTGTTAAGGTAACAGCATTATGAACAAATATATATATATATATATATATATATATATATATATATATATATATATATATATATATATATATATATATATATATATATATATATATAAGATAAGCAGTTCAGTTGCTGAAGCAATTCTAGCTGAAAGATAAGTTCTTTTATTACTAAAATTTATCTCTTGTTGATCGCGGAATAGATTAGCCAAAGCTAATCCAAATCAAACAATACAGCTATTACAAAGGAGATGAGCAGTAGTGGACAAACACGCTAACTTGCTCACTCGCTGAGATAAACTAGTAGTGGACAAACACGCTACTAGTTCACTCGCTGGTGTTACTTGTATCTTAGATAAACTAGTCACTGACAAACAAGTGACAATACAAGTAATCGACACAAAATGAAGTACAACATACTACGCTATTTATAGACGATGAAATCCTTAATTTCCGGATCTGAAAGACACGTGTCGCTGCTTGATTGGAGAGGTAGTTGAGATGTGATATATCATGGCACGACATTCTATCTTGGGAAATATCACCTTGTACCATAAACCAATCAAATGCTTCCACGTTACTCTTTTCAAGTTTCGAGGAACACGTGCTTGCGCCGTAATAACGCCGAATGTCAACTTCTTATTTAATGCGGCATTTAATGCTGCAGTCACTGATAGAAACACAATTCTCCTCATTCTCGATGCGAGCTAACATGCTCTAAAGAATGACTTGAACAGCTAATCTTCAGTGACTTCTTTTATTCAGCAGAAGAGAGAACTCAAGAAGACTTGGAGACTCTCGCTGATAGATGAGTATCAGCGACACACATAGTTGAGTCTTTTATCTTGATAAGATCTTCATCTACTGGCTTATCATATGATCAGCGACTTAGAGACCTTCAGCAACAGGACCTTGACTTGAATCATTTTCTTCATGGAGCATTATTGATAAGATCAGAGACTGTGAACAGATAGCATGATCAGTGACTTCACTCATCAGCGAATAATGACTTTAACAATCTCTTATATAATCTCCCCCTTAATCCTTGAGATCAGTGACCACTTGAGTTCAGCGATCAATGACTCAACAACATGTTAGTTGTTTGATGATGTTGATTCACTTGATGATTTTGGGTAATGGCAAGGTAAAGTTATGGAATTAGATTAAAGAATGGATCATGTGCTAATGGTTTAAAAATTTAGAGTTATGTTGATGTTAAATGTTAGTTTGACTTTGTTAAGTCATTTGAATGATAAGTATTAAAGAAATGGTATCAATGTGGTCAATAACCCAAACGAGTCATTTTGGTGCCCAAATGGGTCATCAATAGGTATAAATGTCAAAATAGGTTGAATTCATGAAAAGTCGATATTTTTGTGGTAATAGACTCAATGTGTAATATTAAAAGAGTAGTCAAAAGTTTGAAGTCATGAATGGATTGGTTTAGAATTATGACTTGTTATGAAAATGGTCAAAGACGACCATAAGTTAGTCAAAGGTCCAGATTTTGATAAAATGCGATTTTGGGAAAAGTGTGAATTAGAAAATGTTCATTTTGTCATAATATATGTGCTTGCAAAATTTTGTGTAACACCCTCTCTACGGGTCTGGTAAATCCCTTATTTAAATTACTTATTTAATTGTTTTAGAAATTATTTGATATTATTTATTTAAATTGTTAAACTTAGATAAATGAGTCAAAGGACTTATTGTGAATAGTGAAATACTATTTGTTTTAAATTAATAAAGTTGTCGGTAAAATAAAATATTTGGACTCGCGAATAATTTTCGGGTTCCAGACAATAGGTTTAGAACGGGAATAAGATTAAATGGGTATTGGGTCGGTTTTGGTATGTTGGCCGACTTACTTTTTACTTCCCTAAATTTGATCATTTATCCTCTTTCTTATTCATGTTCACTAAACCTAATACCAAAGAGAAAATCAAAGTGAAGGTGCTAACAAGGCTGCGATTTTGATTTCAAAATATCAACTCTGTATCATCTTGTCTCTTTCATCTTCATCGAGAAGTAAGTTTGATTTTGAATTATACAAATGGGTTTTATGAGAACTTGAGTGATTAAGTGAAAGTAAAGCTTGCTATATTGTTATTTGGTGTTATTAGGTGTTATATGATGTTAGTTGAAGTAGTAGAAACCATAGAACTGAGTTTCTTGGAGTTTTGGGGAGTTTTGGTTCAAAAATCAGATTACAGCAGCGAAGTTCGCAATCTCAGTTCGTCTTGCGAACCGAGATGTCGCGGTGTGAACTGAGATGCTGCGAAGCGAGTTGAATCGTTGTGCGAACCGACCTGTTGCGTTGCGAACTGAGTTGATCGTGCGAATTGAGATCCTGCGAAGCGAAGCGAGATGTGCGAACTGAGATTTTGCGTTGCGAACTGAGTTTTTGCGAACTCAGTTGGCTGTGCGAACTCAGTTGGTTGCGAATCGAGATTTTTAAAACTTTTTGTTTTGCAAATTTTGAAAATGCGCAAGTGTTTTCGGGGTCGCGGATAAGTGACAAGTTTATTAACTCGGATTGGGTTGAAATTTGCACGGTCACTCAGAAACGGCCCAATAACCAAGGCTCTATTCTAAGAGCCTAGGCAACTTTTGGCCATTCGGGGTCATCTAGGGGCCGAATATGGCATTTTTCAGTTTCTGAACCTCGTGTTGGAATTTTCTGATTTCATTTCGGATTGAACTTTTGTTTGCTTAGATTATAGGGACTTACCTGCTTCAATAAATATGGTAGAATGATGATTATGAGACAAGTTACTGACTTGTGTTGTTCTATTGTATTTCAGATAAGCAGAAGACTCAGTGACATTAGACTACTGAGTGGACAACTGAGGTATTGGTGAGTGGATCGGTAACCCTTAGTTTGATTTGGTTGTAACAGGTTTGTTACAACGGGTAATTGTATTATTATTATTGTTTTAGTTTCCATGATTATTATGGTTTATTAGTAATAATACTGTGGATAGACTATTAGTCTGATATGATGACATGATGAGTATATAAATATGTGATCACTTATTATATTGCCGTTGTGCATTGATGTATTGCCTTTGGGCAATGATGATCTAGAGGCCAGCATGGGGCTGGGCTTGGTTTGCTATTGTTTGGATAACACAGGGTCTTAGTATAAGCATTATTGTCGTAGCCTGTGTGTTGTTTGGGTTAATAACACCAAGTAGTCAGTTAAACCTATGTATGGGCCTGCAGTTGGTTATAAAGTGTTCTTTGAGAAAGTTGCTCAGGAACCACCGGTCCTCTTTGACATCAGTTGTTTGTGATGTGATAAGTTGTAAACAAGTGTTGTGTGCATATGGTTATTTGTTGTACACAAGTTTGTTATGCTAAGTTAGGCTGTTGTTTATTGATTTACTCACTTAGCGTTGAGTTAATCCCCCACATTTATACTTCCTGCACGTTATATTTAATATGTGGGTGACAGGAAGCTGGAGTCTTTGACAAGTCTTTAAAGTGTTCTTTGAGAAGGTTGCTCAGGTCCCACCGGTCCTCTTTGACACCAGTTGTTTGTGATGTGATAAGTTGTAAACAGGTGTTGTGTGCATATGGTTATTTGTTGTACACAAGTTTGTTATGCTAAGTTGGGCTGTTGTTTATTGATTTACTCACTTAGCGTTGAGCTAATCCCCCACATTTATACTTCCTGCAGGTTATATTTAATATGTGGGTGACAGGAAGATGAAGTCTTTGACAAGGAATGTTTGACAATTGCGAACTCTGATATAATTTTTGTAATAAAGTTAAAGAAGTTAGTATTATATAACACCTCGACTAGGGTTGTGGTTTTGAATACATTCCGAATTGTATTGTGTCTGGTTTAAAACAGTTATGCAATTAAACTGTTGTGTATTAAAGTTTGAAAAGTCATGTACATTTTATAATGTATATTAATAAAGTACGTTTTATCCATAAAATATATATGCTTCCGAGTTAAATTATATAATATTAATATACAGAAAGAGGGGTGTTATAAGTTGGTATTCCCATGTTTTATGGATTGAAAGATATGTGAGTCGTAAGTTGGGATTTTTATAGCTAACTGCAGGAAATGGAGCAGACATGAAATCTGTTGGGACTGAAGGGTACCCGGCGGGTAACCCTTCTACCCGGCAGGTAAGGTGTTACCCGGTGGGATATACGACGGGTAACACAAACGGGTAACTTAAATCCATTTCTGGTCAAAAGCTGAGGCGTGGGTATTATTAGTACCCGGCGGGTGCCATGTTACCCGATGGGTAGAACCAATTTTCCAACCTTCTTATTTTGATTCACTTGTACATAGAATAAGTTAGTAATTATAATAACGGTAATGTCATAATTTAAACAAAGTTATAACAGTTTTTAAATGCCTATTATAGTAAAGTAGGGGTGAGCTTGGTACCATACCGGTACTGAACCGGTATTGACTGGTTGGTACCGGGTTTTTTTTGTCCACAAATCAAATATCGAATACCGGTACCACTTGTATCGGTCGGTACCGGTTCTGTCCGGTACCAGTCGATTCTGGTTCGGTTTAGGTATTTTGTGTGCATTGTACCATATCGGTACCGACCTGGTACCGACCGGTTGGTATCGTGTTTTTTTGTCCACAAATCATATACCGAATACCAGTAGCATTTGTATCGGTCGGTACCGGTTCGGTACGGGATCAATTCGATACCGGTACTTCGGTCTAAATGCTCATCCCTATAGTAAAGTGTAAAATAAAATGATCACGTTTTTAGGGTGTTTCATTATGGGAGGAGGGAAGCGTGTTGAGATAGATAGATGTCCAATCCTACAATAACTAGTTCAAAAACCTTAAACATAAGAGTTTTTGTTATGTTATTATATATTTGAGTGAGGTTTAAATGAGAATGGAATTTTTGTGAGAATGAGAGAATCAATAAGAATGCGGCACATGACATAAAAAACCCATTACCCCATGTTTTTTAAAATTAAATAACACAAGAATGACTCGTTGAAAAATCATAAAAATTGTATCACAAAAATCAATATTTTTTTCCCTTCAATTATAAATGTGACAAGGTATACCTTCGACGATTTTTTTTTTAGATTTTACAAATTGTACAAAGTTAGTAGATGTGTTATTCGCTGATATCACATGTGTTACATAAGGGTATCACATGTATTATCCGCTCCTGTCACGTTCATTACTCGTCTTCAAAACTTACCGATCAAACGATCACACACGACCATGAGAATCGTAAAACAAAAGGGTAAAAAGACGATAATTTTAACAAATACATTTAAATAAATATCATTTAATCAAATTAAAAAATAACCCAAGTGACCTCACGTTGTATAAATGTATTGACTACTACAAGCATCAAACACGTATCCTCAATTATTTCATTTTCCTCATTTCCAATTTTCCGTTTCCTTACAAACCCTTCTCCGTCGTACCTCCGCCGTCCTCCGCCACCGGCCACTACTTCCCGCCCTCGTAACTCATCCATCTCCGCCACCAATTCCATCCAATTGTCCCACTCCGCCTTTCCCCCTCATCAATTCCACAAAACCCCTCCAAATTCTCCACCAATTTTTCATGCTAGGGTTTTAAAAAAATGCTCACCAGTAATTTCGATCACGGGATCTCCTCCGGTTCTAAATCGATAAACGAGTCGGTTAACGGCTCTCATGATTTCACAATTAGAGGCTATTCGTTAGCTAAAGGTATGGGAGCTGGTAAATACATATCAAGTGATACTTTTAGTGTTGGTGGATACGATTGGGCAATTTACTTCTATCCGGATGGTAAGAACTTAGAAGATAATTCTATGTACGTTTCGGTGTTTATCGCTTTGGCGAGTGATGGTACGGATGTTAGGGCGTTGTTTGAGCTTACTTTGCTGGATCAAAGTGGAAAAGGGAAACATAAAGTTCATAGTCATTTCGATCGCGCATTAGAGAGCGGGCCGTATACGTTAAAATATCGAGGAAGCATGTGGTATGTGTGACTTTTGTAGTATTTTGTAGAACTTTGTTCTAATAGCTATGTTGAATTATGAGTCATTGTTAGTCCCCTAGATTATGCCATTACGGTTATTATCGGAAATGATGTGTGCTGTTAGCTGCACAGATGTTGTGTTCATGATTCTATATGTGCATATTGAAAGACCTTGTGTAGTACAAAAGGCAGTTGTACTCAAGATAGGTGTAACGAGCAGCACCCATCATCCTTATGTAATGAAACGATATAAAAGCTTAATGATTCCACTTCAACAGCATTCAATAATATTTATCAGTATGCATGTTTGAGATAGTTTTGAAGTGCATTACTTATAAAGATAGTTGGGAAGTAGCTAATTGAGGAATGCAATTTTGTCCATCAGTCGATAATTGTTATCGGCGTAAACATAAAGTTTTTACTTACACACCTCATATTATATGGTTATGTTGCAATAGTTAATCTTGTAAGAGGTAAATTAAACTTTGCATGTGATTGGATTACATTCTTGATTCATTTCAGGGGTTACAAGCGATTTTTTAGAAGGGTAAGTTTGGAAACATCAGACTATTTGAAGGACGACTGCCTTTCCATGCATTGCACCGTTGGAGTTGTCAGAAATCGTGTTGAGGGACCCAAACATATTACCATTTCTATACCTCCATCAGACATGGGTCAAAATCTCAAGTATTTGTTGGAAACTGAAACCGGTTGTGATATAGTTTTCCGTATTGGGGACGAGACTTTCAAGGCTCACAAATTGATACTTGCTGCTCGCTCTCCAGTATTTAGAGCACAATTTTTCGGACTTGTTGGAAATCCTAATATGGATGAAGTAGAGTTGATGGATATAGAACCCTCTGTTTTCAAGGTAATAGATTTTCGGTTTATATACTCACTGTTCTTTGCTGCTAATCTGCAATTGTGGTATCGCTGTACTGTGACTCAGAGTATCAATTGGGTATGTTTTGCAGGCTATGCTTATGTTTATCTACTCAGACAACCTTCCTGATTCACAAGAAGTCACCGAGTCAATGTCAATGTGCACATCAACCAACATAATTCAGCATCTGCTGGCCGCTGCTGATCGGTTTGGTCTAGATCGATTGAAACAGTTGTGTGAAGCCAAATTGTGTGAAGAAGTTAATGTTGATACAGTGGCAACAACTCTTTCTCTTGCTGATCAACACCGTTGTTCTCAGCTTAAGGCCATATGCCTGAAATTTGCTGCGGCAAACTTGGGAGGTGCGTGTTGTCCGTAGAATCTGACGGTGCATTGTTCAGGTTATGTCAATTTCAATATGTTGACTGTTTATTATGCAGAAGTTTGTTAATGTGCATGCATGTCTAGCACAATTGACAAATAAAAAAATTTCAGTGTTGGTGATATTATTATTTGAGATGTTACGTAGAAAAGTCGCACTTAAGAAGTGTATAAGGCGTTTGCGTTTATTTATATATGGTCTAATATATGTACGGTTTAGGATCTATAACAAGCTTATCTGTATTTGTTTTCAGCATCTAGAATTGTTATTGAGTTTTAGTGTTCATTTGTTTATTCATATTATAAATGGAGTTAGTGATTCTATCAAATGCATTCTCTCTTAGTGATTTCACTGTGACTCTTGATATTTGGTAACTCCGGGACTCAATGGTACATTATCACATGGGGTAGCATATCGAGACTAAAGTTGCTTAACTGGTTATTGTTTACATTCATACTTTTTGGTTTTTTGCTTTATAGGTCATTTATCTTATGTTTTATGCTGGCTGCATTGTGAGTCACAGTCTTAACAGTAAACATGACTCTACTTGTAACCTTGCTACGAGTTCGTTCTTAGGCGCGTATTGTTCAACAATGTGTATTACATGATGTGTTATTTTAGTTCATTTATGTCTTGGCCTTAGTCTGCATATTTACTTTCTGTTGGTTCTTCTTATTATTCGTTGAAAGTTTTATATATACAAAAGGATAATGCGTAAACTGTCAATGAACTGACTGAGAGTCATATCAACCAAATAGGCAAATGCTTCAGTGATAAGCACTTGATTCTAAAACTAATTTCGATATGCATCTATTACGTTGTTGCAAAATGACTACCAAGGAACTGAGGATATCAGGATACCAGTATAGACTGTAGTATATAAAAAATATGGAAGTTGTGCAATAGTTTCTCTCCATTTCAATTTGATGGAGGACTGGAAACCAAGTTCTATTCTTTATTGGTATTGAAGAGAAGTATGTAGCATGGCCGTTTTTTCTCTTCATCTATTTGTATATTGCAGCCAAAACATGTTTTAAATTTTAGATCGTTGAGACTTGAGTATTATTTTACAGATTCAACTGTAGAACTTTCCAGTTTAAAATTGCAAAGATGTTCATGTTTCTTAGATATCTAATATCTCTGTACATCTGGGTCTTTTGGTCTTGCTTGGACAGTTGGATTAGAAAGTACTTTTGATCGAGCCTGAAGCTTTAAGTAGATTTACTCGACACATTTTCTATGATGCAAGTAATTTTATATAGAAATTTGTGATTATGTTCATGATCTATATTACTCAACAGTAGTTTTGTGGCCTTTACAGTATGTTTGCACAGATTTTTGATTTATGTTCCTGTTATGTTTTTGTAGTGGTGATGCAAACAGAAGGGTTCAAATATGTAGAAGAGACATGCCCTCTGTTGCTATCAGAGCTTCTAGAAACGATTGCATCGGTAGGCGTGGATGAAAGATCAGGTGAAGGGTTGAGTAGAAAAAGAAGTGGCAGCAGCATTATTGGGTTAGATTTAGCGGCAGCAGCAGAATCCGCAGACCCTAATGCCAGGCGCATGCGTAGACGGCTGTAATTCATATTTTCCTTTTACCAGTTTTAGTCTCCTTATTTTGATTTTTCTTTCCAACCGCAGTGGAAAAATGATTTAAGCTCACTATTAGTAATTCATAACTGAAGCTTTGCATAACATGTTTATAGTTAGCCTGCATATTTTTCGTTCTTGTTTGATCGTTTATGAACTCTGGATTTTGGACTTTGACATTTGAAGCATGTACTAATTATCTATAATTATCGATGAGTATCATAAATCATATAATATAATTATCATACTATATACTTCTAATATGATATGATATGATGATTGTGAAAATTTGGGTAAGCTTGTGATCCTGTAAACTTTTGTTAATTTTTTACTGATGTGATGTTAATTTTGTTATGGGCCAGAATGTACCCTTGTTGGGCCTGAGGTTTTTTTTTTCTTCGTCTTATTGATATTTTTGGTAGTTATTTATACGACCTAATGAAATTATAATCCTTGTAACGCGTCGATGTGGCGGGCGTTCATACGCTCCAGAACGCCCCTAACGCGGCGTTCTGGGCGGGCGTTCTCGGGGCGTCGTGTCGTGGAGAACGAGATCAAGATGGGCGTTTTGGTGGACCTCACATCCGATTTTTTTTTCTTCTTGTGTTTAATTCAAAAGTTAGTGGGTGGGTGGGTCCGAGAGGGGGAAAAGGGGACGTATTGGTGTTATGGGTTACGAAGGTGAAAGGGATGTTTTGTTATTATGCTGACGTGGCGCCTAGAAAATGAGCGTTATGGTGTTGTGGGTTACGAATGGTCTTATAATCATTAATCATCATGTACAATGTCGAATAAACTTTCTCAAGAAATAGTTGATGAATCTCAGGTACTTGAGGTTACAGGATATCGCGATCTACTTACAAAGATGATGCGACCTGAATATATAAAAAGTGATACGTTCACGGTGGGTGGATACGATTGGGTTATATCTACTTACAAAGATGATGCGACCTGAATATATAAAAAGTGATACGTTCACGGTGGATGGATACGATTGGGTTATATGCTTCTATCCATACGGAAATAATAACAAAGATAGTTGCAAAGATTCCGACTATTGTTCAGTGTATGTAACTTTGGTAAGTTATGTTGTAGATGTGAAAGCATTGTTTGAGCTTACTTTGTATGATCTGGGTGGAAAAGATATAAACCTAGTTCGTCGGACTAATTGGCCATATACCTTGAAGAATCAAGGACACATGTGGTACGTTTAACATGTCTTATATTAAAATATTACTAGTTCCGTTACAAATTTATACACGTTTAACATGTCTTATATTAAAATATTACTCGTTCCGTCCCAAATTTATAGTCACAATCAAAAAGCTTTTTATACGTAAGTATAAAATTCAATTAGGGTTATAGTATAGTAATTACATTTTCCTTAAAGTGTGTTGACAGTCAGGGTCTTGGTCTTCTCTTAGTTCTTAGAGGCTCTGGGCAAAAACATGATTTAATTAACGAAATAATGCCCTATATCAAAATGCTTTTCCTATTCTTCTTATTGCGGCTAAATCAATTTTAAACAACTATAACATGTTTTTTCTTCTTGCAATTAACAATCAAATTACATGTATATGTATATACACACATACATATACACTAACAAAATAACATGAGTTAATTGATTGATGCTATTCTAAGACTTAGCATTATTTTATGTGATTATTTTTGTGTCATAAGCTATAATGCAGAATTCACGAATATTGGAGTAAAAGTCGCGGAGTATATTTTTGTACACTTACTCACCTGGTTCAAATTTTGTCTTCGTTAATTGATTAATTTTTTTAGAGGCAACCCTACGATATCTATCTCACAAGTTATATACACAACCATCTTACAAATTGCCTACAACGAGGCTTGAAGCCCTAACCACTAGGTTGATAAGTTCCTCACATACCACAAGGCTATAAGCCCTTTGGTAGTTGACTTGATCAATCTTGAATCATTTTTAGCGGAACACAATTTTGACTTAGTGGTATATGGGGGAACCCATCACCGAAGTGTCAGGTTCGGGGTTCAAGCTACGGTGGAGGCAAATGCATGTAAATAATATGTGGAGTAAGTAGTGGAGTTGCCTTTGCAAAAAATAAATAATATAGGGAACTCATGTTTGTTCGAGTTACTTGGGAGACAATTGTGTATATATGCGTGGTTATATATATATATTTTGTATGAGTAAGATTATAGGATTGCTGTTCAAAAATAAATAAATAAATAAATAAAGTAATTAAGGGAAAGAAAAGTTGAGCAACGTTATATAAGCGTAATTATATAGGCCTAAATATAAGTCTACTTATCTCATTGGTTGATATTTAGGCCTACAACTTTAAGTCCATCAATCATTCTCCAAAAATGTTACTAGCTATAATCTTGGTGTTCTAGTTTATACTCATATTGATTCAGTTTCAGTGTTTGCCATATGTATGAGAGTATACATATAGATACAATAAATCATGTTCTACTAATTGTAGGGGTTGCAACCAATTTATAAAAAGACAAACGTTGATCGATTCTGATTATTACAAGAATGATTCTCTTTTATTTGGATGCACGGTTGGAGTCATTAGCAGTTGTGTTTTGATCGTTCCACCACCATCTGAATTGGCGAAAAATATCACATTTTTGCTGGACACTGGAACTGGTTCTGATATTGTTGTTCGTGTTAAGGACGATACATTTAAGGCTCATAAATTAATTCTCTTTGCTCGTTCTCCGGTGTTTCATGACCAATTCTACGGAGTTGATGGAAACTCAGCTCTAAATGAACTAGAGTTGAAGGACATTGAATCTTCATTTTTCAAGGTAATAGAAGACACGTTTAATCAAAGGGCATTTGGCTTAACGATATGTGAGGAGCCCATCAACCAAGAGGTTGTGGGTTAAAACCTCATAGAAGACATGTATATATATGTGTGATGTACGTGTAATGTTGGTTTAGTTGCAGGATCGTATTTCTTGTATTTCTAATTTTTTTTGAATAATAATTAATTAATAGAAGACATAATTATAAAAGGTTTGGGTTAAGTGTCGTAAAATGTATCAAACATCTAAACTTAACATGATTTGTTGTTATCTAACTTCTAAACTTTTATAGTATATGTGTCAAACTTTTTCTTTTTGAAAGTGTTGATGTATATTGTTGACTTGTTTACACGTGACGACCATATAAGTTGACATGTTGTGACGTCATGAAAACTATGAGGACGGATGGATAAAAGAGCACTAATTGAAAGTTTGATATATTCAATAGAAGATTACTGAACATATATAATAAATTTTTAAGTAAAGTTTACATTTCTAAACACTTGACCCAAAGAAATTATATACTCAAGATTCTTTCTTGCATTTGTGGTTTCATATCTTGTAACCTGGATTGGATTAGGATTATAAAGATGGGTATCTTTTGCAGGCTGTGCTTTCATTTATATACTCTAATAAATTTCCCGATTTCCAAGATTTTTCTGGCTCGATGTCAATAGCTACATCAATGCAGATGACTCAAAATCTATTGGTTGCTGCTGATCGATTTGGTTTAGAACGGTTGAAACAGTTTTGTGAAGCCAAATTCTGCGAAGAATTAAATGTGGAGACGGTAGCAACAACTCTTTCTTGTGCTCATGAGCAAAACTTTTCTCAGCTCAAGGCGCTCTGTCTGCATTTTGCTGTTGCAAATTTGCGAAGTGTGTGCTTTCTTTTCTATAGAAGTCATGGGACCTTTTATTGGGATTATATAAACTTTACATTGGTAGCACAGATTTCTGATATATATATATTTCTCATGTCTTTGCAGCGGTGATGCGCACAGAAGGGTTCAAATGTGTAAAAGAGACATACCCTTCATTGCTTTTGGAGCTTCTAGAAACGATTGCATCTGGGGGGATAAGAGATCATGTAGATGGATTAAGTAGAAGTGCAGCAGCATTATTAGATTAAATCCTTCATGGTATGATTCGGATTCCTTCTTGTTTTATTGTTTATGGACGCTGGAGGTTTTGTTTCATGGTTTGGACTTTGACATTTTTACAGAATATGTTGAGATATTGATGGATATCATACCTTTGAACTGGTTATAATGTTGATTGTGTCCATTTAATGTTTTTTAGTTTTAATGCAATCCCAAACAAGTACCCAGTATTGTGGATATGCAAGTCAAACTGGTAATAAATCTTTGACTTGCAAAAGTCAAATTGGCGGATTATCAACAGTTTGTTTCTAAATAATTAACCCTAAAGCTAATAAAGAAGTAAACAAGACTAAAATAGAAAGAAAATGGAAGGCTGAGATAAATGAGTTCTATAATTGAAAAAAGGACCTCAATAGTTGGTTATTTACAACTGTGGAAACTCAAGAAAGTGAGGCCAACAACCAGAGTACCGTGTGAGAAGAGATAGTGAGGAGAAACCACGAGATGAACGCTAAAGCTATAGAAATCTGGAACATATTACATGAAAGTTTGGGGTCTAATTTGCAGAGTTCTGTATCTCTTACAAACAGAACCATCACTCCAGCTGACGAGGATGCAGCTGCAAGCGCTAGAATAGCTGTCACCTGTATAAAAATAAAATTACAAGACTTATTTGAAGCAATTTACACAGATACATGCAACTCCACTTTGTTACATGCTAAGGAATTCAATAAGTAGACGAAAACAATTAACCTTTAGGATAGAAACAAACGATAGATACAACATTATGATTTCAGCATACGATGAACAGAAAGATAATTTGTTCGGTTTAGTAGTTTGCTTATATCCATAATCATTAACCAAGATTCCATTCTATACGATTCGTCAATTGATAGTCCAACCTGATTTTTTTAATAGGATAATTATGGTGATGGATGGAAATTTGAACATATTGGAAGATGTGAACTTGGATGAAAACAAGACAAAAAAAGAAAAAATAAACTTATATTTCTACGGCCAAGTATAACGAAATAGAAAATTTGTATTTGTGAATTTAAATAAAACAAAAGATTTAACAAAAGAAATAAAACTGTAAGGTCGAAATCATAAAGAAGAGATCATGTAAGGTTATGTGTGAATGTTGTGAGGATGTCAGCCTGTGAGGTGCGTTGGCGGTTGGTAGCATAAGATTGGGGTTGAGCCAGATTCATGATCTGTTTACCCATGGTCATCATTGCATTTACATTCTTATGGTCTTTCAAGATCCCTCTATTCTGTAGCCACTAAAGTGTATATGATTCCGGTATAGCTACTTACAGATCTCCTTAAACTGTGTCAAGTTGAGAAGTTGCAATTTGCAAAAGGTGGAGGGAGCCTTTTGGAACTGTGGCTATATAGACATTTCATCAATAGTTATATGAACCCATACATGTATGTTATATAGATACTAGCCATGTATACACACATCGACGGGACCACAGCGTTGGTCACGACGTTTGAGTAGTAACAACAGGCATGGCAAATGTCAGTGAAGTGGTACAGCACATTTGTGGTGTATATGGTTGTGAGGAATAAGGAACTAAAAAGGGGGAATAGAAGGGAGGAAAAAGGATGCACGTTTGGATTTTTTTTTTTTTTTTTTGCAAATGAATGGATGGTTGGGATTGTTCTTATAAGATCAAGGAATAAGATTTCACCACCTTAATCTTAACGTAGGTGTGTGGTAATTGCTTAATAGATAATCCTAAATACGTAATAATAAAAAAAAGTTTGTATACCTTGAGCCCTAAGAGCACATGTGAAGGTGCATTTGACACAAATAGGTCAAAATTAGAAGAAGCATGTAAGTATGCACTTCTTATATGTCCCTCTATCAGACAATCTGTGTAAAGGCATACTTCATACCAAGTAGACTAATTGTTTAAACTAAAGTCTAAGTGATTAAAGAAAATGCAACAAGGTTTGAGGATCAGGAGACTGGACAAACAGGTATCATATGAATAAGCTTAGGCAGATACGTGCTGCCTTGAGGTTAAACGTTTTATAAAGTAGGCCCAGAATGGTAAGAGAAACTGCAAAAATTAAATTACTTATAGCAATAAATTCATGAAAGTCTAGGAACCATCACCAGGGTGGCCTAGTGGTAAATCGTCCTGATGTTCTCAAAGAGGTCTCAGGTTCGAACCTCACTAGGTAAACATCTGGGGCTGGCCAGGGAAAGGGTCGGAAACGGTCACGAGATACCCCAGTTGGGCCGCTTACATTTGAGTTATAAAAGACTCACCCTCTTACCCGTTTCAGTAGGCAGCTAGTCATTAATCAAACTCTTTCTATACAAAAGGCTGCAAGGTTACAGATTTAGATTTTAAGACTGGTAAATAGCTCGTGTCTATGCAGAAGAGGTTGAAAAAGCATGTAGGCATTGATGTGGAGTAAAAGAAGATGGATAAACAGCTGTGTGATAGATATCTGTGGTCCACTGCACTAGTAGAACTAATATGAGAAACCAGAATTCCACGTGCACTATTAGTTCTAGCAAGAATATGTGATAGATGCAAGCAAAGCTACATAAATAGCTGCTGTCTTTGCAGCTGTAAGCATGTAAATAAGATTTTGAATGGACATTTAAAAAAGAGAACGTGTCGAAATATCAAAGGTTTTTTAAAGTTATTGGAATCGGAGCTTTAACTCAAAGACTATATCCATCCTTGGATTATTCTACTTGTCTAATTTAAGCCAGAGTAAGTTCCTATGCACCTCAATTTGTGAACGACAAAAGGTAATGGCTGTTCTAAATGATTGTGCCCATGTGATAAGTGCCGGTATATGTTGAGCCCCCAAAGGATTATATGACTTTTTTCAGTGAGCCAGATTATTTATGTTACTGTTTTTCTACTTTCACCGTCATGCATAGTTATTTGAGGGAGTTTTTGACCAAAGCCATGTGTGGTGTAAACAGGATTGCCAAACTCATCTATCTTTAAAAATATATCCTACCCTAAAGAGATACTTTAATTAGGGATTTACTTTTTAAGATACATGGGTTTGGCAATTATGTTAGCACCACAAATGAGTTTGGTCAAAAACTCAAGTTTGAGGTGGAAAAATCTAAGTGACACATGAAAAGAAAATATTAACAAGCAACCAAATTATTACCTCCGGCTACTAACAAGATAAACACTACATATATCGGATAAATAATACAATAGATGTTTAAACCCATCCCAACTAGTTGGGTTAAGACTTTAGAGAATGCCTATATTAGTGTGTATGATATCCCTTGTTGAAACATAAACTCAACAGCCAAACACTTCTATTAGGAATACAAGTCATTCTTTCATTCCCATATTCCATAAACTAAACACTACCCAACATTAACTTTATTGCCATTAGCTGTGAAATCTTGGACAACCAGTAAAGTGAGGTTAGTAGTGTCTGAGATGAGGGTTCTACGTATACTTATGTTACGAAGATATGTGAAATTTTATGGGACTAACATGAGATATTTCATGAGACATACAATAAACAATAACCAAAATACCAAGAACTTAAAACAAGCGTTTTTATCTGGATAATCTTATAGGTAATCAACGTGCACCAATAGAGGAAAGCAATTCTCTAGGATTTACTCCATTGATATATTGATCAACTTTAACCTCAATCTTGAAAAGTAAAACGACTTACCCAGTCACCAACGACAACAAGGCTTAATAAGATTAGACTGTGCAAATCTTTCTTTACTCTTAGAGCGTGGATATCAAGACAAGCAAGCCCAAAACTCCACAAAACTTGTAATCCCATCGCTGCAATTAGATAGCTAATATCAAACATACACCACGAATTAGAACATCCACAACATACTACAACTAGTAAAGACAATTCATAGGCATGTCCTTTACATAAAGCAATTAATCAAAGCAAGCGTTTTCTTACCATTCAACATTTGCATATGAATGAATATCAAAAAATTCAACTTTTCTAATATGATAGTTTGAGTTTGACCACAATAATTTGATACCCAAAGTTTGAACTAAATCTGTACAATATGACTAAAAAAGGTTAATTTATGAAGGTTCAAGTGATCATCCGTAATAAAAATATAAAAACAAAATAAACAAACATTTAGGGAGCATTTTTTTTTCTAGCACAAAGTTTTACCACCAATAGATCCTAGCAAAAGAGATAACGCATAATGGCTTTTAAATAACAAAACACATCCTGGTTTCAGTCTACTTACACAAAATAGCAACGGCACATTTTCATTGTGTAAAACCGCAAATAATTCTAATAAAAAAAGATTTCATTGTAAATCACGCCTATTTCGATTACAAATGCAGCTCTACAACCTAGATTGTTATAACTATGCCAACAGAGATAACTAATTTGTTCAGAATTCAATAACTACTCTGAGCTGCACAATCTTTGTATAATAATTCCACTAATTTATAACCTTGCCAAATTTAGGCAGTCATGATAAAACCACCAATAACAAAACCCCTAAAATAGTAACATATTCCACACTAAATCATCACCAAACAAAACAAGCAGCAATAACATCAAATTATAGAAACACATGTAATGAAATTGAAACAATAACCATATGTTGGATGTATATATATATATAGATGTATACCAGAAGGCTGTGGAGGATGCAAAACCAGTAGCAGAAGCCATGAGAGCAATTGAAGCAGAAGCAAACAGACACTGGAATAATCTCAAAATTAAGCCACTTGTCATCCCTGGTGTACCAAATCTAGGTTTCATTTTGTTCTAATTTCTATTTCGATGTCTGAAATTAGTGTGTGTTTGTTTACATGAGTGTGATTTGTTATTTGGTGGTTTTCATGAAATTAGGTTTTAGATATCTGTGAATACATGAATGTTGATCCCTAGTTTCGCGCAAATTTCGGACTAACAGTTGATGATTTTGTTGATTTTTTTTTTAAGTCTGTTTTTGATTAATAAAGTCAGGGACGGGAAGTGATTTCACGCTAATTAAACAATTTTTCAAGAGCAGTGATAAATACAATAAATTTTTGATTCTTATGTATCAAAAGTATGCTTTAATGGACTTGTATAGTTTATTGTATGTATTAACTTATTTGTTGTATTTATCAACTCCCAATTTTTTAAAGGTTTAATTTGATTCTTTTAAATACATTATTATGTATCGTGGCAACCTTTTCAACTATGAGATTTCAAGTACGGAGATGGAACAATTTGTATACATTCATCGATTATTGTATACAACAACAATAAGCATACTAAAATAGATACATACATACATACATACATATATATATATATATGGTAGTGATCAAAAGGGAAATGCCTTTTTGAGGGGAATGTGAAAGCGTTAGTATTCATCAGGAAGCATATTACAATTATCAATTAAAACGTTAACAAAAAATTATTTTTACCAGTAAATAGTAATCAAAATCGATGCTATAAAGAATATTTTAACAAATGAATTCCATTTTTAAGTGATAACATTAGTTGATGAATATTTATTTAATAAATTGTTAATATTCTCTATGATGAATATTAACTAATATGCATCAGGATACATTTCAAAACTTCACATTATTTGAAAAATATTTTTTATTGTTAATATTCATTACAATGTATATTAACTAATATTCACCGCAACGCATATTAACGGATTTTGATCTAATATTCATAAATCGATTTTATAACTTGCAGAAAATTTTTATCAAGGAAGCTTAACATTCATAACATCGATTCTGATTAACATTTACTAAATTTCAGTTTGCTTTTTTCGAGATTTGTATGGGTGAAGGTAATATGTTTCTTGATGAATACTAACGCTCCCCCCTTCCCAAAAAATGCACTTTCCTGTGGATCATTCCAATATATATATATATATATAGAGAGAGAGAGAGAGAGAGAGACTTGGGATCATGTGAGAACAAAGAGATTCCGTGAGAACGGTGAGAATACATCTTAGCCATCTATTTTTTGATCAAAAAACTTGATTTTGGAGGTGACACTTTTGTAATTACTTTAGAGTTTGATTTTGGAGGGTTCACGTAAGGATTGTTAGGTAAAGTTTAATTTTTTTGCTTCACGATAGTTTTAACATGGTGAAGTTTTATTTAATTTTTGTTAATAACAATGTTTAAAGTAGTCAATTGATATGTATAAACATTAATCTCTTCAAAAACTAATGTTAACAAAAAAAAATTTATTTAATCTCATTAAAACTATGTGAACCTATAAAAATAAAAATTTATAGCATCATAATCTTATGTTAAAAAAATAATAATAAACTTAACCTCACCAAAATGATGTGAAGCTAAAAAAAGCTTCACATGAGCAAAATGATGTGAAGCTAAAAAAGGAAGAAGCTTCACATGAGCAAAATGATGTGAAGCTAAAAAAAAGAAGCTTCACATGAGTAAAATGATGTGAAACTAAAAAAAAGCTTCACATGAGCAAAATGACATGAAGCTAAAAAAAAGTTTCACATTAGCAAAATGATGTGAAGCTAAAAAAAAAAATTCACATGGGCAAAGGTGATGTGAACCCTCCAAAATCAAAGTTCAAAGTATTTACAAAAGTGTCACCTCCAAAATCAGATTTTTTGATCAAAAAATGGATGACTAAGATGTGTTTTCACCGTTCTCACTGAATCCCCTTGTTCTCACCAGAACCCAACCCTATATATATATAGGGATGGGTTTTGGTGAAAATAAGGGGATAAAAATCCCAGTGAAAGCACATCTCTACCCTCTATATAATCTAACATATATATATATATATATATATATATATATATATATATAAGGGGTGAGGATAAAAAAATGGTGAAAACACTTTTTGATTCACAATTTTAAGTTGTGAACTTTCATTTTTTTTTCTTCACATTTTTTTGTGAACTCCTATATTTTCTTTATTCACATAAATCTTTCGTCATAAATCTTTATTTTTTTTGGCGTCACACAAAGTTTTTAACTTTTTTAATTGTGAACCTTATTTTTTTCACATAATTTTGTTTTTGTTAATTTTTTTAAGTTTTTTTATTGTGAACTTTTATTTTTTTGTGTTCACGAAAAGTTGTTAACTTTTTCAACTGTGAACCTTAATTTTTTTTTGAGTTCACGGAAAGTTTTTAACTTTTTCAATTGTTAACCTTTTTTTTTCAACTGTGAACCTTAATTTTTTTTAGGTTCACGGAAAGTTTTAAAATTTTTAAATTGTGAACCTTTATTTTTTCAACTGTGAACCTTAAATTTTTTTGAGTTCACGGAAATTTTTTTACTTTTTCAATTGTGAACCTTAATTTTTGTTGGTTCACGGAAAGTTTTTAACTTTTTTAATTGTGAACCTTTTGTAGATCCCCTATGGTAGGACCTAATTGAACCCTAAGAACCAATCGACGTGTGGAATCCAACGATTGATAATATAAACGTTTAAACGATTAAAACAAACAAAACACAAAGTATATGAATACTCAAAATATTACCGATCAGACTAATTGCTAAAGCACGAGTACAATATACTGAAACTTTACCTAGGTTCGTCAACCCTAGCAAATGAGCTGAAGTAATCTATTTATACTCGACACCTAATCTGATCTATGCGACACAAGCTATGTCGCCAAGCCAACTCATGCGACACAAGTTATGTCGCCAAGTTGACTCTTGCGACACAAAACCCTTGTGTCGCCAAAACACAAAATGTAATTACTTTCTAAATACAAATGTCATAACTAACGTAATTACATATCTAACGCATTACAGACTTAGACCAACTGACAGACACACTAAGATGCACCAACAAACTCCCCCGTGTCTTCAGCTTGGTCTTCAAAATTTCTTCAATTCAAACCCAGCCTTCGGGAAACCTGCCTCCAGCATGAATCCCATGCGTAACACACATAGTCACAACCTTCTGAAATTGTCTAGCAAGAGTCGAATTCACTACATTTCTTACGTTGAAGCGAATTGGATTATCAAACAATTTCCTCAAATCTTTCTGTGACAGATTAATCAAGCTCATAGGATCAAATACTTTGAATTGAGCTTTCTTCAAACCATACAACGAAGTCGTCTCCGGATGCTCAGATTCTGGAACAAAAACAAATACCGCTTCGCCCGTATGCGGATCAAGTTCCCAATGATGAAATCTTCTAAGAAAGTTAAAGGGAACAGTCTCAAGCGGAATGTCAGTCAAAAAATCAGCTGGCGGATAGTGTACTTTGCAGATCGGTTGTCTTGTTACTGGATCAATCTTTTTCTTGAATATATATGGCGTGCCACCAACCGTCACGCGTCGTCAACGCGACCGTATGGCAGCACGTCGGAGTAAGTTTTAAAATTTATATTTTGCTGGGCTCAAACTATGCTAGCTACCTACCTTGTGGGTAAGGTGGCAAGTATAACTCGAGTGTCGTCTAAAATCGGAACGAATTGAATTGAATTGGAACCTACCAAAGATAACTTGACAATAGGATGGGTTTAGAAACAAGGTAGGTATGGGTTTGATTTTATCTAATCTAATCTAAAGACATGAATTAAAATGCAGGAAAGTAAACGAGAATATAAGCAGCAGGTAAAGAGTGATTGCTGAAACTTCGACGATTAGGGTTTCAGGATGATATTATATTGATGATAGGTGATTACTCTAGCTAAGAATCTTCTAAACGGTCGGTGTAAACACTAGGACCCTACGTTTAGGTGTAACCCTAAAGCATATGTCACTGAATCCTAGGCTATCCTGATTCTGATCAGATGGGACTGTCTTCAGACCCACCTCACCGTCTCTTTTGGAGACCAAGCGACTCTCTAAATGGAGTTAAGGAATAAGGCGACAGTCTACAACACTGACTTTTCTTAACACCTATGTTTATCCAATTTTAACAGAGTAATACTGGTTGTATGCTGAATAAGTCAAACTATCGGTTAAGTAGAGATTAGGGGTTTTAAGCATCTGGGAACACAGCCGACATCCTTGCTTTCATTTCCTAACTCATGTTTTATCTGTTTTAGTTCTAATACTTCCATCATGGATTAGACCCTCCTTTGCCATCGGTCGTTCATCCCTAGTCATGTGTACAGTGTATAATGTCCTTATTTTCCACAGTACTCTAACCCTAGGTATACCTACGGTGTTTTAAAGACTTAATGTATCTTTACACAGCTTTATAACCAGAGGTAGTTTAACAGTGTACTATAGCATTTTCACGGCTTAACAAAACCTAGACCCGTGTCTGGAAGGGTTGCTTCCAGGTAATCCACGGTGAGATAGACCATCGGCATTTCCTTGGCTTCCACGTATTTGTACTCTACTAGCGGTATTTCCAACGCTATACCAAGTATTCATCCGTGTTACGGTGATCCCACAGTTTCATACAAACAGGAGATAACTGTGTATTCGTAGTTAGGGTTGATCAGATCCTATCCTAAGGCAACAGTCACGTGAGAGACCGGAAAGGGTGATTAATTAAGTCTACATCCAGGATAAGTCTAAACATGTATGCAACATAACAACTACCAATCATAAATAAGATATATTAATTAAACATCATCCCTAATCCTAACATCTACATTCCAACAATCACATATTAATCTAGCTAATCAGCATGGCAATAATCATAAATCCTACTGAAATAATATATAAAGCAGACATTATAACAGTAAGAGAATAAGATAATATCATCGGATTAGAAGAGTAATACTGAGGATTACAACAGTCTTACTTGAATAACCTTGCTACAGCTTGATTACCCAATTACAACTTTCCTCTAGCTCTAACCGCTAACTTATTTCTCTCTAGTTCTCCTCTAACTCCTAAGAGTAGTGCTAGAGAGAGAAGAACTAACTATAAGAATAATTCTCCTCTAACTCCTAAGAGTAGTGCTAGAGAGAGAATTCTAGAGAGAGAAAGAGAAATGTGAAATGAGGAAGGGTGGTAGCCTTGGTACAAGTCTTGAAGCATCTATACAAGCATCAAAGCAGCATACGGGGCAAGCGGACAGGGGGGTCAAACGGCACCCATCAAGGCCAACACCCCCGTTTACAGTACCCTAAGGGCCGTATACGGCACCTAGGGTACCGTATATGGTACCTAGGTGTCAGGGGGGGGGGGTTGGTGCTTGGTTTGGCCTCCGCTGACTTCTCGGTTGCTTGGTTCGTCCGTATCTTCTTCGTTTGGAGTCCATTTTGCTTGATTCTTGCGCCGTTGGCTTCGTTTCTACGTTACGCTTCTAATGACACTAAGTTTGCAAAATTTGGAAGTGTTTGACTTTTGCGTGTTCCGGATGACGATTGGCGGGCTTCTAGACTGCACATCTTCTTCGTTCTTTACCCGTTTCTCTTGATTCTTTCACCTCCAATCTTGGATTTTCCTATTGATTCATAAAATATGCATTAAGATCTATCTTGATAGGATAATCAAGAATGGAATATTTATGGTGATTGTTTTTGCCTCGGTTTGCGTGTAAATTGGATGTTTTAGCTTATTTTTGTAGCAACGCTCGTATTTAGACTACCTTGGTGATTTTTGATGATAAATGATTATTTTGAAATGTTTTTACCAGAGAATAGTCCAAAAAAGTGCGGAAATAAGTACTTAAAAATATGACTTTTTGAGTCACATCAAGTATCCCACACTTAAGCGTTGCTTGTCCTCAAGCAACACTCAGTTGTGTCCCGTGAAAACATTTTATAGTTTTTAGGTGAGTTAGAGCACTCCCAAAAAGTTACCACTTTGTCATATGGGAAAATTATTTAGAGAACATAGGAAAAGCTAAAATGATCCTTTCATAAATAAGTATTGACTTTCCCAGGCATACTTCCCAAATCTCGTGATCTTGGAGTATACATGACTAGGCGATCTCACTAAAGGTGGTCACTCAATTCACTCAGAGTGTATCGGGTTTCCTATCAATCTAGCACAATCGAAATAGCTCAAATAGCCAGTCATGCAGCACTCATCATCATAAGCTTGGTCAAGAATCGGATCTCCACCACTTAGGAAGAGGACGACGCTAATCATCCCAAGACATTCAAGTGGGTTGTAATGTTTGTGAGGGTTAAGGGGTATGGATAGTGGTGATTTTTGGTTGAAAAGGGGGTTGCTTATCTTAGGCATTCTAAGAATCATGAAAAACTTATTGTAGAACGGAGAAGATAGCTACTCGTATTTCATCGGATCTTTCTTTGAAAGATTGATACTTTGAAGCGCTTAACTTTTTTTTTTTTTTTTTTTAGAACTTCTTTGTCAGAGAACTTCCAAGGATATTTTTTTGCTTTTCTTTCGGAAATATCTTCTTTCTTATCACGGACTTCTTCGAGTCTCTTATGGTGCCAATTTTTCGCACTCATGATTTTCTAATTTTGGTGAACACGGAGGAGTAGATCAATTCAAAAGGAGATTCTTCAAGATGTTTTTCTTAACCTTATAAATTCCAAGATAAGTTGTTGGGAATTTGGGAAGAGTGGTTAAAGATGTAGGGTTTTGAAGAAATGAAAGGTTTAGGCTCAACAGGGTTTTCTAGGCGGATCATCGATACTAAAAATGAGTATCGGAAGGGTTTTGGGCTTGAAAAGGTATGTAAGAATGGGTTAAATCCTAAGGAATATCGAGATCATCTAATGCACCTATACCGCATACGGTACTCTCCAATGTGGTCTCGAAGCGTATATCAGGAACAAGTTCTAATTTAGAGATACTAGCATCGGCACACACAAGAAATGAACAATGTAGCATTTAAAATGAATGCTTTTAAGGCTCAAAACCTCACTGCAAATTAGGGTTTGTATGTACCTAGCCATGCTCCTTAGATTGTTAATACTTATTTAAGAAATTTCTACCTTAATTTCCCTAATATTCCTGAATAACTAACTCATATTAGAAATGGTTCCTCTTTGAAAGGTATCCTAACTCAAAAATAGCAGAGCTAATCGGATGATTTTGCTCATACTTTATTATTTTTGTTTAAAAAGTTTTGAAAATTTTGAGGAACATTTTCTGAGTGAAGCTATTCGGACATTAAAATCAGTAAATATCTAATTCAAGGTATTCTATACCTACTATCCCACACTTAGAGGAACATTGTCCCTAATGTTCTCTTTAGTTGAGATTGTATTGCAAGTACAATCCCACACTTAGAGTTTGAACTTATAGAAAATGTTTCTCAAGTGTTTTGTTTGGGCTGGAATCCCACACTTAGTGATAAGTTTAGGATAGAGTATAGATTACTTTGCATTCCTAAGCTAACATAATGAATTAATTTATGAAAACGAAGTGAAAGGTAAGAAACTCCCCAGATGACGATTTTAACGTTTAGAGGCAAAAGCTGAGAATTCGAAGATCTTCATTAAAAGTGATTCAGCTCCGCATGTCCTTTTCTGGTGCACAGTGCTTTCCAACCGTGCTTAGCTAGGAGTCGATCCATAATGTAAGTGGAAATGAATTTCACACTTTTGTGATTTTAAGATTTGGAGACGATTTTTGCTAAGATGTCATGTAATGTGGGTTGAAATCCCACACTTAGATCTTTGAAGAGTTTGCAGTGCATGTGCGAGTTTCAGAAGAAGATAGACCAAAGCTCCTCTCCCGAGATGTGTGTAAGTTCCGCGGTCCGCAGTTGTGAATTCCTTGGTTGTCTGCCTTTTGACTCCACGGTTCTTTTTCTTGAAAGCTCGTCATCTCATGTGGTTTCTTGCTCATTCATCATTACACATTCAATCACTTATTCTAAATAAAGAAACAAACATAATAAGTAACTATGATAAACGAAATATAATAATAAAGTTTCAACCATATAGGTCGAGAAATATCCCAAAAAGTTTAACCAAGTGCAAGATAGAGGTTACTGCAATACAAAAGTCAGTGATATGAAACATAAATCATAAGATAAATAGCTAGAATGGAGGATCCTCTGCAGGTATGTCATCAGGTGGGGCTGGAGGTCTTGCGACTGACTGCTGTCCGCTGGATACTCTCTGCTCATCTGGAGGGAGTAGTCCTCTCTGAATCAATATCTGTCTGAGAGTCATCGCTGGAAGTGACATCACATCATCATAACCAAGTGCGAGCATGTCCTCTGTGGTAACACCTGCCGTCTGTAACATATCCAGGTAAAGCTGCCTGAGAGTGCTCTCAGTAGGAACCTGTCCTGAAAAGAGGGGGCCCAAATCCAAGTAAGGGCCGATGTTCCCAGTGAATAATGCATCGGTGCCAATGTAGAGCAAATCTGGTCTATATGATGTGCTAGCCTCTGGCTGCTGGTCATGAGTCGGAGGGGGTACAGTAGGATGAGGAAATGATGCCTGCTGACGGGCTGGTGATGGTACATGAACTGAGTAGACTCTAGCTATACCAGATGTAGATCTGTGAGTGGGTAGTGGTGCGGAGTATGTGGTAGGTGTACGAGGGCGTCTATATGGATGTGGTGGCTGAGTGGAGGTATGTGGGTGTGATGGAGGAATGGAAGTATATGGGTGTGATGGAGGAAAGGTAGTGTATGGGCGAGTGGTGGTATGGGTAGTGGGTGGTGGTGGTGGTGGTCCACATCTGTATAGGAAGTGATCAGGCTCAGGTGTACCATGTCTCCTAGCTGTCAGAACCTGCTGATCACGGAGAACCTGTAAAGCATGTAATAGATAATACTGAGTAAGAGGAGTGACCGAATATGAATGATGAACAACAACCTGAGTGGGATGTGATGGTGTCTCTGCTCCTCGTGCTGGCTCAGGTATCTCTGCTGCTACTGGTCTCTGTGGCTGGGGACCAACATCTCTATCCTCTGCAGTCTCGCGCCTCCTGGTCATGAAGCATCAAGAATGGGCTGCCGAGTCTGATACCACAAGCACTGTCTGTCAGGCCCCTCGTCAATCATCCTGATCAGTTTGCAGTACTCGAGATCGAACGACTGCGAACTAGCGTGATGGGTGTAATCCTCACAGTGACAGTCAGTGAGAACTCCCATGCCGACTAATAATCTCGTGATAATGGCTCCCATGAATACGTGGTGTCTATCCTTTCTCTTCTCCTTCCACAATCTATCCGCGATGATGTATGCGACATTCAGGTTTTGCTTCCTTATGATCGCATCCATGAATTTGAGCTCTTCTGATGTAGCAGGTCCCGCATCTCTCTTCCCAAAGATAGTACAACACAAGAGCTTGTGAAGAGTATGATGAGATGGTCGGGTCATGAGTGAAGCTTTCACTCCATTCCTGAAATTTATCCCTGTCAAATCCCTCCATATCTCCTTATGATCCCGTGACGGTAGACTGGAGATAGACTGGAAACTGCTAGTGAACCAATCAGAACTGTCCTGTAATCGTGTGTAAAGGCCAATGTATACCCCGAAATCTCCCACTGTCATACGATACTTCTTACCACGATACCAAAAAGTGATCTTCTTATCAGTGATCTCCAACCTCTCTCGGAACTCATATGCAATCATAAACTCAGTGACAACCTCACGGTATATAGCCTCATCAATGGAGAATTGATGGAAAAATGCAGCATGTTCCTCGCCATCTGTATCATACTTAATCATATCTTCCAAGTCATCCCTAATACCTAAGCGTCTCATATCCGGCCAAATGATAACTCTATTTGACCCTAAGTATCGTCCCATCCATTTCTCAATTTCGTCCATATTCTCGGGGGATGAAGCAAGCTTCCTCAACGAAGGGTTTGATAGATCCATCTGTTGACAAGAAAATGAGATGCATAAGTCATAACAAATTGCTAAGTACATTTCCAAATTTTAAACAAAAATTAGAAATGTAGGCTTTAAAATATGAATAAATCCGCAATTTATTTTAAACTAAACCTAGACCTAACCAATCCTCAATCCGCTATCTTTCACAACCATTAGTGTTTTAACCTATTCCAAGGGTATTAAAGTAATAACAATACTAGCATTTAATCTAAGTGAACTCGTCATTTTAAACAACTAGCAACTATTCTTACTTTCATTCATGGCAACTTAATCTAAGTGAGCATGAGGTTTGTAAAAACCATGTAATTACCTCAAATATATCAAGTAAGCCAATAAAAGAGCATAAATGCAAATACCATACGGTTATAGGCACGTGTTAACTTAACAATTTTGCAAGATTTTGAAGATTTTAATGAATGATGGTAGCTTATGTGTGATGGTCATATTAAAAATATTCAACACTTTATTAATTAAGGTGGTGAATACTTAAAATAATCAAAGACCAAAAGCTAACTAAGGATTTATTGAAAATCTAAAAAACTTGTCATGATTTAATTAACACAAGCATCATTTAAAAATTGAAGATTTTAAAATAAAGTATGATACTTGGTAAATTTTAATCACAACATGCCTACTTTAACTTTCAATAATTCTAAGGATCATTCACAATGAACTAGAAATCATGTAATCATGTTTATCAAGTTATACTAAGCATGAGTTAATCAAAACAAGTCAAAACAAGCTACTAGTTATCAAAAATCAACAAATCAAGAAAGTTTGACCACTAAAGTCAAAATAAAGTCAACACTTGAAGATCAAAGTCACAAATTATCAAGTAATCTACTCAATCAAGCATGGAATCATGTTAAACAACTATGCAAGAACACTTTTTAACCATAAAACACAAGCTCTCACCATGTAATTCATAGATCAAGAGTTGAAACCCTAACTTTGTAAAAGTTAATGAAATTTAAAGATTTGAGTTAGGAATTATCTTGCAAGTGATGAAATGATGTTATGTATGCAAGAGAGATGATAAAATGAAGAACTTGAAGCTTTGAATCATCAAAAATGGTGGAAAAATGAAGGTTTGGTGATGGTGATGGGGGGAGGCTGACGGTTTGGGGAAGAAGGGGGAGAGAAAATTGACCAAATTTGACTTTTTGTTTGGTAGTGAGTCCCCTCTTCTTGGTTTAAATACGTTTTGATTTAAAACGCAAAAATACGATACGTACGATTGGTTTTCTAAAGGTTTTAAGATTTTTAATAAAGTAACCAAAAGTAAATATGAAAATTTCGCGGAAAGTTTTTTGCATTTAAACAAAACGAGTTTATTTTAAACGAAACAATATTTTTGTGTACTTTAAACTTTTAAAACAATTCATAATCGATTTACCAAAATTTTAAAATTTTAAAACTTCGTTAAATTTTTCTGAAAAGTTTGAACTTACGCGAATCGCGTGAGTTTAAAGTTTAAAGAACGTTTTCTTGCTTTAAAAACGATAAATTAATTTAAAATAAAATTAACACTAACTAATATTAGTTAACCTTGATATGCTTGGGGTGCCTCCCAAGAGCGCTTTGTTAAAGATGAAAGCTCGTCCATACCAAACTTACTGTTTTACCAGATAGTGTCCAAGATGACACTTTTGGGTACGGTTGATGCTTCGGATAGAGACAAGGTATAGAGAGAAATAAACGTACCTCGGAGAGCTCGGATGACATAGTAAACTAAATCAGCAGGGTTTATGTAATACCGTTCAAATTCTGTTAAGAATTCTCGCTCTTCCTGACTGAGTTGTAACAATGCATCGACAAAACGATTAAATTCCCGTTTCACCTTTTTCTGGTTTGAAATGCCATCCCTAAATCCTGTATCTAGATAAGAAAGATCATAGAGCAGTTTTGAAAGTAAATCCACAAATTTTATTTCCTCAAAAGAATCAGGATCTCCGTAAGTAGTGTGAACTGCTTGCGAAAGCTCTTTGATATAAACCTTCTGTTGGTTAGTAAACGGAAATTTGGTTTTTTGGAATAACTGGATCAGCTGGATATGGATCTGTTTCCTTTTTGCAAAGAAAGCAGCGTCCATGGCTTCCTCAGTTGATTCGGGAAAAATAGCTCTAAGCTCGTTAGTTAAATAAGTAGCAGGATCAACAAAGAATGGAATATCACTAAGAACCAAGACAGACTTGATAGGGCTTCTTTCTATCCAAAATTCAAGCTCGTAAATCAGGGCCGCAACATAACGATTTATCCTAGGTTGTGAAATAGAGGAATAATCGGTGCTGGCAAGTAAATCCATTAAAAGATCTAACTCTGATTTTAACAATAACTCGTCTTTTCTACTGTGGTTAGCACGGAGAAGTCTAATTATCCTATGAATTTCAACAAAGGTCTTTCTCTGCTCACATGTAAATGGAAAATCAGATATCTTAAGGTATTTCAGAAAATTGGCATAAATATCTATTCTCCTGTTGGGCTTTAGAGAATTTCCTAAGTGAAGGTCGGTTTTTGATTCGAGTAGATGATTCCTAGATTCAGTGTTTAATCGGGTTGGTGTTTCTATCCTAAGTTCACTCTCAACCTGATATTGGAGATGCTCTTCCTCAACTACACTTGAATAAAGAGTAGTGGGGTGGGCTTGCAAAATATCTAGGAGATCATACTCAAAGTATTCATCTAAACAGTGAAGAAGTTCATTCAAATCCATCCAAGGCATGGGTGGATAAAAGAACACTTCGATTCCAAATGGTTCATCTTCAGGTAAAGTAGCAGGTCTAATATAGTGTGGATACTTAGACAAGGTTGACAAAATCTCAGGGTCAAGTGCGGGTTGACCACTTAAAGTAATGGTAACAGAAGCTGGAATCTTCTGCTGAGATTCATCAAAACCTAAGTCTAAGCTCGATATTTTTGGGCTCTCAACTTCATGGTTAACACAGACCTCTCTAACGTCAGAGGAATTTGACTCATACTCTGGACAGTCAAAGAATTCCGTATCTACCAAAACCGTCATCTCATCCGTCATCATTTGATTGAGAGGAGAGATGGGGTTTGAAGGAGAATTAGGGTTTTCCATTTTCTATTTTTTTAGGGTTTTAAGAACTAAGTTATCTAATCTAATAAGCAATTAACTTCCTAAGTAATGATAATCTTAAGGAAGGAAATCCTAAAGTTAATTATCTAAGGCAGAATTCAATTCGTGATGAAACCGATCCCCGGCAACGGCGCCAAAAAACTTGGTGCGCCACCAACCATCACGCGTCGTCAACGCGACCGTATGGCAGCACGTCGGAGTAAGTTTTAAAATTTATATTTTGCTGGGCTCAAACTATGCTAGCTACCTACCTTGTGGGTAAGGTGGCAAGTATAACTCGAGTGTCGTCCAAAATAGGAACGGATTTAATTGAATTGGAACCTACCAAAGATAACTTGACAATAGGATGGGTTTAGAAACAAGGTAGGTATGGGTTTGGTTTTATCTAATCTAATCTAAAGACATGAATTAAAATGCAGGAAAGTAAACGAGAATATAAGCAGCAGGTAGAGAGTGATTGCTGAAATTTCGACGATTAGGGTTTCGGGATGATATTATATTGATGATAGGTGATTACTCTAGCTAAGAATCTTCTAAACGGTTGGTGTAAACACTAGGACCCTATGTTTAGGTGTAACCCTAAAGCATATGTCACTGAATCCTAGGCTATCCTGATTCTGATCAGATGGGACTGTCTTCAGACCCACCTCACCGTCTCTTTCGGAGACCAAGCGACTCTCTAAATGGAGTTAAGGAATAAGGCAACAGTCCACAACACTGACTTTTCTTAACACCTATGTTTAGTCAATTTTAACAGAGTAATACTGGTTGTATGCTGAATAAGTTAAACTATCGGTTAAGTAGAGATTAGGGGTTTTAAGCATCTGGGAACACAGCCGGCATCCTTGCTTTCATTTCCTAAATCATGTTTTATCTATTTTAGTTCTAATACTTCCGTCATGGATTAGACCCTCCTTTGCCATGGGTCGTTCATCCCTAGGCATGTGTACAGTGTATAGTGTCCTTATTTTTCATAGTACATTAACCCTAGGTATATCTACGGTGTTTTAAAGACTTAATGTATCTTTACATAGATTTATAACCAGAGGTAGTTTAACGGTGTACTATAGCATTTTCACGGCTTAACAAAACCTAGACCCGTGTCTGGAAGGTTGCTTCCAGGTAATCCACGGTGAGATAGACCATCGACATTTCCTTGGCTTCCACATATTTATACTCTATCAGCGGTATTTCCAACGCTATACCAAGTATTCAGCCGTGTTACGGTGATCCCACAGTTTCATACAAACAGGAGATAACTGTGTATTCGTAGTTAGGGTTGATCAGATCCTATCCTAAGGCAACAGTCATGTGAGAGACCGGAAAGGGTGATTAATTAAGTCTACATCCAGGATAAGTCTAAACATGTATGCAGCATAACAACTACCAATCATATATAAGATATATTAATTAAACATCATCCCTAATCCTAACATCTACATTCCAACAATCACATATTAATCTAGCTAATCAGCATGGCAATAATCATAAATCGTACTGAAATAATATATAAAGCAGACATTATAACAGTAAGAGAATAAGATAATATCACCGGATTAGAAGAGTAATACTGAGGATTACAACAGTCTGACTTAAGTAACCTTGCTACAGCTTGATTACCCAGTTACAACTTTCCTCTAGCTCTAACCGCTAACTTATTTCTCTCTAGTTCTCCTCTAACTCCTAAGAGTAGTGCTAGAGAGAGAAACTAGAGAGAAGAACTAACTATAAGAATAATTCTCCTCTAACTCCTAAGAGTAGTGCTAGAGAGAGAATTCTAGAGAGAGAAAGAGAAATGTGAAATGAGAGGTGTGTGAAATGGTGGAATGAAGCATGGTATTTATAGAGGAAGGGAGGTAGCCTTGGTACAAGTCTTGAAGCATCTATACAAGCATCAAAGCAGCATACGGGGCAAGCGGACCAGGGGGGGTCAAACGGCACCCATCAAGGCCAACACCCCCGTATACAGCACCCTATGGGCCGTATACGGCACCTAGGGTACCGTATACGGTACCTAGGTGTCCAGGGGGGGGGGGGGTTTGGTGCTTGGTTTGGCCTCCGCTAACTTCTCGGTTGCTTGGTTCGTCCGTATCTTCTTCGTTTGGAATCCGTTTTGCTTGATTCTTGCGCCGTTGGCTTCGTTTCTTCGTTACGCTTCTAATGACACTAAGTTTGCAAAATTTGGAAGTGTTTGACTTTTGCGTATTCCGGATGACGATCGGCGGGCTTCTAGACTGCACATCTTCTTCGTTCTTTACCCGTTTCTCTTGATTCTTTCACCTCCAATCTTGGATTTTCCTATTGAATCATAAAATATGCATTAAGATCTATCTTTATAGGATAATCAAGAATGGAATATTTAAGGTGATTGTTTTTGCCTCGGTTTGCATGTAAATTGGATGTTTTAGCTGATTTTTGTAGCAACGCTCGTATCTAGACTACCTTGGTGATTTTTGATGACAAATGATTGTTTTGAAATATTTTCACCAGAGAATAGTCCAAAAAAGTGCCGAAATAAGTACTTAAAAGCATGACTTTTTGAGTCACATCAATATATCTCATTCCAAGCGTCGGTTTGATAAAGTTATAACGTTTACTCTTCACTTCACAACGCAAAACCGTCTGTAGAAAACCAGCTCGTGAATCTCTGGTTGGATTTATCAATTCCAGTTGAGCTAGACGATTTATCTCTCCCTTAGGCAACGTACTCAACTTCTTGAATGACCTTTTAAAATACTGAATACCATCGCTTCTCTTAATGATAAAAATACCCTTGTAGGTTTTTCAACTTTTAATAATTCCTGTGTAATTCCCACTAACTTTATATGACTTTCAAGTAACAGGAATATGTTCACCAGGAATAAAGCTTATCACTGGTCGTTCAGAATTTGATGTAGAATCAGTTTCAGAAGCCGGTGTAGTCTCTGGAACAGTTTGTGAAGTTTCAGCTAGCTCTGCTTCATCTTCAGAAGAATCAGTCTCGATTGTCAGAGCAACATCATAAAACTCATCAGAACGCATCTCCTCTTCCTCAATCTCAACATCATCATTAACTTCAAAATCAAATTCAGGCTCGTATGCCTGACCTTCCTCATTAACCATTTGCTGAATATCATCTTGGTTGACCTGGAATATCATCGACCGAGAAGTAATCCAAACGCAGAGTTTCATTATCATCAGAAATATTTACATTATCGTTTACATCATTAGTCTGTGTTCCGGCAGAAGCCCTGGATGTTGTTTCTATGGCACGCAGGCCTGACTCCCCCGGAACAGCAGCTAGGGATTCTAACTCTAACACCCTAGAATTCAAACTAGGAACTAAAGCTGCCGTTTCTTCTAACGCCTTGATCTGCGCAACTTGAACCTCTAAAACCGATGCCTGAGACTGAATCAACTAAGCTTGATTATCCATAGTCTGTTGCATCGCATCCATTCTTTTAAGTAGCTCTTGGATAACCGAAGGCAATGATTGAACTGGAACCTCAACACGGGGAATGTTGACCCGTGGCCTTGAAGCAAAAGAAGTAGAGGTATGAGGAATAGACTGGGGTGGAACCCAATCTTCATCAGTGAAATCATCGTCTCTTGGTCGTTTTCCATGATCAGGTCGCACGGATGTCGTGTCCTGACGAATACGTCGCTGAATACGTTTGAACCGACATGGATCAAACCATTGAATGTTCCTCAATGCATTTTCCAAAGGTACAATCCTCAGAGAAGTATTAGGAGTAGAACCCCCATCCAAATCCTCAACAGCTGGTTCCTCAAGATTAGGCTGATCAGCCTGTCCACCAACTAGAAAATTGTCAATTTCCTGCAACAGATCATCAACCTGTATCTGTGCCTCATGGAGATGTAGTTCCTCCTGAGGTTGCTGCCCAGGTGCAGCCAAAATATCCATAAACCCTTCGTTGGGAGGAGCAACATAGGGTTCATCAACAATATGCCCAAAAAGTGGAAAATTGCCACCTGCATTTGCACCGGCCGCACAAACAGTCCAGATTCGGACGTTCATAGGAGTCAGACGCAGGCGTTCTCGAGGGTTAGGTGGAATACCAGGAAGCTGGTCATCAATAAGAAGTTGTATGAACCATGGATAAGCGTGGATATAAATTCCAACGCTTGTCCCCGGCATTGACGTTGTCTACCATGGCCCTGAAGATATAACCAGAGAAGTTGAAGGGCTTGTTGTAGACCAACGCAAGCATAGCAGAGGCCGTGGAATAGCTGATCCCGTCAAAAATGGCCTTGCAAGGAGAAAGGCAGACAATAATCACATGCATTAAGTATCTCCAAACCTTAGGCATATTCGCCTTTCAATATTGATCATTTGGCACCCCTGGATAACGGATGCGAGTCATAGCTCCAGCAATAAACTGATTCCCAAACAGAGTGGGCATCTCTGGAGTATCACCAAACTGGAAGAAGTCCCGAATAACCTGTTCGGAGATTATGAGTTGACGATCACCAAGAGGGTAGATAATTCTGGTAAATGGCAACTCAGAGTTGATCACTGCATTCTCCCAAAACGGACCCACCTGATCCTTGTAAATAGTGGTGGTCGCGGTGATAGCATTGTAAATACGAGACCGACGTAGAAATGCCACCATTGGCCTGTAGGGAGCCGCCGTCTCCTTTGAATCATCCAAAAATGCCACGATATTGTGGCATGTTTCCCAAACAACATCACCATCTGCCATTGCTATATAAGATTTAACAAGAAAACTTGAAAACAGTTAGCATAAGCAAATGCAATTTAAGCAAATAAATCAATTTCACAATCTGTTTTATGCGACACTTGGACTTGTGTCGCAGGAGTCCTGCGACATAAAGTCCTTGTGTCGCTTACAGAGTTTAAATTGATTTCCATAGATAAGCGACATAAGGAATTGTATCGCTAATCAAAGATACGACGGATAGAGTTGTGTCGCTTTTCACAATTAAATCAAATTCAATCGAATATAATGAGATTGGCAACACAAATCTTGTGGCGCATAGGTTGTGTCGCTTACATGAAACGACATAAAGAGATGTGACGCATAGCTAGCGACATAAATAATTGTGTCGCAAAAGTTAGCGACATAAATTAATTTCATGTAACTTGCGACATAAAAGCTTATGTCGCAGGTTGTGTCGCAATGACGATCTGGAACCCCAACTCAGAAACCATAAACCCCAAATTTAGGGTTTTCGCAAACAAGTCAAACCCTAGGGTGCGGCTTACTTTCAGGAACACGAAAATATCAATATTAACATCTAAAGATCATTTTTTCATTTTGAAATAACCCAAAAGCCACGAAAACCTAAAACCGTATCTAAAATCATTAATTAAACACGAAATATACGGTGAAAAAGGGAAAAAGTGGTACCTATCAATCGAGTAGATGTAGGGGAACAAGAATCTAGTAGTTGATTGCTAAGAAATCCACTAAAGAACGAGATCGAAATAAAAATCTACTGCAGAGCTTTATATCGCAAAAATCAGGATTGTGTCGCTAGTTTTTGATTTTGTGTCATAAAAATCGGTAACAGTGAAAGCGACTGGGGTGGGGTATTTATATCTCATCCCTAACTAGTGACATAACAAGCGACATAGGCTGCATCATAAGTAGCGACATAAGTTATGTCGCAAAACATAAGTTATGTCGCAGATGCCATAAAATTTGATTTTTGAATTTGAAGTTTCGTAACCCGATTTGAGAGTAACTCTTAAAGACTGGAGGAAAATATACAGGAAATTTAAAGTAATACAAACTAAAATAAAATGACATTATTTTTGATGACGTAGTTGGTTGGTCTGCTAAGGGATCATATTAGGATAACATGCAATTATTAGCAAATATTAAGTGTTATCTCGATTATCAGTTTATTTGTCCACTTTAAATTTACTTAGAATATTTAGAACACCTTTGATAACTATTATTTCAAGATGATTACTGGTATTGTTTGTCCACCTAAACATGTTACATCCGTGTCTATGAACGATTCCTTTATTGTTAGTATGAATATGTATATGTGGTCCCCACCATAGATATACCCCTATAATTTAGACAAGAACATAACTTCCAAGATAGATATAATAGAGGAATATCATTTTTAAGAATCAAGCCAGTGGTGACAGGTCTGTACAAACGTACAACAAAGCGACATAGCTTGATTCAGGTGTTAGCAAAACCAGACTTGGTCAAACCATTTTGGCGACCTTGTTAGGTATCTTTTGATTTAAGACTTTTTCAAGTTCATTGACTTGCGTTTGCTTAACTTTTAAGTATATACAAATCGAGACCAGGTCTGTACTTACGTACAACAGAGGAAACAATCAGTATATACCCCCAAATGATTTCATATTATAAACTAAAATAGAAGTATGCCAAGCTATATTAAGGAATTAAGACATTTAGTCATACATCACAGGGTGTTTACCACACGATAATAGACATGTATTAGTATTACTTTTTAATAGCTCAAAGACCGGTGTGTATCATGCCTACCAGTACATCATATTATGAAGCTAATGTTTATGAAATCTGTGGTAAGTATGCTAGATAAACCTACTGATACATCAAGGATAAACCTTAGAATTTCCATTTTGTGCATGTACCCTAATGTACTATCATTTCCCTAGTTATTTACAGACACAACTAAACGTCTTTTTACAAATGTTGCAACCGTGCATTTCTTTAATACTAAAGAGTATAAAGAGTGGTTGTTGCGTATTTTTTTAAACAATAGTCCAAGTCCAAAAAGTTACTTCTTAAGTTGAAAGAAGCGTAAACCAATCATGTTGACTAGTTCATCAAATCGGGCACGAGAAAAGGCCTTGGTGAATAAGTCAGCGTTCTGCTTAAGGGTATCTATGTGGACAAGGTCTATTAAGTGTTTCTCATAGAAATCCTGTATAAAGTGGAACCTAAGTTCTATGTGTTTAGTCCTAGAGTGCTGTACGGGATTGCGTGTAATAGATATAGCAGCAGTATTATCAATATGAATAGGATTCATAGTAAGAAGTAACCCGTAATCACGCAATTGATGCCAAATCCACAAAATCTGGGAACAGCAACCAGCCGCAACAACATACTCAACCTCTGTAGTGGAGGTAGCCACTGTAGTCTGCTTTTTGCACTGCCACGAGACCAAACGCGATCCCAGAAACTAGCATCCACCAGTTGTAGACTTCTTATCTATGCTACAGCCGCCATGATCAGAATCCTAGTACGCAGTGAGAGCAAACGTTTTCTCGTTGGAGTAACATAGACCGAGAGTTGGTCTATATTTGAGGTATCCAAATATGCGCTTCACTGCTTTCATATGAGAAACCTTGGGCATAGCTTGATATCTGGAGCAAATGGACACAGCAAATATGTTGTCCGGCCTTGAAGCAGTCAGATACATGAGAGAACCAATCATTGAGTGATAGTCCTTTTCTTTACAATCCTCTTCATCAGTGGCTGGTCCGAGATTGTGATTAAATTCAATGGGGGTGCCATAGGTCTTACAGTTAAGCAAGTCATACCTAGTTAACATATCAGTAACATATTTGGACTGATGAATGTAGATGCCTTTGGCAGACTGCTCAACATGTACACCCAGAAAGAACGTAAGTTCCCCCATTACACTCATCTCAAATTCAGACTTCATGAGATGCTCGAAGTCTTTACACATGGAATCTTTTGTAGAACCGAATATGATATCGTCAACATAAACCTGTACCAGTAACAAGTCGTCTCCGTCTCTTTTTGTGAATAGAGTTATATCAATACTTCCTCTTTTGAATCCATTTTTAATCAGATGAGTAGCAAGCCTCTCATACCACAGTCTTGGAGCCTGATGCAAACCATACAATGCCTTATTGAGTTTACAGACATATTCCGGATGCAAAGGATCTTCAAAACCAGGAGGCTGCTTCACATAAACATCAGTATCAACCCGTCCGTACAGAAATGCGCTCTTCACATCAAGCTGATAAACGCGGAATTCTTAAAGGACGCGAATGCCAAGAAGATACGAATCGACTCCAATCTTGCAACAAGAGCGAAAACCTCATCATAGTCGAAACCCTCTACTTGATGAAAGCCTTGAACTACTAGATGTGCTTTATTTCTGATAACCACTCCTCGATCATCTTTCTTGATTCTATATACCCATCGAGTGCCAGTAGGATGTGCACCCTTAGGTAACGGCACCAGTTCCCAAACATGCAGCTTTTTGAATTGCTGCAATTCCTCTTGCATTGCTTCAACCCAGTGTGGGTCTTTCAAAGCATCCTCTGTCCGTTTAGGCTCCACTTGAGATAGAAAACACGATTTTACCTCTGCGGCAAGACATGCAAGAGAGACAGGCTCAGTAGAGTCAGATGGGGATTCAAAATTCTCAACAGTAATAACTTTACTTCGTGTCTGAATCCCTTTATCCAAAGGACCAATAATATTATCCACCGGATGGTCCTTATTGATATGAGAACTTGGAATTTCGTCAGGCACAATTAAAGAATCCAAGTTTGTAAAATCAGCTTCATGTCCTAAATCAAACTCAACAGTATTTACAAGTGGTTCATCTTCATCATCAGACAACTCAGGAACATCAATATACATTTCTTGATTTCTCGTCGACGATTCAGGAACCTCAACGTTGGTTTGAGAAGGAGGTGGAGTAGCAGAAGCAGTCGGTGGCTTTGATGCTGATGGCGGAGATGTATCTGAAGACAAATCAAGGCCGTGGAGCAGTGTGACCACCTGATCAACCTCATCTTCTTCGTTAGGAAGATTAAATGAGTCAAAGATTGCTTCATAGTTAAACAACTGTGCGGGTCCCTTTCCCTGCGGATTTTCAGTATACCAAAAGCACGTGACTTCAAAATGTTCTTCCATGCGCTTAGTAGCCAAATTATACACACGTTTGTTTGGAGAGTTATTTGAAAAATCCAAAAATAAACCTTCACTTGATTTTGCTCCAAATTTAGCAACTCTCTCTTTTGTGTACATAATTGTGCAGGGACACCCAAACGGTTTAAGAAACTGTAACGAAGGTTTTCGAGTATTAAGCACCTCATATGACGTTTTATTGTGCTTCTTAACCACAAAAACCCTGTTAAGAATATAACAAGCGGTATTTACCGCCTCAGCCCAGAAAGTAATAGGCAGCTTAGAGTCTGCCAACATTGTTCGTGCGACTTCAATGAGTGTCCTGTTTTTACGTTCAACAACTCCATTCTGTTGAGGAGTTCGAGCAGCATTGAATTGATGATCAATGCCTTTTCTTAGACAGTACAACTCAATCATTGAATTCTTAAACTCAGTTCCGTTATCAGATCGTAGTTTCTTGATCGACATATTGCACAGGTTCTCTAGCTTATGAAATAGATATGTGAGAATCTCGGGAACTTCATCCTTAGTAGATAAGAAATACACCCACAAAAAGCGAGAGTAATCATCAGTTACTACCAAGAAGTATTTAGAACCTCTCATACTCTTCTTACTTACAGGTCCAAAGAGATCCATATGCAATAGCTCCAACGGACTCGAAACGGAGTTCACCACTTTTGACTTATGGGATTTCTTGTGATGTTTCCCTTTTTGGCAGGAAATACAATGATCATTAATTCCAAAGGATTGCTTCAGACTCTACGCACAAGATCATTTTTCACCAAATAATTCATTTTCCGGAAGTGCAAGTGTCCCATACGTCTGTGCCAAAGTAGTGATTCTTTTTCAGGAGCTCTTGAAAGTAGACACGTATGTTGAGTTGTTTCAACAGTCTTCATATCCAAAATATATGTGTCTTTTTTCCAAGGTGCCCTCAGTAGCACCCAATCCTCAGGAATAACGTATCCTGGTTTTAAAATACAACACTCAGTTTTGGTAAATGCCGTAGTGTACTCTTTTTCGCACACTTGAGACACACTGAGCAGATTGTGGGTGAGCTGTTCCACAAAATTAACTTTTCTCAAAACTCACTTGTCCATTAGTGAGTGTACCCTGTGCGGTTATAACATCTCCTTTATCACCGGAAAAAGCAATATATCCCCCATTGTAATCTTTAATTTCAGATAGCAGAGATAAGTCGCTTGTCATATGTCGCGAGCAACCACTATCGATATACCATCTACTGTTATGAACTGCTTCGGATTGCTGCGACATTACAAACACAAAAATCAATTAGTAAGGGAGACCTAAGCCTTTACAGGCTTGGGTAACCCAGTAGCATCATCCACAATGATTACATTAGTCAGGATTTTATTTTTTTAGCAAATCGAAAACGTTGTCTGATGTATCATTGTCAGATGAAGAGTCAGAACCTGACTCTTTGATCTTCCAAACCTTTTGAGATTTGGATGGTTGCTTGTTAACAACTTTGAGCTTATCATGAGTGACTTTATTTGGCTCAATATTGTTAATCTCAGAAGCAGGTAGTGGAGATGCAGAACCTCTCATGGATTTATTAGAAAATTTTGAAATTGTGAGGTTCGTGTAGCTCCCCTACTGCCGTACTTCTTAGCAAGCAATGGGCATACATTTATCAGATGACCTTGTTTCTTGCAGTAGAAACAAGATCTTAGCTTAACACAATTTTGAGATTGAGGTATGAACCTTTGAGCTCGGCCAAAGGATGCATGTCCTGAGCATGCACACTGATGTGTACAAGCAGAAGTTGAACCTTGTGAATAAGTTTTAGAAGATCTTTTAGTAGATTTATGATTAACTAGTTTTAAGACCTTCTTTGTAGGTTCAGCCTTGGCTTTACCTTTCATTTTATAAATCTCATCATAACCTTCACTAGTGAAGATATGATTGTCGTTGGTTACACTCTTCCTTTTTAAATGTAACACCTGATCAAAAAGTCAATTTTCACGCCCAAATTTAAACTTTAAACATTCGTACTTTGTACGCACCTAGAACCAAAGAATTCAAAATTTTATATATATGTAGATATATATAACGCAAATGATATTTATTTATTCGGAAAACATTTAAACACATTTCGTTTCATTTTAAAATGTATTTTACTAAGCTAAAACCGCACGAAAACAAGTTATAAAACTTTAACACAAATATTTTATTTTTATAAAATGTTTCTAACTCAAAAATATTTCGAAAATATATAAATGAATTTTTGAAATTTAAAATATTATTTTAAATTACGATCGGGTACAAAACGCGGGTATTTTATACTGTGGTTGGAGGCCACAGTCCCCAAATTGGGGATCTGAGTTTTAACAAAAACCCAAACCCCCACCTCATTCATCTCATTCTCATTATCTTCTTCTTTTTTTCTCCATCTCATCTCTCTCTCTAAATTTTTAACAACAACAACAATAATAATAATCAACAACAACAAGATTAACATCAAAAACAGCAACAAATCATCATCATCATCATCATCTTCATCTTCTTCATCAAGATCACCATCAAGTTTATCATCATCCTCAAACCCTCGATCTTCAAATCGTAAGGAATCATCCACTTTTCTTTGTTATTTCTTGATAAAAACACTTAATATATCATGTATTAACATTATAACAAGATTCGGCCTAAAAATGGGCTAGATTGTGTTTTTGGGTGAAAACCCGTCGAACAGACGGAAGTGTCACCCACAGACCTGCAATGCAGCATCACTTGCCTAAGTGACGCATGTAAGTGTCGCATAGTAGTGACGCATCTTAGTGCCGCATGGAAGTGTCGCATTTAGTGACGCAAATAGTGATGCCTCTAAGTGTCGCCTTAAGTGACGCCCCTTAGTGACGCCCATAGCGTCACTTCCTAAGTGACGCCAATCTTAAGTGTCGCCTATAGCGACACTAGCCTAGTGTCACTAAAAACAGAAAATACACATTTTTCAATAAGTGTCGAAACTCAAATTTTACTAGCCTAACATTACTCCGAAATGAAATTTCTGAGCGTTTTCACTAAAGCAATATAGTAGACAATCGACCCCAACCAGGGGCCCTGCCCCTTGGACCCCGCCAGGGGTTGCCACCCCTTGGACCCCGCTACCAGGGGCGCTGCCCCCGGACCCCCGTACACAGTTTTCAAACCTGAGCGACGAACGAATATTTGCACAACTCGCTTAGACAAATTGATTTGTCTCTTACTTATATAACCTCACATGTTTAGGACACTAGAAGGTTACCCATTAGACGACACGCGTATCTTAGGATCGCTGACTCATAGGTGAGTTCATAGCCCACTCTTTCAACTGTTTTACTATTTTCGGGGTGAGACGCATGCTCAATTACGGTTTTCGAATTATAATAATAAACCTTTATAATTCACACTTAATCATATTACAGTTATGTGATACAAATGTGTAATACTTAGAAATTACACCCATCATAATGCTTTTGAACAAAACCACTGCTTAACCTAGTTAGGTTATGATTATACTTTGGTCATATTGTCGCGGGACAATATCATGGAATACATTAGAACTAGTTAGTTCTACCCACATTGGACAACATCTAGATTTTTACAGGATTAGTTTTCCTTTTAGGAACTGAGACTACCAATACACTCCAGGATCTTTAGAATGGAATTGTACTTAAACAAACGTTAATCACGGACCTCAATATACTTGCTAGGTTGAGGCTAGGAGTATACGTAAGTAAAGATTCCTTATACTAATGCAAAACAACTAGGTGATGATTAATCATACCTAGGCTTATTGCAACACAAGACATAGTTAAGTACTGTATATATATACTTAGCTACAATAAATCAATTTCATGTGCTACGTGATACCCTATCTGAGGTATTTGTTAATTCAACTTATATATATATGTATATATATATATATATATATACATACATGCTTGTACATCATCTCGAGCACTTAGTGCCATCTAAAATTTAGTTATGTATATAGGTATACATACACGCATACAAACACAATCAAATTAGTCGGACATGTCGTAGTACTGCCGGCTCTCATTTACACTAGTCGGACATGTTGTAGTACTGTCGACTCTCAATTACTCAAGTCGGACATGTCGTTGTACTGTCGGCTCAATTTCTCAAGTCGGGCATGTCGTAGTACTGCCGGCTCAATTACATACTTTGCTTACGAGCAATTCGGTCGATGCTAGACGGGCACAAAACGATGCCACGGTAAAGTGGGCATAAAACAATGCCACGGTATTGAGTGGGCACAAGTACGATATCGCGGTAATGCGATACACTCGATGGATAGGCGAGCTTATGCTCGTGATCCACACACATATGCAGATGGGCGAGCTTATGCTTGTGATCCGTACAATTAACGGATCGGCAAACTTTCGCGCAAGGCCGTCAACTCAGTAATTGACTAAATACTCAACCATAGTCCGTGGGGCTACAATTATGTTGCTGGATGCAACACGCTATGCCAAGTGGCACATCACTTATTACACAACATCATATGATGTGGTCATACAATTACCCGATAGTACTTAGGCATGTATTGCCTCGTATTGATAGATTTAATAAATACCTAATAGGTATTCAGGCGCAGAATGCCTCAAATGTTTATGTACTTAGGTACACATCACAATCACTTAGGTATGAGATACCTTGTAGGATGTATACATATTGGTGTTACAACTTCAATACAATACATATCAAAATCGTAGATTTTGAACTACTTTTCAAAACATATAAGGTTTTATACTTTATGTTTCTACTAACAATCTATTAACTCATCAGCTTTATAGCTGACTCGTTTTAGCATGTGTTCTCAAGTGCTCAACAGGATTAGGATTGCTACAAGATATGCTAGCTCGAGTCGCATGTTTTCAAACAACTGGATTTCTCTGCATAACTTTCGTATTACAAATTATGTATTGAAATTATTTTGGGAACTCGCAACTTGTACACACTTTTATTTTGGAAATGTATAACTATTTTCAAATGTCTCATTTAGAGTCGTTCATTATTTACCTTTGTGCTTGTGATATTTGATTTGGTAACACCCGACCCGACCGCTTCCGCAACCCGAATTTTGAGGGTGTTACATTAAATAACCGTATTCTTCATCGGTTATATCCTCAATCTCAATTTCCTCCGTCAAACTGGCTGGAGGAATGGACTTATCTTTGACCTTCTCAGACTTGGAAACCACAATAGGCTTAATAGGTTCAGCCTTAGATTCAGGTTTCTTAACAGACTCATTTACCGTGGGCTTAAAAGGCTCAGCCTTAACATCAAGCTTCTTGACAGAGTCAACCTTTTGAGCCTTCAATTTATCAGGCTCACTAGTCGATGCCTTAACTGGCTCAGGCATACTAGTTACAGGTTTTTGAGACTCATCTTTACCAATTTCAGCCTTATCTTCCTGTTCAGGCATAGGATGAAACTCTGTTGGTGGTGGGACATGGTGAAAACCAAGTCATTCCTTACCAAGCTCAGGCTTACTTATCTTTACTCTAACTGGCTTAACAGGTTTTATGTCTACTTTAGTGACAGTAGGCATAAAATCATTGATGACTTCCTGTTCAGGCATAGGAAGATAATCTTTTGGAGGTGGGACATGGTGATAACCAAGTCCTGCCTTACTTTTAGTATCAGTCCTTTGTTTCTGAAGGATTTCATCAAAGATGAGAGAAGATGTTGAAAAGTTTGATAGTTTACGATTTAAAGTAAGAATTGCAGCCTGGGAGTCAGCAAGATCTTTCTTTACGGAAGTTAGCATATCAACATAACTTCCTATTTCATCTTGCTGTTCAAAATTTTTGGCTTTTAATTCTTTCTTTTCTTCAAAAATAGCTTTTAATTTCTTTTCAGAAGCCTTATAACTTCCTCTTAACATTTCATTACTTTCCGTTAACTGCGTGATATTAGCATTAAGGCGTTCATTGTCCTCTCTACACCTGTTAAACTGGTTAGTCAGTTTAATGCATGAAACACGGGATAAAGGTTCATCAATACCTCATGAACTTCAGCCATGAGAGCCGTATTTTCTTCTTCCTCATCCTCAGCTGCATCTGACCAGCTGTTGTCCCAAGGAGTTTCAGTCAGCATTAAAGCAGCTGACACCATTGCTTTCTCTTCAGCCTTATTCGGAGAGGGTTTGGTTAAATCCGAAGGTAGAGTCTTATGCTTCTCACATTCACAAGCAAAGTGTCCATAGTTTTGACACTTGTAGCATTTTACCTTGCTTTTATTAAACCCCAAACTCTTTTCTCCTGGATCATTCACCGATGTTCTGCCAGATTTCTTTAAGAAGTTCTTAACCCTTATTGCCAGCATTGCCATGTTCCACTTCAAATCCAGCCTTTCCAGTTCCTCTTGATCAATCTGACCAAAGTCTTCACCATTAAAATCACCAGCAGAGGCTAGAAATTCCGAAAATGTGGAGGAATACTCTTCACCAGATGACATTCCTGAACTTTGAAAATAGGTACCACCAGATGGAATATTTGTGGTTACAGTACCACTAGTTTTGCTAGCTATAAATGCGGTACCTGTAGACTGACTTGTTGATACTGGAACATCTACACCATACAGTTTTGGATTTTGAAGGTGAGAATTGGCCTTAGTCTCTTTTCTTTGCATTTCAAGAAGCTCTGCCTCAATATGACCTATAAGATCTTCAAGCTCCATATTCATGATATCCTCATCCCTTTCCATTAAAAGGACGCGAGTATGCCACTTCTTGGGAAGTGAGTCAAGAAGTTTCTTATTCACGTCTGTCTTATCGAGTGTTATACCTCCTTCCAACAACTCAGTAACCAATTGAGAATATCTGCTGCACAGATCTTTCAGTGATTCATTAGGTAGCATATCGAAGACTTCATATTGTTTCTTGATCAAGTCTATTATTTTCTTCTTATATTGTTCACTACCACCACACTTTTTCTCAAAGGCCTTCCACAAATCATATGCAATCTTATGTTACCGTAATTGTCTCATGATAGGTTGAGGCAATGCTATAGTGATTGCTGAATGAGTTTTCCGTTACATATCAAATGCCTTACGTTCCTCAGGAGTCATGGATTTAATTGACTTTTCAGGAACTGGGTCATTAAAGACTCCGGTTTTAAGAGGACGCTCATATTTTTCTTCTAAGTAGATCATCATCTCCGGATCATTAAGATCAACATGTGATTCAAAGCGTTTACACCAATCTGCATAGCTCATTCCTGGCATATACATGGGAGGCTTATTTCCTGATCCAACCTCATTATTTTGCTTCAACATAGCTCCAACCGACTGGATAGAATGTGATGTAGAAGCTGACATTTTGAGTTACCTGCAAAATAATCAAATACACACAAAGAAAACAAACTGTTATACGACACAAGTATGTGTCTCAAAGAGGTCAAGCGACACAAAGATTATGTCGCAGAAATTGCTGAATTCCAAAGTGCCTAGCGACACAAAGGTTGTGTCGCAAAATAGTAGCGACGGAAGAAAACCGTGTCTTATGTCGCAAGCTTGTGTCGCCTAATCAAAGGCTTATGTCGCAGTTCAAAATAAGCTTGAGTCGCAAGCTTATGTCGCCTACTTAAAGGCTTATGTCGCACCAACCCTAATCGCGACACAAGATTTGTGTCGCAGCTTGTGTCGCAAAAACGGCTGCAACAACAATCAAGAAACCCTAAAATTCGTAAGATTCGTAAACCTAATGAATTTTCACGAATGAAGGACGAACAATAAACCAAAAATCTTCCAGAGAACTAATAGCATACACATATAGCACCTTTCTATGAAGATCTAAGCACAAAACAAGTTGTTTTAAATCGAGAAACGTCCCAAATGGATTCAATAACGCCAAATCCTGAGATTTTGGCTCTGATACCAATTGTAGATCCCATGTGGTCGGACCTAATTGAACCCTAAGAACCAATCGACATGCGGAATCCAACGATTGATAATATAAACGTTTAAACGATTAAAACAAACAAAACACAAAGTATATGAATACTCAAAATATTACCGATCAGATTAATTGCTAAAGCACGAGTACAATATACTGAAACTTTACCTAGGTTCGTCAACCCTAGCAAATGAGCCGAAGTCATCTATTTATACTCGACCCCTAATCTGATCTATGTGACACAAGCTGTGTCGCCAAGCCGACTCATGCGACACAAGTTATGTCGCCAAGTTGACTCTTGCGACACAAAACCCTTGTGTCGCCAAAACACAAAATGTAATTACTTTCTAAATACAAACATCATAACTAACGTAATTACATATCTAATGCATTACAGGCTTAGACCAACTGACAGACACACGAAGATGCACCAACACCTTTTTTTAACTGTGAACCTTATTTTTTGGGGGTTCACAGCAAGTTTTTAACTTTTTCAATTGTGAATCTTATTTTTTTGTTTTGGGTTCACAAAAGTTTTTAAGTTTTTCAATTGTGAACCTGATTATTATTTTTTGGTTTTCGGATTTGACTTTATTTTTTTTTTTTCAAAAAAATATTTTTTTCACACAAAATATTTTTTTTGTGTGAACCTTAATTTTTTATGGTTTATTAGAAGAAAAAAAATTCACACCTTAAAAAAATTGTGAATCAAAAAGTGTTTTCACCGTTTTTTTCTCCCTACCCCTTATATATATATATATGTGTGTGTGTGTGTGTGTGTGTGTGTGTTAGATTAGATGGAGGGTGGAGATGTGTTTTCATTGTTTTTTTTATCTCTTTGTTTTTATAGGATCCCATTCATATATATATATATATATATATATATATGTCTATTTGTTAGTGTAATGTTAACATAGGTGATTTTTGTAAACCTGTATGTTGTGAATTTGTGGTAGTAAGTTGTGTTTCACCTACAAAATGTCATTTAATACTACTTAATTAGATATAGAAATTATATTTTGTTCAAACGATAATAAGGGGAATAGATTGTAAGTATGTAGATCCCTTAGGTCGGATCTATTAGATCGTTACCTTGATTGCAAGCACGAAATACAAGCAAACAAGTATTGAACGTTTTGTCAAACACACAAACAATTCTATAATCTTTTGTATATATTAACACTTGAAAATATAACGAGTACATAACTCTCTCTCTTTTCTGCTCTCTCCTGTTCTCTCATCTCCACGGCTTACAAACGCTAACCCTAAACTGACTTTTAACTTCTCTATTTATAGCCTGACATGACCTACCTGCGACACAAGTCTTGTGTCGCAGACCATGTCCCTTGCGATATAGGCTCTATGTCGCTATAGCGACACAGGCTATGTGTCGCATGAACAGTGTATTGGGTATATTTTCTATTTCACTATACATTTACAGACTCGCATATACACACTAAACACGTTATATACTCAAACTAATTAACTTTGATAAGTACAAATGTTTGACCAACTGACTGGCACACATTATGCACCAACAAACTCCCTCTGTCAGCAGCTTGGTCAAATAAGTCTTCAATTAGCCTTCACCAACAAACTCCCCCAAGGAGATAGCTTGGTCTTCAAAAATCTTAATGTTCAGTTTCATGTGACTGACATACAGTTAGATCTTCAAATTCAGTGACCAACTCTTTCTCATCTATCAGCAGCTTCTCCAACATAGATTATCTTCAAAGTCTTTGGAGAATAACAAACATCCTTTACATCTTCAATATTAGACTTTAACAAGATATGTGATATTGAAGAAAATAACATAGAAATACAATCTTTTTGTATTTTCTTTATAAATGAAAAGTAAAGTATACATAAAAACAAAAACTAAAATAAATTTTGGATATGATTATTTTAGGTTTGCTTAGAGATCATACCAGACTAACATACTTTTATTAGGAAATAGTAAGTGTTATTTCATTTACCATTATATTTATCCACTTTAAATTTACTTAACATATTTAAAGCAGCTTTCACCAAAAATCAATTCAAAATGATTATTGGTATTGTTATCCACCTAAACATTTCATACTTAAGTTGAAGAACCTTTAAGAGTTCTTAGAGCTTATTATTAGTATGCATATTACTCTATGTATAACATATTATGATATACATTTGAAATCATAACATGTTAGTACTTTCCATGTAAAAAGTGAGAATACAGTAGTATCTTTTGAATCAAGCCAGCGGTGACAGGTCTGTACAAAGTACAACAAAGTCACATATACATTGATTCGGGTTGAACAAACACCGGTCTGAACATATAAACTAGAGGATACAGGTCTGTACAACGTACAACAGAGTATCATAGTTTAACACAAACCAGTACTAGGTAATTCTTGTTTGCAATAGGTTTATGTACTTGTGTACAATCTTATAAATTCAAGAATACCACGGGTCATATTTGTCCATAACTTAACACAGACTATGTACCTACGTCTTTTTTAAAAATATATCAGTTGAAACCAGGTCAATATTTTCATATAATAGGGAGTCAACCAATATATTTCCTAGATAAAACCACATTAAGATTCTAAACACAGATCATAACATGTTAATCATCCAAATAATAAGACTATGTGTCAAAAGTTTTGACTTGGTGTCCTTATTCAACTTAATGTCATACATAATAATACCTTTAATATAAAATAATATGCAAGTTTGACATTATGCTTTTTGAAAACTTAAGTATTAATGCCTACCTAGTAATTAGTTCCTAATTAACTGTTAATACATGTAGTTAGTCCTGTATTAGGCTAATTAATGTATCGAAATATATACTGTCAAATATATACGAATATGCGATTTGATTAAATCACACGCGTTTCTAAATCGAATGTAATTCAGCTCAATTAAATACGGCGTTGGTGAACAATTTTATTGAATAAGAAAACATTATTTAATAACGACCTTATATCAAAAATATTATTCTGATAATATTTCATATTCATTTCGTATAATTAACAACTTACACGATTAAAATGTAAACACGCAAACAAAACAAAATAAATTAAAGTCATGATTTATAATCCAAGTATTAAGTATTTTGATAAAATACTTCAACATAAATATCGAGTAATTAATTTCTCTTTAAAAATGTACAATTAAATATTTTAAATAATTATTTAACGTCTAAACGACCGGGGAAACGAACACCACGGGGAGTATAGTGACGGAGACCGATCGGAGGAGGCTCCACCAAAACCCCCTCCCTTTCTCCTTTCCCCCTCATTCCCACCATCTCACACTCTCTCTCTTACTCTCTTTTTCTCTCATCTTACCACCAAACCACCATCACCATAATTTACAAAATAACACCACCAAACTCGCTCAAATCGTTTTACTCGTTTGGAAGAAAAGAACCACCGCGTCACGATCTACATTTCCATCCTTCCGAAATTCTCGCGCGCAAAGTTGTATGTTTCCGACAAAACCCGTAATTCCTCGATTCTTAGTGTTTTTGAGTTATAGTTGTTTCTTTAAGCTTGAAATGTCCATACAAGGGTTGGGTAAAAGAATCAGACCAAACGGAAACCGAAAAACTCATTTTTGGCTCAAAAACCCGTCAACAGTTCTAAGTGTCGCAACGATGACTGAAGTATAGCGTCACTTCGTGCGTCACTTAAGTGACGCACTGAGTGTCGTTAAAAGCCCTAATCTTGCGTCACTTGCATAAGTGCCGCATAAAACCCCTTTTTCCCGACACTTACCTCCGTCACTTGTCTAGTGACGCCTAGAGCCCTTACCCGACACTTACATCCGACACTACCTTAGTGACGCCTCACTATGCGTCACTTCCATAAGTGACGCCGTCACTCAGATTCTGCCATTTCATGCGTGACTTCCTAAGTGATGCCTAAGCCCCAAGTGACGCTATAAGTGTCGCATGAAACAGAACCAAGAAAATACAGATTTTACTAAGTGTCGAGACATAAAAATTTAGTACTTGATTTCACCCAAATTCAAGTTCAGATGCGTTTTTCACCAAAGCAATTTAGTAGAAATAAAAATTTTCCAAGCCAGGGGCTCTGCCCCTTGGACTCCGCCAGGGGCTGCCGCCCCTTGGACCCCTCTACCAGGGGCGCTGCCCCCGGACCCCCGTCATCCAGGAACTTGTAAATGCTTTTACACCAAGTGTCAAACTTATACAACCTCAAGCTCTTATACAATATGACTCCTAAAACATTGTAAGACATGTTTTTCAAGTATAACACTACGAAATCAATATGATAACGTCAAGATTATTATTACAAACAATCACCAACGGGCCGTACACATTTTCAAACGCTTAGACAATCAACCAAATTGTAATCATTTGGACATTCTAGTTGGACAAACAACTACAAGGTAGTCTTGTTAGATACCTTCTCGTGTTTATAACCATCGCGTGTCATGGACACCCTCAGGTTACAAGTCTTTGGACTTGAATTCTTGGCTAATCAATCTCAGTTTATTTAGATAAACTCTTCAGGCTCAGGTGAGTCTCATGGCCCCTCTTTTCACTGTTTTACTAGGGGTGTGATACATTGCTCTATTTTTAACACGTGAACGTGAGTACATATTTCAATATACTACATGAGTTATTTTCAACTAATCAAACCAAAGTCCTCCGTCAGTATAGTCTGGTAATACGAAAGTAGTGTTAATATTAGTAAATGGTACCATATAGGATTGACCCACCTCATCTGAGTTAGTCGCGCTAACCTCTGCAACGGACGTACTAATATTTGGGAAGACGAGTGTAGATTAGGCACTCGTGGAGGCACCTCGCTCGGAATTCTCTATATGGGACCCGACCCTCTAGTTAAGCTCAGACTATGCGCTCATGGTTGTATACATTATCTGTAACTTTATTTGCTGGATGCAAATCAATACTTAAATCTTGTGAATATTATTTGATACTCAAACCTGTGAGCTCACCAGCGTTAGCTGACCCATTTTAGCATGTATCACAGGTACTCAGTAGTAGATTTGGATTGCCCATCAGGATGCATCTTAGCTCGAGTCTCCATGCAAACTTCAGAGATTTCATTGCATTATTAGATTTTGTATAACTAATTATGTACTTAAATCTCTCATATTACGAACACGAGCTACGTACGGGTTCAAACTGTTGTAAACCTTTTATTATCAATATATTTTGTTAAAACGACGCATATAGAGTCGTTTGCTATATATCTGTGTGCTTTGATTTTTGATTAGTAACACCCAAATTATACTTCCGCAAAACATTAAATTTAGGGGTGTTACAGATTGGTATCAGAGCCTAAGGTTATAGTGAACTAGGTTGCATTTAGTGGGCCTAGACTATGACCGTTAGGCAGTATTCCTTATTAAGTATGATTAGGTTCAATGACTACATGGTATTGGTTTAATTTAACATAGGCTGATCAACTATGTATAATTAAAAGAATATGATGTGAGATCTGAAAGGAATCATGACTGAACAGGATACACTAGTTGACTCTGACCACGAGAGAAACCGGGACCCAAACTCGTCTGTGTTAGACACCTTAGGCTATTATGTGATATATATATATATATATACACACATAGATAGGCCTCGCTCTCACTCAATATCTTAGGCTATATTATATGGGTATCATATGAATATAGGCCTCACTCTTTCTAACGCTTTGTCTCAGAATGGCAAACACACCACCCAATTCGTCACACTCTCAATCCGGGTCGCGGAACCCGAGGGTAGCTAGGAGGAACACCAGATTTCCTTGAGCTGGCCCGTACCCCACTCACTTCACTCTACCGGCCTTGGACGCTTGGCTGGACCGTCACGAGCAACGACTTCGCACCATGGATGTCGCTTTGCAAGAAAGCAATGAAAATGATTTCATACGTGCAAACTAGTTATAAAACATCACGAGCTTTTATACAAACAGACTTTTATGAAACAACATTTTCATAAACACACAGGAAGTCCCTACGTCTTGGGCAAACATACAGAAAGTCCCTATGTCTTGGGCAAACATACAGAAAGTCCCTGCGTCTTGGGAAAACATACAGAAAGTCCCTACTTCTTGGGCAAGGTTCCCTCCTACGTCTTGGGTGAAGGCTCTACTTCTTGAGCAGTGAGTCCTACGTCTTGGATGTCAGTCCTACTTCTTGGACACAACCTGAAAAGTCCCTAGTTCTTGGGCATCTGATAACACGTAAAAAGTCATGTTTTTACGTACGTTATCTTCTACATTTTAGGCACAAAGTTAACAAAAACATACTTAAAAGGACATTATTCATAAAGTTTTGTTAACTAAGTCAAAACGGAGTCGATGTTTGAAAAATCACTAAAAATGGCATGAAAAACATAAGAAACCGGGCAAAACTGCTTTATCACACCACCGTTCACTCATTTCAATGCACTTTAAGCTACGCTCTGAGTTATGACCTCTAACTTATGTCATTCTCTTTGTTAGGAAAATACGAACGTTTGGGTATAAAGAACGCTCAAAACGGATAAACGACGAAGAAGTTACGCCCGAACAAAGAAACAGAGAACCGAGGGGCCAGCATACGGCTGACCAGGCCGTATACGGCTGGTCCAGGCCGTATACGGCTGGACCTAGACCGTATACGGTCTGTGCAGGCCATATACGGCCTATGCACAGCCGTATACGGTCCAGTTCAGCCGTATTCACCCTATGCACAGCCGTATACGGTCCAGTTCACCCGTATTCACCCTAGCTCAGCCATATCGTGCGTTTGGGTGATAAAAATCTGATTTTTATTCGCCTTTGCGATACGGTTATGCGTTTTGGGGTTTGGATACGGTCTACGGATACGGTTGTGCGTTCTCTATAAATACAAGCCTCATTTCACCATTCCAAGACATCTCACATCTCTCATTCAACACACACACTTAAATTCTTTGTTTTCTTATATTTTTATATTTTTAGTCTCTCTCTAGAATAGTTTAGATAGTTTCTCTCTCTAGAGTTTCTCTCTCTAGAGAGAGAGAGTTAGATAGTTAGTTGGTTAGCAGTAGAGAGAGAGAAAAGCTGGTATTGTAATCACGATGTAATAAGAAGCATTCTTGGTGCAAGACTCTGCCTTTTCTTTTCAGCTGTTACTCTGCTCAATTTTACTGGTGATATCTCTCTTTTCATACTTATACTATGTCCGAATTATTTCTGCCTGTTTGTATAATGTATGTTACTGTTATTGCCATGTTTATTGAGTAGTATGCTGTTGCGGTTGTTGAAATGTAAATAGTTAGAAGTAGGGATGATGTTGAATTAATCTTTAAATCTATATAATTGGGAATTGCTATATTTGTTATGTCTAAACTTATCATGCATCTAGACTTAGCTATGGATCACCCTTTCCAGTCCTTCGCGTGACTACTACTTTAGGCTTAGAACCTGATCAACTCTAGGTACAGTAGGAAGTTATCTGTGTTATAGTAAAGAAGCCGTGTATGTCACTGTAATCCGGCTGCAATACTGGGCAATTGCCCCGGAAAGAGCCGTCTGTGCCTACACTGTGGATTACCTAGAGACCCTAGAATATGGCCTAGAAACCAATATAGCTGTGGAAGTGCACAGTACACCATCTGGCTACCCCTGTAACTGAAGCTATGGAAACACTTCGATAATATACACCATATATGTACCTAGGGATGAAAAGCTGTGGAAACATCATAGTACACCGTAAGTACATCCTCGGTTACACGAATCTGTGGAATTATCTAAGTGTTGTACATCGTGAACGGTTCCTAGGTTAGTACATTGTGGAAGGAGTATGCATTGTACCCCGCTGGTGTTCCTAGGGCTGAATGACTGCTTGCATAGGAGAGGCTAGATCATGACAGAAGTAGTTGAACTAATAAAACGTAAGGAATGAGTCTGGAGATGAAAGTCAAGCCCAGCAGTGGTTCAGGATTCTTAAAACCCCTAGACACTACAAAACTGATAGTTTAGAATAGTAAGTTAATGATCTGAACATGTTTAGGAAATGGCAATTACATTTAGGTGTTAAGAATGGTCGGAATTACCCAAGTGGCAGTCTGTTGCCTTATTCCTACACCCTTAAAGGGTCACTTGTCCATAAAGACAGTGGGGGGGGGGGGGGGGTTGAGTTGCCTGTTCTGATCAGAATCACGATAGCCTAGGTCTCGTGACATACTAATTCTGGTACATAACTAGAATGAGTAGGGTCCTAGTGTTTACACCCATAATGCATCTGTTTATTAACTAAAAATGTCCCCAATTATCTTTATGATAAGCATCATCCCCGCAACTGATTATTGAAGTTTCAACTGCCGCAATTCTCTATCTGTCTACCTAGCTACCGATTCTACTCTATCTTATTTACTTTTCCTGTCTTTAGTTAATTAGTTAATTAAATTAGAAAAACCCCCAAAACCTACCTATCTGCACAAAACCCATCCTAAAAGCAAAACTCTATCTTTGGCATCACTTCGTTTCAATTCGCTCCGATTTAAGAACGACCTCGAGTTATACTTACTGCTTACTCACCCTGTGTGATAGGTAGTACTTATAAATTGAGTCCCCAGCTCTTTATAAATTTAAAACTTACCCACCGACGCCGCCGCTGACGGACGGTCCGATGACAGGGTGAAAACCCGATCGACCGTTGGGGGCGCGTCAAGTTTTTGGCGCCGCTGCCGGAGATCGTAGAGCGTTACGATTCTGAAGCCGCCTTAGATAGAATAAGCAATTAGGAGATCCTTTTCGTATAGATTGTCCTTAACCTATTCGAAAGTTACTTTTCTTAGAATAAATTAACTTAGTCTAAATTAAAATGAAAAATCCAAAAATATCTTTCTACGATTCGCCGCCTTCCTGTCCCATTTCTCTGTCCGCTTCCAAGACGACTGAAGAAATGACGGCTATGGACGATGCTGAGTTCTTCGACCACTTGGAACAAGAGTTGAAATCCGACTTTCACTCATCACCGGAAGAAGCCTCCGCTAGCCGAGACGACGATTCTAGAACCTTAGGGAAATTCTTAGATCTTGACTTAGGAACCCATAAATCTCAACAGAAGATCTCAACTTCTGCTTCTAGCATTCCAAGCTATCAGGTTTTACCTGTGCCTGAGATTAAATATTCCTTAGAAAATATCCCTAGATTCCCTGATTTTGCCGATAATATTCCTGAAAACACTCAATCCTTTCATTCCTCATCTAATGAAGAACGAATCCCCATAAGGAGTGAGGATATTCAAGAACATCTTCCAAAATCACCAATTTTTGTCCACCTCGTACCAGAACCTTCGTACACCATTTATCGTGTTGTTGATAAGGAGATACCGAAAGACTCAGATGGTTATGAAATCCGATACGTTGGTTATTCTTTTGACCCTGATAAGAGGTTAGGTGTATGTAAGGTATTTGCCTTACACTTAAATATGTCTGATTTTCCTTACTCAGTCGAGCAAAGAAAAACCATCTTAAGGATTGACATACTCGTAGGTGTTCTCCACTGTCTTCCAATCCAAAAGGAAGATGGTATCTTCACTCGATATCAAGAGCAAGAGCGAAAGCTATTATCAGAAATAGATCGCCTCATGGATCTATTTGCTTGCACCGATTATCCATCAGTTTCACAAACCATGATTAATCGTTATGTTGCAGCAATGATAAAAGAGCTTGAGCTATTAACTTCTAAAGGTCCTTCGATCACTCTCGTCATTTCTGGAAAAATTCCATTTTTCGTAGATCCCGCTGCTTATATAATCACCAAGTTGCAAGAAATATTTCCTGGAGCTGATGACGACAAGATAGAAGCCGTTTTCTTTGTCGAAAGAAAAGATGTTCACGTTAAAATCGCTTCGTTTTTCGATCAATCCAAATTCCCTTTTACCGTTTCTCAAAAATCTTTAATTTGGGATATCACCATTGCAGTGCAAACTACAAATGGAGATCCCGACTCAAAAGAGGAACTTAGGTTTCAGAGAATTTTAGGAAATCTTCTTCACGATCTTAATAATATAGACCGCGGTATGCGAATAGGAATTTCAAGTAAAAAGAAAGTTAGAAAGGAATTTAATAAGTTTGTTAACAATCTGCTAGATTTAGGCCAGAAAGAATGTAGGATTCTTAGCGAATTCGAAAAATTTTCATTACACCCTGCCAAGCTAGTTGATTATGTCGTTAACATTCTAAACTGTGATTTTATTCCTCGCTATACTTCAAGATTGCTTTCAAGCAATCCTCTTTAAATAGATTTGGAACAATAGTCGAGCTACAGACTTGAAACAAGCGCTTTTTGGGAGGCAACCCAAATTTTTAATTAGGTCTTTAAAATAATTTTCTTAGGTTAAAAATAAGTTAGTTTGGTTAATGGTTTAATTTGTTTTAGAAAAAGAAAAAAAAAAGAAGAAAACCCTTTTAAAATCTTTGTCTCCGCAAAATCTGCGCAGTTTCTGAAAACTTGAAAATTCTAAATCAAAATATTTTATAAAGTTTTAAATTGCTTAGATTTTAAAGAGTCAAAATTTTAAACCAAAAATATTGTTTATTTTTATCTAGTTAAGTAGTTCTCCTTGCGTTTTAATAAAACAATCTTTTGTTGCGCACAGTCAAATAACAAATTTGAAACTTTTGCTAAAATATTTGGCTTAGGTTTTTAATTACCCAAAATACCTAGTAATTACATTTAAAATGTTATTTATGCACAAATGGTAAAAAGGAGGAGTAAATAAAAGGAGTTAAAGATGGGTCAAACAAAGTCAAAACAACAAAAAAACAATTTTCTTTCCCCTCCTTCTTCCCCTTTTTGCCGCGGCTACCATCACCCCACCCCAAACCCACCATTTTCCACCATTGTTGACCAAACCAAGCTTCAAACCTTCATCTCTAGGTCATTTTTATGTCATCTAACATCATTGCATCTTCATTAAGGTAAGATCCAAGCTTAAAATACCAAAATTCTCTAACTTTATTAACCTAGGGTTTCAAGTTAGTTTTTGATGATTTGTGCTTTACATTGCGAAATTGAGCTTTGATTCTTGCTTAGTGATGATATAGGATGATGTAGGAACTAGCATTACTTCTTAGATTAAAGAAATTTGATGTTTGACTTTGGAAAGTTGACTATATTTGACTTTTGTGACTAGTAAACCCATTTTGGCCAATTAATGATTAAAATGCTTATGATAAGTTGTTTGTTGATTGATTATTGCTAAATATAATTAGTATAGCTTATTCATTTGCTTCATTTGTGGTTAAATGCGTAATATGGTCAAGTTAGCAAATTAAAGTAAGCATGGAAAGTTGACTTTTGTTGAAACGTCACCATTTTGAAACAAAACCTTTGATAAAATGATGTTTTAATTTAAGTAGATGCTAATGCCTTGCTTTGATTTGCTAATGCAAGTTAGTATTATGATAGATTTGGCAAATGACAAAAAGGAAACCTTACTTTGGTAATGTTGACTTTAAAAGTCAAAATGCTTAATTTTTAGTAATACTAGTAACCATTCTAGTTAAAAGGTCATGGTGGTGTTCTAAAAATTGTATCTTTGAAAGTGTTATGGTAAATCTTAAATAGATACTACATTTTCCTAAATTAACTACTTTTAAATTTTAAAATAGTATCTACTTAAAAGAATACCATAATTACTTAAAAGATACAATCAAGAAACACATTTGTCAACTAAAGAAGCTTTGTTGCGATACTTTTATGATATGGTCAAAATTGCTATATACTTGTTTAAATATCATGGTTTGTTTGCATGCGGTAATAGGTTATACTTGCCATGATAAGGTAATTACATGATTAAGATTTAAATCTTCATCATACATGCTTGTTATGGTTAAATAAGTCTTTGACTTTTCGTGTAGAACTCATTAAGACCTAATAGCCTATTATTGTAAAACCAAAGTTTCTTGTGGTGATTGAAAATTGAGTTTGGTGGTATTATTAGCTATTACAGGTTTTTGGGACTGCTCATATTCTAAAGTCCACATTTCGAATTTTTATTTAAAATTGCGAATGTGGTTTAGTCAAATAACTTGTAATTATTCCTGGTAATTCACTATGTTCTTATTTTCTCTTATTTTTCAGATGACTGATTTTCCCCGGTATATCAGAAAATCCATCAAGGACCCAGAGAAACGGGAAAGGTATCAGACATGGCTAACACATCAGTTGGGAGAAAATAGGTATTTAGTGTGGGAGGATTTGGAGCAAATCGGTTTAAAGGAAGGGTTTGAAAATTTGATAATGTTTAAGGAAGGGAAGCGACATCTGCGCGTATGGAGGAATCTATTTGAGATTAAAGAAAATGTTTATCAAGAGTTAGTTGCTGAGTTTATGGTAACATTCCAGTTCGACAAAACGATTGATAAGCTAAATGATGACCGAATGATTAGATTCAACTTCATGGGAAACCCTCACCATATGTCATTAGCAACCTTCGCCGGACATCTTGAATTATACACTGAGTATCAAGTTACCACTCCTTTCTTTCTGAAGGCAAACACTGAGGTTAAGCAGCGAGACCACACTGCTATTTGGCAAGAATTGACTGGGAATCAGTTCCAGTCCAATGTCAAGGCTACTTCCTTTCTTGATAAGCACTACCAAGTTCTCCACAACCTCATTGCTTGCAGCATTCGAGGAAAGAGGAAGACTAAGGGAGCTGTTGGGGTAAAGGACTTGCAGATCATCAAGAGCATTATAGAGCAAGAACACGTTAATGTTGCTTATTTGGTTGCTGATAGAATCCTTACTGAGTCGGGGTACACCGAGTCAGAGTTTGCATATATGGGAGCAATAATCACTAAGTTAGTTAGGAGAATGGGGCTGTTGACTGAGGAGGTGATTGGTAACCTGACACCAGTGGCAAACAGGGTATCTAAGCCATATGACATTAACTATATGGTTAAGGTTTGGTTGCTAGAGAAAGATGCTGATGGGCAGATAAGATGCAAGGATGGTGATATCATTCCGGGAGTTCGAATGAGGCCCCTGAGGAGCAAGAGTGTTAGGTTTGAGTTCGATGACAGCACGGTCCACCGACAGCCTAGGACCGCTATTGCTCATGAGCGAGAGGAAGGTGAGACAGCCGCTGCTGAGGCTCAAAGTCCACTAATACCGCCTGTTCGAGAGTTTGGTTGGGGAGATCCGGTATCATCCGAGCTCATGTACGGTATATTGGGTATGCTTAACTCACATTACACACAGGACACATATTTAGCTACTGAGTTTGGATTCCCAAAACCTACACGTCCTACATGGGTATGCAGCCCACGACCACCCAACTACCACACCATGCCACTACATCCATTTGCCATGATGCCACCCACTACCACCATTCCCTACACCTCCATACCACCCACATCCTCCACTCGCACTGTGCACATGGAGATTCCTCGAGCCCGCCGTGCCAGGACTACTCCTGCGGCTGAGCCGGTTTTCTCTGTGCACACTGCGAAACCACATGAGCTGCATATCCCACATATTGGACAGCCATCTTCCCGTACCATGACCCGTTCGAAACCAGCTGAGTCAGCCACATCAGACACATCTTCAAAGACAGACTCACCTCAGTCAGGGTTCAGACAGGACATGCAGGTTGATGACCAGGTACCGGTGCAGACTGATTATCTGCCTGATATGACTACTGCTACTGTTGTGCCTACTTTTTCAGGATTCACAGGGATGCTTCAAAGCAACCCAGTGCCTTCTGCTGAGCTTCCACCGAACCCGATGCATGGTGCCTCCTTAGGATCATATGAGGTTGCAGAGATGGGACTAGATCCTAACTTCCATTTGTACCCGATCCAGCCACCAACATCCGGCAGGCAACGCAGTTCATCTTCAACATCAGTCTCCCGCAGGTTATCCAGTGGACAGCACTCTGTCTCCAGTCATGCATCTTACAACTCAATGCCACCTCCAGCTCACGGACCACCATCCAACCAGGATCCTTCTCACCCTTGATCTTATCAGATTTTATTTTCATTTATGTTGGATAACTGTATCACTTATTATTACTATTACTGATATTTGGGATTACTGTATTTGATTGTTGCTGCATGAACTATTTGGATTCCAACCTGTAGTCTGGTTGGATCCATCTATCTATCTTATCTTATCGTTTATCTACCAGTTACTTATTTTATGCTTTTCTTAGTTAATTTTTAGATTACTTGCAATAAAAGAGAGAGTAAAAAGTTTGAAAGTTCCCCAAGAAGAAACCGAGATGACGCACGAATCATGCAAAGATCCTGACACAAACTAATCGACCTACACATCCGAATCAGAATCTTCATTCACACATCTCAGTCCTTTCTAGGGGAGTTTTTTTTTCCATTCCTTAGTGATTTTCTTTCATCATCTATAACTCGCCGTTATTCCATTATGCTTAATTTCTAAGTGTGGGATTCTAAATCCCACACAAATCAAATCAACTTAGAAATAGGGTTCCAAAATATTTTCAAACTTTAAGTGTGGGATTCCTTCACAAGAATTTTAAACTTAGTTTGAGAACATTAGGGACAATGTTCCTCTAAGTGTGAGATACACGGTATGTTATACCGTATTCTTTGACTTTGATTGCTTGTCCAAAGTATAACTTTCCAAACATAAGCTTAACTTCGACAGTGGAAATGCCACTCATTCAGTTAGCTTAAATTTTTTCCTAAAAACCTCATTTTTGCTAAAATTTTAGAAAACATTTTTCAAAATCATAAGCTTAACTTCGACAGTGGAGATGCCACTCATTCAGTTGGCTTAATTCTCATAAAAACTCATTTTTGTTAATCTTTTTAAAAACTTTCTGACTCTAATAATCTTGAGAAAAATAAATTTTTCAGAAATTAATTAAACTGCTTTGGAAAGTAAAATAAGTTAAGATACGATTTCCTTAAAAATGAAATGTTAATCTAAGAGCATCGCACGGCTAGGCACATACAACCCTATTGCAGTGAGGTATTTGAGCCCAATAAAAGCATTCATCTTTAATGCTTCACTTTTTCATTTGATGTGTGTGCCGATGCATGCGCTTTAAGTTAGAACTTGCTCTTGGTATACGCTTCGAGACCACACCAATGGGCACCGTACGCGGTGAAGGTGCAGTCAAAGGACCTTGACATTCCTTAGGATATAAACCCCTTTTCATCATATCTCTTCAAGCCCAAAACCCTTCCAACACTCACTTTTAGTGTTGATGATCCGCCTAGAAAACCCTGTTGAGCCTTAGCCTATTCGTTTCTTTCAAAACCCAAAAATTTGAACCCACTTATTCCACACCCACCAAAAATCTTATCTTAGAAAATTTTAAACTTTTGGGAAATGTTATTTTAGTTATCCTTTTTGCTTTCACTCCAAATCACAAATACTGGTGTTTACTCAAAACTTTCTCGTGTGCGTTCCCCTGATAAAAATCAAAAGATGAAAAAGTTTATGGTGTGAAAAATTGACACCAAGTAAATGCAAAGTCATCAGAAGGATGAAAAAGATGAAAGAAAGAAAAGGATTTCAAAAAGGGCAAAAGAAAGAAACAAAATAAAAATCCCTAGAAAAGTCCAAAAATAGAAGCAAAAGAAAAGAAAAGAAAATAGAATAAAGCTAAACACTTCGAATCTCTCGAAAAATTCCTGTTCTTATAAAAGATATAAACTCTCCCGAGTATTTTCAAAAGGTAGAAGTCAAAATAGCTATCTTCTTCCCTTTCCATTTATCCGTTTCCGTTTTCATTAAAAAGGTGTTTAAAGTAATGTTTTTCCCTAAAAGTTTAAAGTTCTTAAAGATAAGCAAACCCCCCATTTTAAACCAAAAACTCCCACTTATCCATACCACTCAACCCTCACCAACCATTAAAACCCATTTCGAATGTCCTGGGATGATTAGCACCGTCCTCATTGAAGTGGTGGACATCCGATTCTTGATCAAGCCTATGATGAGAAGCAATGCATGACTGGCTTTATGAGCGATTTCGTTTGATTAGAATGATAGGAAACCCGATACACTCTGAGTGAATTGAGTGACCACCTTTGTGAGATCGCCTAGTCATGTACAATATCCATCGAGAACTGTGAAAGTATGCCAAGGTTGATATTTCAGGATTAAGGGAGGGTTATCTAAATGATGCTTGCTTTCTAAAAAGGTTTTCTTGGTCTCTGACTAAGTAAAAATCTCAGGTTATTTCTTGTCAAAACCCAAAAATCAATTTTTTTCAAACCTTTATAGCAAGTGAGAATTTTAAAGTTTGCTTGAGGACAAGCAAAAGTCTAAGTGTGGGATATTTGATAACACGTAAAAAGTCATGTTTTTACGTACGTTATCTTCCACATTTTAGGCACAAAGTTAACAAAAATACTTAAAAGGACATTATTCATAAAGTTTTGTTAACTAAGTCAAAACGGAGTCGATGTTTGAAAAATCACTAAAAATGGCATGAAAACATAAGAAACCGGGCAAAACTGCTTTATCACACCACCGTTCACTCATTTCAATGCACTTTAAGTTACGCTCCGAGTTATGACCTCTATTTTATGTCATTCTCTTTGCTAGGAAAATACGAACACGTGGGTATAAAGAACGCTCAAAATGGATAAACGACAAAGAAGTTACGCCCGAACAAAGAAACAGAGAACCGAGGGGCCAGCATACGGCTGGTCCAGGCCGTATACGGCTGGTCCAGGCCGTATACGGCTGGACCTAGACCGTATACGGTCTGTGCAGGCCATATACAGCCTATGCACAGCCGTATACAGTCCAGTTCAGCCGTATTCACCCTATGCACAGCCGTATACAGTCCAGTTCACCCGTATTCACCCTAGCTCAGCCGTATCGTGCGTTTAGATGATAAAAATCTGATTTTTATTCGCCTTTGCAATACGGTTGTGCGTTTTGGGGTTTGGATACGATCTACAGATACGGTTGTGCGTTCTCTATAAATACAAGCCTCATTTCACCATTCCAAGACATCTCACATCTCTCATTCAACACACACACTTAAATTCTTCGTTTTCTTATATTTTTATATTTTTAGTCTCTCTCTAGAATAGTTTAGATAGTTTCTCTCTCTAGAGTTTCTCTCTCTAGAGAGAGAGAGTTAGATAGTTAGTTGGTTAGCAGTAGAGAGAGAGAAAAGCTGGTATTGTAATCACGGTATAATAAGAAGCATTCTTGGTGCAAGACTCTGCCTTTTCTTTCAGCTGTTACTCTGCTCAATTTTACTGGTGATATCTCTCTTTTCATACTTATACTATGTCCGAATTATTTCTGCCTGTTTGTATAATGTATGTTACTGTTATTGCCATGTTTATTGAGTAGTATGCTGTTGCGGTTGTTGAAATGTAGATAGTTAGAAGTAGGGATGATGTTAAATTAATCTTTAAATCTATATAATTGGGAATTGTTATATTTGTTATGTCTAAACTTATCATGCATCTAGACTTAGCTATGGATCACCCTTTCCAGTCCTTCGCGTGACTACTACTTTAGGCTTAGAACCTGATCAACTCTAGGTACAGTAGGAAGTTATCTGTGTTATAGTAAAGAAGCCGTGTATGTCACTGTAATCCGGCTACAATACCGGGAAATTGCCCCGGAAAGAGCCGTCTGTGCCTACACTGTGGATTACCTAGAGACCTTAGAATATGGCCTAGAAACCAATATAGCTGTGGAAGTGCATAGTACACCGTCTGGCTACCCCTGTAACTGAAGCTATGGAAACACTTCGATAATATACACCGTATATGTACCTAGGGATGAAAAGCTGTGGAAACATCATAGTACACCGTAAGTACATCCTCGGTTACACGAATCTGTGGAATTATCTAAGTGTTGTACATCGTGAACGGTTCCTAGGTTAGTACATTGTGGAAGGAGTATGCATTGTACCCCGCTGGTGTTCCTAGGGCTGAATGACTGCTTGCATAGGAGAGGCTAGATCATGACAGAAGTAGTTGAACTAATAAAACGTAAGGAATGAGTCTGGAGATGAAAGTCAAGCCCAGCAGTGGTTCAGGATTCTTAAAACCCCTAGACTCTACAAAACTGATAGTTTAGAATAGCAAGTTGATGATCTGAACATGTTTAGGAAATGGCAATTACATTTAGGTGTTAAGAACGGTCGGAATTACCCAAGTGGCAGTCTGTTACCTTATTCCTGCACCCTTAAAGGGTCACTTGTCCATAAAGACAGTGGGGGGGGGGGGGGGGTTGAGCAGCCTGTTCTGATCAGAATCACGATAGCCTAGGTCTCGTGACATACTAATTCTGGTACATAACTAGAATGAGTAGGGTCCTAGTGTTTACACCCATAATGCATCTGTTTATTAACTAAAAATGTCCCCAATTATCTTTATAATAAGCATCATCCCCGCAACTGATTATTGAAGTTTCAACTGCCGTAATTCTCTATCTGTCTACCTAGCTACCGATTCTACTCTATCTTATTTACTTTTCCTGTCTTTAGTTAATTAGTTAATTAAATTAGAAAAACCCCCAAAACCTACCTATCTACACAAAACCCATCCTAAAAGCAAAACTCTATCTTTGGCATCACTTCGTTTCAATTTGCTCCGATTTAAGAACGACCTCGAGTTATACTTACTGCTTACTCACCCTGTGTGATAGGTAGTACTTATAAATTGAGTCCCCAGCTCTTTATAAATTTAAAACTTACCCACCGACGCCACCGCTGACGAACGGTCCGATGACAGGGTGAAAACCCGATCGACCGTTGGGGGCGCGTCAGCAGCTATTGACAGGTTCTACTTCTTTGACAAACATTTTGAACTATACTTTTGGCGACATCCCAACAAAACTTCATCTTTGATGAACATTACTTGTACTGTTATGGCAAAGCGTTACAAACAATTTGGTTGATTAAACTTACACTTAAATATAAAACCTGTGAATTCACTCAACCTCGTTGTTGACTTTTACTATGTTTTTCAGGGAATTAGCTGCACATAAGAACCGCCTGCACTTATGGAACTCTAGGTGACCCGCGAAGCGTTTAGGATGCCATTTTTGAAACCGATGGATTTCTTTTATATAAATAATCTGTTTTAGTCATATTTACGAAATCTACTCTTGTAAACTTAACAACTTTTACACTTGTACAATTCGATAAATCGTAAACTTTGTAACTATTACTCTTGGCATCTTAATATATATGTTCAGTTGTAATCATATGCTCTGATATGTATGCATGTACTTTGTACACGTCGACACCCCCACTCGATCTAATGCTTCCGCAAATTTCTGATAAACTTAAATGACCGTATTTTGGGGGTGTGACAATAACCAAGACCTGCCTTACTTTTGGTATCTGTCCTTTGCGATTTTTATCAAATACCAATGAGGATGTTGAAAAATTGAAAGCTTTCTTTTTAAACCAAGAACTTCAGTATGTGAGTCAGCAAGTTCCTTTTTAATAATAGTCATCATTTTTATATAACTATCAATTTCGTCTTGCTAACTAAAATTTTTTACTTTAACTTCTTTTGTTTCTTCAAAAACAGCCTTTAACTTTTTATCAGAAACTTTCTCATTTTCTTTTAAAATTTTATTTGCCCTCATCACATTTTTAAGATCTGAATTGAGGAGTTCATTGTCTCCCTGTATCTGTTAACACTATCAGTTAAATTCATACAAGATAAACATTTGGAAGAATTAGGATCAAACTCTTGTATTTGAGCCATGAATGCACTATTTATCGCAACTTTTTTCGAAGGCAACCCAAAAGTCATAAGCAATATTGTGATGCTTAAAATGCTTTACGGTCTCTATTAGTAAAGACATTTGAATTGCTGCAAGAGTCTTCTTTTCATCATTCCAAGCTTTTTGTTCCTTCAATGACTGACCTTTCATATCTCTCGAGTAATGGTATCCACATGTCTGGATTATTAGAAGAGATGAAGGCCTCAAAATCTTTTCTCCAGCTTGAGTAGTAGGTATTTTGTGTGAACATCGGAGGCTTATTGCGGACACTTTATAGGAAGGACATCTTTAAACAAGAATTTTAATGAATCTCAAATAACCACATTCTCCCTCTAAAATTTGGTTCGAAAATATCGAAAACTGCCCGAGTAAAATGAAACTTTTCTCAAACTAAAATAAAGCACTTTTAAGCTTAAAAACAAAATTTGGTACTGCAAATATTCGCGATTTTCCAGCAAAAATTTCATCTCTAAACGTCAAAAAATGCTCAAAAACGCTCGGGTAAAATGAAACTTTTTCACGCTAAAATTGAACACTTTTAAGCCTAGAAACAAACTTTGGTAATGCAAAAAAATTTTCACCAAAATCGTCGCTAAAAATCTTTTCAAGCTAAAATTTTTTCACAAAACTTTGGTAATGCCACATCTATAAACAAGAAATTTTTTATGATGAGTCTTTAGCGACACTAAGGCTAGTGTCACAGGGTAGTGTTGCAAGTTGTGTCTCAACCTTTATCTCGCAGTTTAAGTCAAGATCCCAATTAGAGACACAAATGCTTGTGTCATAGCTTATGTCGCACACTATGTCGCAAGCTTGTGTCGCACCCTTATGTCGCAATCCAATCAAAATCAGAAAACCCTAATATACCTATATGATAAATGAAACAGGTTAATAATATGCCCTTGATTTGTAATGGGCTAAGGTTATGATGTGTTGGTTCCATCATGGTTAAATGGTCCAATTGCATTGTTAAATGTGTTTATGAAAAGTAAATATATTGAAGTCAAACATAATAATATAGTGTTGATATTATGGTATGTTGACTTTGAAAGTCAAACAGTAAATAAAGAGTCTCACATGTGTGTGGATATAGAAAGGGTATGAAATCGTTTGATTATGATTGATTTTATTCGCGTCGAACTTGTGAAAAAGTTGTTAGAAGTTATTGTTGCTTGGTTAGTTAAATTTGAAGTTGACAAATAGTCAACAGTGTTGAAATAGTCAAACATGGATCAAATCTGATAGTGTTTGTTTACAGTGTGGTTAAATTCCTAAAGGGTTAATTTTGTGTTGAAACAGGTCATTCATGACTCAAATGAGTTAAATAAGCTATTAAAAGTTATGGAACCTTGATTACTTGCTTTAAGATTGTTTTAGTGTGTTGAAAATGTATGTAAAGGGTTGAAACTCCTGAACAAGTAGGTTGTGATATGAGTGGCTAACCCGAAAAGTGTTTAAGAAGGGGCTAAATTAAGTCACATTCTTAAACTACGTGATTTTATGAAAATTGAAAAGTATAAAAGAAGAAACCTTTTATTATTAAATAATGAAGGTGTCTATGAATGTTTCTAGTCTTGAATGTTACTGAGTAAAATTTAAGTGTGTACAAAGTTTTTGTGTTAAAACTGTTTTGACAAGAATGTGCAAGTATGTAGTCACGAAGTGATTTGTATAAAATCGCCACACGACTTCAATTGGACTGTGACGCAATTGTGGGATAATCACAATGTATTTTGATGCTTGTCTGAATAGTGATTTCAGTTTTCTTGTTGGTTGATTCACAGTTTGTTATGCTTAATTATATTAAAACTGAATTATGCACAAATTTTGTGCAAGTCTCATTGTTAAATCAATGATTAAGAGAATATGATTTGTAAAAAGAGTAATAACATGAGGCTTGAGGCAGAGAGAGAACTGAAATATCCTGAAAGGATAATTATGATATGATGAGATATATAAGTTTGAAACTTGTAACTATTTTCAATACCTATTTGGTATGGATATGTGTTTATTGATTTTTGATGTTAAACGTTTAGTAAAAGCTTTGACAGCTCGAATAGCCTATTTTAGAGAAATGGATTGAAATAATTCTGATAAAATGAGAGAAATATTATGAATAATAATAGTTGAAATTATGGAAATGATGATTCTGTTTCTATTTTTATAGAAATATGTGAAATCAAGTATGTTGTATATACTTAATGACAGGATGAAATGATAAATTGTAACTACAAAGATTTAAAATGTGGAATAAGCTAATGTAGAGGTCAGTTAAATGTAGGTAATATGATATTGTAGTATGTGTGCTGATTTAGCAATATACTAATTGATTTTGACTTAGCCCTATTTAATGGAATTTGGTGTTAAGTAATCATGGGATTATGGTTTTACCTATAGAATTTGACTTCAACCTTGCTTATTAATAAGTGGTTAAGGTTGTATAACTTCATAGTACTGCAATTAAGAAGTTTTATACAACCAAGGTGTGTTTGAAATTAGGAATTTGAATTAGTGGTAACTAAGATTCCTAATATTTTACCACTTAAAGTGATATGTGGATACTGGCTTGGCTGCTAGTTTGATATGAATTTGAAATTAATTATTGATATGTGTATTGTAGTTTTATAACCACTATTAGTTTATTGTTATTGACAAGACATAAATAATTATATTGGTTTTAAAGATTCTAGCATATCGCTAGTTTCTGATTATAAGAATATTACAAATTGATATGTGCTTCACTATTTTTTAAGTGGTTATGTGTTCTGACAGTGGTTATGTGGCTAAATAAACGATTCAGGTAAATGGTCATTTTATGGATAAAGACAGGTTTTATGCACAGTGCATGTGCGTGGGTAAAGATAGAAGCTTGTACAATTGAATATGTGCAAGTGAAAAGAATTGAAAACAGGTAATTATTATTATAAGTCGGGTGCAATGTATGATTAGTTATGAAATTGAAAGGTAACTGATATGTGATTATGATATTCTAAATCATTGTTAGCGTGATCAGATTTCGGAGACGAAATCTCTTTAAGGGGGGAAATTTGTAACATCCTCCTTAGGGCCTAGTAACAATCTAGTCATTTCCTAACTTTAAATTATTATTTAATAAGTTAGGAAATTAAATTATTTAATTTATTAAGTCCAGTGTGAATAATTAGTTAAAAATTCAAATGTCTTATTGTGACTAGTAAATTATTAATTGTTTTAACTTTATACAGATGATGTTAAAATAAAATAGTTGAAATCGCGAATGGTTTTTTAGTTTCAGACAATAGGTTTATAAAGGAATTAAATTTAAAAGAATAATAGAGAGTCGGTCCAAGGGAGGAGCCGACCTATTTATTCCCAATCTTTCTGCTCTCTTTCTTTTGTAAACATAAAAACCTGAAATCATCCCTGTGAACAAAGAAACCATTAAATTAAATCCTTAAATTCAAGTTTAGAAGCTGGGATTCTTCATCCTAATTATGTTCTTAATCCATTGGTAAGTTTAAATTTCCCATTTTATCCTAAAAGATTGAATCATGTGATTATGTTCTTAATCCATTGGTAAGTTTAAATTTCCCATTTTATCCTAAAAGATTGAATCATGATGAATATGTGAAATTGAAGCTAGCAAAGTTATTACATGATGTTTGTGGTGTTAATTAATGCATTAGAGTGGTTAGAAACAATTGAGTTATTCTGTTTGAGCTATAAAATTCGGGTTAAAGTTATGCAGAAAGTTGCAGGTTTGGGGACGATGAAGGTCAAGGTGCGACCATATAAGATCGCGACGCGATATGGTAGAAATTGCGATGCGATTGGCAATTAAATGCAACGTGATCTATGGTAACTCGCGACGCGATATAGGATTTGTGGTGACGCGATCGGGTAGTGGTGTTTCAATGGTACCCGGTGGGTAAATGACTTACCCGGCGGGTAAATGGCAAAAAAGGGTTTGGGTAAAAAAAATTTATACAACGGGTAAATGAGAACGGGTAAACCGTATGTTGTGGTGATTTTTATTCAACTTAAATACTTGTGTATTTTGGATATATAATTGAATTTAGTTATAAACTAAATATGGAATGATGAGTTATTTATCATTATTAATTAATGATTTGACTGAGTTATTATAACTAGTTACCGCCTAGTAATTTGATACTGGGTATTGAGATATGTTATATGTTTATAAAATGAGTTATATGTTATGGTATGGATTACTAACTCATTATTTAATTGTATTCTCAGATACGGAGAAGGCTCAGTAACATTAGACTTCTGAGCTTGCGGCTAAGGTAACGGTGAGTGGATCTGTAATCCTCAGTGTGATTTAGTTGTAACAAGTTGGTTACGACGGGTTAACGTATTGTTATCATTTATTAGACTGTTTAGTCTGCCATGATATAATTGTTGTTAATAGATTGTTTAGTCTGACATGATTCCATGACGACTATGGACTATGTGATTATGTGATACGTGGCCATTGGGCATTATGTCATATGGAGGTCAACGTTTGGGTTGGGCTTTGTTGTTATTGTTGGGCATGTCAGGGGTTCCTTGTACACATAGTTGATAGTAACATGTGGCATGTGAAGATAACAACAAGCTATCGGTTAATCACTGTATTAGCCCGCAGTTGATTTTAAGTGTTCTTGGTTGGGGGTTTCCCCAAGAACCACCGATCCTCTATAGGATATATTGTGTTTACGATGTTGTATGTTGTAAACATGATATATTGTGTTTACGATCCTTTATGCATCAAACATGACATTATGTGTTTGCGATGCTTTATGTTGTAAACAGGGATATTATGTGTTTGCGATGCTTTATGCTGTAAACAGGGATATTATGTGTTTACAATGTTTTGCTGTAAACAGAGTTGTTATGCTAAGTTGGGCTATTGATTATTTATTCACTCACTTAGCTTTATGCTAACCCCACCACCCCACTTCTTGGAGGTTATGGTTTTGATATAACGGACTGGGCAAGAAGCTTGATTTGGATGGAATGTTTGACCAAGCGGTTACTTTGATATTTGCTCTGGATGAGTCACTATTGTCTTTTGGAATTATATAACACCCAATTTGATATACTATGATTTTAAAATAGTATGACTTTGTTTTCATAATATATAATGAAAATTGGTAATGTATGTTTTGACCTACGCTTCCGAATTATCATATAGTATAAAAAAATGGTTCTGAAATTAAGGGGTGTTATAAATAAGATTGATATACCATTTAGGATACCAATTCTTGACATGACCTGAAACCCAACAATAAACCAACATGAAAAGAACCAATTGGGGTTTGAATTCTCACCCCCTCAATATTTTCAAAATTTTAAATTCACTTCGGGTTAATGGATCGGCCCGTTTTAATTTAAACCTTATTTTCTAAAAACAACAACCCGCCGACCCGAATTTCACCAGCCAAATATGAATGCGTTGACCGCAACTCGAAACCCATTTACCTAAACTATATACAGGGCCGGGTAGGTTTGAAGTTCCAACTTTTTTACATTCTCATAGGAGTTAGTATTTATGGTGATATGATTTAGCCCTCGATGAAAAGAAAAAGATAGTAATACAAAAAATATAGTTAATGAAAAAAACCAAAACTAAAACTGAAAACCAGTCCAGTGTAAACCGAAAAGGAAAACATGAAGCTTTTGACGACGATATAAACATGAATAAAATACCTCTTTCGACTACAGAACTTTGAAGCATTCTCCTGCATAACACAAACACACGAATACTACCTTACTATCCCTAAAACTAACACTTTTACGTTATTATAATCCTCATGTTGTCATATTTAAGTGCGACTTGATTTTAACATGTAAATTCCCATTATATGTAGCAATGGAAATAAAAATGCATATTATATTCCTATTTAATTTGAAGTTATTAGTCATATTAATGATGGGCTGAGCAATCAACTCAAAGTTTCAACTAAATAAAACTTCATATGAACAAATACTACAATTCATTTATGTATTCATATGCTTCATTTCATTCAATATAGCAACAATATCCCAAAGAAAATGACTAAACTTAGAAAGAATACACAAAATATCCTTGGAAATTTGGAAGTTTATCATGTGTTAAGGACTACAAATATCGGCATAAACTGTTGGATCGGGTCCTTGCTAAGATAGATATGATATATAAAACAAACAAACTACTCATGCTAATATATAAACTTGCAGAAACAAACAAACTACTCATGCTAATAAAAAGACTACATTGCTACTACTTTCTATACATTCATGGAAATAGAAGACCTATATATAGCCTTTAAAAAGCACATGCTAGCAACCAACCACAACCCCACTAATCCTAAAATTTCGGTAGACTTGAAAGACCCATTCTTTTAACCTCCTCAACATGCTCATGCAGATGAGTTGGTGAAAGTCTACCCACACTTTTTTATTCAATTCAGTAACTAAATAAAACAACTACTAAAATACTAATAAGACTTGACCCATCAAGATTAAACCCAACATTCACCCCCTTAATCTTGATGATCTTGACCCGTTCAACTTGCTACTTTCTTCTTTCTTACTGCTTGCTATCTCTTGCTTAGATCACCAAAAAAAAGATGATCAATCTTGCTACTTTCTTTCTTGCTAACATCGAATCTTCTTGCTTTCTAACTTGCTATTCGAACCATAAAATCCGGTCTTGCTACTTGCTACGAGTCACACATGACCCGGTTCATGATACTTGCTTTCTTGCCTTTCTTGCTTATCGTTTCTTTCTTGCTAACATGCTGTGAATTCCTGCTGCTTGCTACTTGCTGCTGCTTCTTTCTTGCTTTCTTGCTGAATGATTCTTGCTACTGCTTTTAATTATTCTCAACAAAAACTGCTATTGTCCATCCTTAAAATCACGACTTCCAGATCTCTAAATGAAGATCTGAACGGTCAAAATGTTGGCCCATATGTCAGAAAGACATATCCAAAAATTAGAACGATCCAACGGTTCAATCTCCGGGGATCATCAGTTTTTCGGCCTGCTGCAGTAAAAAATGGGAAATGGTAAAACCATCTTTTTCTTTCTCTGGCTGATCTTTCTTGCTTGCTAACATACGATAACTTGCTGCTTACGAGCCCTAGGTTTTGGCTCTGATATCAAGTGTTGGATCAGGTCCTTGCTAAGATAGAGATGATATATAAAACAAACAAACTACTCATGCTGATATATAAACTTGCAGAAACAAACAAACTCTTCATGCAAATAAAAAGACTACATTGCTACTACTTTCTATAGATTCATGGAAATAGAAGGCCTATATATAGCCTTTAAATAGCACATGCTAGCAACCAACCACAACCCCACTAATCCTAAAAATTCGGTAGACTTGAAAGACCCATTCTTTTAACCTCTTCAACATGCTCATGCACATAAATTGGTCAAAGTCTACCCACACTTCTTTATTCAATTCAGTAACTAAATAAAACAACTACTAAAATACTAATAAGACTTGACCCATCAAGATTAAACCCAACACAAACTTACTAATATAATATAATCCTATAAGAATTGAAGGGAAAAACTATTAATATGATGACGTATAACATTATGGCAACTTATTTCATGAAAGTGTATACAATAGTATTAGGGTCGCAAAGTTTTTATTTTTCATTGAATACACTTCACAAGTGCACAGACAGAAGAAAGATAGGTCATCCAAATTCCAAATTACTCCAATTAGCCATACATAAAAATATCTATCGAGCAAGAACACTAAGTGAGTTTCTTGGCTAACAAACGGAACATCAAAGGTAAAATTGGCCCAACGGTTATTAGTAAGGAAAATATAATCCATCAAAATATATTTACTATCCGAAAACCCCATGTCAAACAAATATGACATGAATTAAAAGTTACCCTAGAATAACAAAATTGCTTGCATATATTGTATGAAAAATATCTCATATACCCGAATATAATTTCACTATTATTATTTACAAGATGTAACTCAATTTAATTACAAATCGAATTACATGTGTAGTAATTCTAATACCATTATTACAACAAAAATAATTTAAACATAAATAATTAATAGAAAACGAATAAGAAACAATTAAACAACATATAATAACAGGAATAAGTAAACAAACTTATGTGAAGAAGATTAGTGTCCAACCAATATATTTGAAGAAGATCAAGCTCCGTGTTTGACGCAATTTTCTTAAAACAGATTCGCATTCTGTTTCACAGGGTACAACGATCGCAACATTAGTGCCAGATTTGAATAATCCAGTTCGAGATTTCACTGGAGAATACTTGTATCTCCTTTAATGAAAGGGTTGTGTTTAAAATATGTATTCAAATGGATTCGAGGAAAGTCTATTTATAACTTGGTTGGTCCATCTAGGTTTCGTTCACAAGTTGATGTGTGACAAAACTCAAAAATCAATCAAATCATACATCAAACACCTTACTTTGAGAATTGATATCTCATTCACATGAACTCCGATTTGGACGCATGTTATATCAGTGTGAAGCTCATCTTGGAGTACGTACACAAATACATATAAACTTATGTGTCCGATGTTAGTGAAAATCTCCAACATATATTATGTTATCCTTAAGTTCTAATTAAATTAGATTAATACAAACAAAAAGAAATTATCAATACATCCTCCATGGTTGTAACAATTCATTTGTAATGATTTACTTCAAGGACGACAAATTCTATTGAGCCTGCGGTATGTATCTTCATCAATCAAGTAAACAAAATTATGCTTGCAAAACAAGTTACATGATATACAAGTTCTTTATTAGAGAGTTTAGCTAAGCGATTTGGAACCCAACTTCTTAAGTTCTTTAAAAGAAAACTCTAAGCGTTACTTTCACCAAAATCATCTGAATATGATAAATTGTAATGATTACATACCAATAAGCAAAAGGTAACCCGCATTCATTGCTCTAATGTGTATGAATTACGTTTGGAAGTTTTGAAAGATTATGTGCTTAATATTAACATAAATAAATATCAAATCCAGCTTGACATGAACACCGCAGGGCCACACCGATGAACACAACCGAACATGTAGTGTGATACTATAAAAAGATATTTGATGTCATTCATTTAGTTGAAACGTACAATTCGCATTAAAACCCTTCAGTGGCATCAGAGCCATATAATTTTCTAATAAAACTGTAGTTATGTTTCTTATATGCTTCTTTTTATTAAGTTTTAATTTGTTCAACTCTTCTTCTACTTTTCTTGTAATCGGTCTATACCGTGTAGTATGTTAAATATTTAAACAACGCGTATAAGTTGGTTATTCACGATTGATCCAAAATAGGTATGATTTGGTTGTACAAAAATTGCTCCAAGGTTTATGTGAAGCCTTATTTTGATCGATTTTAGTATATGGTGTTTAACACCATAACCAAAGTCATATAGTTTTGTTGATTAATTGTTTAAATCGCTTAACCCAAAAATTAACAGTTAAATCTTCATGTTTTAAGTTAATATTGATTATATTATTTTAACTTATGCAAAATCGATTTTAGGGTTTTCCTGAACCCCTAGGAATATCGGTGTTTGGCAAAAGTGTTAGGTATTTGATATCATAACTAAATATAATACAAATTGGTTTTTACTTGGCGAGCAAGAAATCAATACAAGGGTTTGAATAAAACCTTGTGTTGGCCGATTTTGTAAGGGTTCCAAAACCCAAGAAAATTAATTTTTTGATCCATTGATGTGATCAAATAGGGTTTATGAAATTCTAGGTATAAGTTAATTCTTGCAAAGGTATGAGACCTTTAGCAAAAATCAATTTAGGATTTTAATTAAACCCATGGATTAGTCAATTTTTAGCTAGGATATTTTTATCTTTTAGCAAAATCGAGGTTAGGATTATTAAACCTAAAGATATTGATTTTGGAATAACAAAAGGAATTGTTGAAAGACTTGAGATAAGGTCCGTAAAACATGTGTCTAATCAAAAATCAAGGTTTTATGAAACCTTATGTAATTTGAAAGTTTTGATTAGTTAAACTATACAAATTAGGTTTATGTGAAATCTTAGTTTTGTATAAATTAATGTTTTAGGTAAACCTAATTAAAACTAATGTCACAAGTTAGTATTTTTGAAAACAAAAGTAATGTTTTTGAAAGGTTTAAATAAAGTTGACATGTTTTTTGAATTAAAATTGTTTAAAGGTTTGTTTAAAAGAAAATGTAATTTTCGATCAAACATGTTAATTCTATTTAAAGGTTGAGTCAAAGAAGCAATAAATCAAGATCTAATTGTTAGGTAATTGTTAGTTTATAATTTAATAGAATTGTAAATGGACAATTATTAATTGTTGTATTTGATACAAAGATAATGTAGATATGATGGAACTCGTAGTTTGTATGTTTTGAATAGGTGCGTTTATTAGATAATACATGTATCCATTTAAATGCCCTTAGCAAACTATAGTTTAATATTCCATTATAGTTTTATAATTGTGATTATAATTGTTGCATGTGTTGTGACCATAGCCCAACCAAGTTTGACCTAATATATGAACTGCGTGGTTGTGTTTATTTTGGTTGTATTGTAATGTTTCTTTTGTTTTAAGGGGAGATCTGCGTATCACTTACAACCCCATTTATTTTGTAATTTTAATTTTATGAAAAAATAATTTTAGTTAAATTAAATGTAATACAAAAGAAGATGGAGTCCAAAAGAAAAGGAGCAACCATAAGGAGTCTTTACGTTCCACGAAGTGACGAGGAGTCGTTGGAGCTAGTGGGAGCAAGAAGATCAAGATTGTCAACCATGTGTCATGTTTGTCCCTTAGGTTGACCCTTGGTTTCCGTAATGGCTCACGGAAATCAAACTTAGATGTGGCAAGGCTATGTCACTATATTTTATATGTTTTTGTTTTATGTCTATGCATGTTTGATTATTTGAATGATTGGTGAATTGTTAGATAATTAAGTAGGACATAATAAAACATTAGGTAATGTGAACAAGTTTATGAAACATTGATTCCTCTAGGATGAATACATTATTAGAGACTTAATAAAACACTTGTTTTTAATAAGAGATGGAAAAAAAACTAGGAAATGGTTTAAACTTGATGATTTCCTAAGGGTCGTGTTTTATTGAAACTTTTATAAAGTCATATATATATTAAAAGAAATTTTTGAAATTAGTTTAATAAAAATACCGAAGTAGGTTTAATTAGAGAATTAAGACCTAAAACCCTATTTAATTTAGACCGTAAGCACCCTCTATTTGTGAACATTTATACCGAAGTCGACTCCGTGTCCTTTGCCGCCTCCGTGGGTGGGCATGGTGCATTTCGGTTAGGGTGAAGAGAAAGGGCTGTGGTTCCACTTGAGAAGATGGACGGTTCTCCACAATTAGCAAATGGTCTAGTCTATTGGTGATTCGAGTTGAGAACTTCGTCCAAGGTGTAAGTTGAGATTAAACATACCCAAACAATAAATTTGGAATCTCAAATGGCTAGGAGTTGTATATTTGATGCAATTGATATGTGATCTACCTAAAAAGCTATCGCGTGTCATTGCAACCTTCGTTGAGGGCATACTTTAGTGTGAATGTCAGATCCTAGCTTAATAGTTCAATTAGGGTTTATGAATTATTAAGAGTTTCAATCGGAATAACTAAAGTTTGTTTGTTTTAATATAGAAGACTAATAACAACATTATGTTGCGTTTTTTATTCCCTAACTAGATTAATATGCGCAGCGGAATAAATATTAGAGATGGCAACGGGGCCAGGGGTACCGGGGACCTCAATTCCCATCCTCATCCCTGGATTTTAGTTCAAGTCCCCATCCCCATCCCCATCAGGGAAGATGATTTAAGCCCCATCCCCAACCCGATTGGGGATCGGGGATCTCCAACGGAGAATCGGGGATTTACCCATAATGAATGTGTCTTATAGTTTAGCCCATAATGATCGTATCTTATGTATTTGCCTAATGTATTTGTCCATATTGTGTACATAATGAAGAATTAGGATGAGTATATCAGGTAAAATATGATTACTTAATTTTTAAGAATATCATAATTTTTAATTTTTTATAATACATATATCACATGTTACATACAAAATAAGTATACATATATACCAGGTATGGGTACGGGTCCCCGGTAAATTCCAAATCGGGTACGGGGGGTACGGGTATGGGGACCCGCGTAGTATTCCCATCCCCAGCCCCATACCCGGTTTTTAGTTTTGAGGATTCCCCACCCCCGTCCCCATCCCCGGTCAACTCGGAGATTCCCCGGTTAAATCGGGTTTGGGTATCGGGTTCCCCATCGGGTGTGGGTTTTTTTGCCATCTCTAGGAATAATAACAAAATTAATCTAAGGCAATTAGGAAACTAAACCCTAAGGGATTTTAACTTGAATAAATAAAAGCAATAAAACAAATAGATAAAGAGGATAAATACTAACCTTTGAGAAAACAATTTCTCACGCGTAGACGAACTAGCAGAACCTTCTTGTTTGGAGGCGAGTGCCCAAAATAGAACACCTCTAATGGCTCACACCCAAAAGAACTAAGAGAATTCCCAAGTCTCATATGGTTACGACTCTAAGTCGTAAAACTCTTACGAGGAGCAGGAATGAGAAAGAGAGAAGAAGAATTGAATACTATTCAATTCAAAGGTGTGTGGAAAACTAAGGTTTAGACCCCTATTTGTAGGGAAGAAGGATGGCATGGGTTTCATATCCCAGTCGATGTGGGACAACATGGTTTTCCATCCAACCGGTGGATGGACCTTCCATCTGGCGGTTAGTTGGATTCCAGAACATTCTGACAACGCGTTCCACCGCTTTTACAACCCTAGCATCCAACCGCCGATTGAACCATCCAACCGCCAGTTGAACCATCCAACCGCCGGTTGAACCATCCAATCGTCGGCGGTTGGATCCATTTTCCATAATTTTCAATTCTGTTAGTTTCTAATTAATTTCCAATTAATAAACTAAATATAATATTAATTGCAATTAATATTATTTCTCTATATATTTCTCTTACTGTTCATTGAGGGCGGCCCAAAAAGGACTCCACTTTTAATGATGTACTTACCAATTAGTTATGATATTGGACACTATTCCAACAGTCTCCCACTTGGATAACTCATCAACTATTATTGGTCTAAGCGTATCCATTAACTAAGCAGAGTGTGTCATCCAATGCGACTGTCGAACTCTGATTCTTATCCTAGAGTTAGCCCTTTATATAAGTGATCAACTATTCCTTTGTTCTAATGATATTGTATGAATCGAGACATGGATTTAATCAATCTCAAGATTCATAATTAGTTTTTTGATTTCTGATTATATTGACTTTATGAGACTATTGAACCATCAACTTAGTATCGGCCAGGCCTAGCACTTTAGAGTCAATGTTTAATCTTCAGAGGACCCAAGATATTTCTTTCCCCATTAGGCGAAAAGGAACAAATAAATTTTGACTACATAGTACTAGTCAACTCATCATGTCATACCTAGCATACCCTTTATGACTGGCATTTACGCACAACGTTAGAATAGGCTAAAGTATAACAGACTTGAAAAACTAGAAACTCAATGCATCTCAATTTCAAGAATAGAGGATATTATCATCTTAAAATCACTTGTGATTTAATCCATAAAGTGATCTCTTTAAGTACGGGTCTCTCCTATACTTAAATCCCCATTAAGTACCCATGAGTGTTGTAGCATTCTCCATGCCATGTCTAATCTCCATAGACAATCTACTAACACTCCATGACAGTCTTGGTTCACCACTTACTTCCAGGATTGTGAACGACTGAGGAGGTTTAAGTAAAACTGTTTTACTCGGGAAGTGGTGTCTAAACATGTAAAATTGAAACACAATGACAAATAATAGTAAATGGTAGAACTCCTTCCAATAAATAAATCTCCATTATTTAATCACTAAGTCTATTACAATTTCCATCATTGTTTACAATGTTTCAAAAATCAAACTAGTAACTAAAACTTTACATTATCTCTTAAGCCTATGCTCCTAGCATGCTCATCGTGTTTGGATTTTCCAAGTGGTTTTGTGAACGGATCAGCCAGATTATCCTCCGATCTTATGCTCTTCACAATTACGTGTCCTTCTTCTACCTTTCTCCGAACAAAATGGTATTTTCTTTCAATGTGTTTTGACTTTCCGTGATCCTTGTGTTCTCTACTCAAGGCGATCGCACTTTCATTATCACGGAATATTTCAATGGGGTCTTGAACCGTTGGAACAACTCCAAGATCTCCAATGAAATTCTTAATCCAGATGGCTTCCTTTGAAGCCTCGCAAGCCGCTATGTACTCAGACTCGCACATTGAGTCTGTCACCGTATCTTGCTTGGAACTTTTCCATGTCACCGCTCCCCCATCAAGTAAGTATACCCAACCAGACTGTGAACGGCTATCATCTCTATCTGTTTGGAAACTTGCATCACTATAACCCGTTACTCTGAGTTCTTCTTCTCCACCATAAACCAAGAACATGTCCTTAGTATTTCTCAAATACTTAATGTAGAGACAAAAGTTGATTAATACTTAATTTTGTCTAAAGTATTTTAATCTGTGAATATTCTTCTATCCGTGAAATAGCCTATCTGTGAATGCCTTTTCAACAACTAGTGATATCCGTGAAATGATAAGCTGCGACAATACTTTGTATCCGTGAATGACTTGTATGTGAATGACTATTCGACAATGAGTATCCAACAATACCTATTCGACAATAGATGTTCGTGAAAGATGAAGTCTTTTGCATCCGTGAATAAGTGGTGCGACAATGATATTCACGCATGAAGAGGTCCGTGATTGTGGAATGATACGACAATTAAGCATCCATGATTAACATGTATTCACGGACAGTTAATTCCGTGAATAATCTATTCACGGAATATACTTTGTATTGTCGTAGGAAGATTTGTCTATAAATAGTGGTTGTTCGACATTAGAAAAAAAACTTCTGGAAATCACTTAAGTCTTTGAGAATTGATGTATAAGTTCTTGTAACAAACAGTTTATGAATAATACATTCAAATTCTCTTGTTGACATATCATTATTTTTCTTCTTTTTACATCAATTCAGACTCTATAGTTCAAGTATTTGTATTCCGCACAAGTACTTTGATTGTTTCGATTGCGTATTCAGATCCTGAAGAGCTCACACTTAAGAATATTCTTTACAGTTGTCCAATGACCTTCACCAGGATTCTACTAATGTCGACTCACTAAGCTCAAAGCAAATGACACATCAAGCCTCGTACACGTCATGCCATACATGATCGATCCTATAGCCGAAGCATATGGGACTCGACTCATTCTATCCGATTCTTACTTAGATTTCGGACAAAGATCCTTACTGATCTTAATGCCATGTTGTAAGGGTAGATTCCCTTTCTTAGAGTTCTCCATTTTGAATCTTTTCAAAATTTTATCTAAGTATGTGTCCTGGCTAAGTCCTATGAGACGTCTCGACCTATCTCTATAAATCCTTATACCAATAATATATGTTGCATCTCCCAAGTCTTTCATAGCGAAACATTTTCCCAACCAATCCTTTACACCTTGTAAAGTTGGGATATCCTTTCCTATGAGTAGTATATCATCCACATATAACACTAGGAAGACTACAACACTCCCACTGAACTTGACTTATAAACAGGACTCATCTTCGCTTCTAGAAAATCCGAACTCTGTAACTTTCTCATGGAAGCAGAGATTCCAGCTACGAGAGGCTTGTTTAAGTCCATAAATAGCCTTTTGAAGCTTACACACTCTATTAGGATACTTTGCATTTTCAAAACCCTCTGGTTGTACCATGAACACATCCTCTGTCAGTTTCCCGTTAAGGAAAGCTATTTTGACATCCATCTACCAAATTTCATAATCATGAAACGCAGCTATGGCTAGCATTATCCTAATTGAATTTATCTTAGCTACTTGCGAGAAGGTTTCCTCATAATCAATCCCGTGGGTTTGAGTATAGCCCTTCGCCATCAACCTAGCTTTATAAGTGTGTACTTTTCCATCCATGTCGATCTTCTTCTTGAAGATCCACTTACAACCCACCGTCTTAAGACCAAGTGTAGCGTCAACCAAATTCCAAACTTGGTTGTCATACGTACATAGACTAAATTTTTCTTTTCATAGCTTCCTTCCACTTAGCAGCCTCAAGGCCTGCCATCGCTTCCTTGTAGTTAGCAGGCTCATCTAAGTCATTCAGTGTACTGTCACTAATTTTATCCTCTTCTATATGGAAATCATAATAGAACTGAGGAGCCTTGCTAACTCTACTACTGGTTCTGTGAGCGGGTAAGGATATGTCTTCAGGTTCAACAGGTGTTTCTACCTCTTGTTGAACATCAGTGTTGTAGGTTCTTCATCGATTGTCTCTTGAATTTCTTCAAGATCAATTTTACTCCCACTGTCCTCTTTAGATATCATATCTCTCTTAAGGAACACTCCTCTTCGAGCTACAAAGACCACATTTTCCGTGGGTCTGTAGAATAGATATCCAAACGACTCTTGTGGATAACCGACGAAAAGACACTTTTCAGATCTGGAGTCCAGTTTGTCCTGAGTTTCTCGTCTAACGAAAACTTCACAACCCCAGATTTTGATGTGACCAAGAGAAGGATGTTTTTCCTTCCATATCTCATAAGGTGTCTTTGAAACCTTCTTGGTGGGTAAAAGATTTAAGATGCGAGCGGCTATTTCTAATGCATAACCCCAAAAACTTATCGAAAGTGTAGCCCGACTCATCATAGACCGAACCATGTCCAACAAGGTTCTATTTCTCCTCTCACCAACTCCATTAAGTTGTGGTGCTCTAGGAGGAGTCAATTGTGAAACTATTCCATAATCTCTAAGATGATCGAGAAACTCGATACTAAGTTATTCTCCTTCCCTATCGGATCGGAGAACCTTTATCTTTCAGACCAATTGATTATATACTTCGCTTTGGTATCTTTTGAATACCTCAAAAGTATCCGACTTATGCTAAATCAGATAGACATGTCCAAATCTACTGTAGTCATCAGTAAATGTAACATAATACCGATTTTCATCTTTTATGGCACATCGAAATGGTCCACAAACATCCGTGTGTACCAAGTCCAAGAGTCCTTCACATCTTTCACACGACCCTGTGAATGGTGATTTAGTCAACTTGCCTAATAAGCAAGATTCGCATACATCATCCGATTTGAGGTCGAATGATTCCAACATTCCATCCTTTTGGAGTTGGCCGATGCGTTTCTTGTTTACATGCGCAAGACGATAATGCCACAATTTGGATTTATCAAGCTCATTAGACGAATCAACATTTAAAATCAAATTGCTAACAGGTTCAACATTTTCATATATGCCAGTAATTATTCAAATCTATCATAACTCCAGAGTTTAGCACGAGCTCATATTTTCCAATCTCAGTAATAGGCGTGATTCCTCTGTTTCCCATGACTAGATTAATGTAACACCCACAAATTTACTGTTTGGCAGAAGCATACTTTGGGGTGCTACTAATCAATAATCAAAACACACAAGGTATAATGAACGACCACTATATATGTCGTTTTAACAAAATACATTGATTGTAATAAAATTTTACAGTAGTTATAATGATTACATAAGCTCGGTACCCTGATCTGAAAGATTCTATAGCATTACTACTTATACAAAATATAATAATGCAGAAAAATCTCTTGATGTTTGTGTTTGCATGCGACTCGAGCTAAGTAATATCCTGAGCAGTCCTACTACTGCTATGTACCTGAGAATACATGCTAAAAGGTCAGCTAAAAGCTACTGAGCTCACAGGTGTAAATAATAAAGCCACAATGTATGAACCACAAGATTTAATAATGTGTTTAAAATTAATCAAATAAATGGGTATATTACTGCCCAGAGCCCATAGTTCGAGCTTAACTGAGGGGTTAGGATCCACCTTTAAGGACCTGAGCGAGGTGCCTCCAAGCGAGTGCCTAATCTACACTCGTGTGAACAAATGATAATGTACCCGTTTGACATCACAGTATGGTAGCGCGACAACCCCGGACAGGGATTGTCAATCCCATATGGTACCATACACTAACATTCACGCTAAATCCATATTAACAAACTATGTGGTGGAGGACATTAAGATTAGTAAAACAACTCATGCAGTTAATATATCGAGTTTTGTACTTGTGTTCACATGTAAAACAAATCTGAGCATGTATTCCCACCCCGGGAGTAAAAACAGTAAAATGTGAGGCTATGAGACTCACCTGAGTCTGATGCGTTTATTTCAATAAACGTGCGTTGCTAAACCAAGCGGTGATGTCCGAAGACTGTAACCTGAGGGTGTCCAAGACGCGCGTTGGTTAATACGTGAGTTAGTATCTCAAAAGATCACCTAGGCTAGTTGTTCATCTAACTAGTTATGTTTAAATACATTGGTTTGTTTGATTGTTTGTTTGTGTTTTGAAAACATGTACGGTCCGTTGGTGACGGTTTGTAATATTAATCTTGCATCCTTATTATTATGTGTTGTTTCATTGTATACCATAAAAGTATATGTTTTGTGTGTTGTATCGTATATAAGTGTTGAAGTATATGTGTAACACTCAGTGTATAAAGTATTTCCAAACTTTAAATGTGGTTTAGTTGTTGTAGTACATTGTATGTGGTTTGGTTGTTGTAAATGTTTAACACTCAGTGTATAAAGTATTTCCAAACTTTAAATGACAGGGGTCTGGGGGCAGTGCCCCTAGTTAGCGGGGTTCCAGGGGTGGCAACCCCTGGCGGGGTCCAAGGGGCAGAGCCCCTGGCTGGGGTCGAGATGCCAGGTCAACTCGAAAATTTTGTATATCTACTATATTGATTTAGTGAAAAATGCACCTAAAATCTGAATTTGAGTAACGCAGGTGATAAAATTTCAAGTCTTGACACTTAGTAAAAATCTGTGTTTTCAAGGTTTTGATTTGTGCGACACTGGGTGCGACACCAAGTGCGACATAAGCTGTTGTGTCGCAGGTCATGACTGCGACATATGTCTTTGTGTCGTTATGTGCGACATCCACAATTTAATGCGACATAAGGTGTTGTATCGCTACTGCGACATTCACAATTCAATGCGACATAAATATTTGTGTCGCTATGTGCGACATAATCTATTTTTAGCTACATAAAGGCTTGTGTCGCAGAAGGCCTAGCCCTTCTGCGACATAACTGGCTGTTTGGGTTTTCAAGTGTCGGGTTTGGGATCAAACAACCTCGGTTTGACCCAAAACTTTTACACAATGCTTAGATGGGTTTATAGAGTTTGCAGAAATTATTGGTTTGTGTCGGCAGTAACCCGAAGTGTCGGATCTATAAAATGGTCAAAACAGACATTTTTCGACAATGTTTCGAAAATGAGTTTTAACATGTTATTTGGACATAATCTTACTAAATAAACAACTAAACATGTAAAAGAGTAAAATACAAGAGTTTTTGAAAGCGTCGGGTTCTTACAAAGTGATCCAAGCTTTTCTCGTGCACGTTATCTTCCAAATGAGCCAAGCTTTTCAAGGTGTTTTTGTGGTGTTTTTATGGTGATGAAGGTGGTGGTTTTGTGGTGGTTTGAGAGAGAGGGAGAGAGGTTGACGGAGGTGGTGTGTGTTGATGAATGAAAATGATGGTGATTGTTTGTTAAGTCAAAGAAGTAAGGAGGGTGTGGGTGGGGGGTTGGGCCGGTTGGGAAGGGGCCCCATTTGAGGTGGAAGTCTCAACTTTTGTTTCCCCAGTTTATGCTCCGTGCAGTGTTCGTTTCCCGATCATTTAAACGTTTAATTATCGTTAAACGTTATTTAATCACGTTTTCATTTTCGATTTAATTCACAATATTTTTAATTGAGGTATTTTATTAAAATACTTTATTACGAGTTATAAAAATATAAGTTGAGGTTATTTCATTTGTCGGGCGCATTTCGCGCATTACTGTCGCGTACGGTTAACTTTATGCGACACGATTTATGTTTCATATATTATCAAAATAATATAATGTAATAAATGAGTTTATTAAATAATTTCATATTATTTAATACTTTTGTTCACCAACGTCCGTATTGAAATGTGTCGGATTCCATCCAATAATGAAATGCACGATTTAAATAAATCGCGTACGTGTGTATATATAACAATATACAAAATGATACACATAATTATCCCTAAACACAACTAATTACATTTATTAATACAATGATTAGGCACTAATACTAGTCCTAATTTTTCGGGTGTCACAATTAAGCTCTCCATGCTTCAACTTTCTACTTTCCTTTAGACCCTGCAATACAGTGCAAATGTGAGTACCACACCTTGTATCCAGAACCCACGAATTAGAAGTTGTAGTATTATGGAGTTTGATCATGAACACACCTGAGTGAACACTCTTTTCGACCTTTCCATCCTCAAGGTCCTTCAGGTGTTTTGGGCAGCTACGTTTCCAGTGCCCATAGTGTTGCAGTAAAAGCACACTGCTTCCTTCGGATCATTCACTGGTGCAATATCATAATCAGTCTTTCTTTTGGACCCATGATTGGACTTTCCATTCGTAGTATTTGCTTTCCAATTTGACCTCTTTCTTTTCTTTGCAGTTTGACCAATTGACAACATAGGAGTTGTTGAGCTAGATGACACATCATCCTTTTTGATTCCTTGCTCAACGGTTTGTAGCAAATTATGGAGTTCCATTATTGAGCCTTCTCTCTCATTCATATTCATCTGATATGATATTACAAACTGATTGTAGACAGCTGGCAGACAGGAAAAAATTATGACAATGGAAAACTCTGTGTCAAACATCATATTCAATGATTCCAACCTATCAAAGTACCCTTTCATCTCCAAGACGAAAACACAGATAGATGCTCCAGGTTTGGGTTAGCAAGCCATGAGTGACTTAACCACATCAAGACGTTTTTTGCTCGCCTTTGCCGGGAACATTTCCTTAAGCTGTTGGTTCATTTCATAAACCCGAGTATTCTCAAAAGTCTTTTGCAATTCAGGGCTCATGGACGATGCCATGATACAAGACACTTTATTCGCATCATCATAATGTTTTCAATGTGCCTCAATCTCTTCTTGGGTTGAATCTTCATCAATAGTGGGAATCTGCTCATCGAGAACATACTCCTTGTTCTCGTACCTTAAGGTAAACCCTAGGTTACGCATCCAGTCCATATAGTTTGGACCGGTCAGTCTTTCCCTCCCAAGAACTGAGAGAAGTGAGGAGTTCGAGTTGTGTGCGGGATTGGGGACAGGAGGATTATTACCATTTGTAGAAGACATCTATAAGATAAATAGTTTTAGTTAGTTTGAATATTCCTTAATTAATTACCCAATTACAAAATTAAGGCTAGGATCCATATTTAAGATTCGTTTTATGAAATGGTTTGCAGTAATCATATTGCGAATTTATTTTAGGTAGACAATGCCTTTGTCAATTTCATTCTCTATGAAACTTCTAGTTCATTTGAGATTCATTGATTATTATCAACGGCATGTTAATCATGGATATGTTCATCTACTATTCACGACTGGTATGCCGAGGATCATGAACAAGTTGGTGAACTTAACCATGCAAAACCCGCATGGTCCCCGGACAGAGTACGCTCAAGAATCGCGAGTTCCACATCACCTCTCAATATGATCTCATATTAATGTGCCGGTAAACCACACACGCTCCATTAACAGACCATACGAAAGATGTGCGGTTTTCATGGGTTAGCATACTATTCACATTTTAGTATCTAGAACGGGATTTTGTTTTAGTACTTTTAGGTCATACTTTTGATCTTGACATCATCCTATCAAAAGTCCTCGGTAGCTCCATTGAACGCACAAAGAAGCAGAGAACCAGGTCAGCACGAAGCCTATTAAAATACCTGACTTCTTTATGGAAGCTGAGCTACCCGCCTTATACCTCTCTTATAGTTTGTTCACTATGGGTGAGCCGATTTATCAAATGATTGACGATTTATTTAACTTTAATGATACATATACTTATAGCTCATAATATATATAAGGCCTCTCTTTAAACTCATAAAGTTTGTGGTTCTATTTTAAAACATTTTAAAATTTGAGGGTATATTTTAAAACAATTCAAAATATAGGGTCTAAAGTGTAAATTCATTTTACAAATTTAGACAATTCTATTTCCAATTTATCTTTACCTACTGATGTGTGCTAAGTATAGGCAATTATAATCACAAGTTTAAATTAAGGAAATACTAAATAATACTATCACACAATTCAGGCAAGTGTTATCCTGATCATAGAATATAGCTTTATAAGTAAGTCCAGATTCGAACACAGGAAACATGATTTAATCTATAACTAACTATTTATTTATCCTAATTACAATTATTACAATTAATATACAATTTAATAATAATATACAAGATAGGGGGGACGTTTTAGTTCCGATCGAACATATTTATAATTGATACCAATTCTTTAATAGATAAGTTTAAAGGAACAACTTAAGAATACTCAATTGGATAGAAGATTATGACTATTTAAACTATTATTTAGTAAACTTATTATATCAACTTATGTCTATTTGCGTGTCAGCTATTATTATTGTGATTTACTAATGTAGAAAACCTCAAAGGTTATGACAATTCTCATATAGCAATACAGTCAAAGGTTATGTAAAGTATCACTATTTATTAAGATCTATCAACATATTATTGATGCAATTCCAGGGTCGGTTGAATTATAATGCTACTTAACATCTAATGAAACATAATCACTTAATTTAAAAACCCAAAAGGTTAGTGAGTTTATCTATAAATCAGTTAATTATGATCATTAACATAATATAACACATAATTCTTGCATAATAATATTCAATAATATAGTTCCAACATAAACATATAATTCATATAATAAACCTAATAAACATACATTTAAACATTCATAACGAAAATCTAACAAGTAATTAATTCAAATAAACAATATCCATAGTAACCCAAAAGGTTAGTGAAGCTACAAAGATAAAGAAACCGAACCAATTGACGAACTATCTCTTCCTAGAGTTGAAAACCTTCAAACCCTAGCTCCTTAGCCTCCAAATTCGCACCTAAAGTCGACCTAAAACCTTAATAATCGACTTTGTATTCTAAGAATCGTATATGGTATATTCAAAACTAAGCCCCTATTTATACTAATCCTGGCCGACCCTCCAACCGCCAGTTGGAACCTCCAACCGCCGGTTGGAGTTAATTGAGTATTACCCCAACTCTGCGCATTATCCACCGCCTTGAACTCTTAGCCCAACCGCCGGTTGGGCAATCCAACCGCCGGTTGGGCTTGATTTCCAGAATATTCCAAAATCGGCTTGGGCTTCAAATTGGGCTTCTCTTTCCTTTTTAAATGGATTCACTTGTTTTCTTGGCCCAAATCTTTAATATTATCTTTTTAGTCTTCATTTCTTTAAGGTTTAGATCTTCTTTTCTTCAATTGCTTTAATTTCTTCAGTTTCGATCTTATTTTCGTTCTTCTTTATCCAATCTTCAATTAAAATACATTTCTGCAAATATTAACAAAATAAGTATCTAAAATCATATAAATGCATAAAAATGTATACAAATATAGGGATAAATTACTATAAAATATAGTATCTATTTGATGTTTATCAAATATCCCCACACTTAAGTTCTGTTTGTCCTCAAGTAGAATACTGAATAAAATTCAAAAATAAGCATCAACTTAATATTCAAAAATCAGAATACCAAAATTAAAACCCTGTTTTATAACTTAATAATTTAAACAATTTAACTAACATGGATAACTATAATGTATAAATAAAAATCATTATTATTCGTGCAATATATAGCTCATGAATGATTACTAATATATTTATCCATTTTAAACAATCTATATTTATACTTCTGAATACATCTTTATTATTAGAATGTATATTACTTGATATACTCTTAAAATTAATCATGCAATTTACTTTTATATTCCAAATAAGTATATAAAATCCATTTTTAAGAATCAAGACATTGGTGACAGTTCTGCATTTACATGCAATAAAGCGACATAACTTGAGGGTAAAGTAAATTTTTAAATCAAACCAGTGGTGACAGGTCTGTACAGCCGTACAACAAAGCGACATTGTTTGATTTATTTATTTATATATTTTTTTCTTTTGAAAGAATTTTTTCCTTTCTTCTACTTTATTTAAGAATACTAATTAGAGACCGGGTCTGTACTTACATACAATAGAGGAAACAATTAGTAGACTCCCAAATGTTTTTATATAAATATGAAGATATATAAAATTATCGCATGATAAATCTAAGAATTAAGACTTTTATGTCATACATCATATTATGTATCATAAAATAATAAACAAGTTATTTAAATTAATTTCTTAAAATTCAGAAATCTTCATATAGATTGCCTATTAGTACATCATATCATGTAACTATGTATCACTTATTATTAAATAGCTTACGTTATATATACAAAACAGTTAATCCATATTAAAGTCTAAATAACTTTTAACAAAAGTATTCTAACTAATAAATACTCAGTTATACACTTAAAATTTTAAATTTTATTAAAAATTAAGAACAAGAGAAACTTAAATGTTAATTAAAGAAATTCTTTTTCTTACGAACCCTATCCCCACACTTAAATTATACAATGCCCTCATTGTATAAAAATTGATAAACAAAAGTGAGTAAGGGAAAGAAAAATAGAACAGAAAACTCCCCTGACTGTTGAAGCAAATATTGTTGGCTAGGTTTGAATTCATCATCGGCTAGAAAAAATTGGTTTGTCTCCTTGATCTTTGAAAATAATATACAACATCCACACTTTCGTAGTTAATCACGATTGCATTTAGCGTATGCAATAAGCCTTTAAATCCCTCGGTATCCCAAGTGGACGAGTTATAGTCTCGTGAGGGTTCCCAGGGAACACACCCACAAAGTTCATAATTAATAAGATAAACTTATTAAATTTCCAAAAATTTCAATGCATTGTTCAACCATACTAGTTGCAATGCACTGTTCAGTTCTACTATTCGCCAACTTCGAAAAGTGGCAATGATATTCTAAAATAAAAACAAACAAATAAAACGTACCATATAAAAATAAAATAATAACAAATAAAAATTAAAGTAAGAACAAAAAAAATAAATTAAAATATTAAAAATAGGAAAGAAACACATAATCATATACTATTAAGTACTGTCACTATCGTCATTCCACTTAGGCTAATTATGTAGTAAACATCTAAACCATTGCTGTTCGTAGGTTATCCTCAAATAAAGCCAACCGCTGGCTGAAATAATCAACCATCGATTGAACAAGTCCATCTATATCCCAAACCACAAATAGTCTATATATTTTAATCTTAATGACCTATAGTAACTACTAATTTACTAACACCTCTATTTTATAGCATATAATCCTTGAAGCTATGTATTTCAATTTAATCATCTAGTGCTTAAAATCAAATAACCTAATAAAATTTAATCATGATATGGATCCTCAATTAAAAATATAGTTTACCTCTTAATGTTTTTAAAGATCCAAAGATATATTTAACATGTTAATCCAACAATCTTAAAGTCTACATCTCATGATTATAATGAAGCTCCTAATCTGTTAAGAATCTATCTTGTAACAAGCTCAATTTAAAAATCAAAACCCAAATTAGTAAGCTGATTTAAAAAATCTACCCCAACATTTAAAAATCATAAAATCTTTTTAGCACATTTGTTCAAAATAGTAGTTGGCAAATTCTTTTAAATGATAAATTCAAAAATTTAATCTTTTGGCCCAATTGTAATTAATCAATGTAGTCCAAAAACTTAATTGGTCCTAATCTTCATCTTTTAAATCTCAATTTAATATAAAAGTCCATCCATTATTCCATAAAATAGGCCCAAGTAATTGTAGCTAAAAAATTTTCAATTTAAAAGCCCATGTGAATCAGCCCAATTTAAAAGCAATTTAGCCGAAACCTTGAGAAATCAGCCCAACCGCCGGTTAACAATGTCAACCGCCGGTTGGTTGCTTGCAACAGTTTTCCAAAATAACGAACTTTATATCATATTTTGTTTACTTAGCCTTATCTAATTCCAATAGCGTTTTCTAATAATTATGGTTTCTTATTCCTATTCTTAAGAACAAACTAAAAATAAAAACTAATCTAAATTAAACCACACTAAAAATTAAACTAAATCTACCTAATGATTATACATAAATATACAAGCACGGGTTGCCTCCCGAGAAGCGCTTGTTTTTGTTCGAGTCACTAGCTTGACTCCAACCTTACTTACCTAAAAATCTAGTGACTTTCCCCACACTTAGTGTAAAGCATGGATGGTAATATCGATAGATATCATTTAAATGTAAATTTATTAAAAGTAAAGTTCGAAGATACTTATCGTTTATTGCAGGTAAATGTCCATTCTGAGATGCTTCATGATATTCTAAAAATTGCGAAAAACTTTCTTTCCGTTCGAAGTGCCAAGAAGGATCTTCATATTGGTAAAACAATGAACTTGTGCTTATAGATACTTTAATCGTTGGTTGCGTCAACTCAACCACCGTTTGGATTCCAACTGTTGACTGTGTTTTAATCCATATATTGCTTGATATCTGATTACCGCAAATTCTGTTTTCTGTTTCGTTTTCAATCCTTACCATTGCTTGATCATTTTCCTCTAATTGTTCAACCTTCGGAAGTAATGATGAAGTTTCATTAATAACTGGCTCCATAGTGGCTATTAATTCTTCTTCTGTCATAACCCCATCTTGGTTTCTCAATTCAACGATTTTCTTTTCATTACAATCAAGTAACGAGAGTATTTCCTCATCAGAATCAAAGTGATCAGATCTTGGCAAAATTGACCAATCCATCTCCATATCTTCTTCCTGTTTAAATTCACTAAAAATTTCATTAGAAAATAAGGATTTAGAAAATTGAGGGTACTTATCGATTTGGTCGTTAATCCCTTCAAGTTGCTGAATGGAGATTCCTCCACTGTGATCAAGAGTTTTGGTCTATTCCGTTCTTTTACTTGGAGTTTCCATAAATTGTGGAGCTCTCACAATTGATGGTTCGGATAAACTTGTGAAAACATCATAAGGAAATCTTTTCATATACTCCTCAATCGTCATGTTGGTAATATCTTCATTCATATGATAGTTTCTCGAGTTTTGAGAAATTAATGGAATATTATTCATGGGTTGGTACATACCTGATAAACTAAGAGAAAAAGAAAAAGAGTAGAAAAGAAAAGATAATAAAAACTAAATAAAAATTGATAGATCCGGATATATTAGAATCAGGTTGGTGTAGACTAATCACAATAATCTAATAATATAACACATTCAAAATTAAATGATTGAAAAAGAATACTCAACCCAACCTTAGAAATGGTTTAATTAAGTTAGTTGTTATACAAACGATTTTTCTTTTTTTTTAAGTTAGTTTGTTAAATTTCTTCTACAAAGCTAGTCAATAGATCTCGGTAGCTCCAAAGATAGTACACAAAAGCGGAGAAATAGGTCAGCGCGAAGCTTATTAAAAACCTATTTCTTTCGAGAAGCACCTTACCTCTTATATGATAAATCAATGAGATAGGGCTTTACTCTCCTTATACCTTTGTTTTTGTCAGTATTCTCAATGGGTGAGCCGATATTTCTTATTGATTTCGCAAAGTATTAGATATAAAAATTATACAGGGAAAATAATTAGTTTTAATTAAAATCTACCGCTCCCCGACAGCAGCGGCGCCAAAAACTTGATGTGTGCTAAGTATAGGCAATTATAATCACAAGTTTAAATTAAGGAAATACTAAATAATACTATCACACAATTCAGGTAAGTGTTATCCTGATCATAGAATATAGCTTTATAAGTAAGTCCAGATTCGAACACAAGGAACGTGATTTAATCTATAACTAACTATTTATTTATCCTAATTACAATTATTACAATTAATATACAATTTAACAATAATATACAAGATAGGGGGACATTTTAGTTCCAATCGAACATATTTATAATTGACACCAATTCTTTAATAGATAAGTTTAAAGGAACAACTTAAGAATACTCAATTGGATAGAAGATTATGACTATTTAAACTATTATTTATTAAACTTATTATATCAACTTATGTTTATTTGCGTGTTGGCTATTATTATTGTGATTTACTAATGTAGAAAACCTCAAAGGTCCTCGGTAGCTCCATTGAACGCACAAAGAAGCAGAGAACCAGGTCAGCACGAAGCCTATTAAAATACCTGACTTCTTTATGGAAGCTGAGCTACCCGCCTTATACCTCTCTTATAGTTTGTTCACTATGGGTGAGCCGATTTATCAAATGATTGACGATTTATTTAACTTTAATGATACATATACTTATAGCTCATAATATATATAAGGCCTCTCTTTAAACTCATAAAGTTTGTGGTTCTATTTTAAAACATTTTAAAATTTGAGGGTATATTTTAAAACAATTCAAAATATAGGGTCTAAAGTGTAAATTCATTTTACAAATTTAGACAATTCTATTTCCAATTTATCTTTACCTACTGATGTGTGCTAAGTATAGGCAATTATAATCACAAGTTTAAATTAAGGAAATACTAAATAATACTATCACACAATTCAGGCAAGTGTTATCCTGATCATAGAATATAGCTTTATAAGTAAGTCCAGATTCGAACACAGGAAACATGATTTAATCTATAACTAACTATTTATTTATCCTAATTACAATTATTACAATTAATATACAATTTAATAATAATATACAAGATAGGGGGGACGTTTTAGTTCCGATCGAACATATTTATAATTGATACCAATTCTTTAATAGATAAGTTTAAAGGAACAACTTAAGAATACTCAATTGGATAGAAGATTATGACTATTTAAACTATTATTTAGTAAACTTATTATATCAACTTATGTCTATTTGCGTGTCAGCTATTATTATTGTGATTTACTAATGTAGAAAACCTCAAAGGTTATGACAATTCTCATATAGCAATACAGTCAAAGGTTATGTAAAGTATCACTATTTATTAAGATCTATCAACATATTATTGATGCAATTCCAGGGTCGGTTGAATTATAATGCTACTTAACATCTAATGAAACATAATCACTTAATTTAAAAACCCAAAAGGTTAGTGAGTTTATCTATAAATCAGTTAATTATGATCATTAACATAATATAACACATAATTCTTGCATAATAATATTCAATAATATAGTTCCAACATAAACATATAATTCATATAATAAACCTAATAAACATACATTTAAACATTCATAACGAAAATCTAACAAGTAATTAATTCAAATAAACAATATCCATAGTAACCCAAAAGGTTAGTGAAGCTACAAAGATAAAGAAACCGAACCAATTGACGAACTATCTCTTCCTAGAGTTGAAAACCTTCAAACCCTAGCTCCTTAGCCTCCAAATTCGCACCTAAAGTCGACCTAAAACCTTAATAATCGACTTTGTATTCTAAGAATCGTATATGGTATATTCAAAACTAAGCCCCTATTTATACTAATCCTGGCCAACCCTCCAACCGCCAGTTGGAACCTCCAACCGCCGGTTGGAGTTAATTGAGTATTACCCCAACTCTGCGCATTATCCACCGCCTTGAACTCTTAGCCCCAACCGCCGGTTGGGCAATCCAACCGCCGGTTGGGCTTGATTTCCAGAATATTCCAAAATCGGCTTGAGCTTCAAATTGGGCTTCTCTTTCCTTTTTAAATGGATTCACTTGTTTTCTTGGCCCAAATCTTTAATATTATCTTTTTAGTCTTCATTTCTTTAAGGTTTAGATCTTCTTTTCTTCAATTGCTTTAATTTCTTCAGTTTCGGTCTTATTTTCGTTCTTCTTTATCCAATCTTCAATTAAAATACATTTCTGCAAATATTAACAAAATAAGTATCTAAAATCATATAAATGCATAAAAATGTATACAAATATAGGGATAAATTACTATAAAATATAGTATCTATTTGATGCTTATCACCTACATACTATTGTAGATAATTAAATGCTAGTATTTATCAAGCTAAGGCTCTGATACCACTGTTGGGTTTTCTATTGCCTAACTAGATTAATATGCGCAGCGGAATAATAACAAAATTAATCTAAGGCAATTAGGAAACTAAACCATAAGAGATCTTAAATTGAATAAATAAAAGAAATAAAACAAATAGATAAAGAGGTTAAATACTAACCTTTGAGAAGATAATTTCTCACGCGTAGACGAACTAGCAGAACCTTCTTGTTTGGAGGCGAGTGCCCAAACTAGAACACCTCTAATGACTCACACCCAAAAGAACTAAGAGAATTCCCAAGTCTCCTATGGTTACGACTCTAAGTCATAAAACTCTTACAAGGAGCAGGAATGAGAAAGGGAGAAGAAGAATCGAATACTATTCAATTCAAAGATATGTGGAAAACTAAGGGTTAGGCCCCTATTTATAGGAAAGAAGGATGACATGGGTTTCATATCCCAGCCGATGTGGGACAACATGGTTTTCCATCCAACCGGCGGATGGACCTTCCATCTGGCGGTTAGATTGGATTCCAGAACATTCTGACAACGCGTTCCACCGCTTTTATAACCCTAGCATCCAACCGCCGGTTGGAACCATTTTTCATAATTTTCATTTCTTTTAGTTTCTAATTAATTTCCAATTAATAAACTAAATATAATATTGTTGGGATCTAAGCTTATCTGATAAGTGTTGAAGTCTAGCCACTGTTCGCTTTAATGACAGCCACTGCTAATGTAGAAGCAGTGCCACTGCCAGAAGGATTGAAGAATTAGCCACTGCTAGTGTAATTGTAGAAGCAGTGCCACTGTTAGTGTAAGTATACTTGTGTCTGTAAAAGGGAACTTACTACCACTGTTGGTATAACGTAAGTTGCTCCCACTGTTGATGTTTATAAGTCAGTTAGAGTTATTTATGGGATAGATTTGATTTCCATAATAACTAGAGATTGTATAGGACTCTATGTATTATAAATAGAGATCCTTAGACCTAGATTAGGTTAAGATTAGTTTTATGCAGCTTCAAGGTTTTCTGTAACCCTAATACTTAAGTGTATTCGTCTTATATCATTAATAAGATTGAAGCTTTTGATAATCAATTGTGATTTACGTATTGTTTAATCCTTGATCTTCTTAATATTATGGAGTGTGATTCCGCAACTTCTCAATAATAATTCAACGCTTATAGAATTGTTTATTAGATAATTATGGGTTTAACAAGTGGTATCAGAGCAAGGTTAAGCTTTGAATACAAGAAGATCTAGTATTACTGTTTGATTGATTTTCAAACTGTTTATTGAATCAATGGCAACAGAAGGCAATGAAGGAATCCAGGCAACTAAGATCCCCATGCTTAGACTTGATGAGTTTGATCTTTAGAAGAACATGATCAAACAATACATGCTTCTCACAGATTATCAGATGTGGGAAGTAGTGGTTAATGGTCCTGCAGTAACCCGGGATAGTGATGGTGTTGAACAGCCTAGAGCACCACCAACTTCTGAAGCAGAAAGAAAGGTTAGATCTATAGAGTATAAAGCACTAAGTACTCTATTGTTGTCTATTCCCAACGAATATCAAAGAAGGTTTGTAGCATGTCAAGATGCTAAAGTTCTTATGGAGGCTATTGAAAAGAGATTTGGTGGTAATGAAAGCACTAAAAGGAATAAAAAGATCTCTATTGAAACAGCAATATGAGAACTTCAACTCTGCAAAGTCAGAAACTTTGACTCAAACCTTTGACAGGTTTACAAAGTTAGTAGGAGATCTGGAGAATCATCAAGTGAGAATTGATAAGGATGATTTAAACAGAAAGTTTTTGAGGTCATTGGGTGAGGAATGGACAATCTACACAGTAGGGTTAAGACAAAGTGCAGATTTGGAGTCAAAGGAGCTTGAAGATATCTATAATGATCTTAGGAACTTTGAAACTGAAGTGGAAGGCAAGAAGCAGGGTTCTGGAAATATCAACAACAATGCAGCTTTCATGTCTATGGAAGGAACTAAAGCAGAGTCAAGTTTCAAAGGCTCTACTTATGTTTCAGGAGGATATGGATCATCATCAAACTGCTCTAATGATCAGATACTGGAATCTTTCTTTGCTAGTAATGTGAATATTCACTTACTAATGAAGACTTAGAACAATTTGATGGAGATGATCTTGAAGAGATGGATATCAAATTACAAATTGCTTTAATCACTCAGAGGGAAAAACGATTTATGCAAAGAACTGGGAGGAACAACTTTGCATATAAAAGGAATGATGCTAGTTGGTTTGATAAGAGCAAGATTGAATGCTTCAACTGTCATAAGATGGGGCACTTTGCTAGGGAATGTAGAAGTCCAAAGAATGAACAGAATGGTAGTGGCGATGGACAAAGAACTGGAAGCAGTGTGGTTCAAACAAAGAATGTACCAATCCAGAATGCTTCATCAAATGCGTTTGTTTCTGTAGATGGATGTGGATGGGATTGGAGCGACCAAGAAGAGCATGAAGTAAAGAATCAGTGCTTCATGGCAATTGCTGAATCTGACAAGAAGTCAGAAATTCCTTATGAGGTACAAAACAAATTATGTTCTGCTGTTTGTAAACAAACTGTTAAACATTACAGAGATCATAATCAGAAAGTGTGTGATGAACTAAAACAATGGGAAATCAAAAGTAAACACACTATCTTAGCAATTGAAAATCTTGAAAAACAGATACATGCACATGAAGTCAATGAAACACAATTTAAATATGACATTGCATATGCTAAGTGGGAAAGAGACACGTTTAAAGATAAGATAGATTTGTTAACTAAGAAACTTGCTGAAGTCACACGTGAGAGAGATAGCATAAGACTTAATGTAAGTAATTTAGAAAATGCATCCAAAAGTGTCAATAAACTTATCAATTCACAGATTCATGATAAGCTTAAAACTGGATTAGGATACAGTAATGTACCTCCTACTTATAACAACAACTACTTTCCTTCCAAAACTGATATTGATATCAATTCTCTTAAAGAAGGAATGAATGATGATGTTAAAAAGGCTGATCCAGTTAAAAGTTTAGAAGAAGATTTGAATTTTGATAAAGTTGAAATAAGAGAGTGGTGTGAGGAAGATGATCAGAGTGATAGTACATCTGAAAGTTTTGAATCATCTAATTCATCAAGTGAAGGTAGCCAAAAGGTTACTGGTCTAGTTTCTGAACTAAATGTTGATAAATTAGAAGAGGGTAAAAGATTGCTTCAAGAACAGGCTAAACAACAAATAAAACAAGTGTTCAATACTAATAACTCTAGAAAGGGTCTAGGATTTGTTAGTAAAACAGTTAAGCAGGAGTCAAAATCTGTGACAAATTTGAATGATAAATGTATTAACTGTGATTGCAAAACAAGACTTTCTTCACGAAAACCTTTTACTAAAACTGCACCAAGAGGCAATCAACGAAACTGGAACCAAATGGTTTCACAAAGATTGGGGTAGAATTTTCAAGTGGTCAAAGAAAAGTCTTGTTATATCTGTGGAAAAACTAATCCTCTTCAACATGATTGTTATCACAATCCTAAGAATTTCACTAGGGTTGTGAAACCATTATGGACAGCAGCAAACATGATTAATAAACAAAATTTCAAATCCAAAGTTAATCATGTTGCCACTGTCAAGAGGATGAAGAATACGGCTAACAGTGGTACAACTGTAGCCACTACTACTAATGCTGCAGTGATACCACCAAATAAAGCCAACAGAGGTAAGAAGACTAATACAGTGGGAAGTGTTACCACTGTTAAGCATGCAGTCACTGCTAGTGTTAAAAATTCCAAAAGAATGTTTACACCAAGTATGGCTACCACTGCTAGAATAATTAACACAAGCCTAAGGGTTACCACTGTTAGGCCTATTCCCACTGTTAAGTCTGAAATTAGTTGGGTTTGGAAACCAAAGAACACTGTTGCATCCAAAGTTTCCAAATCTAACAGTGCATCAAAATCAATTGTCTTCCAGAGAGTTGATTTTAATGATGCCCACGGGAAACCCAAGACCAAATTGGTTTAGGTTCCCAAGAGAAACTAATTCTCTTTTTGATATTTGTGCAGAGCAAGCCAAAGAGCTTATGGCATGTTGATAGTGGCTGCTCAAGGCACATGACTGGAGACAAAGGAAAGCTACAGGATTTCAAATCATTTGATGGAGGGTATGTAGCATTTGGAAGTACTCCCAAAGGTGGGAAAATTACGGGCAAAGGAACAGTGCAAAGTGATAAGATAAGTTTTCATGATGTGTATTTTGTGGAACAGTTGAGGTACAATTTGCTAAGTGTGAGTCAAATCACAGATAAAAAGAATCCAGTCTATTTTACTGAAACTGAATGCCTTATCTTGTCCAAGGAATTTAAGATTCCAGAAAACATGATTTTAATGAGAATTCCAAGGAAAGATAATGTATATAAGTGTGACTTAGCAAATATGTCACCTCAATCTGAGTTAAACTGACTTATTTCAAAAGCAAGTTTGAATGAATCTGAACTGTGGCATAGAAGGATGTGTCACATGAATTATAAAACCATTAATAAACTTGTCAAAAACAAGCTTGTTAGAGGTTTGCCTGAAAAGGTATATTCATGTGATGATCATTGTGTTTCTTGTCTAAAAGGAAAGCAACACAAAACTTCTTTTAAGTCCAAATCTGTAAATACCAACTGCACACCCTTACACTTATTGCATATGGATTTGTTTGGACCAACCAATATAAGTAGTATGGGAAAAAGGTCTTACTGCCTTGTCATTATTGATGATTACACTAGATTTACATGGGTTTTCTTTCTTAGAACAAAAGATGAGACAGGTGAAATACTTAGATCATTTATAACTAAGATGGAAAATCAATTGAATAAAAAGGTTAAAATCATCAGGAGTGATAATGGAACAGAGTTTAAAAATCATGAGATGGACAAATTCTGTGAAGTTAAAGGTATTAAGAGAGAGTTTAGTGCACCTAGAACTCCTCAACAAAATGGAGTAGCAGAGAGAAGGAATAGGACACTGATTGAGGCTGCTAGAACTATGTTATCTGATGCAAAATTGCCTATGTCCTTCTGAGCAGAGGCAGTTAGCACAGCTTGCTATGTTCAGAATAGGGTACTAGTTGTGAAACCTCATGACAAAACACCATATGAACTACTGTTTAAGAACAAACCATTGGTTAGTTTCCTAAAATCTTTTGGATGTCCTTGTACCATTTTAAATACCAAAGATCACTTAGGAAAGTTCGAAAGCAAGGTAGATGAGGGTGTTTTTGTTGGTTACTCAATTCAAAGTAAGGCTTATAGGGTATTCAATCAACGGACCAGGGTGATAGAAGAATCAATGAACATCACTTTTAATGAAAATATCACTAATCCAGATGGAAAAGGTCCAAAGTCTTTGTTTGATATTGATGCACTTAATTCTGCTTTTAGATATACAACTGCAGATTCTAGTGCAGGTACAAGTGCAGGTACAGGTGCAGGTATAAATGCAGGAACAAGTATTGAATGTGGTACATCTAAATCAGGAATGTCATCTGGAAAGAAGAAAGATTCAGTGGAATACATTGTATTTCCAATATGGTCTCCTGATCCCCCAGAAGTGTTTGACACTGATCAGTCAAAGTCAACACAGAGATTAGAGTCCAAAGAAGCAGATGACCCATCAATTAAACTTGTTGAATCTGACAGTCAAAGCATGGAAGACAGTGAAGAAGAAAGTGCGATGAGTCCAACACAACAACTTGATAAGGAGAAGGAGAAGATAGATTATCTGAATTATATAAGTTCTACTCCTTTGTCTAAAAGGATCTCAAGAGAGACATCAAGTGAAAGGTCTGGACAAGAAGGTAATTATACCAATTTGGAAACTGAGATACCTGAAACTCCTACATCCAAATACACTGTTCATAGAGATCATCCTCTTGAACAAGTAATTGGTGATGTTGGTTCTACTGTGCAAACTAGACAGCAGACCAAGGTCAATGAAGAGGAACTCCATACCTCTTTATATGTATGCTTCTTATCTCAAACTGAGCCAAAGAAGGCAGTGGAAGCTCTTAAAGATCCTAGTTGGATTGAAGCAATGCAGGAGGAATTGCTACAGTTTAAGATATAGAATGTGTGGACCTTAGTTGATCTACCAAAGGGAAAAAGAGCTATAGGCACAAAATGGATCTTTAAGAACAAAAAGGATGAAAGGGGTATTGTAATAAAGAACAAAGCAAGGTTGGTGGCATAGGGGTATACACAGGAAGAAGGTATTGATTATGATGATGTGTTTGCTCCTGTTGCAAGAATAGAAGCAATCAGGTTATTCTTGGCATATGCTTCCTATCATGGATTTAAAGTTTATCAAATGGATGTAAAGAGTGCCTTTCTGTATGGGGCTATTGATGATGAAGTTTATGTGTGTCAACCACCTGGATTTGAAGACCCCAAGTATCCAGATAGAGTATGCAGATTGGATAAGGCTTTATATGGCTTGCATCAAGCACCTAGAGCCTGGTATGAAACTCTATCTGTTTACTTATTGGAGAATGGTTTTAAAAGAGGTACCATTGATAAAACACTGTTCACCAAGAAGGTTCACAATGATATTCTGTTGGTGCAAGTGTATGTTGATGATATCATTTTTGGTTCCACTAAGGATATCCTGTGCAAGGAGTTTGAGAAGTTAATGCATCAGAAGTTCAAGATGAGTTCTATGGGGGAACTTACTTTCTTTTTGGGACTTCAAGTTAAGCAGAGGACTGATGGCATTTTCATCAACCAAAGCAAGTATGTTAAAGACATTCTGGACAGATTTGGTTACTCAGATGCTAAAATAGCTAGCACACCAATGGAGACACACAAGGCATTACATGCAGATCTTGAGGGGGAGGATGTCGATGTACATCTCTACAGATCTATGATTGGATCCCTCATGTATCTCACTTCATCTAGACCAGACATAATGTTTGCTGTGTGTGTGAGTGCTAGATATCAAGCCAATCCTAAGCAATCACATTTGTATGCAGTAAAAAGGATCTTTAGATATTTAAAGGGTCAACCACAATTGGGCCTTTGGTATCCCAAGAGTTCTTCTTTTGAGCTCATGGCTTTCACAGATAGTGATTATGGTGGTGAGAATCTGGACAGGAAGTCTACATCAGGGGGTTGTCAATTTCTAGGAGAAAGATTGGTGTCATGGCAATGCAAGAAGCAGACCACTGTATCCACTTCAACAGCAGAAGCAGGGTATGTTGCTGCATCAAGCTGCTGTGCACAAGTACTTTGGATTCAGAATCAAATGCTGGATTATGGTCTGACTTTTCTAAATACTCCTATTTATATTGATAATAACTCTGCAATTAGTATCATTAACAATCCTGTTAAGCATTCTAAGACCAAACACATTGAAATTCGATATCATTTCATAAGAGATTGCATGAAAAGAGATTGATCCAAATCTTTAAAATTCATACTGATAATCAATATGCAGATCTTTTCACAAAGGCTTTTGATGTGGGAAGGTTTACATTTTTGGTCACCAGTATTGGAATGATCAATCTAACTTAAACTATGTTTGGTATTAGAATAGATACTAACAGTGGTACTGTATAAAGAACAGTGCTTTATGTTCTAAGTGTTTACCACTGCTAGGCTTCAGTTGCTTTCAGTTGGTACCACTGTTAGAACATTCTAGCCACTGCTCCTTATAAAGTTGCCACTACTTGTAAACTTGTATATTTCTGTCACTGTTTGTTTTCTAGCTAACCACTGTGCAGGTTCCTAGCTACTGTCAGAAGACATTGATACGGCTGAAATTGACACTTTATTTTATTTCTTTTGTTTTCTTTATCTTGATAAAAAAAATGTGTTTATTTATAAAGCTAAATATTTGGCACTGCTAGTACTAAGTTTTGGTTACCTTGGTCGGTTGCCACTGCTAGTGCTACTAGGTGTTGTTAGCTTTCTAAGTATAAGTGCTTGAAAAATTGAATGTTTGCCACTGTTAAGATATTTTATCATACCTTTCTACTGTTAGTTATATTGGGCAATGCCACTGCTAGTTATTTTTCTAGGGCTTGGCTATGTTCTTATGACTAACAGTATATAAACTTTGAACACTTCAATTTTTCATTACGCTTTCTTATTTTCACACATAACCATTGCGTTTAAACTTCAAATCAAACTCTCACTTCTACTACAATCGATTTAACAATCATGGCTTCTTCTTCAACTGATCTTACACTAAGTGTTTATGAAGAACACAATATGATCGCCTTTTTTATGAAACCCTCATCGGCGCAAAATTTCACACAAATTGTGGATTTTCTGCGTTCGAGTTATATATTTCATGCGCTTACTGTATCTCCAAGGGTTTCCAGGGGTCATTTGTATGAATTTTGGAAGAATGCCCGATTGGAAGTGATTGAGGGCAACCGTCTAGTGGTTTCTATGGTTCAAGGAACCAAAGTGGTGATATCTGAGGATTCTCTTCGAGAAGTACTTCTTCTTGATGACGCTTCAGGTATATCTTCTATCGATGACAGAGATTTGTATGATAATCTTAGATTAATGGGGTATGAGGGTGATTACACACGTTTTACATTTTTTAAATCACTCTTTAGTCCTCAATGGAAATTTTTAATACATACACTTCTCCACTGCTTGTCATCCAAACGAACTGCTTTTAATGAATTTGGTACCCAAATAGCCTATGCACTTGTGTGTTTGGCTAAGGGTCAAAAATTTAATTTTTCTAATTACATTCTTGAAGGCATGATCAGAAATATAACAAAAGGGAAAAAGGATATGTTTATTATGTATCCTAGATTTGTGCAACTTGTTTTAGATAAACAAATTTCTGATTTAGTTGCACAAGAACTTATTATTGGTGTTAGTACTCTTTCTGCTAGAACTTTTACAGAGATGAGTAAGAATACCAATAAGAAGTTTTCTGGGAAGGAAACAGCATTATTCTCTACAATGCTTCCTGCTCCTTTCACCACAGATGTAGTACCACCAACTACATTTGAACCAATTGGTGACAGGCCAGTAGTACCAACTGAGTCTGAACACACACTAATTGGGGGTACAAAAAGAAAGCAAGGGACCAACTAACCTACCCACTTACAGCAAAAGAAAAAGAAAAGAAAACAGGCAAGTGAGGTTCCTGCTGCTCATTTGTCTCAGCCATTTATTTTATCACAGCAAGTGACCCCACAGGAGATGGGTGGTCATTCTGGAAGGGCTGCCACTACTCCTTCTAGTCCACTGATAGAGGAAGGCAGTGGTAAAATCAATAAGACCCAACCAGAGGCAACTTCTAATGCTGAACCTATGGGTAATGAAGCAGGTGAAGGTCCCAGTACCAAGAAAAAGGGAACTTCTGTTGACCATGCTAGGCATGAGGCAGAAGATGCTTTTGTCAATGATTCATCTAGGGGGTCACACTCTAATGATGATGAGACTAGATCTCATATTGAATTGACGAATGTACATTGACAGAGGCAGTTGATTTACTTTGGGAGAAATTGGTAAAGGAGAAAAGGGTTAATAAAGCTCAAGATGTTAAAATTGCAGAGCAAGCTGCTAAGATTGATGAGCAAGGGAAAGTTATTGATGAACTCAAGGAAAGGCTTGCTGTGTTAGAAGCTTTATTGGTAAGGAACACTTTCAAAAAGGGGGAGAAGAATGCAGAATAGATGGTTGATGATGATGTGTTTATGTATGATCATGTGGATGAGGTTGTGGGTGAAACAGATGTTATGTCTAATGCTAACACTGAAGTCTTGGAAGATGATATGCAGACTGAAATTGTTGAAAGTGTTATGGAAAAGACTGTTGAGAGGGTTGATGGTGAGACAGAGGTGATTATTGAGGTAGAAGATGGTGAAGAGGTGGTACAACCAGTGGATGATGTGGTGAGTATAGAAACTGAACAGATGAAAGGTGATGGTGATGATACAGAGGCAGAGGGGGAGCCAATGCTAAGATCAGATCCTAAGCTTACGTATGGCAGGAAGAAATATATACCATTGTACAGCATAAAAGCTAAAAAGATAGAAGAGATCAGAAAATCAAAGTCTAGTGGTCCCACTGCTAAAGTGGCTACCACTGCTACCACTACCACTGTTAAAACAAAACCAATCACTGCTAGAACTCCAGAAGTACCTTTTGTTATCAAAGAATCTAGAGTGGACAAACCTGAGTCTAAGCTTCCAAAGATTGATCCAAAATACAAAGGTAAGGGTAAATTGGTGGAAAAGCCAAAGTTGAAGAAGGTGACACAGAATGTTGAGCATGACTTAGAGTATGCTATGAGGTTGCAGGCTGAATTGGATGAACAGGATAGACTTGAAACTGAAA